>OX122882.1:71092444-71749391 GCA_944738645.1 Eristalinus sepulchralis
CGGTGAATTGCAAATGTTGCTATGTACGTCTTAATTTTGAATGAGTTTAAGCGATTGACATTTATGAGCTGAAACATGACAAACGAGTTTGCTCGCTTTCTACAAATAGTCAACATAAGATGCTTATCTTTAAAATTAGTTTGTTTGGGGTGCCAACAAATTAAAATGTTCTTGCTCATTGGAGATATGCCTGCTGGCAATTGAGACTAAAATTAACACACAATACCAACGAAAAAGTTTCGAAACAAATTAAAAATGTCTAGATAATGTTTCAAAATATAATTCTAAATAGTCTAGAATCTAGAAGACTGATTCTAAGCAATGTTTTGTTTGCCTATCATTTTTGAAGGGTATCCTTCTTCCAGTTACCACAATCCAAATTCTTCCATACAAAGGTATTGACCATTAACCATTAACTGCTTAAAATCCAGCATTTGACGAGCATCGTACGAGATTGCTGGAAGAAAAAGCGTTTTGCGGACGAAACTCAGACCAAAGTAACATCGGTTGTCAAGAAGGATACTGCATCGAATGTCTACCAGTATGTCATTGGTGGAAAAAGAGAGAGTAGGAGAAGCCCGCGGACAAGAACATGGAGATGTGTAACAGCAGTTATCCGGTGGCTTTAGACCTAAACCGATGCTTACACAAAAACGGATAACTAGTATTAGTGTCGAGAATTTGAAAAAATTACTATTGCAAGCTTTCAGGTCAGGTAAACAGGGACAATAACACCAGTACCGAAATCAAACGCAGAATCACTCTTGCCAATCGCTGTTTCTTTTGGCGCAAGAGGCAATTGAGTAATAAAACCCTCTCTTGAAGGACTAAGATTGCTTTATATAACAGCTTGATCATCCCAGTCATACTTTACGGCGCAGAAACCTTCACATTACTAAAAGCGGATGAGGAAGCCCTTAGTGTTTTCGAGAGAAAAGTTTTTCGTGCAATTTTTGGTCCTGTTTGCGTTGATGGCATCTGGAGGAGAAGATTTAACGATGAACTCTATGGGCTGTTCAGAGACATGCGCCTAGTCAAACGTCTCCGGATACAACGTTTAAGATGGCTAGGCCATGTAGAGGGTACGGACACCACTGCTCCGGCCCGAAAAGTCTTCGAATCTGAGCCATTGGGACAACGCAACAGAGGACGGCCCAGGCTCAGGTGGCGCACACAAGTGGAGGAGGACTTCAACCAACTTGGAGTGCGCAACTGGTGGCAGCTGGCGAAAGACCCTGCTGGCTGGAGAGGCATGTTGGTTAAAAAGGAAGAAGAAGCCTTACAGAGTGCATCGAGACGAGCTGTACTATGCCATCTTTAGTTTTGACATTCCTGCCAAACTTGTCGGGTTGTGCAGGATGACGTCGGAGAACATTCGCTGCTCTATTAAGGTCGGTAACGAACTCGCCGATACCTTCACTGTCAAACGAGGCTTAGAAAAGGCGACACAATGTCATGTGATATCTTTAATGTAATACTTGAAAAGAGCGTGCAAAGTGTCAAAACCAGGGACATGATCTTCCAAAAGTCTGTTCAGATGCTTGATTTAACAACCACAGCAAACCGCCAGTGAGGTTTGCCGGCATTGAAGCAGAAGCGGCTAAAATGGGTCTAGCAATGAATAAGAGCAAAACAAAGAACATACTGTCATCATGGAAGGATATATTTTGTCGCGGACTCGGTTCAACTCGCTACTCTAGAGTAAGCAGTTATACAATAAAGACACCAGAACCAAGATCAAGTGCAGAATTTCTCTTGCCAATTGCTGATTTTTTGGATGCAAGAAGTAATTAAGTAACAGAGCCATCTCGACATCAAGATGACTTTTTATAAAACGTTGATAGTCCCTGTCCTGCTCTATGACACAGAAGAAGTCCTGGGTCATTTTCTAAAAAAAGTCTTCCGTGCATTTTCATTCGCACTCTCTACCCTTCGAAATCTTCCTAAAATCAACAATAGCACACTAAATGGCCTAGACAATGATTGATGGCAACGTTAGGATAACAATGGAATATAAAGCTCGATGAATTCGTAGCATTTCTCAAGAAAAAGCAGTTTTGTAAGGTTTTTGGCTTATCCCCAGAAATCGGAGCTAGCCCAATGCTTAAGAACAGGAATCGTCATTTTGTGCAAGTGTTGTTCACGGAATGGGCCTTGGGGTAGTTGATAATCGGCTATAAAATTTCATCGAAACTCCTTTTAAACGAAAACAGATCTGAAGAAATATTTAATACATTTCAAAAAAAAGCACCAATAAAATCCTTGCCACAAAAACTTTACGCGGTTTTCTTTTCATCTCGCACCCTCACACTCTCTTTCGACATCCACATCGACCACTTAGCTTTATTTAATTTGTATATTCTAACATCCCGAATCCGTATTGCTCTGCCGCACTCGAACCATGCATTGACCCCTATATGAACAAGCGTCTTTGTCAAAATTATCACAAAAAAAATTTAAAACAGACTACTTTTTTTTGCTTCTTTAACTAGCTCTTAATGACAGTTCTTTAATGATTTTAATAAACATACGACCATAGCTGTGTCGCTCCCATTCTCTACCTGTCCACATTTAAATTTATTACTAAAACGTTAGAAATCTGTAAACTAAAGTGGCAACTGTCCGCTTTGTAGACTACGGACTTAAAGCGAAGTCACGCAAAAAATTGCATAACTTTATGCGTCGAGTGTAAAGAAGTTGCCATGACTTCCAACCGGAAAGGAACGCTATTGACACACTGATCGGAACACCTCAAGGTGAAAACAGGGCAGCGCTAATTTGTACGAAACTGAAAAATTTTTCAATCCTCAGGCTCCATTGAGTCATAGCCAGGCCCTTCATTTCGTATTTTAAAGTTGGTAGCACTGCCGTTTGATACAAGCCAAGATCAGATTACAGTTTTGAATGCTAAATGTATGTTAAATGTTTCCCAAAATTTCGCGCTAAAATTAAAAAAAAACTTGTTGCAAAGTGGTAACGCATTTCTCGAGCAGTGCGCGCTTTGTGCATCATAGTAGGTGCAAGTGTCGCTGATGATTCGTATTTAAGAATTTCAAAGTTTTCGTGTATTTTTGGAGTTTCTTCCTTAAATAGCTCACACAAGTGATTAAAAATATGCTGTTGTATCTAGACACAGTGAGTGTTCGGTGTGCTCTATGGTTGTCACTGGTTCGTATTTCTTCCTACATGTCAATGGACAGAATGTTCAACTCAATTCGGCGTGATGTAATTGAATGATTGCGACTTGTGCAACAAGCCACATATGTAACTACATAATTATGCCTTATTTGGGTGAGAACTTTCGTTGTTGCGTAATTTTGCATTTAACAACGTTGATTGGGCTCCAAGATCTTGTCATTTGACACCGTTAGTTTTCTTTTTGGGTGGGGCTTCGCAAAAGACGACACTTACGCGAATCATTCTTGAGCTCTAGACGCATTAAAAACTAACATTACTCAAGTTGCCAAGCCAAGAGAACGAAATGCTGTCTTAAGGCAGTCATTGGAATGATATTGTTTTTTACACTTAATAGCAATATTCAGACTTAAAAAATAAATTCAAAAAATGTTCACCAAAAATTTATCCATGGGTGTGTATTTTAGACTACTTTCGAACGTGAAAAATGAATAACTCTGTGCTGGGTAGTACTACAGCCCACAAGAAAGCCTTTCCTAGCTTTTATATCTATGCAGTGTGCTATTGTTCTCTCACGAGTAGAAGGGACCTACAGTTTTCTGCCGATTCCGAATGATGAGATTTTAGAAGCTTTTTAAAAACAATCGAGTGTTGTTGAGTTGAGTGTTTTCAGCAACAAAATTAGAGGTTTTCAGTCCGGGAGTCGAACCTGGACTTTCGACGTGTGAGTCAACGCACTTACCCACTATGCCAAGACGACCGCATCTACACACCTACCAATCAGGTGATACTACTGCGTAACAACAATACTCGTACAACAAAAAAATAATTGTTACATCTCTCACTTAACCCCGATTTAAGTCCTGTAGAGTACCTTTGGGCTGCTTTGGGCTGTAAGAAAAAAAAAAGGTGCAAGGAAGATAGAGAAAAGCCTTAGGAGAACATCGTGTGAAGAAACTTTTTCGGATCGATGAACAGAAGACTGTACTGAAGGCAGTACAGAAAGTATTTCAATTTTTTGTTCTTCATATTCTGAACTTAATTTTTTTTCTTAAATTATTAAAACAAAATCTGAAATATAATTACGTTACTGAAATATAATTACTAAAGGGTGATTTTTTAGCTTTTATCTTTTTGGCAACACTGGTTTAAACAGCTGACGTTTCGTGTTTTGTTTCACTGTCAACCATCTTCAGTTTGGTTTATAATTTAACCATGAGTCGTCTTACGAACGAACAACACTTGTAAATTATTGAATTTTATTATTAAAATGCGAGCTCTTCTAAGAAAGTTCATCGCGCGCTTCTTCCATTTTATGGTCAGTTCATTTTTGGCTCAATGGGTATGTAAATGAGCAGAATTGTCGATTTTGGAGTGAATATCAGCCAGAAGCATTGCAAGAGCTACCAATGCATTCAGAAAAAGTAACAGTTTGGTGCGATTTATGGGCTGGCATCATTGGACCGTACTTCTTCAAAGATGATGGGAATCGTAACGTAACTGTGAATGGTGAGCGCTACCGTGAAATAATATCCAACTTTTTTTTTTGCCCAAAATGCAAGAGCTTGACTTGCATGACATGTGGTTTCTGGACTTATTGAGAGGCGAGTTCAGTAAACATTTTATTTCACGTTCGGGACCGGTCAATTGGCCGCCTAGATCGTGCGATTTAACGCCTTTAGACTACTTTTTGTTTTGCTATGCTATGTTAAAGTTCATGTCTATAAAGAAAAGCCCGCTTCAATTGACGCATTGGAAGACAACATTGAAGCATTTATTCCTGAGATACCGACCGAAATGTTTGAAAGAGTATGCCAAAATTGAACTAAGCGGATGGACCATTTGAGGCGCAGTCAAGTTTAACATTTCATGAAATAATCTTCAAACATTAAATTATATGGAGCGTACTATCGGTTCAAATAAAGATTTCATTCATTTTTCTGAATTGTGTGTCCTTTTTTTAAACTTTCCTATAGCTTTAAAAAAAATCACCCTTTACATACATACATACATCCGCACATATCTGCGTACTCCGTCATTTAATTTCGTCTAGATGTATAGTCGTCTAAATAAGTTCATCGCAATAGTACACATAGTGGAATAGTAGCAGCTCTTTAAGCTCTACCAATTTTTGAAAGAGTATTTGGCATTGGGTGAAGTAAACGCTCGAATTCTCTGCTGAAGGTGCCTTTCTAATGGAGGGCAATAACGACATTAACGACTCGGAGACTTTTACCCGAATCATGTTTGTTGTGTCCCACGTAACGTAGGCCATTTTTTGCTTCACTTCCAATAAGACACCAACTTTTTATTAATTGAAGATAATAATAGAGTATGCTGCGTTCTTTGACGAAAGTCAATTGAAAAAATGCACATAACTTGTTGGTACTCTATGGTCTAGGCAAACAAAGTCCCCCAAATTAAACAAATTTAACAGAAGAAAAAAATTAATCTGTTGACGACGGTCATTCTGTTAAAGAAAAAGAAAACCGACTATTTCCTCATATATTTACTCTGGATACTTACCACATAGCAAGTACAGCAACCAGTGCGCTCGTTGTGACATCTATTTGAGAAACATTACATCTTATGGGTGTCGTTGCTAGAGTAAGCGAATACACACACAATGCAGACTCAGTGGTTATTTTTTTTTGTCGGGAAATATATAATGGGTTACATTCAGCAGGGTATTTTCGATAAATAAATTTGAATTAAAAAGTTGAAATAGTTTCATGAAATAAAATGTAAACCAAACTGAACTTTATATTTATGACCACGTAGTCAATTTATTTAGTGTATGGTCGTTTCGGTCACTCGACTTTTAAATGAAGCGAATTTATTCCATTTTGGCAGCAGGACCCGGAATTGTTATTTGTGGCAGACTTAGACAAAAAGTCCTAAGCAACAATCTTTATAGCAAACATGACAATCCGCATCAAGGTAGATGCACAGACATCAGTTTAATTTCCACCCACGTCCCGACACAAGAGAACGATGACAATAACAAGGGCGACTTCTTCGGAACTTACGATGGTCCCAAATACGATATGAAGATCATATCAGGAGAAAATTAAGAATTACGTATTTTCTAGTGTCATTGGAATATAAAGCACGACTACAAATCCGGAAGCGGTCTTAGGTTGGTGAACTTCACCTCCGGGAGAAACCAGTCTGTGAACATAATGTCCAATCCATAAAGGACCTGACGACATTTACCCAATTATAGAAGGATCAATCCTTCGCGAACGACAATGACGTGGTTAAACGAACACATCGAGAAAAATAAATTCGGCAAGTTCACTGAGGGAAAGGCTCATAAAGGTTGAACTGATCAACATTTTCCAGACAGCACTCTATGGACAGTATGTGCATTCTACTGAAAGCGTTTCGATCGCTCGAACAATTGCAATTTGAGTATTCAGTGCGTACCAGCGTTTGCATCTCTACGAGTTCTGTTCATAAAATAAAGTGAATTTTCAAATTTCGAGGGCTACGTACATTCGATCATCTATTTTTTTTTATTTTGCTATGTTGGTTCACTCGTCTCGAACATATGTTTACGCTTGCGCCTATATAGGATATTTTGTGTGTGAGAGCCATAAAATTTAGAAGTATTTTGCGTGTTCGGCGATTTCCTGTTGTCGAAAAAAATGGATCAACGAATTTGCATTCAATTTGTGCTCAAAGTGCTCTAAAGCACTCGAAATGTTGACAGTGGCAATAGGGTGAGTGTACCCTGAGTCAAAAAAAAATTACAAGTGGTAAAAGCTTTTCAAAGAAGGTCGAGAAAATGTGAATAACGATGCTCGCCCAGGATGCCCCAACACATCAACCATCAATCGATGAAAATGTTGAGAAAGTGAAGAAAATGTTATGGAAAATCGTCGAATCACTAATACAGAAGTTGAAGATGTCGGCATATCCTTTGTTGCAACTTTTTCGAAAATTTTGGGTATAGGGCGTGCGGCAGCGAAGTTTGTTCCAAAATTACTGAATTTTGACTACCGATGACCATTGCTTGTTCGTAATTGTTTGGCCAAAAATGACATGGCTCATGGCTCAGCCACCGGCCACAGATTTGGCCGCCTACGTCTTTTTCCCGTTCCCAAGATTGAAGAGCAATGAAAGTACGGCGTTTTGCGTCGATTGAGGACACAAGTGGAAAATAATAATAATAATAATTGAGTGGCCCTACAGCCCACAAGGGACCAGGGCCTAGCTTCTACAACAACTACTCGTGTTGTCCGTGCTACTGTTTTCTCACGAGTAGAAGGAACCTACAGTTGTTTGCCGACTCCGAATGGCGGAAGCTTTTCATAAGCAAATGATACTCTTTGAGTGTTGTCAGCAACTCGAAAGAGGTGGTGCCGTGAAAAATGCAAGATGACCCGTCCGGGAATCGAACCTAGACCTTCAGCGTGTGGGTCGACGCACTTACCCACTACGCCACGGCGACCACAAATGGAAAATACCAAGTGGAAAAAAAGCTGGTACAAATTTATTTTATCTGAGGGGGACACAATTGATGTAACAATAAATATTTTTTTAGCAAAATTTAAAATTCACCTTATTTTTTGAACAGACCTTGTACAACATTTAGTAATCAGATAAGTCTTCATGGCTTCTAGGTATATATTTGAACTAATATCTAATGTCAAGATATTTACATATGCAAGTTCACTTATTATTGGTTGTTCTATGTATCCACTTGAACCCTGGCTTTTTACACAATAACGCCAAGCTGTTTAAAATTGTCCGGAAGCTAGGTTCAATGAGCATTTTTCCGCAGCAAGAAGTTCAATTGAATGGATTTTTGGTGTTTTAAAGGGGAGATTCAGATGTTCACGCAGGGAACTTTTTTATACCCAGGAAAAAGCCACAACAATTAATTGCACTTTTGCACAGTAGTAAGTAGTGGGTAAGTGCGGCGACCTACACTCAGAAGGTCTAGGTTCGATTCCCGCACGGGGCACCTTGCATTTTTTTTCTTTGCAATTTTTTTCAACGACAACACTCAAAGAGTGTCAATTCTCTCTGAAAAGCTTATAAAATCTCGCCGTTCGGATTCGGCAAAAAACTGTAGGTCCCTTCTACTCGTGAGGTAGCACGCACAACACGAGTAGTTGTTATAGAAGCTAGGCCCGGTCTTTCCTCCAGACTTCAGTTTGTCTTTGAATGTCGATTTTGACCTTCATATGAGTAGGATAATTCGTTTGCAGTCGTTGGTGACAAGATGTTATTTTCGATGTCTTCCGGGGTCGTCTTTGGTTGAGAAGATGATGGAGATGAAGATGGTATGCCAAAGGAGATTGTATTGTGTGTGCCGCATATTACAGTGTTTAAATTTAACAGATCAACCAACTTTTCTTCAAGGGGCATTAACGGTACACAGTTGTGGACGCCTACCAGTACCTTGTATACTGCTTCTGTTGGATCTTTGTTTGGATTTTGCATGGCTTTTAATATCAGATCATACCATTAGATGCATGAAGTATGAAAACAGACAAATGTAAATATTAACAAACTTACCTTTTTCCAAGCGTTTGTATCATGCACAAGCGGACAGTAATTCTGCGGAAAGTAATTCTTCCACCAAACGCGTCGAAAGCTGGGAAGATTTCAGTCTTGCGTCTGCAGACGGAAGAAATCCCTTTGCAAGGCCGGAATGGCGGCACGTAAATTCCACCAAGGTAACAAATTGTTCCGGTTTTGTTTTTCCTTTTTTCGATGCAGATTGCAAACACAATCCGATAATAAAATACTTGTCGAATGAAAACTCGCAAGTAAAGACGATTTTGATATTCAATTTCGGTATACAGTGAGAACCAAATTTTGTACACAGAAAGTGCCTCCTTGTACAGAGCTTAAAATACGCTTTGTATAAAATACGAAAAATCCACGAATGCGTTGGTAGTACTTTTGATATTCGAAAGCGAATGTGAGCATTTTCTATAGTGATACAAAATACAAATTTGCGATTTTCGGATAGATTTTCGATACTTTGTCGATACAAAATAACCCCCCAGGCCCCGTAGGTGATACTTGGTTCAATGACAATGCCAAATCCGGCTGATTATCAAATTACACGCTGCAGTTACAATCTGTACAGATCTCATTGCTATCCTCTTCTTCTACTGTTGTGTTCAAAGTGTTATGTTACCCGCCATCAAACACGCTCTGTGCTTATTAAAAAAAAAAAACCACACATATGTAGACTCCTCCTTACCTGTCCTTAGAACTGGTATACAATGTCTACTGGATCCAATTTTTTTTAAATTGTTACCCCCTTGTTTTGTCCATCAAAATAAAACCAAGTAATTTTATCTTAAATTATCGCGTAATTTATTCAAATCTAATATTTATAAGAGAAGGTCATGTCTGTCAAGAATTGCGGCAAAACCTACAAGTCGATATTTTTTGGTTTTCATTTAAATTAAATACTTGAACAAAAAAAATAAAAAAAAAATACATTTGTATGTATAAATCGAAAACAAAGAGCATGTGAACTCCGTGCTGTGCGGTCGCTTTAACAAAACAAAATTCACGCGTTCATGCTGATCCGCTGCCCTTCGAGAGAGACAGCTCCGCGAGAGCACGAATGTGTATCAAATATCGCTAACAGATACATTCTATATGTAAAGTACGTAATAATCTATATTTATTTGTCTTAGGAGAACGCGCGAGGGCGCGGACTTTGTATCCCTTTGGGAATGTCCTTGGTTTCTTGCTGAAGTGTCCTATTATGTACAACTAACCGAAGACTATGAGAGAGGGGATAGTAATATCTTGGGCGAGTGGAGCAGCGGAGGGTAACTCCTACTCCATCTTAATAATGGTGCCGCGGTCCAGCTTTCGCTCCAGCTCGGCAAACGAACTCATCTGGGGCAGAATGATGTGCTGCTGTTGGTGGAGGTGGTGCTGGTGATGGTGCTGACGCTGCGGGATGTCGTAGTCGTCTTCGATGGACGGGCTCCGACTCATGGTCTGGTGGATGATGTTATGGTGCTGATGGTGATGCGAATTGTGGTGGAGATTCTCGATCTTGATCTCGTCCTCCTCGACACCGGCCAGTTGGTCGTAGAAGTAAGACGACGACTGATCAGCACTGTACCCATGATGGGCTGGCTCTGTCGGTGACGGCACCATCTCGAACATCTGATGAGCTCCCGGGCTCATCTGCTGATGCTGCGGCTGCTGATGTTGTTGCTGCTGGTGCTGGTGCTGTTGAGATTCCTGGTGGTTAGTCATATACTTTTGTATGTATTTGATATTGTTGTTGCTTTGGCTAGTGCTATTGTTGTTATTGGTCAGATTGGCCGTTGGTGAGTTGGTTAGTACGGAACCGTTAAGCATTGAAGAGGACGTGTAATGCAATGGCGACATGTTGTCATGCTGGTTAATCGGTGGCGATGGCGTGGTCGGTGTGACTGCCTGATGATGGGACGACGACGCTGAGGACGTTGTTGGCGTGCGCGCCAACGGCGGTGGTGGGGTTAGAGTAGTCGGGCTACTACTAGTGTTGGAATGATTGAGTGAGCTTGTGTGCTGAATTGATGAGGTGAGACTTTTCAGCTCTGAAAGAAGACACAATGAACGAGATATAGAATGTAGTGTGCATTCCCATAGGCGACAATAGTGAAGTCTTACCGTTGTTGGTATCCTGGATGCTGTTGGTGGTTGTGTTGCTTGAGTTTTTGTTACTGTTCGCCGTTGACGATGTTTTGTCGGCATTCTTACTGCACTTTGGTTTTCGTTTGCGTGTCTGTAAGTGAAATGCGAAACAATTTGTATTAGAGCGAATCGGTGGTGTGAGGTGATTGAGTGAATTACCTGTATTGTGTCTTTTTTCATGGTCAGTGGACGTTTCACGCTGTGCAGCTTGAAGTACAAGCCGCAGGCATTGCAGACTGGTTCACCGTTCTGGTTGCGTCGCCATAGGGACGTCTGAGTGGTGTGACAATTCGAGCAGGCCAATCCAATACGACGCGATGCACTCTGTTTGGGATGGGGGGAAGGAAAATTAAAAAAGAAAGAGAGTTAGAGGTGTGTTTGTGTTCAAAACATGTTTTCTAATTGAATTGTGTATCTAAATGCATTTGGTTTGGTAATCATATGTTTCTGTCAGTTGTTTCAAAAGGTTAAAGGAATTTGTATGTGATTTGAGTGTGATTGGAAGGGTTCGACGACTTGTGGGTCGAGTTTTTAAATATTAGTAATTAATTGATATTTTAAGGCAACGCAAAATGTATATTTTTCCGAACAAGAGAATGATGATTGATTGATAAGTAAAAAATGTCAGGAAATAGTGTAAGGACAAACCCAGCACTTGAGAGAAATAACAAAAAAAAAAAAAAAAAACAGCACCAAACCATGAAAGCAAAATTTTCGTAGTTTTGCTTTGTTTGCAGCTGATTTTCTGATGGAATCTATTTCTTCCCATACTTATTTCAAGCAACAGATCTTGTTTGTTTTAATGGATTAAATGCATGCTACAGTCCTTGAACAGTAAATAAAATTTGCCTTTCAGTTCCTAAAAACCATTCCCAATGCATTTAAATAAACAAAGAATTTAAAATTAACAAAAAAAATATATATCATGCAACTAAATACTTAACAAATACACTCCTTACAAAAAAAAATAATAATGGAACAAAATTTTTGAAATTTCTCCAACCAACAAAACAGTGTCGATCACAAAAATACCAACACAATCTCTACTAACTTAACCACGATAAAAAATAAACAAATAATCATAAATAACATTAAACTATTTTTTTTAAATTAAACAAAAACCTACCAGTCGCCGACTTGATTTTGTTTCCTCTGTTGGCCTACTCGGCAATGGATTATAATGATAGTAGCTCTTATAGAAATCCCCGCCTTGTTCAGCCACTGCAATAATATTATTAAATTGTTTCAATGAATTTAATAATTTTTCTCTTTTGTTTTTTTTTTGTTTGTTGTTTTAATACCGTTTTCAATTTAATAAGGAATTTCAAAAAATAGAATAGTGCTAACAGTCATGAAAAAAATCTTACAATACGACTTGTTCGTATATATTCGAATCAAGTTAGAAAAGTACTTTCTTGTTTTATTACAGCAACGAAAAAAAATTATAATAAATTCAATTAAAATCAATGTCCCCCAAACAAAAAACTCACGGGAAGAAGAAAACGACGGATTTCTATAAGATTTATAATGATATTGAATTATTTAATTATTTTGTGTTATTTTTTAAACCCTTTTATCTATATGATTTCAAAAATTTTGTTCATTTCTCAGTTATTATTATTATTTTTTTTTTAAAGAAGCAAAGATTGAGAGAGAAAGTGTGAAAAATGATTTTTTTTTGTTTTTTTTTTTTCTTTTAATTAAAGAGAGAGTGAAAAAAAATTTACCAATCTTCTAGGTTGTTTAACTAAGGGTCGATTCATTCCGTTCATTTTATGATAGAGACCGCATGCATTGCATAGATAATGTCCGGTATTATCGCGTCTCCATAATGGGGTTGATATAGCACCACAATTGACACATTCACGCCCCTCAGTGAAAAAATCGGCGTCGAATAATGCTTTAAAAAGTAACAATTTTCATTTTTTTTTTTTGGTTTTGTGTTTTTGTTTTTTGTCTTTTTTGTGTTGTGTAATTCATAGAAAAAATTTTAAAAATTATATACTTTAATTTATTCCCTGTGTTATGATTATACCCATGAAATTAATTGAATTTATTATAAAATTTAATGTTATATTTATAAAGCTTTAAGTACATTTAATAATTATAATATTTTTTTACAATTTAAAAGAGAAAGACTAGACAAATTACTATAAGTTTTAAATATTTCCAAATGATTTTTTTTAACAAAAAACAGGCCGTCACTTCGATTAGTGGGAAAAGGGAGAATGCTAGATTGGTGACAGTGTTTTAATTTGGGATCTTGTAAAAAACCGAACATGGCTTTAGTGGACCTCGTATGAATTTGGTTACGCTTAACAATAACACTGCTTTTTAGAGATCGATATGGTCAACGAACAGTGATGCTCCTTTGTTGCATCAGTTATGTTTACAGCCCACAAGGGTCCAGGGCCTAGCTTCTACAAAAACTACTCGTGTTGTGCGTTCTACTGTTCTCTCACGAGAAGAAGGGACCTACAGTTTTTGCCAACTCCGAACGGCGAGATTTTGAGAAGCTTTTCATAGACAATTGATACTCTTTCAGTGTTGTCAGCAACTTGAAAGAGGTTTTGCCGTGTAAAAATGCGAGGTGTCCCGTACGGGAATCGAACCTATACTTTCTGCATGGCGGTCGACGCACTTACCACTACTGTGCCCGACACCATCCAATCCCATAGATTAAAAGAAGGAAGCTAAGAATGCGCAAATCTCGGAATTAAAACACAGCCACTTAACTTTGTTAGTAGTTTGAGCACCAAACCAGCAAATCTGTATTAAGTGTAGCCAATCAACAACAAATGTAATTTTATTTCTAAGCGCTATTGTAGTTAAACGCGTTGTACTTAACGTGAAGCGATCTGATAGTGTGCACTGTCCAAAGACGGGGTCTGTTTAGTTGTCATTGTTTAGTCTTTACCTCCCACAGGACATTATGGGCAATGAGGTAAATCATGTATTTGCCCCAAAAGTATCCGAAATATACACATATGTACGTAAAGCACTATCCAAAGCGATTCCGTGAGTTGAGCTACCATCCTGAGTTCTAGCAAAGAAATGAAACGGCATGATTATCAAATTGGCAAATTTCAGCTGGGAATCTTTAGAAAACCGTTAAATGACTCGAACATAAATATGTACAGCATGACAAGCTTATCCAGTACTTACAGTTCACTGTTATTTTCAAGAATTTCAAGATTTTTTTTTGCAATACGTGATGGGGGTATCTTTAACTCTATGACATTTTATCATCAGTGAGAAAGTTTGGTGGTTAGCGAAGGTAAATTTCTCAACCAGCTACATAAGCATATGGCAACTATTCAGGTCTAGTCCAAAAAGCTATGAAAAGCGGCAATGGTATGCAATTAAGGATATTTACTGCTATTTTCTCGGCATGCAATGCTGGTTACGATCCTAGCCGAAATTAAAAATATTTGCGTCACCTAGAAGCAGGACAGTGAACTTCGCTAATCTGTGTAAAATGTATCAAAACTTCCTTGAGAAAGATAGACAGGTTAAAATAATTGGCAGCCAATTTAATTTGAAAAAACAAAAACAACAAAAACTGCGACCACCCTCAAATTAGCTCACAAAATCTACTCTTTAGTTGCGTATGCGAGTTTCAAATTTCAAAACAGAGATTTTCAAATCATCACGAGGGCAAATAAATACACAAAAGAGAATAAGAAATCGCTTGTTGTTCTTCACCCATCTGTGCTCTAGAACTCAATAAATATCCGAAAGTAAACAAACCTTCATTTCACAGGCCGTGCAGTTGTTGTCTAGTGAAAGTAAACTCAAGGCGCTCCTAAACATTTGTTGCAAAACGGCGAGAGACGGACGTTAATTTCCGTCAAACATCCTGCATTGTGCTGCGGTTAGGTATAACCAATGTCTGTGTGGATGTGTGTACTTTTCCGCGGAGGATCCTGGAAAAACATTTACTCAGGACCAACATGTAAAAATCGCCACAAGGTTGCATCCAGAATCGTGTTAATGGCATTCGTGTACGTGATTCGTGAGAGGCGTCGTCTTTTTCCAAAAGAAGCGGCGCCGATGATAGCCGAAAACAACGCGGACACCCGTCAGTGAACTATTTATGAGGTTAGAACCCCCTCGCCATCGACGGAGTCAAAGTCCGCGCGTCGAATCCGCTAGCTTGCCACGACTCTGACCCCGACGACAGTTGTGTTTGTTTTTTTTTTGCCGATAATTAATTGGAGTTGTCAAACTTTGCGTCGAATCATTTGGAAATATTTAAAATTAATTTTTGTAAGCTTGATAAGAGAGTATTTTTGGCAGCTAACTGTGATAGAGCGAGAAAGAGAGACATAGAGCGAGAAAGAAAGAGAGATAGACAGGGGAGCCAAGGAGACAGAGAACTTACTTGCTGATAGCGAAGCCGAGGCTGATAAATGTGTTGCTGAATCATTGGCCGTTCGTCCACGAGAATTCGAATTCGAGCTAATAGCCCCAGCGATGGTAGTCCCTGTGGGAGGGTAGCTGACTGCACTAGTCGGGTCAAATTGTCCCTGCCATCCGCCATCGTTCTGAAAGGTGTTAAAATTTAAGTGAGACATGCCCAGCTGGAAAAAATTATGTATTGACTCACCTGAGTCCTGTAGCTGGTGAGCGCTGTATATTGATTTGATCCACGAGTACCTGCTACGTTGAAACTTCCACTACTGCTCGAAGCAATTCTCTGAAAGGCGGGCAAGGTACCGCCACCACTTTTTGCCGGTCCGTACTCATCCGAGTTGTTGTTTGATCCAGCACCGGGCGGAACTATAAGACTCGGAGACGTACTGGACCACATGTGAGATCCATCATGCGCTGGGCTTCCATTCAAATATTGCATTCCATTTGCAGCTGATGTAATAAGTGGCCTAGCGTAGGCTGAGCTGCAATTGATAGAAGAAATATGGATGGACATTATTTAATCTGTACGAAATTGTTGTTGTAATGAACATTGGATTGAGAAATGATTGATAGTCTTACATTACTTGAAACAATTAATATTCATTCGATTTAGAGTGATCTTTGGCAAGTTAAAGACTTAAGGATACTTTGTAGAATCAAACTTGAAAAACAACCAGAAACATATTATTAGTAGTTTCATTATATTATAGAAAGAGGCTTGTGGCTTAAACTTGCTTAACTGTTATGAACAAGACAGAAAGTTATTGATCAAATCGGTTGAATCGATCAGCCGTGTTCAAGTGACAAGTCAAATATCGATCTCTCTAACTCTAGTCTAACCAAGTCATTTAAAATAACGTTCTTTATGAGCATTTCAAAAAAAAACTTAATAATTGAACAAATGGCGAAGTAGAAACCTCATGCCACAGATTGTTGGCGAACCGTAAAATTGGTGAACAACTAGCCGTACATTCGTACATCACCCGCAGTACAATCCTCGCAGGTATTCTATCAATTCACCCTTAAGCCCTCTATCAGACGATGAAAGGAAATATAATCCACTACTGCTCTCCGGTTCGGATGAAAGAGTTATAATGTGGCGAAATGCAAATGAAGAGCTAAGAAGCCAAATTATGAAATCAGCTGTCACGCATGGAGAAAGCCACTGAAACGCTTAGTTATGCACTTCAACCAAATGCGTTAGAAAATGTAGTTTTAATAGACGTAGTGTAGTTTTAAAACACGGATTACTATATCAGTATTCTTAAACAAAAATCGGGAGAACGTGCTGAAAAAGAAATTTAAGATATATTTAAATATTAAGAAGTCAATGACCCAAAGCGCAAAGCTCATATCACTAAAAGATCGATGTCAGAGAGAGTGAGCCAAAAATAATGTGCATCACGGCAAAAATTAGTAACAAATATTATACAAGCCTTAAAGTCCTAAATATTTAAGTTTCAAATCTGCTAAGAAAAACTAAAATTTTAATGAAACGTTAATATTTATTATCTTGTTTTCTTGTTTATAGTTTTTATTGAAAAACTTAACGTTTAAAAACTCAAAAATTGAGGGCGGAAATGAAGTCTGCAAACATTGTTTCCTATCCCTTGGCAGTATTACAACAACAGAATGTAACAAATGGAATTAACAAGTAAAACAAATCGCAGAAATAGCAAAAAGTAAAGGGCATTTCTATAAACTAATTACTGTTGAGCGATCAAGTACCGCGAGTCATACTTTCATTAGAAATCTCAGGTTGCTGTTGTTCGAAACGCTTAACATTTTCAAAAGAAAGCTCAGCAAAAATGAGAGCTTTGGCTGCTCTGGACATCTTTGTGAAATACACAAAAATTTAGAAACACACAAATTGGAAAAAAACGAGTAAATGCAAATGAACCAAAAAATTAATAATTACAATACATGAGCTAAAAGAGAAATTGCTATCCAAGGTTTGTCTGTAATAGAGCTTAACAAATTTAATCCTTTTTAACTGCAAGTACGAGCTTGGAAGCGAATCTTGTTTGATATAGCTTGATGACCACAAAGTGCTTATGCTAAATTGAATTACATTTTTAATCAATCTATCTGTGGTATAAACAGTATGTGTGTAGCTTCAAGCTTCAAACCGAACAGGAAAATGACTGAAATATTTTAACGCATGTAAGCCCTATGAAAGATCAGAAGACCGGCAAGAGCGTAGGTTATTGAATTCTCATTCATGAATATTGACAAAATTTTGTCGAAAACTGGCACTATATATAATTAAACCATTAATTTATCGCGAATAAGCGATAACAAAAAAATGCTCAAACGGTACAGAAAGTTGTCTTCACTCTGATATTTGATCCACAACTGGCGTAACCTCATAATTGAGATCACACTTCCTCGGTTTTCACGGTTTTATAATTTCCACGTTAATATCCACTTAGATGATCCTTTGATAAATTTGTAATTCCAGTTGTCTACCTCGTCTTTAAATCAATCCGCATAAAATCATTAAGTTGAAGTTCCCCCGCCACGTGTTTCTTGTAAGCACTCAATACACCTTTAACAATCGCATCGCGCCGCTTCCAATAGACACTCAAAACAAACACCCTCATCCTCCACACACAAAGTGAACTGCATTCTTCCATTCATCAATTAACCAAGCACCACTTTCAATTACAGATATTCAGAAAGAAACAAAACGAGAATAAGCAAAAATTTCAAGATTTATTTACCCAACAACGTGACCCTCCATTGTAGTCATTAGATCCTCCTTTTTTTTTGTTTCTTACAACTGACTACCCTTTCGATCTGAAATACTAAACGATGACCGACGAGAAGACCGAAACCGTAAAGAAGACCAAAAAAACAACAAACCTGGCTACCATCTTACGAAGATGCGCCCGCGAGAGGTCTATGATTTATTTTGACACTCTCTTGTCAGCACGGAAACAAATCTCTCGGCGCGCGTTTATTTTTGCATCCGTTTCGTCATATGGCGCGACGTGGGATGAAGCAAGGAACACTCACAACCGCTAGCCGGCTACCGGAATGCCGTACCTCTTTTCATTCTTTTTCTTTTGTTTTTACTCCTTCCGCAGCCGCGTCCAGCATTTTGTTGACGTTTGTTGTTATTGTTCTTCATTTGTTTGGTCTCATTCACCGGCTTTAATGACTCTAAGCTGGGCCATGCCGCCGCCGTCGCCGTGACCATCAAACACACTGTACGAAGAGAGAGAAAGGGTCATGGACGGGTTTTTGTCAACAAAACATTATTGCCTCAAGCATTCTCTCGTTCACTCACACTTCGTTCTTGGTCGTGGTCAACTTCGCGTGCTGGTGGTCTCCGACCCGAAATTTTGCGATCGTTACTCGAAAAAAAAGTCAAACAGAACTCAATCTGCATTCAGAAACGTCAAGTCATATTGTTTTGAGTTTTGAGGAGTGTAAATAATGATGGTGAAGCGTGCAGCTTAGTGTTGGCGGAATTTAATATTGCATCAAGGAGTTAAATGACGCTGGCAGACGTCGCCGACGTGGGCAAGGGACTCTTTGCTCAGCGGATGGTAGACACGATGAAAATTTTGTTTGGAATATGAGAAATCATAAATGAGTTGGTCGGTGATGCTGGACAGTCAGTGTGGCTGCCAATTTCCGCTCAAGGGAACTTCGTCTCTGTTGCATATTACAATTGAATGGCTCATTACTGTAATTCACTGGTCAATAAAATGCCAATTATGAGCTATTTACAGGAAAAGCTTTATAACTCGTATAGTGCTGGCAAAGAGGATAAGTTTCCCTGGATTAAAAAATTTAAAAAAGAAATAATATGTTTGGGACACAAGCAAGTAAGAAACAAAAGACTACAGACTAGTAAAGAGACTAGAAACCAACAATCTAAACATACCTTGGTCAGATCAGTTCACAATAATGTGTCACTCGTAGGGAAAACATGCTTTTTAGACTTATTCTCTAATAAAAAAAAACATCTGTATTTGAATTTATTTGATTATAAAAACAGTATCAAATTGCAACAAGGTCAAAAATCATGACGTAACGGTTATTGTTCCAAAACAAAAAAAGTTTAAGCCTTTGCGTTTTCTCTGTTTTGCCGATGAACATAGATCTTGACTCATCTTCGCCTTAGTCAACCTCCTAACGAGAACAAATGTTGCATTTATTTTCAAATACCGCATTCGATGAGTAATTATTTACTGTATATATACTGCAAGTTCTAAGTCTCTGGGTTCGTGTTAGTAAGATAAGTTAGGAACACATTCCTAAAAAGAAAAAGGCGTTGTACTGGTAAAGGAAATTTGATCATACATATGTATGTAGTGTATTTCAATATTTTTTTAAACTACAACCAACTTGAAAGGCTTGGCATTGGCATTGGCAACTTTCATAAAAATCAAAAATGAAAATTTCGTGTGTGGAACGAGCAAAGCCACTATAATGCGATTTTTTGAGTTCTGTTGGTACAGAAGGAAACATACCTTAGTTAGTCTAGGTAAGTAATTGGCTTGATTACCCCAAGTCTGTCCTGTTAAAGCAATAAATGGTTTTAAAGCACAGTTTTCATGGCTTTATATGAAACTTGAGATAAGATTAAAGTGAGTCAGTAATGATCATGCCAAATTGAAGATTGTCAATTTAATTGAATTTAACAACCTTGAGGTACCAAATGTTCGTTGTAGAAACTTATTCCTCTTCTGTTATTTCGTTCAATGACATTTTGTATAATAATTGCGTTATTTCATTGAGTTTGAGAATGTATTTGAAGAGAATAAAGCGTCAGAACAACGGTGAGTATTATGAGTCCGTCGAGTTAACAAATACCTAGTTTCGCAACGAATTTCTATCTCATGAAACTAAACGAATTGTCGTCCACGTATTTGTATTGTTTTTCAAACGGATAACGTACCGATACAGGTATATGAACTTCCTTTCAGTGAGTAAGAGAAAATATTGCAAAAGGCACACTTTCCGAAAATGTCACAAGTGATTTGAAGGCAAATAAGATCAACACCTACACCTCCAATCTAGCATTTTGCAAAGCAGGATTTTCACATACATATGTAAATGTGTGCGTCGCCGAGCGGTAGAGGTAAGTGCGTCGACCGCCACGCAGGAAGTCTGGGTTCGATTCCCGGACAAGACACTTAGCATTTTGTCACATCACCACGTCTTTCGAGGTTCTGACAACACTTAAAGAGTATCATTTGTTTATGGTAAGCTTCTCAAATTCCGCCAGTCGGAGTCGGCAAACAACTGTAGGTTCCTTCTACTCGTGAGAGAACAGTAGCACTCACAACACGAGTAGTTGTTGTAGAAGCTAGGCCCTGGTCCCTTGTGGGCTGTAGTGCCACTCAATTATTATTATTATTATTCAATGTGTGTGTCCTGTTTTGTGCGAAAAGCATTCAAAATGTAAAGTCTCGGTAATCACCATCAAGGTGATTGATTTAGGAAATGATAAAAAGAAATGTGTAATTTGCAAAAACTAAGGAACATCTGTCATGTTGGAAATATGTTCGTCAAAGCAACATAAGTCAGATAGAGCATTTGACAAATGGGCTTTACCTCAGTTAGAAACTGACCCCAATGATAAAATACAAAAGCATCGCCTTATGGAATCCGAAATCGTGAAGGATTCTCGGAAGGCGTGGCTCTATGCGAATTATTGACACGAAGCAGTGAGTCTGAAAGCCAACATTTCTATCTAGCAAATTTCTCGCAATTTATGTACCAAATCCATAGAAAATTCAACATTTCGTATGCCAATTGGAGAGAAACAGGAGGAAACGGACAGTATCAATACATTTCAAAAATACGAAATGTTTAAGGTCTCAAAGATCGGACACAACTGGATGAAAGAGTAGGTCGGTTGGTAAAGCTGGCTTAGGGAATCCATTAAGTCTTATATGGGAGTATTGTACGCCACACTGCGATTTGATGTTATATACCTGTTCATACCTATTCAATGTTAAGGCTGATAAGTTAAACCCCTGAATAAGAAATCATGCAGAATTCTAAGATTTTTTTAAGTCATGCCAACCTCGGGTAAATTCTAAGCAGCTGTGGAACAGTTTATGATTAATTTTCATCGAGATCTTGTAAATAAATAATAATTGGTCCACAAGTGACCAAACCCTAGTTTCGTCAGCAACTACTGGTGTTGTGTTAAGCAACATACAGTTTCTTGCCGACTCCGAACGGCGAAATTTGGGTAGCCTTTCATAGACAATTGACACTTTTTAAGTGTTGCCAGTAACTGGAAAGAGGAAGTACCGTGAAAAATGCGAGATTGTTAGTTCTGGCTTCAAACATAAGACCTTCGGCGACGAAGTCTACGTACTTACCCAGAAACTATCCAAATTGCTCCCTCAACTAGACTTGTTACCTATCTTCTGAACAATAATATTTGACTAGAGGGTCAGAATAAAGAGAAGTCCTTATTTGTTATTTTGAAAAATTAAAAAACAAACTCTTCCATAGACACAACTAATAAAGAGAGAAATGAACGAAACTTGAGTTAAAGATCTAAAACTAGACATCTCGGGTAAGAGGAAACCAGCGAATCCACTAAATCGTGCTAGATAGTTGGAAAGTTAAATATTTATAAATTTTTGGAATATGTAGTGATATTTTATTTAAATCTCTATCTATTCCAGAAAAGTGAAAGTAGCCTGCTCAATTTTTAGATCAGGATTTGTTACTGTAAAAAGTAGACGAAAGTTGCAAAGTTAAGACTAGCACTGAAGGATAATTGCATTCAAATGATACGCCGCGAAAATGGAAATTCGCACATAACTGACAAGTAGTTAATTAGCATTCATTGATATAAACACTTCAAATAAAAATTGAAGTCTGTCTTCATTAATACAAAATTGCAACCCAACCTTTTTATAGTTTGTTTAATTGAATTTTCTCGGCTTTTAAATCAAATCGATGGCGTAATCTTTCAGATAAAAGGATACTATACATGCTGACATCACTTTAACAAAGTCTTTTATATGTACATTATAAAAAAAGTTCAAGATCATGACTCACTTCAATGTAGGAACCTGTTGCGTCTAATTTTATAGTCACATTTTTAAGAAATCGTGTTCGAACAACATATGCTTAAGAAAATTCCAAATTGAGTAACGTGTGAAACGCTAAAGCACATTAAATTTTAAACTTTCCACTAATTGATGTTTTGGCACGTACGAACGCTATTCTCTCCACACCCATGGCGTCATAAATGAAAATTGTGTTAAAAACAACAAAAGAATTGAGTAAATTTACGTCAAGCATACGCATCTCAAACTTAGAATATTTCAAGGACCCTTTGAAAAACTAAAGAACAGATCACAAACGAATTTAAAAAAGATGCAAACAAAAACCGGATTAAAACAAAACATCCTCACCATCTTTCCATGAAGGCGTCCATAAAGCGTAAATCCATTTGCTTAGAATCCTTATGTCTCAATGCATTTCACAACAACTATATAAAAGAGGACACAATCGATCACTTGGATCTGACAAACAAGTTACACTAAACTTTTAACGAAAACAATTTTCAAATCTTTTACTCGATCGAGTGATGATCAACGTTTAATCAAGTGCACAACTTCAATTGAACTACGCACTGCGAACCGATTACGAACTATCACAACCCGCCGATATGGGACAAGAGATGAGTCGTCCAGCACTCTACTACATGCAACCACCCGCAAGAAACTAAGCTCAAACAATAGCCTACCTGACGATCTCGTTCTAACAAAGACCCCCCCTGGGTGACGTTACCTCGCCGCCGACACAGTCACAGCGCTTGACATGTTACTATTCTTTCAGCTCTTTTTGTTGTTGTTTTGTCATCGACTTAAGTATATTTCCAATTTTTATGGTCTTTAAAGTTTTGTGTTCCGTGCATTCGCGACGTGTGGATTTGCATTTATTATATAATAAGTAAGTAGAGAGCGAGTGTGTGACTATGTATATAGGAAGTACGAGCTTGAGAAGAGGGAGTGCGAGTGTGCATCTAGATATGTTTGTAGACGAAAATTCGCAAAATAAAAACAAAAAAAAAACAAATGAAACATGCTGTTCTAAGTGCGACACACAAAACTCACGGAATACGTACGTACGTGCAAAAAGTTCAGTTTTTAATGACACACGAGCTCGTACGCGCCCGCGCGACCTGCCACCACCCGCCCCGATGTCGCTGCAAAAGTCAGGCAAAGTGTCACAAATATTGGCTGGTTTGGCGCGATCGATTTTGCACGGTGCAAACGCAGATGGTGTACAAAACACCGCGGCCGCGTTACAGTGCAAGTGCGCCACAACGCAGGGGAGAAATACATGGCTTGCACAAAAAGATGAACGCTTGGATGTAGATGTGACGACAAAAATTAGTTCCGGTGAAGAGGAAGAGAACAAACAATGGAAGGAAAATCGTTCTGAACGAGGAGGAAATTTAAAGACGGACAACAGTCCAGTGGCCGACAATCTAGGTTAATTTGTGGCGTGATGGTCGAGCATGGGGTGATGAATGAGAATTTTCTTTTTGATTTGCGCTTGAAGTAGGCCACAGTAAGTGTAAGCTTGCGTCACATGTTCGAACAGAAGGACTGAACTCACTGACAATTCACGCCGTTTTGCTTTGAAGTGGAAATGGGTCAACAGCAGAGACCGAATATGATCATGAGTTTCGAGTAAGTGTCTTTGACGTTGAAATTTTTCTAGTCATGAAATTTTTCGCCGTTTTAGCCGAATGAAATTTGCGCGTTTTATTCAATCTGCTGCTGGAACAGTTAGTGTGTCTAATTGGTTCACAAAAAAATCCCTAAGGAAGATGAAAAAGCAGCGAGTCGAGACGTTGCGATCTCATAGCGGAGTTGTTTTGAAAGCTTTAAAGGCGATTCATTAACTAGGAAAGTAATGTATAGTATATGAAGAACAGGGTATGTAACAAGGCATGCTTAGTGGTGAACTCAATTGGAAATGTAACTTTTGCCGCTCAGTTCTCCCAGATTTTCCCATTTCCAAGAAGTGTGGACACCAAATCGTTCCAGAAAGTGATCCATCCCTGACAAGACCGATCTGACTGTCGTTGCGAAATTTAAAGTAAGTATCCTAGATATTTACTTTTCGCCAAGTCAGCCCGTCCATCAGTCCGCACAATTTTTCCCCAAGACTTCAAAATGAAAATAAAGCTGGTCTTACATGTGTAAGGGCCAAAGTCGACAAAATATACAAGGTTATGGACATGGACGAGAGGGTAAAGATCAACTGATGCTGAAACTTTTAACCAATATCGAAATAAATAAATCTAGATTGAGGGCAAAAGTCCGCAAAACCAGAATCCCAAAAACGAAATTAGGTAAGATAACCATTTTAAGGAGGGTATATGAGGGCATGTTGCCCCCTGCAATTTTGCAGATGAGGGATCCGATTAGTACATACTTCCACTGTGCTTATTTTTCGTTGGATTGTTAAATTTTATGATATTAGTATTTTTGACATTTCGGAATTTTGGACATATCGGTATTTTCGGCATTTCAAGATTCTTTTCGACTCCTTCAAAATTAATCTAGAATCTTAGTAGGTGACTAAGAGTCAGGCGAAATGTAGTGTATATCGTTTTACTTGGAGATATAAATAGAGAAGTTATGTGAAAATAAAAAAGACCTACCGAACGAGCGGCGAAATTTGAGGGGATTTTTGTAGACAACTTATACTCTGTGCCTGTTGACAGCAAGAAAGACGTAGTGCCGTGAAAGAAATGCAAGATGTTCAGTCCCAGAATCGAATCTACGATATTCATACGTCGAGTAGACCTTTCTACGCCAGTAAAACATTAAACACTTGCACGGCATAACTGAATGTTTCCTATGCTGATGCAATGTAGATCTGATACCCAATCGTGAACTCTTTAGAACAATTTGATTAGTTGTGCACTTTGATTTACATTTATATACAGAAGTTTAAGTTTAAACTAACGACACGCCAGCTATTTCTCTGATCAAAATTCACGCATCTGAGGCACCATATGATCCTCAAATGAACGTGATTCATTTAAATTTGATGCAAACGTGTTGCGTTTATGAGGATGAAGAACAGCCAATGCGGCATCAATGTTACAGTGATTCATTGCTTCATACAGGAACAATTGCCCCTTCTACAGAGCAGACTAATTTGCAATTGAAAATATATTTCAGCATTTATCTTGATGCACATATGTTCTTGTTTGAAATGAACTTGGTATAACACCACAATGCAAGGAGTTTCTGTCAAGACCATTGAGAAACCATTCGATGATAACTTCAGAGGTCACCAATAATATACAACACTAATCTTCGCCAGCACGAATTTCATCAATTGACATTTAATTGTCCGGCCAAATTTTCTTCTAATATGTCCTCCGGATCTTAATGTTAAGCAGCAGAAGCAGAGCTTTTCTTTTATTTTTCTTTAACTTTTAATAGAGGTCAGTTTAGTTCGGGGGCGTTTTTAAAACTTAAATTGAATAGTACAATTTATTTAAACACGTCAAAATGATGCACCTCAATTAAAGTTTAATATTTAGAGTCAAGCGCAAGAAAGAACGAAAATCAATACTGAAACGAGGGATCCTTCCACCAGCACAATTAATTTCAAAGAAAAATAAACTCATGAGCAATTGATCATGCAAAGAAAAAGTGATCATCAGTCTTAAATAACTTCTGGAACTCTGATAAAAGCATTCTAGAATATCTCTGAAAACTTCCCTCATCGCGAAATGTGCCTATTTTAAGGTTCAGAAAGTCACACATTCCTGAGACGATCATTCAACCTACCATCAACTGAAGTGACACAGCAACGGCGAATGAAAGAAAAAAAAAAAAACAAAATCGAAACTAGCTCTACCAAGACGACACCCCACCCGGGCGTGGGTAACACTGATCATAAGTTCACTGACACTTCAGGGAGCACTCGTCGACGCCGTTGTCGCTGTCGCTGTCGTCACACTGCCTTATCACAAAGCCACTTCACCACACACAATTCCGCATGCAACACACGTAAAACAGAAAACTAGACTGTCAAACGTCCATAATTACTAATCAACAGTATTGCGCTCACTGAGCCAGTTCTGCGGGTGCAACATGACAACACCCCCTCTCCTTCTGACGTGCCCTTAAAAAACCGCACTCACATTGCCTCCCTCATATTGAACAAAAAAAAAAAAACATTCATAAACTTATGGTCGCCTTAGAAATGGATTGGATCAGTGCACACCGTACGACACCCTGTCCCCAAAAGGTAGGCGATTAGGGAAAGGCGAGAAGACTTGCTCCAAATACTGCATAAGTGCACGAAATTATTCTCGGAGTATCTATGAATTCGCTGGATTCTCAATTTGGAACACCTGGCCATGGAAACAGAAACGGTTTTCATTGTTCGGCGCACCAACCGGGCACGCGTATGCATTTGTCATGCCAGCATAGGTGTTGCATGCTGTTCTAAGTGCATGAGTGAATGCTTCCCGTGTTTTTTTTTCAACTTTCAGAAACGGACGAATGTTTATGCTGAATTTGAAGTTTTTCACCTGTGTTGTGTTTTTTTTTTTGTTTTGAGAAGTATCTCAATGCAGATCATCTTTAGATCATACGGTGACGTTGTGTAATAAGAGATGTGATGAGAACTTGCTGAAACTGCAAAGTAGAACGTAGAGTTCATGAAATGGAATAAAATGAGTAAAGTGAGGTTTACAGCGCCAGGCAAGAAGTAAAAAGTTCGAGAACAAAGTTCAAAACAAAATATAGCGTGGCACACTGACATCGGATCAGTTTACAACAAATTTTTAACTCAACTTGCATGTGGGAACTCTTTTAAAGAAGATTGACGCAGGGAAACTATGAGAAAAAGTGTGAAGTTTGAAGCTTGCATGCGTGTCCTAGGATGCATACAAGGAGAAATATCAAAAAACGTCATCAAGGAAGGACAAGCAACATCTAAGTATCAAACAGAATGTCACAATGGGCCGCAAATACTTTGAGGTAGTCGAGGACTTCTTCTTCCTCGGCCTTGCATTAACTAAGGACAAACACGTCAGTATTGAAGTCAAGCACTGTTGCTGTTTTATTGGACTCTACAGTCAATTGACAAAAAAGCCCTTTTCGGAAGACAAGCTGGCTTTGAATAACACTCTGCTTTATATTGCAGAAACTTGGACGTCATAACAAGCGAATGAGGACTGTTCTAAGTGCGATTTTTGATCCCGTGGATGACATCTGGGGAAGTAGATAAAACGATAGACTCTACATGCCATACAGCGGCATGCGAATTGTCGAGCGTCTACGTATACAACGTTTAAGATGCCTAGATCATGTGGAGCCGAAAACATTGCTCAGCCTCGAATGGTCAACCCTGTCTAAGATGACAGACACAAGTGGAGAAAGACTTCAACAAACGTGAAATGCGAAATTGAAGGCAGCTAGTAAGAATCTGTGCCAGTTGGAGAGGCATGTTGGTTGAGGTCTAGGTCCACATCGAACTGTAAGTCAATATGCTCAAGCAATTTGAAAGCACATTCACCTCGCGTCGAGGTTATCGGAACTGGCCATTCCAATATTCCTGTAGGGTCTTATTAAGTACCAAGTCAATTAGCCACAGCTAAACTTAAAGCTCTTAATCTCCAGTTTGTGGAATGTTCAAAACTTATGAAAAGTAGATTCATATTGTTTTAATGTTTTATTTCTTTCTATGGTTATTGACCAAATATTTGTTCAATAGAACCCTTTTTGCTCTACAAATTGTGCGGACCGTTTATTAAGTTTATTTATTAAAAAACTTTTGATGAAATATTGTTTACGACACTTTTTCTCAGCCATCTAGCAAGATCCGGTCATACATTGCGTTTTTTTGTGCCGATTTTTTAAAAGAGATGAGAACTGTGCGTATTCATGAGCATGAAGCCAAGATAGGGGTTTCTGGTTCCAGCAGGTACGACATTCAAAGACAATTTCTTCGTTTAACAGGATTCGAACAGATGCTCGAAAGAAGTGTTTGAAAGAAATGCCTAAAATGGACACCTAAATAGAATGCGCAAATGCAAAGCTAAGGCCTAAATCAAATAATCAAGCAGACAGAGATTATCCGACTCAAAAGGCTTCACTGACAAACTCTTACGATTCTCCTATATGGCAATAGAAGTGATCATCCTGCAAAGATTATCAAAGCCAAGTGGGAGTCCCTTCAACATCTGCCCTATTCTCTGGATCTTATACTAAAAGATAACGTTCTTCTGCAATGCCTATCTCTTTCTTTGTTATAAGAATCGGGTAGAATTAAGAACTTGTTAGTATACTATAAGATGGATAAAACATCCATAATCATAATAAAATTAAATCCAAAAAATTAGTCGGATTACCGAAATCCAATATCACCAAATACCCAAAATTCTACAGTGTCCAAATTCAGAAATTGATTGAAAATTCCGCAGAAATTGGAGCAACTACTCCAAATCCTACAGAACTCAAAACATGGGGCTCCCGTGGGACAGTATTCTTTCCCAAATTAATTTCTATGAAATGTTAACTTCTGAATTTCATGTTCGAGATTGTATGCACATTTCAGAATTTTAGTTTTTTGAGATAACTGGAATTTCGGGATTATGGTCATTTAGAAATGTTGGCCTTTTCAGATCTTTGTTTTCTAATATTTGCAGATTCTGACTTTTCGGGATGTTGTTTGACTTTTGGTAAATTTCACGCTTCGTTACTTCGACCTTTCGGGGCTTTAGATTTCGGATTTTTACAACTCGTACCATATTCGTGATCATCAGGAAGTTTCACAAGTTACACATTCTGAAGTCTGAAAAATTGCGAAAGTTGCTTAAAATATTGGTGATTGTGCCAGGCAAAAGAAAAATAGATAAAAGCATTCGATGTACATCTTTGAAATAAAGGTCTTCCTTTATTTTTTATTATAAATAGTTAACGACCAAAGAAAGTCATTTCTGGCACTGATATCTCCTGCTGTACTATCAAAATAAACATTTACAGTTGAACGTCTAGAAATCTACCAATGTTTTCATTATCTCAGCACGTGATTCACAATTAAAAAGTTTAACGAACAAAATGTAATAAGAGACTAATATAATAATAAATGCATATTCCTTGAAATCATCCTTAATTCGGCTATCTGCATGGTCACCCATTCAATACCAATTTGTTGTACAGATTTCTGTAACTGCAGGATTATTGACAAATGACTAATCAAATGAAATAAGTCCTGACTCATACGGAATCGAAAAGCAATTCACTTTCTGGTCATTTTCATTGAAATCCGACACGCAGCCTGGACTACAGATTATGTTTTCGCTACGTGTACTCTTGCGTAGAAAATGTGCACTTTTCAGCACTATTGACAGACTATGTTTGCAAAAAAAACATCAACAAAAACAAATTGTGTTACGGTAACCGGACACTCAGGCGTAACGGTCAAGTGCAGAGACATTTCGTTTGCCATTTTTATTTTCTTCTACTAAAACATTTTCAAATTGTTCCTTGAACAGGAGTAAGAACTGTATGTATCACCTGTTGTTCCGTTGTTCGAGACAGATTAGTCATCAAATGCGGGCACTAACGACGGCGACGAGGAAATGAAAAACAGTTCAATCATTCATACGCACGTGCTTATTAAGTGAATTCAATGTCGATATGAATTTGACGGAACATTGAGACAGATGATGATGAGCCGACGTCGTCATCGAAGGCGTGAGGTGTGTTGGATTTTTCACGAATGCATTTCCTTTGAATAAAGAGATCATTCGGAGAAAACTTTTCTTAACAAAGAGAATAGAGTGTTTATTAAAATCAGAACAAAGAAGCAAACACGCGTTAATGGGATGGACAAAGACGCGTCTTTAATTTGATGGGTCAGTAAGTCACTCAAATGGAAACTGACGACAAATCATAAATGGTGAAATAATCGAAATGAAGAAATAATGAAGTGCAATGCACATCTGTCTGTTTTATATTTATGCATCTTTTATCAAAGGAAGTGGGTATAAGTTTAAAGTGAACTTTCGTACACATCGATTGAAAGAATAAGTATGGGAAAACTTGTAAAATCCATGCCTCGGCGATTGCAAGCTGTCATAGATGCTGGATACCTGATACTAGAATCTTCTTCATTGTCATAAGTTGAATTTGAATATGTTTATCTCATAAGTTGAATATGAATTTAATTTTTTTAGTGTACGCTCCATTTTGTGTGTAAAAATTAAGTACTTTTTTTTAATTTCCCATAGAACAGACCGTTTTTTTAGTTTTTGTTTTTTGTTTGTTTTTTATGTAGTGAACTATGTTAAGTTAAAACTGCATTTTTCTTTTGTTAATGAATTCATTATTTTAGCCGTGTGACCCACAGACAAATCATACTCGTGACTGTATGCTCAATTTTGTGAGGTACTATATATTCGCATAGACAACACAGTTTGATATCACTATGTTCTTTACCCTTTTGGGGTAAATTTACACCGTTATTTTCTCGATGAAAGAATCATCCACTTAGTTTCTAATGAGTATTTAAGATGGCTAAATGAAACGACTAACGAAGGATTAGTAGCTGAATATGTGGAAGACGGTTGAAAAATGTAATGTCGCTCTTACTCTTTCGAAGACATTTTGCGTAAAGGAACAATTTTTGGGTACTTTGTAGTAAAAATGGTAGAAACTAGGAATAATCGAAAAGACGTACATAAAATTAAAAAAGAAAATGTAGTACCTTTCATTCATATGGCAATTATAACAACTTCCACTCAAGAATTAAAATTAAGGCCTTTTTTAGGCTTATTCAAAAATTATATTTTCTTACACATTCTGGTATTAATTTTTTAAATGAAATGAATTTAGTTTTCCATCTTCCTTCTCGGTTACAGTTACAGTCACAGACTTATTACTTTTATAGAAACTAGAGTTGAAAACTTTGTACCATAAGCAGAACGAAAAGGAATTCACATATTAAACTTACGCCACTTTCCGATTGTTTACCGTTTGTAACAGTAATCCTTAAAAATCAGACTTTTTTCCCCAATTTTGTGAAGTCTAAAATTTGCAATCAAAATTCGTTTAAAAATTTGACCGAATTAAGATTGTTTCCGTCAACAATCAATTAATCAGAAATTAAGGGCCAATTTACAAACTTCACTTGATCGAAAAAATAAATTTCAAAATCTGATCAAGCGTTTTACACAGAAGCACATTTGGAATGAAAATAACGAAAAAGTCATTAATCCCCTGATCCCCAAAACTGCTTTTCGTTGATCAAGCATCTATCTAGATGTTCAGAATAAAATTTGGGTCGTCCTACTCTCAAATTTTCATTCCGAAAAGTCTCAAGCTATGGGAGACAAAAATTATTCTCGTCTAGCAAAACTCAAACTTCATTACAAGCAAAAACAACCACCGCCTGTCCGAATTCATGTCAACAATCAATAAAATACAAAATATACCCCAACAGTTCTCACTCACCTTGTCGTCATATCCGGACTCAATGTTTCAAAATCATTCACTTGATGGATGAGCGCATGCTCAGGCGTCACACTGCCATAGATGCTGTCGCGATGCGTAGCATTTTGGAGCTGTGTAAAACTTTGCAGTCCCACGTCGCTTCCGTGTGGCGATTCACCGCCGCTACTGGTGGAATTATTGTGCTGCTGGTGGTGATGATGCTGCTGTTGTTGCTGTTGTTGGTGGTGATGTTGCTGTTGTTGTTGCTGTTGATGGTGATGATGATGCTGATGCTGATGATGTTGGTGCAAATCTCCACCACTGGTCAGAGTCAAATAGCTTGCGGCTTCGTTACTTCCACTATTTCCACCGCCACCCAAATGATGCTCGTCGACCATCGAACAGGTTTCATCCTTGAGCGTATCCTGGATCACCTCGTCAATGCTGCTTGGTGTCGCGTTGTCCACGATACTCGACGCAGTCGTCGCGTGCATATGTTCGACCGACGCCCCACCATACGCTGAGTATAAAGCTAAACTGTTTCGCATGGCTTCCGAGTCGTGTGCGGCGTGAGATGCCGCAGCCAGCAGAATGTCCTGTGTGTGCTGGTGATGATGGCCAGACTGTTGTTGCTCCACGACGGACTTAATATTCTCCGGGATCTTGTTATGCAGCGACAAATCGAATGCCCAATTGTAGGGGGGCATAGGAATGCTGTTGTTGCTACTGTTGCTCAAATTTAAATAGTGATCGCTGTGATCACTCAGGTGCTGCACGATGGCTGGCGAAATACTCGCGTACCGCGTGTGATATTGGTGATGCAAATCTGTGTACTGAGCCGAAGATTGAGCCTGATGTTCCTGCTGTTCAAGCTGTTGCTGCAGCCGATTGTTTGATTTGATCACCGTGTTGTTCGAACCGCGATAACCGATTGGTAAACCTTGCACACTACCAACGCTATTGGCGCCCGTCAAATGTTCACTATTGGCGGCCGATAAGAGAATTATGCTGTCACCACTTTCACTAGCACCGTTAGCACTATTGTTATTATTGGCCGGGTTCTGATTAGAATTGTTATTCAATCGCAAGATGACGTTGCTGCTATCAGTGACGTTCGCACTGTCACCGGTCTCTTTTTGCAAATTTTCAATCACTGACACTGCACTGATGACAGATATGGTTGAGTTTGATGTTTGTGTTGGCGCTGCCACTGATAAAATACCACTACCACCACTGCCGCCTACGACCGTTGAAGGTGATAAGATACTCTTTGACACCACTGTCTCTGATGATGGCGATGAACACGATTCACCGTCTAAGCCTGGCTCGGTTTTACAACATAAAACTGTTTCGTTTGATGTGTCGCTGGCAACTGATACGATCGCTGTGCTCGGTGTTAGGGTAGACATCGTCGCTGCCGCTGATGTTGTCGTGTTTGGTGGTGGTTCTGGTGTCGAAAGTGCCTGCGCTGCCTGCTGTGACGATGACGACGCGGAGGATGATGCCGATGGCGATCGGTTTGGTATGTGTGAGTACTTTTGTGGCTGCGACTGGTGTTGGTGTGATCCTTGCTGGCGAGCAACGCTCGTTACCCCTCCACTATCGGTTTGCATCACTGTATTGGTTGACGAGGACATTGGCGGATTGCTGGTGGTATTATTGGTGGTCACCGACAAACCAATGCTACGAGCGGTCGGCGGCGGGGGTAAGTTGATGGCATCCCGATTGTTGTTGGTGTTATGGCACGTTGGTGAGACAACGACTGGTTGTTTCATGCTGTTGAATGCGACTGAAATTTGAATAAAAACACAAAACAAACGATCATTATAGCAAGTGGATTTCAAGAGTGAGTGAGAATCAAATAGTTGTACAAGGAAGGAAAGAAAGAGACAAGAGATTTGCTATAAAATCATTGATTGACGTTTCCCACTTGTGTTCCTCTTGTAGAAGTTGTTCATGCGGTAATGCTATCTCTGTCTGTGACAAGCGAAAATGTGATGGTCGCTTCATAATGCTGCGTTGGTGTCCGCCCCTTTGTGTGGTGGATGATGGTTGATTTTGTGGGGACTTGCAAGAGTGTGCGTAGTTTGTGTGATCGAATGATTGTGAAAGAGAAGGGGCGATGAAAAACACAATGTGATCGGTGACCGCAACGATTGTGCTTAAATGATCCAGCGAATGAGTGCGGAATGCGGATTCTGCTTCTTTTTCTTTCTCTACTGGCAGAGTTGCCAGTTGTTTACTAAGAGGATTGTAATATTCGGTAGGGGTGATTAAAGTAATTATTTCTTTGGGAGAAAGATAGTCATCAACTGACAGCAATTTTGGCGCCTAAAAAGTAATTTTCAGATTGTTGGTTTTTCTATTTCAGAAGATGGTTTAAAGTATTTGATGGGCCCACTTTCATATCATTATCAGTTTTATATTTTCAAATGGAAAGACAAATTTAAACTGAACTTGATATTTATAGGAATTCATGGCTATGATATGATACATGGCTTGTGAGAAACATAAAATATCAATAGACATGAATAAAATTCAAAAAGAATAAAAACGGCTCATAAGTACATAAGTAAACATTCATACATTTTCGATGGTGTTCTCGAGATAATTTTTAATGTTACTTATGCTCAAAGATGGTGCTGAACTAACGAATGTATAAATGCTTTCTCCCGTCTCTGCTAACATGACAGCCTATGGCGCTGACATTTGACCACTAAGCTCTAACATACAGTATTATTTCATGTCGGGCAAGTTTTTCAGCGATTAGGCGCCCTATTAGTCTAGTCGACGCCCTATTATAAATAAGAACAACCATTTACAGCACTACTTTCGAATAGTTGACAACCCTCAAATAGTACTAATTTTCTCAAATCTCGCCGTTAGGAGCCAGCAAGAAACTGAAGGTCTTTTACTTGTGAGAGAACAATAGCACGCACAACTTGAGTAGTTGTTGTTGAAGCTAGGCCTTAAACCCTTGTGGCCTGTAGTGCCATTCAATTGTTATCAAAAACACTGCCATTATAAACTTCTTCAAATTTCAGAATCAGTATTAAATTGTGGGTGCCCTATACGTGTTATACGCGTTAGAGAAAAATAGCATGTAAGACACGAATATTTGCTTTAAGTCTCTTACTCCAATATGGTCTGTTTTTCTTAAAAAGCCCTGAGTTCTTCACTTTTTGTAAGAAAGGTGGAAGAACACTTTCCCTCCAGTTTATCTGCAACTCCTCCTTTAATGCAAACGAATAAACTATAATATATTAGGTTGTTTTCTAACGGAGCTTCACTATATGTTTAAAAGGTTCGATTAACTGACTAAAGAACTGATTTGAATTGAAAAAAATAAATTGATTTGATTTCCCATAAAAGTGGGTGTTGCAATTTGTTTTGTAACACCCTGTGAAGCTTCTTTACATTATTGTAACCGAGAAACTAATGCTTTGAATTTCAACTCATCTTTTAACGTAAATTGTTTTTTGCCAAAAAAGCGATTTTACCAACGTCCTCCAATAAAATTTAGCTTAAGATGCCAAATTCATATCGGAGCCATCTTTTGAAATCTCTCTTCGTATGTTATCTTCTATAGTGAGAACAGCCGAATGAAACAAAGTTTGTTGATGCTGTGAAGTGCAGTACTTGTAAAATATGCCTTAAGCGGAGAGCGATGGTGAACAATTTTTTGTCCAGCTACGTAACTAACTGTGGTTAGCAAGTGTTGTTTAGGATGTATTCCTTTTTCAATATCTCAATACATATTTGTTAAATTGTTGCAATTTTTATGAAATACTCAGATTTAAACAAGTTCAAAATAACAATATCTGAACTCGGGGAAACATATCTGCCGAAGCGAACAAACTTTTCAAAGAACAGAGATAGAATGTTCTTAAATGACGCATGTTCCAGCTTACAATTACATATGGTTTTAGATAAATACGTCCGATGGATCCAGAACCTCAATGTCGGCCAAATGACACGACAGCCAACAAAATCCTTTCGACTGCCACAACTAACGAATGGTCCGTTTACTTAACATCGGGTGATCGTAAGTAGGGATGATCACGACAGACCAGATCTGTCAAATTGGATATTCGGCTGACGCAAATGGGAACCCACAATTTATTTATCGATTTCCCTTAGATAAGCTCTATTCAGTTTTCAGCTTCCTCCTCTGTTGTTAATTTAAAAACAATGACGGTGTAGAACTCACTGAGACTTTCAATAGGAAAAAATGCCTTAAGCAAGGCTGCATGCTGTCATGTGACTTTTTTAACAACACACAATACACTATTCCAGTGATGACTTATGTGCATGATTATTACACTATTCCAGTGATGACTTATGTGGATAATTATTAGACCAGCCCTTAATAAGCTGTTTCCTGGGGTAGACCAAAATGTTACGTTTGTTCTAAATGTCCTAGAAAATGTTTTCTTTTGTACTTTTCCGTTTGGAACTTAAATTAGGCGGAGATGATTCCTTGATGGCCATATATGTATGTAGGCATGTGCCGATATTACAAAAAGAACGTCACATTTGAAAGCAAAATTTATTACGTAGTTAAAGATTTTGACAGCCTCGGACCCGCTTTAAATTTTGGGTCGTTCACTCAGCAATTTCATTTGATGGCAACAGCTGATTTTATTGAATTTTTTCGCAGCCAACTTCGGGCTTTACCGTTTTCTTCTACTTCTTCTTCTTTTTACTGGCGCTACAGTCCGAGGTGGACCTGGTCTCAACCAACATGCTTCTCCAGCTAGTCAATTAACCACTTTACCGTTATATATTTATGTCCTATCAAAAATGGAAGATCGAAACCAGCATTTTCGGCATATTTTACTGTTTTACTACCAAAAGGGTATAGAAACAGTTCAAACAAGGCGAAAATTATGTGACGTGTAGGGAAAACAATTGTTGCCCAAACGCCGATGCCAAAACTGCTGGAAGGCATCTTAAAGCTAATGTGGTTAAAACGATGTAATTGGTCGATGCAAATCGTCGAATAACAACTGCAGAGATTGCTGAAATTTGTCTAACGAGAAAATCCACAAGCACATGAAGCGTCTAGGATTATTTTGTAAATTCCTTTCTTAAAGAACGAAATTTGCCTAATGCGAGACGTCATACAAGTTTGATGACTCGTCAAAAGCTTTTGCAGTTTGTATGGGATGTGCTACCACGCCCACCCTATTCTTCAGACTTGTCACCTTCAGACTATTAATTGTCCCAGTCTCTGCAAAATTGTTTGATTTAAGGAACCCTTTCCTCAAATCAGGACGTCAGAAATCACTTGGACCAACATTTCATGAGCGTGAAATAAATATCTATGGAATTGTATCAAAACGGAGAATATAACATTTTCTATTAATAATTGTGCTTAAGTTTCACTAAAAAATGAAATTACTTAGTGGACGACCCAATAGAAACAACAACATCCACACAAAATTGAGTGCAGGGCTATTCCCATCAACCGCCATTCCCTTTGATCATCCCAATTATGCTCTACCTCTACATCGGACTTGGACGCAGTAAGCAGTCCATGGTGTTTTCCTAAGAGGAATTTAATATGTGCGGCTTTTGGTCCTGTTTGCTAAGCAGCTTTAATGGCGAACTATATGGGCTAGAGCGCGGCAGTTAAGCGTTTATATAGTGCACACAAGTGGATACAAAAATAGAAATTTGTTTATTAACTTTATATTATTATTATGTATACAGAAATATAACACTTGCTACTTCTGTAAAGTTTTATTCAAACCTACGGACAAAGTTACGATTTAATTAGTCAGGACCAGCAGTTGCTTCATTATTGTTAAGAAAATTGTGATACAGTGGTTGGAGGCACTATGTCATTGTATGTGAAGTCGTAGTAAACAATTAACTATTAAATGGGATTAAATAAAGATCACCCAGGATTCAGAATTCGGCCGTTACAACCGATATTTCCTTCTAACCGATGTAGCTGTAAGCAATATTGACTGCATTTACGAATGAAGCAATAAGATGATGTAGTGCCCAAACCTTCGCACATATATGAACTTCATATTTTGACGGTGATATTGAACTATGTCAACCTATATACTGTTACCTTTCTGCGCTAACCATAAAACGTAACTTTTTCATGAATGCTTCTTCCGTCTTGCTTCTGAAATTATTTTTTTATTTGAGATCTGTTCAAAAAATAAAGTGAATTTTCAAATTTCGCGGGCTACGTACATCGATTACCGACTTTTTTATTTTCTATCAGCTATATAGCATAATGTTGACAGTGGCATACGGTAGGGGTATTTTAAGTCAAACAAATGTTTACAAGCGGTACTAGCTTTTCAAAGTAAGTCTAGAAGATGTGACATCGATGCAAAGTTGAGAAAGTAAAAAAATTGGTATGGAGAATCCTCGAACCCCTATTAGAGAAGTTGCTGAAGATGTCGGCTTATCGATTGGCCCATGCCATGCAATTTGTTTCGAGGTCATTTAACTCCTTGACGTTTAACGCGTTGATTATGTAGGAAATATATTTCAAGATGATGTGAAACGTAGTTTTTGTGTAACGTCTGTCATGTGTCGATATTCCGATTGTCGATTTTGTATAACAAAAGAAGCTTATGGCTTATAAAATCTCAAATCAATCCATCATCAAATTCAAAATTAAAGCGAACATGAATTTTCTTTATTTCTGAAGGATTGCCATTTGTGGTCATAAATTAATAAAACGATTTAACTGATGGAAGAAAATATAAATTTAAAATGGAATGTCAGAACACGCATAGAAGCTGCGACCGACGTTACTGAGTCTCATGGATACATCTTATATTCACAAATCTGACATTTAATTAATTAAAAAAAGGAATATTCATAAACGTTTTCATTGATAAATGCCTTGTAGGTTTTTAATTCTTGTTGTGGTAGATCGTCAGATCTGTAGATTGTTTGCTATTATAATTCTTACGCCGCGTTGGCACAATCAAATTTATTTCCTGTAACTTATATTTGTGGTAGAACCGAATTTTTGTCAGTTATGTCGATTATTTTTTAAACGGTTGACTGTGTAAAACGCAAGTTTCACGCCCTTTTTGTAGCACCACAAGATCTGCACCACGTACGGGTATTTTGTGCTCGAAATCTTGTTGGTCCAATAGAACAGCGTCTTTCTCCTATAATCTTTTTTTAAATTAAGTATCACTCACGCTCTCGTGCTCACTGCAATCATTATCTTAGCAATACTCTTTGAATCTACGTAAAAGATGGACAAAGTGCCAACTTAAAATAATAATTTTAATTTCAGCCTGCTTCAGTGCCCACATACCCAAATCATTTGACAGTCAGCTTCAGTTGTGGAACGTATGTGGAACATAGTGTTGTGTCGGTTATGGTTCAATTAGGCTGCCAGAACGTGTGGAAGAATATACTAAAAGCAACCATAATTCTGATTCAGATTGTACTTAACAACATAAATTTTTATTTGCTGCCAATCAATTGCAACTATACGGAAGCAGATTTAAAGCGACCAAAATCAATCTTCTAATAAACAAAAACTTTTCAAGTTACGTAGCATTTAACATTCTGCCTCTGACACTGATCTTTCACATATGTATGTATGTATATCACTTAAAACAAAAATTGCTGACTCATCTTGTTATGACAAACGAAAATAGCAACAGAATCTTCAAAACAAAAACAATGTCATATACTCTTATTGTATCTCCTTGTAAATTACCCTCGAACTTCCGAATTTTGTGAAAAACAATTTTCAAGGACACCATACCACTCATCCTGCCAGCAGCGTGTACTCGCCATGCTATAGTTTTGCATTGTTCCTCTCATCGAACAATTATTGCAGCAACAGCAATTCACTTCCCTGTTTGCCGATAGTAAACACACTCATTCTCGTCCCCAAACAGGTCATCGATTGTTTCGTAAACCAAAGACCCTGCGAAGAGTGTCCCTTTAAAGGGACCACTCAAAGTTTGTCAGCAAAACAACTCTTGTTTTGTAAACAGTACCCATGTCGATCATCGTAGGTGATGTGTCATCCGATGACCACATTAATTCGTTGCCACAACAGAACCCCGATGCGGCACGTGACCCCTGATCCGAGGTACCTGCTGTCATCCCTGTGCAAACAGGTACATGTTGCATAAAATCCTTTAGACAAACAAACACCGATGAGTGTTCGCTGTCTTTACTTTCACTCTCGCGGTTCGCCGTTTAAGTGCAAAATAAAGATGACTAATCCCAAGCGCTGTGCTCGTCGAGCACATGGACGCAGGAGGATGCTCCGCTACGCGTTTTGAACTAGAATCCGATCACATTGACGTCGTTTATCTGAAGTTCGCGACCTCTGATGCAGTCCATTGCGGTGCAACGAGTACAGTGCAGATCTTTGATGCAGATACCCGAGCCCCACATCAAATCGGATCAATATACGTGTCCCCATTAAGTCGTCGCTCGTCAGTCGTCCCAACAGTCAGGGCGCGGATTGTCTTGTCAAGCTAATTAGTTTCAGCCCGCTATGCGCAATGGTCCAGTGCAAATTTCCCGCTTGGGAATTCATTTGAAACTTGGTCCCGATGATGATTTTACGATTCGATCGCTCATCAGCGGTGATCGTGAGGTTCCATCGAAAAGGGGCGTATCGGGCATTCTTTCGCGCCGCAGAGCAACGAGCAACACATGGACGCGGTCGGGACGTTTCCATCTCGCATCTGGTTATTATGATGAATTCTCTGTTGGGGGGCGTAAACTATGAGTTTCCGCACCGGAACCCTTTCGTCACCGCTTCGAGCCGTAGGTAGACAGTGTTTGGTAAACTGATCAGCAGGAGCTGTCATGCTACGCTGTGCCTGGTTACGACTGTGGTCAGCCACATATTTTCACGAGGATTTTCCACGATCGTCCTGGATGTGGTCAGACGTGATAATGCGTCGATTTTGCATGCGGATTTGAGTGTACTCCCAGTGCGTCGCCTCTGACATCTGCGGTGGCGCTCATGCTGTGCATGGGCGGACTGCCGATTATTTGGTTAAGGGACGCGAAGGAGGCTGGCGCTTATGATTGCATTGGAAAGACTAGCTCTTCAGCGCCGCCGAACAAGACGAAAGTGTTGGGAAATGGCTTATCAGCACTTTTGCGTCCGAGGGCGTTCAGTGAGTATCCACATTTGTGAATGGGATGTAACTGGGTAGGAGAAGCAAAAGGATTTCGATGGCGTTATCGCTAGCATTCAGAAACTTATCGCAGACTGGCCGCCATGTGAAGGATGTACACTTCAGCTTTTATCTAAGACGGTGCTGTTCATGTGGGGTACATGATGCGTCAGCATGTGAACGTTTCTGTGATATGCTCCAGACGTCGTCGCCGATTGCAGAAGTAGAGTTCAGGCTGAAGGAGTTTCTCTGATAAGGAAAATCTTTCTGAAAAGAGAAAGTCTCATTTCAGCAAGTCTGTTTCAAACATCATTACTTTGTGAGTAAGTCACTTCCGGCAGATGTCAGTCGGATTTTTATGTTTGTCACCCATGCGTCTTCAAATATGCAGAAAGTATGGAAATGAACAGCAGACTAGAAACATATATTTTATCAGCAACAGAACGTGCAGTTTGGTTTTATTTCGTAGACGCATGGAACACCATGTCTGAGTCAAAATTTGTTTTTAAGGACTCCTATATCTCCATGTATAGTTGGCAATGACTGCTGCAGTCTTTAGAGTACAGAGCGCATGGGGCGCCCTATCCACCTACCTACATCCCTTGTTATCTGAGTTGTAGTAGCCTTTTCTTAACAAATGTCACCATTTTCAGGAACCCTTGCCCCATTCGATCCACAGTCTTAAGCTTGAGTCTTCACTCATGAATATGACTGCTAACCACTTCTCACTTCTCTTTTCGGAAGCCAGAAGAACACGCGTTTTTATTTGTTTTCTCCACACTCCTCAGTGGATACGGAGAAAAAAATGAATAACAAGCAAGAAATAAATAAAACCGAAAAAATAAAACAATTCAATAATTTGAATTAAATTTATTTCGGTATTAACCTGATTGAACTTTTGTCGTCTTTTCGTTTCGAAAGCATTTTCTCTTATCAGTGCCTAGTCGAACAGGATTGACCCCTGTGCGGCTACGTGACGACACTTGTTTTTCTATGATCGAAGAAATTTAATGATCATCATTTTAAATTGTCCCCAAACAATCTGTGTATTTGTTGAATTTAACTACGTTCGAGATCTCGTAATGATCGCCTTTGTTTGTGACTCCTGTCGCTAGGGCTTTGAATGATTGTTTTCATTGTTTATTTTTGTTCTGCTACTGTGCTACACGCTGACTGTCAGAGAGTGTGAAGATGAATTAAAGTGTTTGTAGAATGTAGAAATGCCTGCATATCTTAAAGGTAGCGCACACAACGAGATTATGATGCGAGGGGAAATTGTTGTTTTGTCACATGACAACTGTTGATGATTGTTAAACAACAAACATCCATTGATGTAGGGTGTATTTTGCAACAATTCATTTGCAATTTATTTGTTAATGAAACCGTAAAGCAAAAAAATTTGCATCATCATAAAAGTTATTCCTAGTTCGTGCGAATTACGAGGAATTGACTACTTCTTCTTTTCGCTATCGACTATTATACAGCAGAAGCAATTTTCTCGACACTCCCGCCAATCCATCGACAGCAAAAAAAAAAAAGCTTAAGCTTCTTCAGAAGTCTAAGTATTGCCTGTCTAACTGAAGTAATTGAAAGAGGAATTGACCAAAAAATGCAGTCGATGATTGTAAATTTGCCGTCATTCACACACTCATGAGCTGAACGTTACCTACGAAAATTCCAAATTCAAATCCAGCAACAGCCAAAAGAACTAGTTATCTATTCTTGGTACTGCAAGTGCAAGACGACACTTTACAACAATGGAATGATGAGCTTGATCCTCGGAAATGTTGCCACACAAGTTGTAACTTCCTCACTTGTGTCTGTTCGGCTCCACATAAGTTACATATTATATGTATCTACTCTAAACGTTGTAAACAAGCATACTTTCAAAACATTAGGTTCTAACACATTGAATGTCAGATTTTTTAAGTAACTCCTTTAATAAAAGAACATGTACAGTCTTTTTTTTTGACTGAGAATTTTTGTATCATCCAGTTGACGGTTTAAATTTGTACTCTTTTACTTTGAGAGTTAAGTCCGATCCGAGCGGTGAAAAAACCAACCATTCGACCTTATTCTAGTTAGTTTCGTTCCGGAGATCTAAGCCTCGAAAGCTAAGCGCATTTAAAACCGGAAATCTTATAATCCAGACGAGTGTACCAACATAACAAATTAAAAAAGAATAATCGAATGCACGGAGCATGCGAAATTTGAAAATTCACTTTATTTTTTTGGTTTCGTATAGCGGTATGTTATACCCCATTTTATGAGAAACAGTGGATGCAGATCAATCGAAAACGTTGAAAGATATTGTGCACAACATAGGACTATATATATATTTACTATGGATCGTTTTCGCACCGTGCAGAAGAAGTCATTGCTGACGTACTCGTAGAGTGCAGGGTAGAGCAATTGAATATGTGTCCATCCACTTTATTGAAGATTTTTTTGGAAATATCTTGGTTGCGTGCGTCATCAAAAATCGAACCTTCAGATTAGACTATGCCCGAGCATGATTTCAGTAGATTATCTTTCCAATAATGTTAATTTCATGTCAATTTATGTAAAAGAAAATTCATCTCTGTTTTGTTTTATTTCAAAGTGCTACACATATAAAAAAAACACCCTTGAGTAAAAGTAAAAAAATACGACAAGTGGATACTCCATAAATAAAACGAGCCCCTGACCCGCGACCAGACCCCACAAGCTTTTACAGTTCGAATTCGCAATTCTTTTGCATACTTTACACTCTTTGGCATCATTTTGGTAACAAAAGGTCTTCTGAAGCCGAGCAGAGGTCATTGAAGCCATTCGAAAATGTTCAGTCTAGCCTTTCAAAAAATGGAAAGATGGACCTTAAATTACGGTCAAAGGGCAATGACTCCAATTTTTAATAAATAAATTTGCAAAAAAGGGAAATATTGTTTTTTGATTCTTTTCCAAAAAATAAGATTTTATGTGATACAAATTGTTACTTGTCAAATGTCATTAATTGATGATGGCAAACGTACAAATGCGTTATACCTAGAAACGCAGTACGGGGATATGCTGACATACAACAGTTCCGCAAGGTTCGTTGCGAGAAAACTTATCGAATGTCATCGTTAATAAGCAAGTAACTGGCTGCAATCTACGCACAAAGCAAATTTATTCAACATTAGCACAATTTTTGTGTGCTCACGTCTCTACCGACCCGATACGGGTAGGAGAGTTTCTATCGAAAAACTGGATAAAATTCGCTTTTCTAAAAATCTAAAATCAAGAAATGTTGCGATTCCGGAATATATAGCGGTATATTTAACAAAATTGTTTGTGTCGACCGTTGTATCCTTTATTGAAATAGGTATCAAAGCCTACTTCGTCTACCATAGTAGGTATTTTAGGAAAAATATAGGTGTAGGTGTTTTTCACTTTCGACTGAAGGATTTCCAAACAAGAATAATAATTTTTACCAGAATATTGATGCAAATATTCCCAATTCCAACTACAGATTCTATTAAGGAGCTCATTCGTTGCAGTGAGTAAGAAGCACTCCTTGTATGTGGTGTGATGTATTGCTGAAAGGCACATTCTTGGCAATAGTTTACGGCTTTTAACTTTCTTCGCGGCAGCATATTGCGTACTGTCGCGAAGTATGTTGTTTAGTAGAAGAAGACTTCATCTCAAAATATACTTTACAGTAACTGGCATTTTCATGTAATGTAAGGGAAATTTCAAAAACCAACTTTCAGCTAATAAGTGTAAAATAAGAAATTGAAACAGGACTGCTAGCCCCAAGTCTTGAAAATCGTATCCGATTAATGAGAAAATGAAAAACCTTTTTTTAATTTTTATGTTTGAGCCATGATGCAGTACGTACGTGCGTTGCCTTACTCGCCTTCAGTACCTCATTCGAGTATTTCGTTTTAAAAATTTAGTTCAATGAAAATATCAACATCTCCAAAAAAATATTCTCAAAATGCGCTATCTGCCCATTATCAGCGTGACCTTGTCTTTTGAGTTCCTTACATTTCCTCCGAAGCCACAACATGCAAATGCACTTCAACCCTATCCCCAGAAGCATGTAATGGACACATAACGTCCATCAATCGGATCCATTTCGTGCACTTGTAATGCAACGTAATAAAAATTAGTTAAACATTTTTTTAATGTTCCATTTAATATTTCTTTTGACAACGCTAACGATTTGTTTTCCACAGATATGGGTTTTTAATAACATCGCCCAAATTACAGCTCACGTGCAGCCAAAAATGTGTCCAAAAGTCGTAAAAAGTCCGCGATTTTACGACTTTTTCCCGTCCATGCACTCATAACGGCATGATATGTGATCCAAATATGTCGCCGGCACCAAGGTATCGTTCCAATTCAATTTAATTACTCTCCATCAATGGATTTCCCGAACTCGAACCATCGACCCACGAATGCGGCAAACCGATGCCGGGATTATTAGTTTTTGAAAATCATATTTAAAACCTTACTCCGGTATTCACAAGGGGATGTGGCTCGATTTCAGTTGTCTGGGGTAATTCAACGCCTCATGGTAGTTTACGATCTTGATGACCACTTTGGGAACCTCGTTAAAGGACACGACAACGATGTGCAAGGATCGTACTCGCAGTGCGTCACTCGGGCGGGGGTTATGATTTATGAGATAATTTTCTGGTCGATTTCAAAAATTTGTTACAAGTGTGCAGTGGAGTCGGTCTTGGGATGGCAATGAATGGAATGGTTGTCGTGCTGTGGAGTAACAATTTATTGGTTTCCCTATGAGCCGAGCATGCGTAGAACTAATTGGAAATGTTGAGCCAGGAAAGGCTTATGGGACTCGAGTAGATGTTCGAGTATTAATTTAACTAATGGGCCATAGGTGGTAAGAGGATATTTTCAAATCGACTTAAATGAAGGGGACTGCGAGCGATTATGATGAAGATTACATTCAGAGAAAATCTTGCAATAGGAAATTTAGGCTAAGTAACTAATTGGCAAGCAGTGCATTTTTTTTTAAATGCTTAAACGTCTAAGCGGTAGGCTAGTGTTATTAATTCATTTAGGTGTTTGTGGCAGAATCAGTGAACTTCACGTCAACAATCCACATCACAGTGCAAAAGAATTTGGAAAAAGAAGATATTCCTAAATACCTTATACAGTTTGTTTACTTTTGCTTTAATAATGAATTGAAGTCACTGCAGCTACTTAAAGCAATGTTGATTCTTACTTTGAGGAAGCTGCGAAGAAGAATATGTTCTTCTTATCCATTAAGCTGATATCACGTTAAAATGGGTTTTGGGACTTTGAACATTTAGAGATTCGGGGCAAGTCGGAGTTTTGGTCATTTCGGGATTGTAGATTTCGGATTTTTGGATTTCGACATTTTTCGATTTAGGAATGATCAAAATCAAGTCTGTAAATCCTTTTGAATCAATGAGTGTTAAGATAAGTCTAACAATGTGACCAATGCTCCCTGTTATTCATCTGTCATCTGCTTTATAGATGAATCATTAAACAAATTTTTTCAAGTCTACCTATGTTCGTACATATATACATGAATGAAATGAAAAAACGTTTACATTTACTAGTCGACTGATGGCGAAAAGAGAATCACATATGTCAACGTCAAATGATGGTATTTAAGCGACGATTGAAGTTCAAGACGGTTTGTTTATGTTCTGGTAGGAATAGTAGAAAAACATTTATTATTTACTCTCCTATAGCAACATTCTTGTGTTAGACCTCGTTCAGGAGAGGTCAGCGTTATCCAATAGAAGAGGAACTATGTTCCAATAGAACAAGGTCATCGTATAGTCGTTGCCATACAGCAAGAGAAGATTGTATTGTATTGTGTATTCCAGTACGATACACAACACAACGAACTTCTTTAAGGGGTTAAAAATGAAATGATGAGGAAACAGTAATATTTTGTATATATGTACATAATGTAGGGGCCGTCGTGGTGTAGTGGATAAGTGTGTCATCCGCACGCTTAAGGTCCAGGTTGGATTCCCGGACTCGCATTTTCACTGCACCACCTCCTTTAAGTTGCTGACAACACTCAAAAGGTACTAATAATATATTAAAGGTAATTCAAAACTCGCGGGAAAAAAGTGTGGGCTGCCTCTACTCGTGAGAAAACGTTAGCACGCACAACATGTAGTAGTTGATGAAGAATCTAGGCCCTGTTCACTTCTGGGCTGTAGTGTCACTCAATTATTATGCGACCGCCATGCAGTAATGGGTAAATGCATGGCCTCACGCTCGACATCTCGTATTTTTTACGGCACGGAGCTGCTGACAACGCGGACTATTAATTGTCTGTGAAGAGTTTCTCAAATGTCGACATTCGCACACCCTTCACGATGACAACAAATATTCATATACCAATGGTATTTCCTAAAAGTCAAAGTTTCTGCAGCAATTTGAAGTCATCCTGCGAGTCTTACGGTAACCACGAGGTGGTTTGCTTTAAGAGATGTTTTTGGTTCTGTTCAAATGGCTTACTGAACAAATTTTATTATGGTTTCGGTCGAAAACAATACTCAAGGTCCCTAGGGTTAAATAATATACTGTCAAGCAACCCCTACTTACTGCCTACCAAAATGGACGACAACTTTACCATAGTCTACCATTCAAATTATTTTTCTAAGGGATTCAAGAAACAGTTTCTAAGGATAGAGGCTTGTGAGCCATGATTAAAAATTAAATAATTTTTATCATTCGCTAATATATATCCGCATGTGAAACAAATTTCTATCTCACTCGCTCCTATGTGAGGTCATGAGTCATTTTCTCTAACAGAACGCAAGTGACATGTTTGACCATTTAAGAGAGCAGCCGTCAGCTGTATTTTGTGGTACCTAAAAAGTTTTGCACCATGCACCATGCACCATGTCAATAACTAACATTTTAAAAACGACGTTCTTGCCTCATTAAATAGAGACACATACAGTTTACTAACTTTCGAATTCGTTTGATGACACTAATACCTTCATTACTCCTAGGTTTTTTTTAAATTTTCGCAACACATTTTTTACGCACATGCTAATCTTGAAACCTTGTCCTCCTTTCTTCCTTTCATCGATAGTTGTACTACATTCAACTGAACTTCGTCTGCATGCAGTAACGACGGTAGGCAGTTATCAAATTCACTCGTATTTAGCCAAGGAACCCATCCTCTTCAACACGTGAACTTTTTCAGGCAGCATTTATTTCCATTTTATAATGTATTCACCGTTTTGCAGTCACAGTCCTCATTCCGTGGGGAATAGACAACTAGTTGACTACATTTCAGCGCGATAACAGCGCTGCCGCCCCCAAAAGAAATCGGTAAATGACCTCTCCCCATTCAATTACGTATGCGTTCGTTCCACTTCGAGGTTTGTCCGCTGCGAAATCGGCTGCGACAAACCACCAAACACACAGAAAACTAACCGACACCGAGCATGTAGAGCGTAAACAGTGCACTCTGTCGTCCACCATTGAATTGAGATCAGTTGTCCCCATGCGGCAAGCGACAAGCGTTAAGGGACACACACCGAGTGTAGGATTACATGGCTCTGCCACTTCACATGCTCGCACGCACACAACGCAGCGAATGGCAGTACCGTACTTATCTGTCCAGTAAAGTCTATAAGCCGAGCCGTACAACAGATAAAGTGCGATCGCAAGGATTATTTTGACAAATTTATGAGCTCCTGCGGGACCCGTCTCTCCGCTGCTGACGTATTTACGGGCGAACTTGGATTTCTTTTTTTTTATTTAGACCTCTTGTTTACGTTGGGGATTGAAGAGTCTGACGTTCGCTCCTTCGGTCTATTTACGATCGGCGACTCTTGTAACGCCAGCCAGCCACTTGTGTCGCATGGCAGAGCACTTGACGTTTCGAACGAAATGGCGTTTTTAGCACTCGGGCAAGTGTCGCAACCAGAAGTGGCCAATGGCGCTAATTCGTGCTTCTATGTCATTATCGCGTGTTAAATCGATTTTGGAAATGACTTGCTATTTTCCGATGAGCGGTTTATGGGACAGAGAGCGACCATTACTAAGTGGCTAATCGAATTGAGCCGCGGGAAATAGGAGCATGATGGATTGCTGGTTTGTCGGTCATGCAAGATCGACTGTGTTTGAGGATCATAAATCGTTTTGATCAAGCGGTTTCTTTATGCTCGGATTCATGAGCAATCCATGCGTGAGAAGGAGGATAAATACTGGCGTGGCAGGGACCACATGATAAGCTAGAATCCAATCAGCTCTTAAAGGAGTACTTGAAGTAGGTGAAAAATGTTGGGACTTATCAAGCAATGATTGCATGATCGCATTGATGTCGATTTTGAATAGTGTGGGAATTTTGTGATCGATGAAAAGTCACAAAGTTATCGATAGTGATAATTCTAAAGTAGATTCATTGCAATGGTGATGTTTGTTGTTTTTAGAAAGTAGCTGATCTAAGGTTAAAATCCTTAGAGTAGAGTACTCCTTGTTGCAAATTTGGTTGGACAGATATAGAGATACAGCCCCATGTGGTGCCAAAAAGGTACAGAATCCTTTACCGGGATACATTTTAGTAGATCTCCATGCACTTAAATTAGGCCCGACCCCTACAATGAATGTGTGGTAAAACTTGTAAATGGTATTGCCAATAATAGTTTCAGTAGGTCGAATCGCACGGAATACATTTTGCACGAGAAAAGACTATTAAAAATCAAACCTCATGGTGAATCACCCTTTATTAGACTTTGGAACTACCTCATGTATTCATATATTCCTGTTTCATCTAGTTTCAAATCATCTTGTAAAAATGAGGAGCACGGTGTAAATGTTTCAATTCAATTTTTCAAGAAAAAACATTTCCTTTCCGAGTAAGTCCCTCGAACAAACCTCCGTCCAAAGTCTGATATTTGAAAACACTGTTTTACATTGCTCCACCAAATTAGCATTAACCTCATATTATGCCCTACGACTTAAGTGACATTTATTTGATTTCCTACATAACAACCTCTCAAGTGCTTTGATCCTGTCACAAAACATTTCCGTTTGTTTGACCAGAAAAACCTTCCCCACACACTTCGGTCACCTGTCGGAATTTTGTTCTTTCAATTTGTTGGTCGTGTGGCACATCACAAGCGATCTGCGCCGTAAATGTGTGTGTTTTTCCGGAAAAAAGGGAAAATTCCCATCCATCTTGTTATTTGCGCGAGTGGTTTATGTTATTTGAATCCTCATTGTCCCTTGCTTGGTTGCCGCCAACCACAACAAAGGAGATCATAAGTGAAATGAAAACAAATACTCGGCATAATTGCTCGTCGCTGGTCGTCTGGTATTTTGTTAGATCATATGTGGTCTGGTTCGTTACCTGGAATGCCTGTGAATTCCAGACTGGACGTAATAAAAAAAAGTAGCTAATGCGTGTGCATTTTATCCAGCCACAAGTACGGTGCCGCGAGACATAAATTTGCATGCGAGATGGCGTGTACTAATGAGCAATCAGTATGAGCAATAAATCAATTGCAATATTTGGGCAGACGTCTCAGATTTATGGATCTCTTCCCAAATGAGACGTCCGACGCTGTTCGATTGGGAATAGCTGGGTTGTCGGCGGATGAAAGGATCGATCCTTTTTCTTATTTCCGGACGCACTTCGGAACTACTTCCGAAATGAGTTCGGAAATAATTGAGAGCGAACAAATGTGTTTTTGCATTTTTTTCTCAAAAAATATTTATGTACAAAATGTAAATAATGTCGTATAAGGAGTTGAAATTGGAAACATATAAACACGTGCACATTCCTTCAACAAGCGTGTTTTATCTTAATTTAAAATTGAAAAAATTTTTTTTTGCTTTTAAGATTGTCATCAAGTATGGCAGTTGTTGACATGTTTAAAAACCCTTTCCGAACGTTTTTATTCAAAATATAAACCTTATATAACTCTGATAACTCCGATGGTGGAATAGGTTGGATTTGACGATCACTGTAATTTGTGAATTATTTGCATAAATGTGCGTCTCAAGAAACCACCAAAAGAAAAAGTCTAGCGGGATCAATTCGCACAATCTCTGCAGCAATCTTACAGAACCTCCACTTCAAAAAACCATGCTTTCTAGAAGCACAAAATGACGAATGTGGCATAAACTATGTGTCATTTCATAAAACATGCGAAATTCGTGCAACGTCACCCTAACAGAACACCCAGTTTGATAAAACAATTCTTTTGAGTTGCATTTATTTTTGAATGCTATGTTCGCCCATGGTGATTTAGTGATACTGACTAAAAGCCAATATCATAGGTGTCACTTCAGGAGCATGATTGACAAACTTTGCACATAAAACAACCAAATTAACAATCTTAGGAATATGATATTCAAATGAATTTTGTTGAGTAAAGACCTTTTCTTAGACTTTGCACCTTTCTTTTTTGCTTTAGGTAACTTCGCGTAGATCTTGCAGGCGGAAACCGTTGGGATCCTAATGGCCACGAACTACATTGTGAAGAATAGTTGGAAGGAGCGAAGTATCTGCGTCTGTAGTGACAGACAAGCTGCTTACTCAACCCTCTTACCATTTCGAAGATAATGCAGGAATGCACGTCTTCCCTTAATTTGGTCGACAGACTAAATTCGCTAAGAATTGTCTGGGTCCCGGGACACCACGGGATCATGGAAAAGGAGATTGCCGTTGAACTTACTAGGCAAACATCAAAAAAGGGAATTATTGATCCCGACGTCACCTTGGGACTTCTGGTCAGGGCTTTCTTCGACGGTTGGATCTCTTCACAGGACAGCCATAGATGACATGACTCTCCAGCATGCAGGCTGAAACGTCAGCAGGAAATCCACAGTTTGTCTGTTCTCTCAAGACAGGAAAGACTTCAGACGGCTTCTTGGTGTACAAACGGGATAATAGACACTTACTCATGGCATCCTATGCGAAGACTGTGGAGATAGAAGACTTCCTCTGTCAATGTCCCGCCTTTACTCGGATGAGATGGCCGCTGTTTGGCGCTGCTGTGGTGGAAACTGAAAACTTAAAATCTCTATCACAGAAGCCCTTGCTGGGTTCCTTATGTAGGTTACTGCCTGCTTGTTCAATGGACCAGTTTTCGAGTCTGAGCACTCCAGTGCAGTGTTTCCCAACCTCCTCCTTTTACTTAAATAATAATTATTAGACATATATTTCTGTTCATAACTCACTTAGTATAGTTTAAAAATGTTTCAGGAATTTAGACCTACAACGTATAGGCAAGGAACGCAATTCATTGGAAGTGAATGTTCACGGGCCATATCAAGTGAACAATTAAGTTCCACCAATTTTTTCAGTAGCCTGCGACATTTCTTTACTTCTCTTATAATAGAAAAGGAAAATATGACAATTTTCTGAATTTCACTTCTTTGAAGAATGCGATTTCAATAGTGCACTCTAAAAAAAAAAAGGTGTCACCTTTTATACAAACTTAAGTATTGCCGGATGCAATATAAAATATCAGAGATACACGCTTTAAGAGGCATTCATTGAAAATTTGTAACTTTAACTCTTTCGAACACCTTATATCTTACAAAAAATTATGAGTTTTGAGGACACCCACAATTGTGGCCCGGAAACTCAAAACGTAACATTTATTGAACAGTGCTGTACTATAAATGTTGAATAAACTTATTTTTTAAATTCTATCAAATTATTTACAATTATTACATGTTTTTTTTAATGAGAAATTGTTTCCTTTTACAGTTTCAATCGTTTTGTGATACATTTAGAATGTTGAAATTTTTGAAATTTTTGGCATCTGGTCATTGAAGCAAAACGATGTTTGATCAAAAACATGTTCTTAGTGATCTGTCTCAATTCAAAAGATTAAAAAAACTGATATTTTGATAAAATTAAAAATACATCGGCATCCTACACGAGTTTTGTAGGAATGCCAAAACTAGACATGGCACTGTATAGCTCGTCTCTATGCACTCTGTCATATGCGGCCTTCAAATTGACGAAAATGTGATGAGTGTCGATTTGTAGTTCTTGGATCTTTTCCAGAATCTGTCGTAAAGGAAAGATCTGGTCTATCGTGGACATCCCTGACCTGAAACCACACCGGTAGGAACCTATCAGGTTGTGGACAAACGGTTTGAGTCTCTCACACAATATGGCAAAACGGATCTTGTAGACGATGTTAAGAAGGCTGATCCCTCGATAATTGGCAAAAGTCAAAGTGGTCTCCTTGCTTGTGGACCGGGCAAATGACGCTGAGATTCGGATCGGGTAAGCTTTCCTCCGACCGTATCTTACATATGACCTTGTGCATACGCCCAACCAGGTCATCTCCAGCTGTTTTAAGTAGTTCTGAGGGCAGTCCGTCCGCTCCAGCAGCTTTGTTCGACTTCAGCTTCGATATTGCTATCTTCACTTCCTCTTAGTCGGGGGGACGGAATTCTTGTCTATTACCGTACAAATTGAGTAAAACATTCTGCTTTACAGCGGAATTTGTGCCGTCATCACCGTTAAGGAGTCTAAAGACATGATCCTTCCAGATTCTCAGCACAGACATACATGATACAAGTATTGTATTAAAGAAGTTCATATTGAAAAATTTGGATTGTCTCATTTAAAAGTAAATCATCAAGTGTCACCAAGGAGCTCCAGCACAGAGGACTCTTAAGCAATTTCCACATCCCGGAGTAAGTTTCTGTAGTGACTTTCTATTCTATGAAGACCAATGATCCTTCCATTTCCAGAGAGGCATTACACATTCAGTTCTGGAGGACATCCGTAAAATGCATGAAGAGCTCAGTCGTTCCCTTGGTTCTTTAATGCAAAAATACTCCCTCTCCAACATTCAGCTAAAACTTTGTTTCGACTAGAAAAATAACATTGTTTCACATGTCTTGAGTTCCATTAATATGCTCTTGAGTTTTTCTTTGAGTCTTTTTCAAAAAATCCAGCTTTGGTACTGGCTTAAGTACCCTAAGTTAAATTTTAAACGCTCTTTTTGACTCACCAGCTTAGACAAAGCCTACGAACAATATATGATGTTATAGGAGTCGACATGGCTATTGGATTACCTGCCTTCTGGTTCAGCATCCCTCCAAAAGACTTCTACAAGGCACTGAAGGCACAAGGAAGAAACTGAAATCACCCCCTCTGTCACTGCAAATCCCTTGCGAAGAAAGAAAGAAAAACCCAGGGAAGTACTTCTTTGGTAAACTTAGTGTGGGACGCATCAATAGCTACTTCCATTGGTTTTAAGTTTAGTAAGAGAGCATATTCGCAGAGCGTCACTACATCCCAAAAGTTGATCTAAATGAGTTCCCGCCGTTCTAACTTAAGCTTACCTACTCTAATCTGTATCTCTTTGTTTAATTTTCAGCTTAACTCGTTGCGTGGTAACTTTAACTAGCCAAATATTTATTGAGAAGCTTGTACTTAAGTACGCATTACTATTGTTTGCATCAAATGCAGTTGAGAAAAACGAGGGCATCCGGTGTGAATGTAACTCACACTTGCCATTTATTCTATTGACATTTGTTTCATAGTTTTTCAGTTATTTGCAATTTTTCACTCTTGTATGCACAGATTCAAAATGCAATATAAAACGGTCACAGAATGATTAAAAAAATGGCCGTTTTGACAAACTACAAACTAACACCTTGTTTTCCTTCCATCATACATTTGCAAATTTAAATCCGAAAATATGGAATCGTAAATATCATCAGTTCTCTTTAGGTTTGATCATGTGGGGTTCTTCTCCCCGGAGAAGCTGATATTTATGTATATCCTTCATCGTAGCCCATTTCGCCTTTTTTGCAATCATCTCATCTGATAAATTACAACCCAAACAAGAAGAAGCTCTCGAAGTATGCAAATGTAAATTTCTTCCCAAAAACACAAAAAAATATTGAGAAGAACAATAAATGGTGGAATATGTGATTACAAACATACTTGTGTACATATGTACACGTACATAAGTGGTTACGATCGGAGGCCGGCGTTGTTGTTCAGTGCTAAGAAGTCTAGGCAACGACGACAAGTGTATGTACATACTTTCACATTTGTACGAGACCATAACGAACAACGAACCGCATATTTGTCATGGCAGTCCGCGCTTATCAGTGAAGCGACGAAAACAAAAGAACTGACTGACTTCCTGTCAAAGTTCAAACCAACACAGCCCAGCCACAGTACAGCTCAGAGAGACTGCATACTCATGCTCATGCCGACTCCATTTTTATTCTTTATTTTTTTTCCTTCTTATTCGTTTTCTGTATTTGTACTTGAAAACATTTACTGCTGGACAACATTTCTTATGTGAAAATAAGAAGCGACAAAATTCAGAAAACTAAATGTTCGTGTTTGATTCCCGAGCGCCTTGGAATTTTCTTTGTGGGCTTCGCTCCACATTTTCTAGGCCGAGCGAACACTATTGTCACCGGCCGCTGCCCGCCAAACTGTCGCCGCGTCGATATCATGAATGCGCTGAGTCCATTTGTGAGAGGTTTTCAATTTATTTCTGTTTGCCTCGATTTCAGGGTGGCTTCCGTTTGGGTTGAAATAAACTCGTAGAATATGGTCACTGAGGGTCCATTCAGCTATAGAACATGTGCGAGTAAAATTCCCAGGGAACTCACATGTGTCGCTAGTGCTTACGTAACCCAAAAGGAATTCAGCCTTGTCACAAGGTTTCTATCGTTATGCTTTGCGCAGTTAGTGAGAACTATTGCAAAAAAAAAAACAAATGGATGAAAAGATGGATGGACAAAAAGTCAGAATTCATTTGGACTGCGTGTGTAGTAAAGCCAGCAGTCCTTTGGTGTCGAGGACTGATTAAGAGTATAAATTGACAGACCTTGGTTAAAAGAAATCAGAAAATGCTGTCCTTAGCTGGTGTAGATTATGAGACTGTAGCTGAGTCGTTGCTGCTAAGTATAAAAATTCCAGTAGCTGAGTCGTATAGTCCTGTTGCTACTTAGAATAGAAGTTCGATTAAGGTTTTGATGGGGCCGAGTTTAAGAGAAGTGAGTTTTCATAAAATCGCTGTCGCATCTAAATTCAAGTTTGGTTATGGGACAGGTGGAACTCATCATAGTCTGTGTTTTTATGAATTGTAAAATTGAAATGTTTCTTGCTAGTCAAGCGTATGTACGTGCTTCGTACGGAAACGTTATTACTCCGGATACTCGTATATCTGACAAAAACCTGTACAAATAGAATTACCATCCCTTATTCAATTAGTTTGTTAGCTATTGACAAGAAATTGACTTCAAATTTATTTAGTCTGATATGTTTTAAAAATGGCCGCCGTGTCGCTGTGGGTAAGTGCGTCGACCTCCGCGCAGAAGGTCTAGTTTCGATTCCCGGACGGGACACTTCGCATTTTTTCACGGCACCACCTCTTTTGAGTTGCTGACAACACTTAAAGAGTATCAATTGTTCATGAAAAGCTTCTCAAATCTGGCCGTTCGGAGTCGACAAAAAACTCTAGGTCCCTTCTACCTGTGCGAGAACAGTCGCACGCAAAACACAAGTAGTTCTTGTAAAAACTAGGCCCTGGTCCCTTGTGGGCTGTAGTGCCACTTAATTATTATTGTTTTTAAAAATATTAGCTTATTGTTAACTGAGCTCTATCAAGAATGTATTTCGTTCTTTACGTTCAGTGAAAGTAAATTGAATTGTTCCTTTGTCAATATGTGGAGATGATTTCATAACTAGAGGAAGAAACATGTTTCCAAACTTCAGCTAAAACAGCAATAGCCTTACCCGAAGCAGATTCATTAGTTGACTCTGTGAACACTGATTCGTTTTAGACATTTCTAATTTTTTTGTAAAAGTATTCTTGGATCTCTTTCTGTATTTGCTGTATTTTTAAGGCGCTAGTCTATCCTTAGGTCGTAGGTCTAATCTCAGCTGGACTTTTGTTCATGGCACAACTTCTCTATTGTTGGTGACAAGACGCAAGTACCAAATTTCAGCGTTTGGAACCAGCTATTCCTTCCTTCCTTCCTCGTGGGAAAACAATAGCATGCATAAAGAAGTGGTTGCGAATGAAGCTAGACCCTGGTCCTTTATGACCTGTAGGGAAACTCAGTTGGTTATCATCAAACTTAAGCAATTGACCCGATAGAAGACCGACGCAATGTTGCGTCTTTATCACGTTTTCATCGCGTATTCTACAGGAAATGCTCAAAATGCGCATTCCTTCCACGCCTCGATAGGAAAGTCGTTTACCCTTAAGTCCTCTTTCGTAAGTTATATTAAGTTTGGAGACTCGTACTTTAGCCTTACTCCGCGAATATTAACTGTTGCGTCTAGCCCAACTCTTCTTCCTCATTACAATCCACAAAAATTTCAGACCAATTTGCTTCTATCCATATCTTCCTTTAGACATTCGGCCAGTGCTGAGATTGGTGTCCGGACACTTACGGGTAACAAATAATTCGAATGTCACCCGTTAATTATAAACAACAATTTTGTTTGAGGTGGCCTCTTCAGAGTCATTGTCAAAGAAGCGGTAGCAAGCGATGTTGTCGGAATTCCGATACGGTAACATTTTGTAGATGCAGTTTCTGATGTTGATTAGTATCATTCACTTTTTGACAGGAACATTTTCAGCATGGGGATCAAAAAGTGAAATGCCAAACATTCCCAAATGCTAAAAATTTTGAAAAACGAATAAAGAAATCGCCAACGAGGTGTTTTGTTCATTCTTTTTTGTTGACACTTAAGGATACCTGTCCATGTGCGAAGCTGATTTGAATGCGACTCCGAGGACTCCCTGTCTATTTTTGGGTTACCAGTCATGCAAGATTCGTTTGGATTCCTTGTATATAGTATTCAGTCTTGCTTGCACTCTCTAATGAGCCTCACAATTTAGACGACGCCTCCTCCGGCTTAAGAGAGATTTGATGAAGGTCCTACGCATTTTAGCGATCTCACTGAAGGGCGAAATGCTACAAACTCTTAGTCAACAACATAAAGAAAAAAAAGCGGAGTCCAAACTTTAATCGACAGGATAGAAGCATTTAAAAAAAACGCCGTGGTTTCTTGTCATATTGGTTTACTTGTTCATATTGGTTAAAGTAATCTCAATGTTTAAAAAAACAAATGTGTGAAAGGAACATATTGAGCTACATATTTTCTGAAGTCAATTTGGTAATTCGTTGCTCGTGTAAAAAGTTATACTGAATATAAGAAAATGTAAAAAACACTACAAAAAAGTGCCGACAAATTTGTGCAGTTTACGGTGAGAATGCTGTCAGTGATCCTCGGACCAAAAAGCCGATGAAACCGATTCTCTTTCGGAAATTTTGATATTAAAGATGCATCTCGCACTGGTTAACACGTCAATAAATATTTATGTAATTTTGAAATTGATGGAATAGGACCAATTTTTTAAACAAAAAACACCCAAGGTTTAATTTGGTCCTTTAGTTTTTTTTGGATTTGTATTTCTGTTTTGTACTCCCAACATCTCGATTCATATTTGAGTCTCATATAATAAGAAAATGACATCAGCTTTATTTTAGCTTGGGCAAGCAAGGATTGGCAAAAAATTAATAAACTGGGCAAAAGCGACACTGACTACCGTGGTGCAGTGGGTAAGTTTGTCGACAAACACGCTAAATGCCCCAAGTTTTGTTTCAGGATAGTTTATATTGCCTTTCTTTCGGTACCACCTTTTTAAAGTTGTTTTCCTAATCTTAACGTTCGGAGTCAGTATTAGACTGAAGGATTTGAAGATTAGTTGCTAAAGGTGTCAAGCCCTGTTCATTTGTGCGATGTATTGCCACTCAAAAAAAGCTCCGGCACGTAGAAGGTTCCATTTCATTCTTCAATGTATACCTTACTCAAATTGTAAGTTTTAAGCCCCATTGAATTTACTGCATGGCTTAATTAAAATAATTATGTCATAAAAAGCAGTGACTTAAGCAAATTCTAGCTTCTAACATTAAATTTTTGTAGGTACATCCAACTTCCATTTACACGTTTATGCGCAAATCAGTACCTCTATACAGCGCATAGTCCATAGCCACAGAATATTCATTAAAAAGATCACTCGGAAAGCCTGCTGCGTATAAGTGCACAAGAGTATTCTTTAGGAGATAAAATCTCTGTCGAGTAACGCCGCCATTGACTTATATCTGACTAGTTGACATCATTGCTGCACACTTTTTTTAACAATGGAGCTTAATCTTAATCAATTCGTAAATCGACGTGAAAAGTGTGACTATAAGCAGTTTAAGTAGCAGCCTTAAACATCAAAACTTTTTTTTCCAAATCGGCTCCATTCCTAATGGCATTCATTTCCCTTGATATTTTAATCAAATCTACACAAGTTGAGAGAATATAAAGAAAGTGTGACAGACCGACAAATGGACAGATAAATAAACACAAAAATGCACCGTAATTCCGAAAAAGAAGAAGTTTTCTAAGCCAGTCATAGAGGACATATCATTTATCTGAAAAATATTTGGAGCTGGCCAGAGTTCATACATATGTTTATACCTTATGAATTACATTTCAGGTCACCCAAGCTATCGATAAAGTATGCGTCAAGTTGTTTTTATTTTGCCAATTCCTCAATCATGCAGCTCCTAGACAAATTATTAATGACTACCAATGGCAGATCTGTACAACGCAGTCAGTATTTTAAATCATTTGAGATCAAAGTTGTACCACGTGCATATAAAATAGTTGACTAATCAAATAAATACGATTTTTGTTTGTGTCTTAAAATATAATTTGTCTTTCTCTTACGAGATTGTAAACAAAATATTCCACTCCTTCATAGAGATTTCACTGAATTATTTTATACTAATTAATTAACCTTTTGCCCATTTTTAAAGCATCACAGAACAGAATAGAACAATAGCAACAAAATAGATAAGCTTTCAAATACTTAGACTTGCGTGAATATTCCTGACACTTGTTTTGTTTTCTCTTACCAAACGAACATCTCTAGTCATGCACATTTCTTGATCACTATTTCTAAAACTGGCAAAAATCTGACGATAGAATTATAACGTGCCGTTAATCATATCCATAATATTTGAAATACCTTATTTAACTTCCAGAAATAGTCCTAGTTCGTATTTTAATGATTTTTAGTAAGAAAGGTGAATAGCGTAGGTGAAGAATCAGGTTGTATAAGAATAAAGAATATTCACATAAAAAGGGGGAAACAACAAACACGACATTGTGTAAAAAACAGTCAAGTTCTTCCTTCAAGGACCATCAATACCATCGACAAGTATTTGAACGTAGAACATTTTTCGCTAAACAACTTTATTCGCTATAACACAAAAACTCGCGGAATCTTTTTTTCTTCAAAATTTGCCATACCTCTTATACGCATTTGGTCGTGAACTATAACGTAACAACAAGATCACACATTGTTTAAACAAAGTTAAATATGCAACAACATAAGGTTAACACAATAGAAAAAAAAACTTTGTTTGCCAATTTAACAATCGCCTTTTTTTCCTACAGGTCTGACGTGATTTTTTAAATTTATAAAGTCTCATTTTCAACAGAGACGTTCACAATAGAGAATCTCACAAAATAACCCATTGACTTCAAAAATCGATCACAACCCGAGCTACTTCATACATCCATTACCAGTGAAAACTTAACGCCAACTAATAACCCACATCCGAAAAGCATTACCCAGCTCTGTCCGATTACGAGGTCGACGCTCTGATAAGTGCCTATCGCACAGAGGCTTCACCTTTAATATGAGATATTACTTATCCCATATCCTTATCATTGAGCGCCTTGCTCGATGAAAAAACAATCAAAGAGGTGTGGTCTCGGCCTATCTCCCCTCGACTGTGCTTCAGATTCAGTGGTCAATTCCCTGCGATCGATGCACAATCGTGAACCCTCGAAACGATAAGGAGACACACAAGAAGCCCACTCTCCAGACTGTGACTATCGACTCCCGGCCGTGTTTTACACCAACGATAGCAGCCCACAATCAGTTAAACTGAAAAACTGAAAAATCCCTCCCAACATCGAGCCTCGCCGTCGCTCGCCACTGATAGGAAAAGTTTAATGATAACCAAATGAAATCACACAAAAACAAAAAAAAAACATTTTTTATCAGGCCCCGGCTATGCGCTGAAAATCAGTAGTTGCTGGCAAAAAACCGATCAGAAATTAGTCGCCCGCTTAATACCTTCTTCGACGCAGGTCGCTTGCCGGAATCCTGGATGCACAAAGGGTTGCCTAACGTCGCACCGTTTAAAGTTCAGTTACTGACAAACTTTTAGCACTTACTTGTGTGATTTGCAATACAGTTGAATTCGTCACGTGTCGCGGTGGAGTGTCCTTGCACGGTGTTCGGTCTTAAAAAGTGAAAGCACACACGGACAAGTGTCGCGGAAACACCGTTTTCGCGTTATTTCCGGAGAAAAAAAAAACAAAACAAGTACACGCGAAACTGGTCTCGAAATTCTCGACTACTCGTTGGTCGCGTAACGATGTGAAGATCTCTGAGAGCGGTTTCTAAATTGACGGTTTTAAATGGCGGCCTCATACAGCCGTCGTCGTCGCCTCGATCGAGAAGAAAATAAATCTGCTACGTACCGAAAGCTACGGAAGGCATTTAATAACGCGTGCGCACTCACAACAACAGTTATAGAGTGAATTATTTTGTTTTTTCAGTGTTTCCCTTATTTTTTTTTAATTGGTTTTTTGATTTTTTTCGTTGTATTGGAGACGGGGAGTATACTTTCCGATCTGTGATGCTTTCTGGACGACTGGCGCGATGTGGATTGTGGGTTTCATGAGTGTGGAGTGTGTGTCTCGATTGTCGTTCATAATTATTTTATTATATTCCATCTTAATTTCATAAAAAAATAGAAGCACAAGTGAACTTAATTATGTAAAGCTGTATGTGGAAATCTATTTCGAAAGCAAAAAATAAAAAAAAAAGACGCACGAATGCGGAGCGTGCGAGAAGGAAGGTTGGTTTATGTTTTAGAAACGAAATGAATATATTGCTAAGGGCGTCCTGCTTATGAGTTATGTGTACTTTTGTGGTTGCCATGTGCCGGCTTAACTGACGATCAATGCATCATTCAATCAAATTATGTTCGAAAAAAAATTTTTTTTGCTTTTCAAATTTTTCTAATTCTGAAAGTCAACTGTGTTACTTTTGAAAATGTTCGCCGAAAAATATCCATTTTACTTCAAGTTGCTGAATGTTTTTGAAATTCTTTCAGCAAATAAATTCTTCCTATGGCTTCTCCCATAGACTTTTTGTAAGAATATATGTTGTTCTTGAGCCTGACTCTGTTTATAACAATACACACAACATGTTAAGTAAAACAAGTATTACAGAGAGGAGACTTTACATACTTTTATCTTAATTTAATTCTCTAATAATGTGCAACAAAGTTAGCTCTTTGGGTAGGTCTGTCAGAGTAGCGAGTGGTGCAGATACAACAACTCTTAGGCCAAATTAAGTCTATAAAAATGTTACGCAGATCGAGGATCCCCATTCTTTTACCTAAAACCATTTGAAGCCCTTTAAGGAATTCGTGAACTTGCTTGGGTAAATTCACGCAGACCGTCGAAGAAGTGTGGCCAGGTAACTGCCGCAGGTTTCTTTTAAGAAAATTCCTATATATGGTCTTAGAACTCTCCATTATCCACTTTTGTCCAGTAACATCGATAAGACAGTCAGAATTAAGGATATTAATTGGATAATATTTTATATTAAAATACATAAATTGGGTAGCACTACAGACAACAAGTGACGAATTCCTAGCTTCTACAGCACTTAATAATAATTGAGTGGCACTACAGCCCACGAGGGACCAGGGCCTAGCTTCTGCATCAACTACTTGTGTTGTGCGTGCTATTGTTCTCTTACGAGTAGAAGGGACCTACAGTATTTTGCTGATGTCGAACGGCAAGGTTTGAGAAGCTTTTTATAGACAATTAATACTCTTTGAGTGCTGTCAGCAAGTCGAAAGAGGTGGTGCCATAAAAAATTGGTGGTGTCATGATAAAAAGCGAGATTGTTAGTTCCAGAATCGAACCAATTTGTAAGGCGATGCAGAATTTAAGCGTATATTTTTTTAAATAAAAGTCGACCACAGATGGTGCTTTAAAAAAAAACCTTCAAAAACTATACACAAAAGCTTATACTTACTTTAACCAAAAACGAAACATCCCTGTGCCAGTTATTTGTTTTTTTTTTTAATTCATGAATTTTGCACTTCACCGGATACTTCAGCGGGTCAGTTTCGAGATTCATAACTTTTCAATGTTTCTATGAAATCCAATGAAAAGTACCAAAATGGCGCGCTGAAGCAGGCTTTGAACAAGGTTGCTGAAACACACTAAGTCCACGACTGGGACTATAGTGATGCCACATAAGCGGAGGATTTTCGGATTGGTACCAACAAGAATATACACATCGTTCAAACTGCTTCCTGCTATCAAGTTTGTTTCCCTAAGGAATTTCTTGATCTTACCTACGCTGCCATGAGCAAGATCGTCTAGGAATTTATCGGCGTTCGCAGTAGAAAAACGTGTTGTAAACCTCACTATGACGTATTTTGGGTTTGCATTTGCATATCCATTAAATGACGCCAAATTGAAGCCTTCTGACAATTCCCAACGCCGTAGATATGCTTCTCGGGTGTTGGAGCAATAGACAATAAGCACCGATTTTTCGAACAATATTTTCTACACTGGAGAGGCACATCTTTCCTCGGTGAATACAACAGTGATGAGGCACATCTCTCACTCAGTGGATTTAGCACACAACAATTAACGTATATGAGTCTCAGAAAAAATTCGCGTAATCGAAGAGGTGCCGTTTTGCGTGTTTTGCATTTTATCGAATTTTCGAGTTTATTCTGCATTGCAACGCATGACTTCCTAAGTGTTTCAAATCGAAATGAAACTCTAGTATTACCATTTCCTGAAAAACAGTTTACAGGAGAAATAAAAATATAATTATACGAGTATAGGAGTTACTTTTTTTCTTCCTAGTTTATATGGCGACATATGCCGTCATCGATGTGGGCCTCAGTCGACATGACTCTCCAACTAACACGGATTTTGACTCAGTGCCTTCAGTTTCATACACACTGCTGATTAAGGTAAAATTCCAATTGTTTATGTCATCGGGGGTAATCTCTTCCTCTGCCCGGCTATCTCTTTTTGTTGGAAGAATTCCCCAGCAGAAGTTTAAGTCGGTACAGCTCACAAAAAGTGTGAAATAAAGAAAACAAAATATTTCTTAATCGTCAAAACGCCAGAGTAATAAGGACCTCCTGGCGCTTTCTACAGCAGTTTACAATCTATGGAATGTAAACGCGCTTCTGCGCTATTGTGATTTGAAATAAATCAATTTTGTACTAAGTAGTTACCAAACTGATGTATCTTTGGGCACAGAGACATACTGATATCAACTGTGTATAATGGCATAAACGAGTAAATATTCCCTCATTCATACTCAAATTTATGCATTGCTTACAAAAGCAATAATTTTAATTATGCGTATCTATGACCCCACATTTTACTCAAAACAAAAGCAAGTTGGGCTTTTCCCTCTTGGCCAAATTTGTAAGTTCGAGTTCCCCGCAAAATTAAAAATTTCCAACGAACCGACATCACTGCCCCAGATGGGTTTTCCTTCGCCTAAAGAGGTCTTAAAATGAGCAGAGGAGATATGAATCGGCGTTTTCTTCCTTATCACTTCTGCAACTGTGACAGAAGTCGTTGTGTGAAAGGCCTAGTTCTAATCGCTGATCTGTTTAAAACTAGTGAGCAGAAAAGGTTAAGTTTGGTGATATGAGATTCAGTGCGTATTTGAACCATTCAAGATTCAAGGTATTAATATTGTTTTGAGTGAGATGAAAGGTGATTACGTTTCAGTCGAGTTCCTCCGCTTTGCAATTCCCCGAAATGGAAAGTGTAGTCCTAAGCAATCTTGTTTAGAAATAACCAGTTGATGAACGATGTTTTACTTTTGAAATTGACATTTTGATTTGAGAACTGTCTGGCTATCGGAACAGAAAGTAATATCCCCTTTATATAAGACGTTGTTTGAACCAGAATAGTATCTCTTTTATTGTCTGAAATATGCAACAATACATTGGGAGATACAACAAAAGGTTAATGCAGGTGTAATTGTTAAGCGTCTACCATACGGAGACTCCGTATAGCGTAATTGCTAATACAACTGAAGAAGACAACCCGTGATTGAAGACTCCATTTAGATTAAGGATTAGAGAGGATATCTTACATTTTCCTAGCATTTGCCCAATTTAAAAGGAAATTCGATTTGCAACTTTTCGAAAACATAGCCTGGTAGACGAAGAAATGTTAAGTAACCTAAATGGTGAAAAAGGATGGAACATTCTGTATAATTACTCAGTAGTAGCACTTCAATATAGAAAGCATACAATAGACGGAGATTGCTAATATTATAAATATAATAATTTTACATTTTGTCAACCTGGTAGACGGCCACATGCCAAATCAATTATGACTTATGTTAAAGTCTTTTTATTGTTAAATGTATTTTTATATGAAATAAAAGTCAACTGGTTACAGTTTAACCAATTACTTACTTTTTATTAAGTAGTTGTTGTAATTGTAGTAGTAGTAGTAGTTAAAAATCACTGTTTTATTGTTGAATGAAAGCCATTCTGCTTATTCGACATTAATTCTTTGACTAAACAGTATAAACAAGGAATACCTGCATATGTTAAGGTTTAAACAGGAACTCCAACCGGAATTCAAACACCAGACATATGTTGCAGCGCACAATCACTCCTCATTCCAACTCCTTGATGTTGTATTCGTATCCCGCTAGTGGAATACCATCATATTATAATGACTAAACCGTCTCAGGCGTTATTGCTCCAATGGAAGTTCCCACCCAATTACTTTCAGATTCAAAGTTCACCAGTGAAGAAACAGGGCATGCACTTCCTCATCCACTTCCACTCAATTGTGTTCATGCTTTGGTTATTCTCCGTCCTCCGTTTTTTGTCACTGAAAATATTATATGAGGCAGCATCGACAAAATGTTGTGTACGTCCTTTGTAGTATCTGACACAGTGGTAAATATCCAAAGTATATGGAACTGATAAGCATGCACAGATCGTCATCAAGGTTGAACAGTCTGCAAGCGTAATGATATTTTTTGACTGTTCTACTCGCGACACTCTTCGGCCATACATTTTCAACCCATGATACGCTCCTTCCTACCAGTAGACGTCACATACTTTCACTTCTAACTTCTAACTGAAATAATTTCTTAAATTTTTAATAATTTCTGTTATGAAATGACGTTAGATGGTGCTGCCAAGTTTGATTAATTATTAATTTATTTAAACTGTAGGCTATGGCTAATGATGAGATTTACCTTCATATGAAAAAAAAAATACCACTGGCATAGTGAACTGTCAATCTATGTTCACCTGCTAAAAGATAAGAATTTTATCCTACAAACGTCATGGTCTACACTGATTTGAAAACTTCTTGATGATCTACAGTTATATGATTTTTGTTTTGCTCTTTTAAAACGATGTGAACAGAGCCAGAAGATTAACAATACGTGCCCTGCAGATGACTGAACGTCCTTGCATTGATTGAATCCCACCATTCCTTATTTCTAACCATATAGATCGCTGTGCCGTAGTACATAGATTGATAGAAAGAAGCCGTGAATGTGAATGTTGTTGACAATTTTATGGTAATGCTGTCTAACTCTATGGGCTGTAAAGCGACATGCGCCTAGTTCAGCGTCTTCGGATACAACGCTTAAAATGGCTAGGCCATGTTGAGCGTATGAACACCACTGCCTCGGCCCGGTCTTCGAATCCAAGCCACTGGGATAAAGCAACAATGGACGGCCTATGTTGAGATGGTGCAAGTGTAGAATTACCGCAACCAACTTCGAGTGCACAATTGCAGGAGCAGGCATGCTGTGTAAGGTCCAGATAAACTCCGGACTGTTGCACCAGTAAAAGAAGAAGTAGGAGATGACTGTCGTTTTAAAGAAAAATTCTTAAGGATGACAGATTTTCAAAGCTGAAGCATCGTGTAGTGACGATATGAAGTGATCTACTAACTTGTTTGGGTTAAGATTATTCTTAGTAATAAGAAGCTGAAGTAAGCTTCATTGACCATCTTCTCTTTTAAGAATGGAGGGATTTTTTTTTAATCATGCCGAGATCTTTCAGTCGGAATATTTCGAAGTTCTCCTCTTTGGCGAAAAAACAGAAAAAAACATTATTGAAGATACTGAGATTTGTTTTGTATGGATTCGGCGGCGTTGCTAGAGTTAAGCCCCTATTGAAGATCTTCCGTAAATTCAGGAGTTTCTTATTCAAGTAAAGTCTTTTAAGTTTCCCTCCCGGGCTGAGGGCACAAGAAGGAGCTATCTTCATAAAATTTTGAACCGATGGCCACCAGAAAGCAGGCAAAAACGATGGTGATGGTTTGGTTCGCCTTAAACGTGGATGAACTTGTTGGCAAGAATCAAAGGAGGCATTCATAGGACCCGAACCCACCGTGGGACTGCCCGTATCCCTGGTTAGCGCTTAATCTGCGCTTTCCCGTTATCTCCTGTTGGCGTACAAACGGGATACTTCACCTTCGCTAACTGATGATACGCTGTGCCTGTAAAGAAATGTAGGCCTGGTAGTAAAATGGAAGAGTTCTAGAGTCTGAGCGCTACAGTGTTTCCCCATCTCCAACTGCCGATGGTTGCTATCCGCTCGTATTCTTGGATCGGCAGTTTGAAATGCTTTCTTGCTCTGACTCAAGGCCATTTTTCATGACAAGGCACACATTGAAAACTACTGATGCAATCTAAAAATTGATGTATTTTCGATTTGGTACAGTAAAATTTATTTAATTAATCAATTAAAAAAATGTTTAAAACAATGTTATTTTAAGTGCTCTGAGCAAAAAAAAATTATGAATTACTAAAACACATTCAAAAAAATTTGTAAAAAATGCTCAGTTAAAAAACCCACCCTGTGATGCGGGTCAATAAGAAGCTAATTTATAACAAAATTAATGTGCGTACCTAAAGTTCATCTCATACTTCTCATTCTTTCCCTTCACATTCTAAACATTTATCTCTTATCGCCTTTCCAGCGCACGTAGTCCCTAAGGAATGTCACTGACAAATGCACACATTCCAATTCTCACACCAGTTTCTGAATGAATTTGAAACATTATCTGTCACTTGATGCACACAAACAAAACCGGCACAGTCACAATCATATTTGCAACTAACAACTGAAAACAAAACACAAAAGATAACTAATCTTTAGAAGTTATTCGTCGTAACCGTGACCTTGATAAGATAAAAAGTAAACGTATAGTACCGCTAACACAACCAATTTACTACTACTGTCTGCCATTCTGTCTGGCTCCGTTCAAGTAAATTCAAAATTACAACAACAAACATCAAAACGTCAACCAGAAATGGTTGGCAGTGTATTCGATAACGTTCAGCGATAAACTCTAATCGGCGTCACTTGCGATGCGGCTCGCGCCGATAAAAGCACGAAACAAAACACTCTGTACACTTTGATATCAGAAAAGCCAAGGTAAGCGCCTCTCTATCTGAAAGAGGTGCCAGCGCCGGCGTATACATTCACGCTTCTCAAGACGATAAGCAGCACACATCAGCCCCTTGCGAATATAATTTGCTTTTTATCAGTAATTGGTGTTAATGTTGTCAAATAAATTTGTTAACTGGTGTTATCAATCCGTTGTTGAAAATGTGACAATTACAATGAATTGACAGATGACAGATGACAGGGTATTGAAAGGTTGGTGGTTTTAAGGATTTGAAAAGGTGGTACATTAAGAACATATAACGATTTTAATGCCACTGTAACAGTAAGGTGACGCACAAGACAAAATAAAATATCTTAAATCAAACAAATTGCTGCTTAATACGAACATTGATTAAGCTCTCAAAGTGAACAAACGTACAATATCATCTGACCTGTAAGACATGCCAAAAGAGTAACCTGCAAAAGAGAATCTAACTACTCACTGTGAAGAGCGTTAAAAATGGCTAAGGGGGCCAAAATCGCAGCGCCACCAATTAAAGTAAATCAAAACAAGTGCGCAAAAGAAGACAAGGAGAAAGCGTATGTTTTTACGGCTCATTTGGAGAAAACATTCCAACCGAACGATTGACAGGGAATACACATCTATCTCAGTTGGTAAATAGGAAACTACTGGTGGGTGTGGAAAAGCCAATACATTCACAAAGAGCGGCGAGTTGATAGCGAACTTTTTGTGGCTAGAAATTCAGGACATGAACCTGGACGATATGTGCGTTTAACCAGGTGGTGCCACTTACCAAACAGCTAACGAAAATTCAATGGCCGTGTTAACTCACGTCGTGGCGATGTAATCTAACCGCCACGATTATGTTGTTTGATACCGTTAAACTTCATTCTTCGAGCATATTTAAAAGACAAATTGTACGTCAATAAGCCAAGTTCAATTTAAGAGCCTGACATTGACATTAAACCTCAACTATGGGTCATTGAAAATACGATCCATCAGACAAACGTATGACACCGAAGCTGAGGCGAGCATTTCGTCGATATTTTGTTTTACACATAACTTTTATTTATAATTATCATCGTACGATTTCGTTGGACCAGCCTTTATAACTTAGCCTATTAGCATATACAAATGATATTTATATCCTCTGGTGTATAGGAAGTAAGTGCTCGTGAAACACATCTATAGCCTACATATCTCCTGGCGATATACCGAAAGAATACAACCCTATCCTAGCATCATTGGGGAAGTTTTTCGAAAAATCTACTATAAATCTAGAGACAGGTCTTAACAAGGACGGCGAATGGACGAGTGATTGGCGGATGGCTTTTAACGAAGCAAATCTGTTCTTCCCATATATACTCAGCTGAAGTATAGCTAGCTAAAGATGCCAAATACCCGGATATGACGTGTTGTAATGACTGTCAGCTGTTTCAAATTTGCGCCGATAAGTTTTGAGTCGAAAATTTTCGATTTGCCTGAATTACCGATACTACAGAGGCGTGTGTGTCTTAAATCCGCTTATGGAGCTTTCTATCATACGGTCCTTGTGTTATGCCTCCAGACTCGTTAAACATCTTTATTAACCTCCTGATGGTAAAAGACAACACTCTCCAAATCCTCTTTTCGATATCCCAGATATACATTCCTTAGTTTTGTCCGCCCAGAATAGTATGTTATATTATGTTTTTTGTTATTACTAATTTGTTAATAAAGTTTTAATAATTTTTTGTATTTTATTTTGAACACTATTAATAGGAGAAATAAATTTATTATAACGAATTGAAAAAGTTTCGTTTTGTTGTTTTTACATGCGCCCAACTGTTTCAGTCATTTCAGTTTCCTTAGTTGTGTCCGATACTGTATGTTCGGCATCCTTTGGCAAGGAATCATAAAAAGACAAACCCACCAACAGCTACTACAAAATGTTCAGCTGTATAACGATAATCACCGTTTGGTAAGAAATGTATTTTTTTGTTATCGTCAATGGTAACCATGGTGGCACCCTTTTAACTATGTAATAATAATTAATAATTGAGTGACACTACAGACCACAACGGACCAGGGCCTAGCTTCTACAACAACTACGCGTGTTGTGCGTTGTACTGTTCTCTCACGAGTATAAGGGATCTGCAGTCTTTTGCCGACTCCGAACGGCGAGATTTGAGAAGCTTTTCATAGACAATTGATACTCTTTGAGTGTTGTGAGCAACTCGAAAGAGGTGGTACCGTGAAAAAATGTAAGGTGTCCCAGCCGGGAATCGAACCCGTTAACTATATGCTTCCTGAAATTCAAGCACATCTCGTCTCGGTGAACTCTGAGCTCAACACGATGCTGGTACGAACCAAACACCCTGTGAGAATTTGTTGAGAAATCATTTGTGCGCACTTACGAGTAATGTCACGTTTTGCTATGATAAATTTGCCGCCTTGATCGTGCGATTTCACATCTAAGGACTGTTTTCTCTAAACTCTCAGGTCTACAGAATTAAGTCAGCTGTAATTGACGCTTGAGATGCCAACATCAATTATATGCAAGTCGCTATGCAAGTCGCAGTGCTCAAACGAGTCTCCTAAAAATTGACCTTCCGAATGAATCACCTCAGACATATGTATTTCACCAGACATCAAAGTGACAAAAAGACAGATAGGAACTAGATTCTTCACTCCAGTCTTATTTTAAAGTATATTCACGGCGCAATCTTGCATTCCTTCCCAGTCTATCTCATTTACGAGTAAATAACGCCTAATGAGTGCAAAATCAGTTTTAAGACTGACTACTTGTGTCCAAAATTCGCGCTTCTTCTGCAAACATCACGTTAACTAAATACTTTAACAGGTACTAAGACACCTCAGCGGTAAGTGATACATTCCCTTTATACAAAAGGTTTCCGAGCAGTGAGAAAACTCTCTTATTACCTTACTTTAGTCTTCCAAGTTAGGTTAATCGAATTGTCTCTAAGCATGTATACTAGGCTAGATCTTGAACATCATAGTTTTCAAGGTGAAATGATCGGAAAACATGAACCTAACAATTGCTACCACAGTATATTTTAGAACCTTTAATATACTAAAACAATTTTACATTTAATACTAGGTGGCATAATAAGAAGGTGAAAATTTAATTTACCTTATCTGCCTCGCCCGCAAAATCATGTCAAAGTAAAAACATAAACAAAAAAAACTCTAGAGTCCAACATCAAAACCCACATCAACTTGTCAGACAAATGAAAATCTGTTTCAATTCCCTGCCAGATAACCGACAAAAGAGTGCGCCCCATTACTCGCACGACTTTATCTAATCAATTTCTTTAGACGAGTGTTAATCGCGCTGATATCCCTTCGTTCATTGATTTCCAAGCCTCAACTGTCACACTGAGTCAGAATCCATCAAAACTTTTCCACTACCCTTTCTAAAGATGGCAGCAGCATCGGTGGCGTCAATTTACTTTGTCGTCGTCTCGTTCAGATCGTTGCCACCGACCAGAGACCAACGAGCAGGAACCACAAAGCGACAGCCAGAACCCACAGAAGAAAGACAACTTGTAACTGTAAAGTGAGAGAAATAACAACAAGCTTATCTCGAAATGGGCACATTATGTGAACACAACAAGGCTACTGAGCTGGCCGATCCGTTGATAAGGCGCTTCACCAACACCACCACCACTGCCGCCGCCGCCACCGCTGCTGTGTCGATCCAATAGAGTAGATATAACCACTGTGACAGCACCGCAGAGTCCGTACGCTCCTGATAACACAGAAAGTCAGAGAAAAAAAGAAATTAAATGAAATGAGGAACGCAAATACTGATGTGGAGTGTGGTGTATTTCTTATCAGTGAATGAAGCTAATGTCGCTATTCAAATTCGGTTTCCCACTGACATGACGTCTGGCTTATCAGTGCGCCGAGTGCGACCTTATCGCCTGTGTGGCTGCTGGAATGGAGTTTGTTTTTGTTTTATGGCGGCATTAATGCCCATTCGAACGTCATTTAAGCACCGAAATTGTTGTTGTTTATGAAATTAAGAAAAATCAATTTAGAACGGGATTTAATGATGATAACCCGTTGCGAGCCGCTTGACAGAAGACTCAGTGTCAGCCATTTTTTTAATGGAAAATTGGTTTATTTCTCCCTTCGAGTTGAGTGCTTATCTGTTAGCAACTGGCTGCTGCAAATGGACAGACGTCAGCCGACTTCAGTCTGAATGAACACATTAATAACTCATAAACAAGTGCCCTTCCACAGACGATCGACGGAAAGAATTACGATAAGTTTGTTTTTCGATTTTGACAGGATTTAGTTAAACAAATGTCACCTGTTACATTGAAACTGAAAACGCGGTCACGTAATTTCTTTCATTCTTCATTCAAATTTTTACATAAAACGCGCAAAGAAAGTACATGTAAGATCGGCTGAAATGTTTTAGATTTGGTGATTTTAGAAATTCTTGAAATCCCAAAAAAAAATATGTATAAGACAGACTTGCGTGAAATTAACAAGGGTTAACAATCATAACTTGACATTCATCCCTAATAAATAAATAGGGACACTACAGGCAACAAGGGCCACGCAAAACCTATTGTACTTAATACTTACATACATGAGCCTAATTTATGCAGCTAATATTTTATTGGCTTTTTTCCTAAAAATATATCACCCTACAACTGTCATTAGCTTCTTCACCAACTACTTGCTCCCACGAATGGAGGAAACCCATAGTTTACTGCAGAGTTTTAACGGCGAAATTTGAAAATAACAACTGATACTTTTTTAACCAGTACCTTAAAAGCGTATGGTGAATAAAATGCGAGATAGCCACCGCACTGACAAAAGCTAGCGGCAACACTGGCCAAATGCGCGTAACTTTTTAATGCAGCTTTCACCTGTTTTGTGATTTCAATGCAAAAACCGGCTTAACTGATTGTTTCTTACAAAAACAGTTACTTACGTTCCCACTCGAGTTAATAATATTGAACGAAGTTAAATAACTCAAATGAAAGGTATCGTAGAATAGATTTCTGAGCATTGCTTTCATGATTAGTTGTTTAAGCTAATTTCATTTGGCAGATTCTCTTTAGCTAAAGCTTAAAAAAAATTAATTCATATTCAAATGTGTTATTCTAACACATTTAATCCGCACTCGGTTACTGTCTTCGTTCTGCTACTTCATCTTATCTGAAACGACTAATTCCGATAAAAATAAACTCATATTGTCCATAAGCAATATATTCATTATCAAAGTGATTGGAAGCGGTCACATGGACCGTCAAGAGGTTTAATTTTTCAAATAGTATTCTCGCACCAGAGAAAAAATTTAATTTTCAAAGAAAAACTTCCACGTTTAGCTCTCGTCTATTCATTTCATCAGTGACAAGCTGCAATATAGAAGTGCACTTGTTTTACGTGTTCTTTTAATCTGTGTGTTGTGCAAATAAGTGCCTACGAAATTTATACCCTTTTACAAAATAAAAAAAAACCATGGCTGACAATAAAACTGAATCGTTTTCTGTGCGTAGAGCAAAAACTGAAGATATGAAGTTCGTCTATCAAATGATTCAGGTAAATAGTGGGTGAACAAAAGTATACTGAAAATGTGTAGACAGAAGTGTCAATTAAGTGACATTTTCGAAGGGAATAGGGTTGCCATAGTAAATTTAAATGGGCTACGAACTAAAGCGTAGATAATTGCGTTCTTTTAATCTTACTAACAACTACTTCTGTTGAAGTAATTGGAATGACTTATGTCAATAGTGTTGAGTACTTTTTTTAATCCAAGGAATATTTTCTATTGCGTTGAAAAAAATCAAAATTCTTTTTGAATTTTATTTATTTATTTATTATTTAAAAAAACTCTTTACACTTTGATTATCAACTTGATCTCTTTTTTTTAAATGCATTTTTTTTATTTATAAAGAAAAATCTTATTAGCTAGACATAAAAACGCTTAAACCAGCTTAAACTAGCTTAACTGTCTTAACTATGTTACATGACTAACTTACTGACCCCTTTCGGGGTTTTTCGACCTATCCTAACAGATATTCAATCACTAGGGGACTGGAATTGTTTATACTAAGAAAATTTTTGTGAAAAAACTTAGTGAACGAATTTGTTTTTTGTATTATTATAAAACTTACGGACTACCTAAAGAATAAAATTAGAAAAAAAGAAAAGACTTAAACCTAACTTAACATTATATACTAGGAGTTATTTATCAACTTGATCTGTGTGCAATTCGTGTGGTGTGCAATTAGCAAAATGGAACCTTGTGTAAGAAATAAAAAAAATGTACATTAGAATATTACAAATTGAGACTCGCACTAGAACCGTCCATTATTTCAGATAGAGTCGAATATCTGACCACCGTTCTGTCCAGCGAATAGCCCGGCATACGACTTGAACTTTAAGCCTTTATCTTTTGGCAAAAGAGAAAAAATGTCATGCATCAATTGAGTTAACTTACTCATACTGCGGGAAGGTAGCAGCTTTTTGCACACCCTTCAATCGTCAAAGGATCGTTGTCTACCTTTACGTGCTACAGTTCTGTAACGCGTTGTGGCGTAAAAAGTGAGTTTTTTTTTTGTAAAGCGACGTACCAACCCAGGGGGTTTAGGGTTAAGGAATGTTAAAACTTATTCTAATATCCATCACAGATTAATGCGTTAAATGAAATTAAAACTACTGCATACAAACATTCTGCAATTTGTTTACAATGCAACTTTTGGACCCGAAATTAGGCAAGAAAGGCAACGTCAGTACAGACCTGCGAAACTACGCTTTAAAACAGAACAAGACCTACAATACACTAAACTAATACTGAAACTTCTTGATTTAACACTTAGAAAATTGTATTTAGGTTTGGAAAAGATTCCAAAAGAGATGTATAATGTCAAGAACCGCTCTGAAAGACAAATGGGACACCACAACATAAATAGAAACCCTATTTTAAATGTCGAATTTTGGGGCTTTTCGATAATCCGTTCTGCTTCACCGCTTATGGTTCACACTTCAAATAAATATAATTTATTTTACTAGCATAATAGAATCTTTAAAATCATAAATTTTCGAGTTTCAGCCAGGAGTTTTTGTTTCTAATTGTTTTGGCAGATTGAAATAACATTGCTTGCCAAGCGACATTTTCGCATTTAGCTTGGACTATGTGTGTGAAGTAAATGGTTACTTTGAAGGAGAAAAACATGACCGTGTCACAGAACTATTTCGTCGCAAAAAGATCTTATACAAAAGACTTTCACTTTCTAATGTCATGTTATTCGAATCACCGTCTTTGTTGTTCTTCAGCTTTTTGTGACGACTTTCTTATTGTTGGACGAAAACTAAATGTCAATTGCAGTCGCGGGCATACTCGTCAATCTGCTTCTAGAATTGCTATTGAACACATTAACAATAAATCGCGTTTAAAATTACCCTTTACTGAAGCGTGTTGTTGTATATTTGACTTAATTATAAAATACTCGAATTTTAAACTTGTGCTAACTTGTTTTCATCAATTTCCTCTCCTCCCGCCATAGTTCACCAAATATACAGTGTTTTTGGTCGTTGTGCAACCACATGTTATTGGCATGTTAGATGTATTGTAGGTGGTTGGGAACAATGTCCGAATAATACGTGTTATACAAGAATCGTCGCACTATGGAATTTTCCTGTTTGGGATGTAGGCATTATATAATATTTTTTTTTAAAGGATTTTCGTTGTCCATCTCCCAGACGTTGCGCTCTTAATTGCTGTTGTAAAGTCCGACAGTCTTAAGCAGTAAGCTTTCTCCTTGCTAATTGCAGAATTGTCGGGCTTTGAGCAGCATTGCAAATTACATTAAGCTTGGTGTTAAAACAATAGAGTAGAATTTAATGCATTCAAACTCAAAGCTGTCTACTTTAACTTAAGCGCTTTCAAAATAATCAATAATTATTCCTGGATGGCAGTGTTGGCGTTGTTGGAACCGAGAGACTCGATACATGCATCAACTCAACACCTATTTAGAAGGATCTCCTATTTGAAGTCGCAAAAATTCTGCGAAATGTCTATGCAAAAGAAATATTTTAATCTTGGTTACAATATATAAAACCTTTCTTCGCCCAAGGCAAGTTCACCTAATTCTTAAGAACGCCGTGTAATTGTTTGATTTCGATAGTTTGCTACGGATGCCTGAACGGCTGTGATATTTTCGACACTTTGACAAATCCATTGTCTCACTATCAAGGCAACATAACACAACGAATATGTAGAATTAAATTTTTGCACTAAAGCGAGCTAGAATGGTGCCATAAAACTTCAGAGTTCGAGTTCAGGTATGTGAGACCTTAGCCCAGATACCCTGCTTAATCATTTTGGAAAACTTTTAAATCTAATGGAATACAGTCTCAGAAATCTTAAATAGTCCTGTAACCATCCAGGAACTTAAAAGTGTTCTACTTGTACTGAAAAATGGGAGAACTCCAGGATGTGATAGTATACCTACCATATTTTATAAGCACTGTACAGATGGGGTAAAAGACAATCTATTCGTTGTATACAACAACATTTTGAGTAGTGGGATAATACCTCAACGATTCAAAGAAACTCTAATTTTCCGTCAAACTTCCCTAGAGTAAAATTGTGTTAAGTGTTCAGCAACACAGGAGTGTTCCTGAAGTCCAACTTTGTCTGCACTTTTCTTAGACGATGGAGTTATTTTGAGGCCCTCCTTTTTGCGAATGATATTGTGTTGCTGTCATACTCATCGGAATCCCTTAATCGGTTACATGAGTATTGTAAATTGTATAGCCTTATAGTCAATTTGAACAAATCAAGGTTGTTTTCATTAAAAAGTGACAGAGGTAGATGTTCTCGCAAGAGAGGAAGTAGTAAAAGAACACAAATATCTTGGCCTCCTCCATATAATCTCAATATGAAAGCTTCGTGTCTTTATTTAAAAAACCTACCACCTTTTCATGAATGCACCGAAATACATGCTGATGTTTTGAGACAGGTCTCCTTTATACGTTAAAACACTTATGCTCCACTCAAACTACTATGCTACGAGTTATGAGCATGTCGGATGAACGACTACCAAAAAATACTAGCTCTAACCAAAACCAACCAAACCAAAAAATGGATGGATCTAGCCCGTGGTTATGGCCTTGATTTGGACTTGGAAAGAAATTGTAAACAAGGTTTAAACCAATTAATAGAAAAGGTCGACGAAGAGTCTAGAAAAAAAACCTTAGCAAAGATGCGGGATGACTGCATCGAGCTGTGTATATTCAGCTAAATCATAACATGGGGGCCAAATACTCTTTCAAAGATATCCATTCAATATTGAATCCAAATTTTATTCCGCATTGAGAAGATCTTCCAATTTTATGCAGTATCAGTTAGAAAAGACATCCTACATTTCATTGACAAGTATCCAATACTAATAGCGATAGGGTGACACTTTTTGAAAAGAGTGTCCTTACAGATGAGGAAATAATTGCAGTACTCAACGAAATGGTTGCTAACACATTAACTGCTAGTTCGAGAATTATTATTACCTCCAATCGGAGTTAACGGTGGGGTCACCGACTCCGAATTTTGGTAGAAAATTTTTATAATTTGCCGACCTTGCTCGTGATTTTTTGATGATTAGTGATAGAGTGTGTCCGTAAATTAAATTCAAAGTGTTTCTATAACTTTAAGAATCTTCTATTGACCTTCTCTTATTTTGTGGAGACCGCAAAACTTTAGATTCAAACCTGTTTCTGGAAAATATTGTGAAACGGTTTTGTCATGGGGTTTAAGTAGGAACTGCATAAAAAACAATGACGTTTGAAGGTGAAATAATTTCTATTCAACACATTAAACATTTGTCCTTAATGACTTAAAGGCGTTCGCCATATTTTCCAATGTATGTATATATGTTTTCGGAACTAATCCTCAACAAACATGCCGTCTCCAGCTAGCACGATCTCTCGTCAGCTGCCCTAAGTTGCGAATTTCAAGTTGGTTGAGGCCCTTCTCTCCTTGTGTGCGCCATCTCAACCGGGACTGCTTCTCGCGCCGGAGCAGTGGTGCTCATGTGCTTTACTTGGCATAGCCATCTTAAGCGTTGTCACCAGGCGTTGCGTCACCAGGTGCCACTACGGCAAACTGGATCAAGAATTGCACGCAGAACTTTTCTCTCGAGAAGACTAATGGCTTCTTCATTCGCTTTTAGTAATGTCCAAGTTTCCGCGCCGTAAAGCTTCAATGCTGGCATTGAGCATCTTATTGAATGCTCGCTATATTCGTCTAATCAAGTCAATGTCATCCGCGTAAAGTAACAGATCCAAGGACTTCTGGCAGATCGTGCCTCTGATGCTGACTTGTGAGTTACGTCTTCTCAAGAATGATGTTGAAGAAGCCAAATGACAGCGCGTCGTCTTTTCTAAAATTATTTTTTGACATTGAAGATCTCGGTAAGTTTGTTACTGAGTAGGAGTTCGTCGAGTTTGATAGGAATGCTTCAACTAGAAATGACACCGTATATGTACCTCGTCTCGCGATGTTGAGGCAGCTGATCCATCAATAGTTGGCGCTGTATAGGAGGTCTCCTTTCTTGTAGACCGAACAAATGACATTGGGTTTCCACTCATCAGGCATGCTGTCTCCAACAATATTTTGCAAATAACAACCAAGTCATCCCCAGCTGCTTTACACAGTTCTGCGGACAGTCCGTAAGCGCCTGCAGCTTTGTTCAAATTCAGTCCATATATTGCCATCTTGACCTCGTCTAAGTCATATGGGGATGGATTTCTTGTTTATCATCGTTCAAATCATCAGTCATCGCAGTTTAAGAGTCTTCGAAAATAATCTTTCCAAATTCTCTCTACACAGACTCACTTAAGAGAAATTCGGGGTATCTTACCTCAAACTTTAGACCACGGCGCCATAAGCGCCATAAAAATTCATACAAATATTTATCAATGCAATTGTTATGTTAAAATGTTTCTGAATGAGTGCAATTAATGTATTTTTATCTCTTTACAAATGATTCATAAATCCTCTACAAATGATTTTCTTTTTCTTTTTAGGAACTCGCTGACTTCGAAGAAATGAGTGATGGGCCCAAACTGACAGTTGACGGTGAATTCGAATATATTTACATTGTAACGGGTTAAGATCGTCCTTATTTCAGATCTTATAAGAGACGCTGGCTTAGATGGTGGAACTGAAATTTTTCATTGCTATGTTGTAGTTGGTAGGCAAACCGATACAGATGAAACGTAAGTATATCTATGTACATATGTATCCATACATGTTCCACTGAGTAGCATTCCTATAAGCCGCCCTCTGTTCCACTTACATAACATTCTCATTATCAACGGCAACCACAACCCCATTAAAAGAAAAAAAAACAGAAACATTCATTAAACGCCTCTGCTCACAAATCATTTGTTCAACCTTTAACCCCCTGACAACATGCACTTCTCCTATCAGTTGCTCTCATCGGGCGCAAAAAATTAGACTTCATACTTCCAGCTCATGCTATAAGCTGTCATTCGTTGCTTTAGCTATGACACATTATCGTTGTCTCTGTGATGTTATTTTGAAACATAAACTCCATTTATAATGGAGGAGTACGGACTCAACCAATAAATTCATCGAACAACGCGCAACATTCAACAAATATTAGCTCCGTCTCTCGTTCACAGTATTTGTCGCAAACACACTAGGGCAAATAGTTCACACTTCAACCTTGGTGTTGGGAGGATTTTAATGTGCCCTCATGGACTGTGGAGTATCCTAATTCACTCGGGGATTGCTCTTGCTTGATGACTATCGAAACCTTAAACAAATATTCAAATTTGAAACATTCTTCCTCTTCTTCTCCATGCAAATAGACACGATGGTATGATTAAATCGACAGAAGTGACATTTCGTGGGCGAGGTAGAGTGAAATGAGGATGGTTGATTTAGGCCTGTCTTCTCTTGACCCTGCTGCATTCAAGTGTTTATCGAAGCAAATATTTGTCATCATAATCATAAATCATTGGCATTGGTGTATTTGACAAGCCAAAAATTGCCTGAAAATATGTATCGGTGAAGAGGCAAATGGATCTGACAGTGCTATGGTCATTCGATTCCAATGCCCTATGGACCCATTATAAATATTCCAAACATCAGACGATTGTTTTCTTAAAACAAAGTAATGAACATATTTAGCGATTTGTACAATAGATTTGGTGGTGTCAGGTAAATTAAACTTTGGCGCCACAACGTGAATGGCCGTCAAGCTTCACTTACTTCCACTTTTGACTGACCGTGCGTTACACTCTTTTCTAATTTCCACCAATTGGTAGCGTATGATGTCCATAATGCGGGAAAATTTTAAAATCTTGTTTTGAGCTTTACTCATCGATGTTTCATTATTAATTGCTTCATTTTTGTAAATGATAGTCATTCAACTAAAATTATGACCCCTTAAATTAAATCTAAGATTGACAGGCCATTGCTAGCAACATGAAACCAGGAAATGAATGAGCCGTTTTTCCGAGCTGTTTAGTTTTCGATGATTCTGTCCCATTGTTCAGCTAAAATTTGAGCAAACGCATGGTTATTTTTACAGAGGGCATGTCTTTAATTTTTGCCTGTTAGTTATAAATTTACAACATAAGGACATTTAACATGATCCCGTCAAATTGATAATCCTGAAGGTCAATTCTGCCCTTAACACTGTTGCACGTGCATTTTCTGTCACATGGTACTTACACAGATCTGTTCAATTTATATTATTTAACATGAATAACTGATTTCTTCACAGTATATTTCAATTAAAGAAAATATGAAAAGTTAGAAACACTATTAAACTAAGATGAGTCTACTGCCACAGGGTAAACGGTGGCATTTTAGAAAGACTTCTTCAATTAATTTGACTTAAGATTTATGGTAAAAGTTATTTTAAATTGTTGAAAACATATGGGATTCTTGCAGAATCATTTTAGAAAGCTTATACAGGTGACCAGTACCAAAGAAATTTCGAATATTGTGTAAAATTACATCGGTTCCAATTTTTTTGTAAGAGTTTCTTACATGCAACTCAGTTTTGTATTAAAAATAAGCTATGAAATTCAGTGATACATTCTTCGATATGTGTCGCCATTCATAACAGCTGCAGCCATCTTTGAGCAACATACCGTTACCGGGATAGCATATTAACTGAATTGTAGTCATGTCTGCGTCTCATAAACTCTGAAGATCATTTGAATTTCACGTTCCACAACTACACTCCATGATAGTGTTACTTTTTCGCGCCGGGTCGCTCCGGACGCACACATTCACAACGTCTGATCCCGAAGAATTAAGAGGGTGCTTTGAGGAATTTGTAAGTATAAGGTTTACCCCGAGTAACCCTGAAAACCCCTACCAGAATATACAACTACAGAGGAGAATGCACAAATCCAAAGCCCGAAGTAAAAGAAAGTAACACCATTAACTCAATCTAAGCATATTTAAAGTCGACTTATGGTGTAAGTCTAATTACTACTGTTTTTCCGAATGTATTTTCGAATAGATTTCATGATGTTATATATGAATCTTTTTTTTCATTTCAAAATTTTAATAATTCGATTTCCTTGGTTTTCAATTTTGGTTTTCGGAACCCATTCTTTTCCTTTTCCTCTTGTGCAGTCTTTACTATTATTTTTTTTATAATTGCAATTATTTGTTACATATAAGTGACCGGGATTAAGTCACATCACGAGCGGAAGGTAAAGAGGAAGAGAGGCACCGGTGCACATTGGTTCTGCCTATAGATTGTAATGAAGGGGAAATGTTGAGCTAAAGTCTAAAGAACAAGTCTCTAAACTTAACTGTACGTCCGATAGTGAGTGAACGGGTGGGCATTTCTATTGAGTAGTATATTGCGGATGAGTTCTTAAAGTTGAGGAATGAAGCTTGCTTATTCTTTTGAGAATTTTTTGTTGAAAAAGCGATTAAAGAGTGAAAGTGGACAGTTGATAGGTGATAGGTTTTAACAACGCAAGAGCCATTCATGGATAATGACTGGTTATATTAAGAAGGCTTAAGAGTACTTCAATTTGAGAGAGAGTCAAAGATTCATCACGCGATTTATAAACTTTTCTGTAATTTAATGTGTTGTATGAAACTAAAAACATATTCTGCTATCTCTTTATTTGTTTCTTTTGTGAATAATAATCCTCTCCACAGACCGACTTGAATGATTCCATTTTTATATTTTTCGTATTCCTTAAACGAATGAGATTGATATCAGATCTAGGCAAAAATTTAAGCAAAATAATCTCCAAAACTTAATTTTTCAAAATTTTACATTTGATAATAGTCCACATCGACAAACATTTATTAGCCCAGCGAAGAAAAACAAGTGACGAGAGTAAAGTTATATCGTTTCTTACAGATAATTTGTGACAAAAACTTCTATCAACTATTTGATAAAACTTCTATGTCTTAGCTATGCATTCTTATGTTTTATTTTCTTTTTCTTTTCAGAACTCTCATAGGATATGCAATCTGTTTCGTCTCCTACTCTACATGGCAAGGGAAATCGTACTTCCTGGAAGACATTTACATCAAACCACACTACCGGGCTAATGGAGCTGGTGCACTGCTCTTCAGAGAAGTCGCAAAGAATGCCAAAGCTCTCGGATGCAAGCGAGTTGATTTTCATGTTCTTGGGTGGAACCCATCCCGAAAATTCTACCACAAAATGGGCGCCGTTGACCTAACCGAATCCGAAGACTGGCATTTCTATCGCTTACATGAAGCTGCTATCGATAAATTGAGCAAAGAATAAAAATAAAAATGCCTGCGTACGTTTTTCTAGTTATGTATTTGGTTTTATGCAAGCATTTATGGAACGTTTAGTGGGATAAAAATAAAAATGTTATATATATACTATTGGTTTTGTGTTGGTTTGGTCACATTTACTGATCCGCACTGTTGCTGGCCATCACATGAATCTGGATGCTTTTAGTGGAATTATAGACTTGGCCTGCTGCAAATGGCATCACCTTGGAGTGCGCAGTTTTATATTGTGACAATCGAATACTGGGTAGTGGTAAGAAACCAGTGCTAAGTGGCATTACATCCAGGGAAATTGAATGGCTTTCAACGTCCTTCATTGAAACAACACCTGAAAGAAAAAAAGGAATAGATGCTATGAACATAAACGCATACTCATGTACATACATATATCATATGTATATTTTATTTGTGATTGCAGGATAAACATTTATCCTTAGCGAGCCCTCTCCACCCCACAGATTTTTATAGTGAACCATCGACCGCAGCCAATTTATAAATTTGATGAAAGAAAATTCAATGGAAAATGCATCGATAGGTAAAGCTACTGCAAAATATGTCTGTGGGTCGGTTATGGTAAGCGTCTTTCACTTGGAAGAAACACAAAGTCGACGAGAAGATTTGATTTTGATTTAGGAATCTTTTGAACTGATTTATTTCGAAAGTGCAAGTTATTTTCAATTTACGGCAAAAACCTGCAAAAGACCCCAGAAGTGCAGATCGACAATCACCACGTAATTTAAGGCCGTAGACGACAGCGTACATAGAGACGAACTATACAAAGTCATGCCTAGTTTTGGCATTCCTACTAAACTCGTCAGCTTGTGAGAACTTTTGCTGCTTCGTCAAGGTTGATAACAAACTCACCGAGACCTTCAATGTTAAAGAAGATTTTAGACAAGGCTATGCCCTGTCACGCGACTTCTTTAACACCATTCTTTATCATTGTGTGTCACAAATCAACAACAGAGCTACGATCTTCCAAAAGTCCTTTCAACTGTTAGTTCCGTCCGTTCATTGACTACATTGACGTGATTGGACAAACACAGCGAGCCGTTAAGGAGCCGTCTGTTAGCATTGAAACAAAAGCGGCTAAAATGTGTCTAGCGGTAAGCGAGGGTAAGACGAAGTATATGCTGTTATCTGTTATGCTGTTGCCATTCACTCAGAATTGGCATTCAGGTTGTTCTTTGTTCAGAGATATACATATGTATATCCATCACCAGTAAAATTTAAATTAGCTCATAAAAATGCCGTTGTGCCACACCTTCATTTACTTTCGTAAATACGGTGAAGACAATTTTTTTTTCATTTTCCGATTTCTTGCGTCAACAAACTAGGATATAAGACATAATATGTTACACAAAGAAATTTTAAAAACCCCGGGAATAGAAACACTCCTTTAAATGAAATTAAACTTACCAGCTGATTGACCACAAACAGCCCACATGTGATCAGTGAGAACTTCGTACATCAAGTCGGCGAATTTGTTATCACGCAGCTTTGTTATTTTCAGATTCATGTTACACACTGATCTCAGGCGGCACAACTCATTCGGCACAAGTTGGGCATGAATCTTGAACAAAGTGTTGTAGTCGCTAAGATCAAAGGCGTATGTGTAGTCCCTTATCTGGCCGGGATTGTCAACGTTCGAGTACTTGGCTTTGAACTCAACTTTAATATCCGCCCCAATGTCGGCATTCCAATCCATCTGTACGCTCCAAATATAGGCAACTGTAAGGTTCTTGCAAATTCGCTAAAAGAAAGCAACGAAAAATTACACTGCAAATATGATGTAATCAGAAAGAAACTTACAATTTCCTTTTGAGATAATGGGTTTAGATCAGCCAAATGGACGCCGGGCACATCGCATTTCACATGGGCGTCCGTGAGAACTAACTCGGCGTTGACGCCTTTGAGCAATACTTGAAGAAACTTCTGCTTGCCACAAGTGTGCAGGCGGTACGATGCTGTCATAGCGGGAACAAAGTCCAGCGGAATACTGAGCTCGTTCCTCGACCACGGACAACCAAGTGTAATGTGGTGCTCGATGTGTTTGGCCACACTGCTGCCGGGTAATCTAGTGATGACTTCGAGAGGAATCTCACGTTCCTCGAAAGACTTGAAATTCGGCAGAGGAACACTGAGAGTGCTTTCGAAATCGACTCGTTCGCCACTTGCCAGCCGCACACGCATGTGTTTTGAGCAGCGCAAGTTGATCTTAGCATCAGCAGGAAATATGAAGCTTCCGCCAGAGACGATGAGACGAACAGGTTGAACGATCCCAGCGATGAGGTTCTTAAAATTCAAAATGGCCGACGCCGGCTTCGTTGTGATCTCAAAGGGAGTTGATTTGAAGGGAATTCTTTCGGAAAGGAATTGCAGTTGATTCATGCGAATAGACATCTGAAAGAGAAATGCTAATCATATTGTTTAGGATGACTGAGTGCGAGGGTACCTGTTTGAATGTCCAAATGCCAACCCTAGTAGCCTTCGTTTTCATTTCGATGACATTCAGCCCTGGCTGAAGAGCAACCGATTCGGCCACAACAAAATTTTTGAAATCCGACTGAACTGTAGGCGAGAGCTTTCGTTTGGTACTGCTGGTCCGACGAACAGGTTGCGATTTTTTTACCTTCTCACAAGCCACTGAAGCACATTCCAAGGTGTTGTCTTGTTTGTAAGACAGGTTGAGAGAAACCTTCAGCCTAGGCTGTAGATTCGCTTGTGACATTTCGACTGGCGTTTCATCCTCAAGGGAGTTCAATTCAAAGGACAACGAAACGTTTTCCACGAAAACTTCCCGTGGAAATAGACTCTCTATTTTTACATGAACTAAGACGATGTCGTCCTGAATGATGGGCTTGGCGTTGGTCACCTCGATGTCGCAGATCTTGAAATGGTCCTCAAGCACACAAAAGTTGGCAGCATTCTCCATCGACTGCACGGTTAGATTTGCTTTTAGAGTTCGAAGGCATTTGAGGAACTCATCAAAGTAGAAAGTTCGCACGAGCATTTCCAATTCGAGGCAGCACGATATTGCACTGCAAGTTTTCGTGTAGGAGATATGATCATCCATCTTTCGATAACAACTGGCCAACTCTAGCAACGTTTGACTGGCCAAGTAGTTCCAATTTTCAGCTTTCAACTCTCGCAACAGATCAATAAAGAATACTACTGCCTTGTGTGGTTCGTCAAGCGCACAGTAAAAGTTTCCAAGGTCTAGCCCTGCTAACCTTGCAGAACGCACCCGAGAAATGTGCTTATATGTGCTAATGGCCAGTTCACTCAACTCCAGGTAGAGCTTTTGAAAAGCCTGATTCGATCCGAGAGCTTTCTTAAGTTGTTCCGTGGCGCACTCCTTTTGCCTTCGGCTGGGCGAATGGGATCTGTCTAGCTGAGGCGTTGGATCAAGAAACTGTTGCTCCATCGGAGTATCACCCATTCCAGCTGACAGGCCGACAACAATATGCAACTGCTCGGAAGTAGGTGTAAATCCTGGGAGCAAGCCACATAGCTTGCCAAGCTCATACAACTTATCCTTGGCCAGATTCCAAATAGGTGCACAGTGCTGGAAACAAGTAACCTCATTTGGTTCCATAGCCTGGTCACAAATTTGAAGTACTTCACGAGCGCACACAAACTCCCAACATTGAAGAGCACCCTCCTGGCAGTCTACTTTAATTACTTCAATCTCGCGTAAAGTGGAGAAAAGAAAGTTCAAAAGGCGCTCGGCTATCTCAGGAGTTTTATTAGAAATTTGAAGCAAGTGCGCCTGCCTTTCGAAGAGATAGTTGCGAAACTCTAAAATTGATACTGTATTGTCACGGATGCGCTCACGCATTTCAAACTTATTCTTTCGAGACAAGCATATGCCGTGGAACGAACTCAGAGGTTGTTTGAAGTGCTCTAGCCACTTTTGCTTCTCTCCAAAACCTGAGTTGGTTATGAATTGAGAGAACATTGCGTCCAGTTCATCGTACTGGACCAATGCATCAGCATACAACTCAAGCTTCTCAAAAATAAGGGCTAGGTCTTCCTGCAGGAAAAAGTACTTGCGGAAATCCCAGCCATCGTGATTTCGTTTCTCGCGATTAGCCCGAATGAGCTCCTCGTACTTAACGATATTCCGATTGTAGCTTGCCAGCATAAGAAATCTTTAAATGAAAAACATTTTAGGAGAAATGAAATTAAAAACAAGCACGTTTTACCTTATTCTTTGCACCAGACATCGGAATGATTCGGTTGATTTCTGCTCAAATTTAGCCGGATTAAGAACAGAAATGCAGCGATCATCGTTCTTCGATCCGAAATCCAATCGAATCTTATCCAATACCGTTGTCCGTTGAAGAAGATTCTTCGTCTTTCTCATGTCAAATGTTTCCACTAGCAGGATCATCCAGTCAGAGATGCCATATGACGTTAGTTTCTTCAGCCAACAATCGATTTCTTCACGGGTTGTTGACTTGTACATATCCAAATCCTAGAAAAGACAACTTTTATATTTATATGATGGCATCACGAATCTTGTGAACTCACGCTACACTCGGTGACGAATATGTGTAGAATTGGATGTTCAATGATACTCCAATCGCCACGTTTATATTTCTCTAGCGATTCTATATTCAAGGGCTGTACAGTCGCCTCCAAGCGAACATGTTTCGGTGGTCGATGGTACGTACGCCTCCATTCGCAGGTGTCTAGTGGAATCGCTGTTAGAATATGCGACTCCAATGAACGAAAAAGGGGTCCAGCCCCAGAATCTGAAGGGATCCGTTTATGAGTTCTTTCTACAATGGAATGTGGGCTGTACTTACAAGTTATAATTGGTTTGATGTTCATAGATAATGCTTTTTATCTTGGTATAGCGAAAAGAATATTAGATGGATTCTGTTAATGAGATTTTCTTCCACATAGCTTGTTAGGTGTTTTCTTTTTTCTTTAAAATGCAAATCTGTCAAACTCAGCTGCTCTTATCACTAAAATTTCCCAAAATAGAAGAAAGATTTCCCTACAAGTTTCTTTTTGTATGGGCTTACATATGTAAGTTCGCAGAGGAGTGCTAATTCGATAATTATTTTGAAATTATTTACATAGACTTCCGCTGTGCATTTTTTAACGTAATTCTTGTAGCTTTTATTATGAACTATTCTATTTACCAATTTATATCAGCCCTTTTTTGCTACACATTTTGGTTAAGCATCATATTTTACATATGTTCATGCAATGAACGCTTAACAAGGAGAAGCAAATATGTCAACTTTTACAAAGTACAGAGTTAAGACAATTTTTCAACATATATGTTCACGTTTTTAAATTTCATTATCCAACATAAATTACCCTCTATAAATAATTTCTCTACTTTCTCTTAACGTATCCCTATAGAAAGTCCCATTGCCGCTGTCATCTGACAACCAACAAGTTGACGACTTTTGACATTTTCAATCTGTCACCGAAGTGAAAAGAAAGGAAAAAATGACACACTAAAAATTGTATTTTGTTTACAAGTGAAAAGCGAAATTCTGGAGAAAAAAGTGAAATTAAATGAAAATTACCGCCTAAGTGCAGCTAAGAACAATCAAAAATTCCACAATGGAAATGGCAAAATCAATTTTTGGCTCCCGCGACCATGAAGGCTATGTGGGCCGCGAAGAACATGCAGTAAGTTTTTCTCCCCATAGAATTTCTAAAATATGGTATTTTCACTCGCACACTATCTCTTATTAGAAAAAGCTACAGTTCACCAACTCGGAAGATGATAACGATTTGCCAGAGCTTATCGACGAATTGAGTGTTATAGACGGTCTGCGACCGAATCCAGGTGGACCGTTTTCTGCTCTGACACCGTCAATGTGGCCACAAGAAATTCTTGCAAAACTGGGTCAACCAGAGTCTGAAAGCGGACCCAATGATCAGCCAGATTATCGATTTGATGAATTTGGCTTTCGCGTGGAAGAGGAAGACGGCCCAGAGCAGAGTTCGAAAAAATTGCTTGGGATTCCATTTGTCGAAAGTAGCGAACAACGAAAACAATGGATTGCTCATTTGGAATTTTCGCATAACAAAGAGGCGTGCGAACTAACGTGGGAAAATGTCGATGAAGTTTTGCCACGGACGGAGAAACTCAGACAGATGGTTCGTGATGGAATTCCTCATTCGCTGCGTCCGCAAATGTGGATGCGACTGTCTGGAGCATTGCAAAAAAAGAATAAATCGGAAACTTCGTATCAGGAGATCATAAAAGCGTCTGGAAATGATGCCCTCATGACATCGAAACAAATCGAAAAGGATCTATTGCGGATTCTACCAACGAACGCATGCTTTAGCAATCCTCATGGAACTGGAATTCCTCGTCTGCGCAGAATATTGCGAGGAATTGCTTGGCTCTTTCCCGACATTGGTTATTGTCAGGGAACTGGTGTCATTGCCGCTTGCTTATTGTTGTTTATGGAAGAAGAAAATGCGTTCTGGATGATGGCCACCATTGTAGAAGACCTCCTCCCAGCTTCATACTATTCATCAACTCTACTTGGAATTCAGGCCGACCAGCGCGTCATGCAAACACTTATCGCCAACTATCTAGCCTCCGTCGACGAAACTCTAAAAAAACATGACATAGAACTTTCGTTGATAACTTTACATTGGTTCCTCACTCTCTTCGCAAACGTCGTGCACATGAAGATCCTCGTTCGCATCTGGGATTGGTTTTTTTACGAGGGTTCCATCGTCCTGTTTCAATTGACCTTAGGTATGCTGCGCATCAAAACGGAAGACCTGCAACGTCTTGAAAACTCGGCTCAAATTTTTAACTCTCTGTCTGATATTCCCGGAGAAGTGGATGATGTGGAAGTGCTATTTCGGCATGCAATGGAAGTGGGTGGGTCCCTCAGTCAAACTGTCATCGATACACATCGGCGGCGTCATTTAGCATACCTCATGGCCGACCAGGGCGGGCTAGTCGGCAATCCAGAAGCGGTTCCAAACCTACCAAAGCAACAACTTGCAAGACGTCAAGTCAAGCGAACGAAATCTGTTTTGCAAACACTTCTCTTTCGCGGCGGTGAAGACCATGAAAACGATGAAATGAAGAACAAGAATATTCGTCAGACGGAAATTCTGGTAGATCTTCGAGAAGCCATTCTGAAAGTTGCACGCCATTTTCTTACCATTGAACCAAAGTTGCAGGCGCACATCCGCCTCACAGCCGACTATAACACCGATAGTCACGCTAAGGACCACGAGAACTTCATCAATGTGGCACGGACACGTAAAAGACGAGCCAAGGCATTGCACGATTTCGAAAGACACGACGATGATGAGTTAGGATTTCGCAAGAACGACATCATAACTATAATAAGCCAAAAGGACGAACATTGCTGGGTAGGAGAGTTGAACGGTCTACGCGGCTGGTTTCCCGCAAAATTCGTCGAACTCTTGGACGAACGCAGCAAGCAATATACCTCTGCCGGAGACGATGCTATCTCTGAGACGGTCACAGATCTTGTTCGTGGCACTCTAGCTCCAGCAATCAAGCAGGTTCTCGAACATGGTATGAAACGACCATCATTTCTCGGTGGACCATGCCACCCTTGGCTGTTCATCGAAGAAGCAGCCACACGCGAGGTGGAAAAGGACTTTGATTCCGTGTATAGCCGGCTGGTCCTGTGCAAAACTTATCGACTGGACGAGGACGGAAAGGTGCTCACTCCCGAGGAGTTGCTCTATCGATGTGTTCAAGCGGTGAATCAAAGCCATGACGACGCACACGCGCAAATGGATGTCAAATTGCGCAGCCTCATTTGTCTTGGCCTCAATGAGCAGGTGTTGCACCTGTGGCTGGAGGTTCTATGCTCGTGCGTCGAAATCGTCCAAAAGTGGTATCACACCTGGAGTTTCGTGTACTCCCCCGGCTGGGTTCAGATTAAATGCGAACTACGTATCCTTTCACAATTCGCGTTTAACCTTAATCCCGATTGGGAACTGCCGCCGAAGCGTGGCAAAGAAAGCCAACCGCTGAAAGACGGCGTTCGAGACATGCTGGTGAAGCATCATCTATTTTCGTGGGATCTATGAGTTGGCCACAAGGCACGACAGCTTTTTGGTAGCTAACAGCATTTTCAGTACCATTCCTGAGGTGAAGCATTTAATAGTTTTATTAATTTTATGGTGTGTTTGTTGTGCGCGTGTGTTCTAAAGCAAACTATCAAGTCGACTCTCGTTTAAATTGTTGCTCTTTTCACACATAAATCAGTGTTATCAGTGGGTTATTGCTTGAAGCAATAAGTGCCATAGACTTCGACTAAAACTCCACCCTCTTTACCGGTTTCATTTTGCGTTATTTATCCTATAGATTTAAAAATCCGCTTAAACATTCTAACTGCTAGGAAAAAAATCGACCAAACTTGAACAGGGAGGATAATCGTATAATACTTGTATACATCTTTTATCACCTCATTTTAAACTGTGTTCTGCAATATTTTCACCACCGCAATCCTAATATATGGCGCAAAGAAATTAACGCTATTGAAAGCGCATGAAAAAGGTCTCCTTCTGCTTACGTGTATGTGATTAAAAAAGTAAGTTTAACCATCGAATGGCTAGGCCATGTAAAACGTATGGATACCCTAGTCTCGGCGGGAAGAGCCATCTTATCTGATTAATTGCGACAACGCAACAGAGGAGGTCCTTAACGGTGATGGAGAACCAGTACTCGCTAGTTACATCCAGTTGCTCACAGCAAGTTGCAGGCTGCTTCTCTAACTTTTCTCCTCACTTATGACTTTACATCATAAAGCACAACTGAGAACATCGGTATATTATATTAAACCGACGTTAGCATACCGGCAAAAAATAATTGGACTCCCCCTTTCATGCCTCCGTATAATATTCAACTTCCTATATCTCAAACTAACTGGTAGCACTGATCTTTCTCTATATCTTCGCCTTACACGATGCTTATGTGCCCTTTTTATATTTGTAGCTTATCGTATAAATACATATGAATACCCACTAAATATACTGTTGTTCTCGTAATCACTTTTATTATTTTAAATTATTGTTGTTATTATAAGTATAAAGAATCGATATATTATATAAAAATGCACTTTATTCAAATTCGTTATATTTTGCTGAAAACATATGAGCCTGGTTACCCTTTTTGTTTTTCGCTCATAGTATACTTATATGTATTTATTGTCCAACTTCTACTTATATTGTAAACTAACTTTTTAATGAAAGAATATATTGACATACATATATATATTTATAAATATATTATTATACATATATACCTTGCGAAAAGATTGATTGTACAATTCCTAATTAACAAATAAACTTATTCCAAAATGATTAATATAATATACAAGATGTTTTTGTGTTTTAATACGTTCTTTTAAATACTGAGCCCTTTTTCAACATCACTCTTGAGAAGATCGTGCGTAAGCAACCGAAACACGATCCTCCAAAATTCCTAGCTTAAGTTGGCGACATCGACGTTATTCTATGAACACAGTGAAGCGTTAATGAGGTGCTGGCTAGCTGGCACTAAATCGGAAGCGGCTGAAATTGGCTTGACGTCAAATGAGGGTAAGACGAAGTATTTTATTTGCTATCATCAAGGAAGGACACACAATATAGACGTATCGGACAGAGCGTACCACTACGCAGCAGAAACTTCGAGTTAGTCAAGCTCCACTAACAGCATCAGTACCGACATCAAATGCGGAATCACTCTTGCCAATCGCTGCTTTTGTAGGCTCAATTGATTGTAGAGCCCTCTCCTTCGGTTACAATGCTTAAGATGGCTAGGCCATGTAGAGTGTATGGACACCACTCCTCCGACCAGAAAAGTCTTCGAATTCTAGCCATCGGACATGAAGTTGGTGCAAATTAATGTATCATCTTTACAGAGCACGTCGGTGTCGGTGAAAAACCTTGTATTCGATATGAGGGTTTAATTTAAAATGTTTTGGTCATTCTGACTCAAACATGTTAGCCGTAATTAGCCCACAACTTTGTTGGTAAAATACTAACAAAGATCAGTTCCGGAATTCTGAATACGCAGTTTTGAAAATCCTTATTAGATGAATGATCGCAAATATTAAGAATATGTTATAATTAGGAAACAAGGTTAGGAAAATACTACCCAAGGGTGCAAGTGCATATGTATGTGAAAATTCACTTTTGAATGGCGTGGAAGCACAATTGATTGAGGCTTCAATTGGATGTGGAGCAAGCTTAGTACGCACTCTACTACTTCCTTGTATCAATTTAATAACGAAACCTTTCGTTTTCGAATGTAAATCGTACTTGTCCGGCTTACTAAAGGTAAATGTAAAAATAAATTGGACCCTTACATTACATTTTTATTTGTGTAATAAGTAATACAGGTAACAAGGGAAAAGGCTTTAGCTTTTAAGACAAACAATTGTGCTGTGCCTGCTGACGTTTTCTCACGAGTTAAGAGTTTAATGCTGACTCAGAGCAGAAATAAGGAAATCCAGGCGTTTTCATTGAAAAACTAACCAATGGTTTTAGTAAATTTGCCGTCTAGAAAAAACAGTAACATCTCCATTGATACATACATGGAGATACAATGATGTTATCGACGAGTTACTAACGAAGGTCCACATTGATAAAGTTTCAGTTAAAGCTTATAAATAGAATGACTATCTTTTCTACCAAAGTGAAAAATATCGCGGGCTACCTCGATTTAGCCAATGCAGTACCTCCTGTTATCAAGCTAGTGCTGCTTCCCTGCTAGAGGCAGAAATCATTAATGCAGCATGATACTACGTAATTCGAACTTTCTTAGAACTAGTTAGCCAGGTGATGTAACTCCTCACTCAAGCACAGGGTGGGTGGGATGGGATACCGAATATTGTTTTGCGTCATCTGCCCTCTGAAGCGGTGGACGTATACACAACACTGCTCTACAATGCGCTGAGTAATGCATATTACCCGGAGCATTGGAAAAAACGCTGTGGTACACCCCATTCCGAAACGGGACAAAGATACCTCCATCCCGACAAATCTGCGGTCTATAAGTCTTCTTCCGTGCATAAGCAAGGTTTTTGAGAAGATAGTCATAAGAGCCCTGAAACAATCGGTCGAGGAAAAACAAATTATACCGGACAACCAATTCGCATGACACCATACATGCCGCGCCCAAACTCGTCTCCGACATATAATGGAATAAGAATAAAAGTCAATGCACAGGCGCGTTCCTTATAGACATGGAAAAGGCGTTTAGAGTTAGAAGGTCTTTTTTTCAAGTCAGGCTCGGTATAGGTAAAACACTGCTGTATATGATCTATGATATGATTACAGGTAGGAAGTTATTTGTAAAAAATGGCAATGTAAAAGATGAGGGTGTTCCAGAGGCAATTTCTTCGGGCCTGCCTCCGGTTGTATCGAAGGCACATTGCACGAGCGATGACTTCATCTAATAGTCTGATCTTCGGGGCTTATTACCCTAACATTATGTACCATGAAAATGTGCGCCTAACCGGCTTCATACCCCCTGAAGCAAATCGCTATTTAAACTCCAAAGGGCTGATACAGGATATGGAAGGATGTCTTATCATCTTCCATGTAGTACCCCAAACAGTGGACAGGTGGCTCCAATACGAACCGTACACCGCCCGTAGCCACAAGGAACTTCTTCGGTTCAGTAGGGCGATCTCCGCTCGAGACAGGGCACAGTCCCCCAGAGAACGTCATTTCTACTGGTAGTTGCATCAGAACCAGCCCTCGGCACCGCTCTTAATGCAATAAAAACAAAATTAAAAGTTGACCTTGTGGCCAACTTACATAGTTTTTTTAAGGAAATACGTAAGGCTATAAAAACAAAAATAAAAAAAGTGCATCGTGGTATATATATGTATATATATATATATGTTAAGCATATAAATGCTTAAGCATATAAATGCAATATACACCATGATGTACACGTCCGTATGTTACGGACATAAGTAAGTAATGTTTTAGAAGTTTTTATAAAGTTCAGTTTTAATTAGAGTAGGTTAAGTTTAGATTAAAAAAAGAGAGGCGTACGGCCAAGTTTTTATAGTGTAATTTTCTTGAAATAGTATTAAGCATTTTTTCTTTGAATATATAGCAACAAATTTATGATGCCCAAAGGCAATTTGAAAGCAGAGTTATATATGACCTGTTAAGGGTCACTAATATAAATTTAAGAACAATTGTTAAGATTAAGGAACCTAGTTTTAAGTATTTTCCAAAAATTAAGACACCACTTTTTAAAAAGTACGAAGAAAAAAAGAAGCGCCGGGTTCGGCAACAATTAAACCAATATATTGGAGATATTAGGAGGCCAGTATACCGAAGTATCTTAAATCCAGTAGTCTTGCTGAAACCTATTCTGAAGCCTCTAACGCCATTGTGGAGAATCACTATGTAAACGATAACGTCTTCAGAACAAAGAGCAGCCTGAGCAAATTAGCAAGACAGCCACTTAAAATCATATCCAGAGAATGATTTACCCTTCGTAATTTCGTATGTATTTCAAAAGATTTACAACAAATTATACAAATGTAAGCATTCATCGAGGGTGATAGTGGATGGTGATAGTGGAAAAGTTCTTAGTTTGTTTGGGAACACAAAATATCACACCTTTCGCTTGCATACCAAATTCAACAAATTAGTTAAAGAGATCGTAAAGCCTGTAAAGTTATATTTTTGATCCGATTTACTCAACAGCAAAATAACATTCAGGCGAAAACCAAATCAGACGATCCTTTTCTTTCACAACTACAATCAAAATGAAAATTGTGGCGGTTGAATTGAAGTCAATTCTATGGTCAACAGCCAATGGCTAAGCGTAACAGAATGCAGCTGGAACATATTTGACCACGGCGTCAGAAACCGTCACCAGACAAAGTTTGTCCAATCGAAAGACTAGAAAGCTGAAAAACGGAAAGGTGCCAGTAAGATTTTCGTCAAAATTCATCGAATATCATCACCACTAACTGATGTATTTACATGTCCCTCCAAATAGCACGATCTCTCGTCAACTGACTCCAATTGCGGACTCCAACTTGGTTGAGAGAAGAAGGCACTTATTCGAATGCGGATTCATTTTCCGAGACTAACTTAGGCAAGTGACAATCCGCGTCAAGGCTAAATTCAAATTAAACTGACCAAAGTCAAAATCGCCACTCATAGGTCAGCTGGCGCCTGACAGAGTGCTTCCAATCAGCTATATGTGATCAGACTTCCATGCCCTGCTTTAAGTCATTGTAGGCCGTCCACAGGAAAAGATAGGTGGCCCTATTCACGTGCGGTTCACCTCCAAATGACCGTTGATTTGGGTATTTGATGTGTCTCTGAAAATGCATAGGTCGTCATAGTGCTCCAGTTAGCAAAAGAAGAGACATAAGCCCCAATTTTTTTGATGTTCACCAGAAGCTAGAAGAGGGTGGTCAACTTCCCCTATACGGATTATACCCAAAAATGAGTAAAGTGGATCTGCGAATGAATTGTACGATCGGTGAACATTAGGCGAGATCGAGAAAGAGCCTTTTAAAATAAACCCAGAAACCAATAAGGGAAGAAGATAGTCGACTCCCTGGTCTTCCGCCTTTTGATTTCATTTTACGGATTTCCACACAGAGTTGACAGAGTTGGTTGAACAGCCGACCGTGTAAACTAACGATTTTAGTGAGGGATACGATGAAGTTATTTGTTTCTTTCCTTCATTGGTTACGGCCAAAAACATTGTCAATTCTAGATCGTAAACTGAACTGAATATGATCTTCGATGGATTTGTAAATTTATTATTCCTATTTAAAAATCTGTATGAAAAGCAAACCTATGAAATCAAATGTGCGAGAGTAGGGGAGTAATAAAAAGAGTCTTATATGTGAAAACTCTGTTTCTATTTTTATTTAAGACCTGACTTTATGAAGCAATAACGAATCATCTGATGTCAATTTCTAATTTGACTGCTTTGCGTGACCGATATGTGTCTACATTCATAGGATTTCAACCCATGTCCTTTCAAATTAGTAGAGTAGGAAATATGAGTATAAGAACAAATCTATTTTCTTCCCTTTTTCGGGGGAATGGTAGTCTGATCAGAATTACCAATCAAGGAAATTTTTAAGAAGGTTATTTATTCAACAATCTAATGGTGTGAACGCTACCTTAGCTTTCGGAATATTCTCACAATTGACATTTCCGAATGCATCCTCTCGTCATAACATTTTTGCCGACCGTTTAAATTAGTGGAGTGAGGGCGAATTCGCGCTTTTGTAAAATATATCGCATTAATAACATCAAATAAATAATTCCGGTAGAGTGTAATAAAAACCAAAAATACGAAATAGTTGTTATATTAACAAAAACAAAACACAAGAGTAGCATTGAAAGACAAAATGCGAAGTTGTATCGTGGAAAAGTGTACCAACACAGATAACATCATCCTTTGTCATCGTTTCCCAAAGAATAGAAACGCCGCAAAGAAATGGCAGTCGAGTCTTAACTTGGACCATTATCAGCTTGATACGTTAATGGCCAAATATGTCATCTGTTGTCAACACTTTGACGAAACAGATTACAGAAATTCTGCATCGAATTGTTTAAATTCAACGGCATTGCCAAAACTGACTGTGAGCAACCCAAGACCGTATTCGTCGATGTGCACCCAATATTCATCTACAGAGCTCAAGCTGGGATCGAGGGACGTTGAACATCAAGAATCTCCATCGCCCCTTAACGATTCAGATAGTATAGAGCTTCTGAATCGTGATGACTGCGATGATGCAACGGATAGTACCAGCAGTATTACGCGAAATGCAGAAAAACGCGACCGCTCAATAGATGCTTTTACACAGTCATTGGATGCTACAGACTTTACGATGCTTGACTCCAACGGTTGCACAATGTATACGCCGTTCGAGCCTAGAAGTAAGAGTGCAGATGCAGTTGATGAACATGCTTCATTTATCCTGGAAAGCCAAGACAGTTCAGAAAATTCTAACGACTACATACCGCAAAGTAGAGATGAGTATCGGCGGTGTAGCACAGACTCTGACGTCGAGGTGTTAGAATCTGAAGTTATCTACGATCCCCAAAGCCCTCAACTCTCCTGCAATGAGTCGACAGCCCACAACCATAACCGAGAGTGTACAAGTCCAATGCTGTCGGAGTGTTCTGACAAGGAACGCAAAGCAATTGGGCATATGATAATACTTGATGCGGAATATGGACACCTGGACAGATATCAGCTAATAGAAATAATAAAAAGTCAAAGCACCAAAATAGATAAACTACAGAAAAAATTGGATGAATACCAGAAAGCGCATGACACTATCTTTTCACATATCGATGCATTCCGCAAGTCAGTTTGTGACCCTATTATTTTGTAGCTTAACTTCAAGTTGTGATCGTAAATTGTGTCCTTAGTCCCTTGATTATGCAGACAATCTACACCGTAGTCTAATAAAATGTTTGTTTTGCATTTCATTATAATTAATTGGGAGTCTTTCCTTTTTCGCGTTGAATGAGTTTTTATGCTACCTTAGGTTCTTTAAGTTACCGACTTTATTTTGAAATAATTTTATCTGCTTCGATCTCCAATTGGCTTTTGATCCATACTTCGTCCTTCAGTTACACCTCCAGCATAAGCTACCCCAGAACAGTCTGTAAGGAGGTATGGCAATTAAACTAGAAGTCTCTTCAAACGATTTAAAAATAGCATGAATAAGCAGAGATGCAAACGTAGAAGCCTACCTTTACTGCCGACATTTACTTACATATAACAACTTACCAGTTAATTCACATCAGTAGGAAAAGCAGCTAATGGGCAAAAAAATATCTACGAACAGTCTTTCATGACGACTTATTGAATGCAGAAACCCTTCACGTAGTTGAAACAACAGCCAGAGCCAGTAATTGCTTATACAGTATTTACGCTAATGTTATTTTTTGACAGTTTGAAACTCTGATTTAAGGAATAACCTCTTCTATTTTGGGTTGAGCTGTAGTCCGAGGTTGACTTGAGCTTTAACCAACGGCTGCCTGATATTTCGGACAAAAAGTTGGTTGATGTCCTCTCCACTGCTATGTGCCATCTTAAACGAGCACGTTTTCTGAAGCGTTGTCCAAACGGCTTGAACTTAGCGGGCCAGAGCTACGAGTATTTTCTACTTGGAGAGTACGGGATATATTTTTGATGTGATTCTATTTTTTGTTTTAGAATACATAAAGGGATGTTTTCATACTTTGCCAACTGCAATAATTACTTCTGTGTTTTTAAACTAGTTTCTCAAACTGGCGAGGAATAAAACTTTATTCTTATTTGTTTATGAAAGTTGCATAATTAAGATTTGAGAAGGGAAAGGACGCTTAGCTTCTAAGATGAATTTATCACTAGTCCTTTATTTCCCTACACAGCTTGAGCTAATAATACTTAATAGGAATCGTATAAGGTATAGCAAAGATGGATAAATAAACGTCATTCAAAAGAAACATTTTTCTAGCAAATTTCTGACATATAATTAAATTGGATTTGGCCTCCTCTCGAAACAACATTTGAACTTGTTGACACGAAGATTGGTTTCAAAACCACTCCATAAATAACAAATGTCTTTAAAAAAATGGTGAAACACATCAGTTGAATGCAAGTAATATACCCCCCCACCAACGCCTTATACACTTCAAGCAAAAGTCGGAACATTTAAGTAAAACATCCAAATGCAACAACTACATCTCACTGCGTTTATTTTCGTTTTTACTAATTGATCTTACCAGATAATTATTAACGTTCTTAATCGGAAAAAGTACAGATTTTCAGTTTCTTCTTTTTTATGTTTTTTCATGTTATTTAAGCGGGAGCTGAGATAACTTCAGTGTACAGCTTGATTTTGCTGGCAATGCTCATGTCAACGTACTTATCGCCAATGGACACAACCAAACCTCCAATGATACCTGGATCAACTCGGGCTGTAAGCTTAAGGGTCTCGTTTGGCTTAAGGAAGGCCTAAAATCAGGAATTATTTCAGTTGTTGGTTAGAGCTATGAAATGTCGAGTTTCCTACCTTAAGTGCGCTTTCAAGCTCCTTACGCTGTGAGGACTCCAATGGCTTGGCAGTAACAACTTCGCACACAACATCACCTCGGTGGGCAGCCATGATGGTCTTGAAAGCATTGATTACTGTGTCCAATTTGCGCAAGCGACCATTGTCAGCCATAAGGTTCAGCAAATTGGCAGTGGCTGGAGCCATACGCAGCTTCTCAGAAGTCTCCTTAAGAGCAGTTCCAAGGGCTTTGCGATTGATGATTGGACTGAAAACATATTCGCGGAGTTTAGCATCTGTTTTAATGTTGTCCTGGATTTTCAGAAGATCCTTTTCAACCTGGTCCAGTTGCTTAAGCTTGCTAGCTGCTGTATATAAAGCAGAAGCGTAGCGACCCTCCAAACCGAAAACTTGTACAGGAAGTTTCACGGCTTGAGTACACATTCCACGGGTCTGAAAGTAAACGGATTCAAGATTACAGAACATTTAAATTTTCATCATAGAATAAGTGAAGAAAAAACCTTCATGGACATTACATAACCCAAGAGTTGGATAATGCACAGTTGTCCTGCCGAAATGTATTTTATAATGATCAATTTCACTTGCCGATGTGCTGCAGTAATAATTAATCAAATTTCTAATACTTACCAAAAGCCCAAACTTATTTGCGGCTGCCATTTCGGATGAAAATTAATTTCCAAGTTCTATCAACCCAAATGATCCAATTCGACGTCGGTGTGGTGCGCCCGGTTGACGTTTGGAGTGCTATCAGAAATTATTTTACTAAGGCAATGTTGGTACACCTTCTCAAGTTTCGTTGATTGTTAAATTCGAAAAAATATACATTTCTTATATTAAGGCGTACAACTAATTGTTTGCACTTTAAAATTATTTTTAATCCAGATGGTTTCAAGAATAATGATTTACAAAAAAAAATACGCGAAAAAATTATTTAAAATTTATCCTTGTTCCAGACAATATAATAAAAATGTAGTAGATTTTAATTTAAAGAAATGTGCTGCCAAGTTTTTGGCGCTTTTCTTCTATAACCACCAATACGGATCTGTTCAGTAGCTTATTACCGGAGTATTCACTTTGAGATCCAATCATACGGAATAAAAAAAAACAAATTTTTGCCCAAGGATATATGTACACACAGAAAATCACAGCGACCCAGAAAATCTATCTATACTCACACAAAAGCATCGAATCGCAGTGGCGCGTTATGAAAAGAGTTTAATAAATGCACTTATTTAAACAATCATCCTCCAAATGAAAAGGATACTCGAGGCTTTAAATGAGGTAGTTGCATTTGTTTATGGCTGTTTTAAGACATGAATGTTTCTTATTTTTAAGTTGTTTATATTTATTAGCTACATTTTACCTATCTCGGAGTAGGGACTACTTTCTAACAAGGGGCTTATTTCATCTTCCGGTGCTATATGCAATGTATGTTTCACAAATAGCATATATAGAAAGTATTGCATACTTGTAGATGCGTATTGGAATAGGAACGTTGAAAAACAAATGAATTTGTTTGCCTTCTTACCTCATTCATCTTCTCTTAAAACGTTACTTTTATATGAACAAAATAATGTCAACTTAATGAACAAAACTCAAAAATGTGAGTTTCTGTATTTCTAAGTGCCTGACTTGATGTACCCACAACAGAGGGCGACTTTCCACCTCGACGACCGGAACGAATTGAGAATGGAACTGCTCAATTTGCATCGTCGAGGTTTCGCTCTCTTCCTTTACCACCGAATTTGCCATGAAGCTACCGATGCAACGTTCCGGGCACAGCAGGTCTGGACAGGTACTAACTGACTAGGGTCGACTTCCTCAAAACATATTCTTATTAGTTGTTTTCTTTAGTTTTATGAAAGGATAATAGAACATCGGAATTGGACTGAGTTTTTGAGATCATCGGGATTATTGGTTTTCATATGTATGAACCTCCCAGTTCACGGCTTGTGATAAACATCTACATATGTATGTACATATTTCATCACTGTTTCACCTTGGAGACCTAGTGCAATTAATATGTCTTTGGTGTGAGTTTAGCTACTACTTTTCCTACTACCAATTACGCTTTTATTATTATCGCCTCCAGGGCTGTATAGGTGATGTGAACATTTATGTACGTCGCAGCCGATGCTTAAATTCTTACTATTCTTCTGACAGCTTTCCTTTTGAAAGTGGACTAACGTGATTATCACCTCTATGTCAACTACACATGTTGTTATCATCACTATTTCCCTGTCTGTGCACCAGTGATAAGAAGTGAGTTAGTAGTATTTGCCAAATACTAGCGCCTCTAAAAGGAATCTTCGCTGTCTAGGTCTGTCAATGGCCTGCTCCAATCCTGTGCGCACAGTAAGAATTACCTTCATACCAAAAATCAATAAAGTGTCTTACTTAATTTTTCGTTGATATAGAGATGCCTCCATTTTGGCGAAAAACCATTGGTATTGTGGATCATTGCTAACGACTGTAATATTGTCAATTATGTTGGGTATAAATAAAGTAGACCTGCAGCGCGGTATCTTCTCGCCTTTGCTACAGTCAGAATAACTTCAAATGATGAACCGCTATAGTCTGTTGGATCGAGCCTAGCGGTTGTGTATAACACAGGAAGCTCTAGACGTGATCGACGACAGGTGCAATAAGAATGGACTTTCACACAATCCCCTTTAAGACGAGGTCTGATTCATATAGTACCTAAAGTCTTCACCATCTTTTATAGGAAAACTTTTAAGCAGCTCGACTTACCGGCAATGTCATGTACATTTTGCAGGATCTGGGCCTTTCACCACAGAGATTCGTTTGGACGTACAAGGCCTCTTTTCTCCTATGCATCAGTCGTTTAGTGTAAAAAGCTTCCGCATGAATACGTGATTGCTACTTGCACTAAGCATTTAATGCCTGTGCAGATGTGTTATACACACAACTTTGTCGATAGTTTTAAGGCGAATGCGGTGGGGAAGAAAGGGAGTGAATGCTCATGAGGAAAATTTAATTCTGGCCGTTCAGTACACATCCACCCCCTCCGATTGTGTCTTTGTCTTTTTCCTCGTTTAACAGTGCAATGCATATTGCACTTTCCATACATTATTTTAATGTTTTCATACATCCCAACAAAACCAATGAAAGAAATAAAAAAAATAAATAAATAATAAATTCCGCTAAAAACTTCAACAGACGGAAATGATAAATGGTTCAATTTTATCGTTCCGGCAAAACAAAATGGAAAATTGGCCGTGAGTAATCATACATGTGTGGACAGTATGTTGCGGGTATTACGCATCTGACCAGCACTTACACATCATTCGAATTATTTTAAAGGATGGATCGATAGATTATTCGAAAGCATCCATCACTACTTCTAAGAAAAATATCAACGGATTTTTAAGAATGAATTGGGATATGCCCAAACTGCCTAAATCAATAGAGTCGAATTATAGCTCTTATGTGCCCATCATAAGTCACAATCTCACAGTCATATTTAGAAAGGAATTCAAAGTCGTTGCTTATTCCGAAAAGAAAGGAAATGTTTTATTTCTTTGAACTTTAAAAATTCCAGTTTTTATTATTGTGGTATACACATTGACCCCTTATGAGGAAAGAGAATGTCGAGACCGTAATTTATTTTTTTTTCTTCAAATTCTTCCGGAAAAAATTATACATAATAATCATTATAATATAATATCCAATGATTTAGCTTAAATGAATTGCGACGACGACCATTCCTGCAATCTTATTTGTTGTCTGCTCCCTCGTCTGTAATAAATAGAGAAAGCGGTTGAGTAAAAGGATGCGTAAAAATGTATGCATTGCTTACCTTCTTCTTCCTCCACATTTTCTTCATCAAACATTTCCTCCCTAAATTATAAAAAAGGGTTATTAAGGCAAATCCAAATTTCAACTTCTCTTTTGAAAACTTACTCATTTTCATCATCGTCATCGTCATTGTCATCTTCGGGCTCAACTTCAATGTCAGGTACCAAATAATACTGCAATGGATTTGGCCACAGATCGTCTTTAATTAGTTCAGCTATTTCATCGTTAACCGGATCACTTATATCGGTGAACCAATCGAAGAAAGTGTTGTATTCAGAATTCCTTTTCTTTTTGTTGTTGAACGGTTTCGACAGCAATTGCTTAAGTAAATTCTTGCCCTCTTTCCATTGAATTGGTGTACAGGTTGACGAGGGATGATCAGTATTTTCTGCAGATGCTAATTAAGGATCAAAATATAAATATTTGTCTTTTGATAATAAAACATATTTTACGAAACGTTTTTTATCATTTATAAAAAACATTTGCATGTAACGCTTAAATAATTTTAATGTTAATATACTGAGGTATTGGTTACCTAAACTGGAAATGGTTCTTCATTTTCACTGGCTTCTGAAGAATTACATTTCGTATCTGAGCTATTACGCGACATTATTATTTTGTACCTACGTACGAACAATTTTGCACCTTCTTCATATGAGTGTGTTTCTAAAAAAAACTTTATCCTCCTGTCATTTATTTGTAGGTCTTAATTCCTTTTTACTCACTCGCCAATGAAACACTTAAGTGGCTCAAATTTTAGGGAATAAACTTAACTTAACGAAGGCCGACACATTGATCATTATAATTGTATATTTATATAGTATAAGATTTGTTTGCTTTAGTTGGCTGACATTTTATTCAAATTGTAACTTCCACAGGGGAATTAAAAACTGTATATTAACAAAAATATGAAAACTGGAATTTCACATTCATACAATTATGAAAAATTGATTTAAAATATCTACGCAAAAAGAAAACATTCTTCATTCATAAATCTCTGCAGTTGCGAAAAGTGAAAACAATTGTAAATTCAGAGAAAACATTAGTCAAGTGTTGCGAGTGTTGATGATCATCATCCTCAGCGGTACGTTCCACTCCAATCAACTTTTTAATTTTGCTAGTGTCGATCTTACAGTTTTATTCAAAAGCCTTCGTTACACCGCATGAAAACTCTGAATTATGCATAATGTGGCATCTTTTCTACTGTCAAAGATATATATTTCTATTGAGTTATGAAATATGTGTATACCTTTTTTCTAAACATTTAATTTTTTTTTAATGAATTCATAATTTCCAAATGGCCTCCCACTTTATCAATTTTTTTACCATTCACAAAAAAGTATGTGCCACTTAATATAAACTATTTATTTATTTATAAAAAACATACAATACAATGTAAAATTGTAATGTAGCTATAGAAATGCCGGAGCAACACAAGGCCTTAGGCAATATAAATAAAAATTAATATAAACTAATTTATTGTAAAAAATATGTTTTCCAAATTTGTCAGTCATTAAAAGACTTGACGTATTCCCCAGTTCTAAAGCAATATAAACTACAACATACTCTTTACTTGCCTAAAAGAGCAAAGAGCATCCGAGATCCAGCTGATAAAACTACTCATAAAAAACTGTGCATTCAACTCTCATTCAAAACACGGCAGGCACGTGTATTTTTTGTGTTTATCGTAAAAATGTCTACTTTTATTACAAACAAAGGCATCATTCCCGCCTTGTTTGATTAAGTTTTCAAACGAATCTTAGGAGAAAATCAAACGAAAAAATTGTTTACGTGTTTTTCGTCCTTTAAAAAGCAATCACAATTATAATAATTTTTCCGTGTATGAAAAATTATCGATATGACGACTTCAGTCGTTTTTCCCGTGATCACATATTTATTATCCTATTTTTGTTTTATAAACATTGTTACGCACACGTCTCGCTGAACATGACACACAGTTAATTCAGTTTAGACACCTAGTCCTCGTGACACGAAAAACAAAACAATATCAATCAAAACATGTTTGGACGCGTGGTTTAGAAAATGGTTCCACTTATGAGGGTATACAAAAATTTACTTCTATAGTTATGAAAATAGAACAAAAATGAATAGGTTTGCAAAACTTTAAGCAAATTTCATCCTGCTCCATATTGTACACATGTAATACGAGGCGAACTTAACCCAAGAAAGTATGCTTAATGTTTACACTGACATTGTTTTATTGTGTGCGTAGGTACAGTTTCTACATTCCAATGCTAATTGCACTAAGCATCAAGATTTCTTTCTCTATCGTGCTGAAAATCATTCGGCTTTTCGATACATTGCAAATTTTCACTTTACACAAGGACATTGACTGTACTCAATTTCGAATTATTCAACCACTTGATTTTGGTTGAAAAATATCCTCTTAGTCAAACTTAAATTTACATTTATATATGTATAGTGGGAAGAAAAATAAAATGCGAACAAATTATAATGTTTGCACGTAAACTTACCGCCAGATCCCAAGTGAAACTCCTTTGTCAATACTTTGTTCTCGAAATACCGATTGTCATTAAAGTGAAAATTTATACGATAACCTGACTTTATATCCTCAAACTCTTCAACCTCGAGTTTTGTCAACGAGAGAAGACAATCCTCTTCCTTTTCATCCAATATTCCAGAAACTTGTGGGTGGTTCATGAACTGAAAATGTGACATTAAACAAAAAAAAAACATGAATCAGTTTTTGTTATAGCAACAAAATATCACAAGCAAGCAAAGAAAAATACGAAAATGTGCGCAATATTTTTTTCTTCGATCTACGGCGTGCGTGCCATTTTAAACTTTTATATACTCACCGCTGTAACCCAGAAATTTGGAATTCTTTTGACCAATTCACTGCGTTTATCATAGCATGGTTTACGTAGTTTATTGTATTTTTGTTCAACTTTAAGAATTTCTTCGCTAGCCTTCTCGTTGAGGGCGTCAATTTCATTCTGACAAGCGTCAATCAATTCTAGTGCTTCTGATTCATCCTCATTTGGCGCTACGTCGGATGAGAATTTAGCGCGTTTTGCTGGTAAACTCGACATATTTATATGTAATTATATGAATTTCACCGAGGATAGACACAAATATTTGTATTAATATATTATTAATTGCTTTTTATTAGTGGCTTTAAATGAAAACTTCAACAACTGTTGCAAAGAATAAAAATGCCGGCTTCGGCTTCACTTTTAGTTTCCCGTAATACTGCGAGTACGTCAAAAATTGACGAGCGTTAAATATTTTGCAAATGAAAATGGCTGGCTTGGCTAGCGAATGAGTGCGTTCGACATTGAATAAAAATGGGTGGGGACCAGAGAACAGTTTTTTTTCTTTTTCTTTGGAAGACAGTAATGCCATTTGATTCATGTCCTGGTTTCCTGATCGATTTCTGAATTCATACAAATATTGCCAATTCCAAGACTGCGCAGTTAAAGTTCTAGAGAATTTTAAAGCAAATATCATTATTCTAACATTGGCTTTGGTTCCACGTATAAATTGGAGAATGCTGCTTAGCATTCACACTTTTAGATTTAATGACGTTAATATACAATTTTCTTATTTTCTTTCTTCTTGAATGATTCCTCACACTGGAATAGTACGCTGAAGAAGTACATATGCAGTGGTATGAAATTCAATGCAGTATTGTGGTATTGCACATATCGCAATGTGTATTAAAAGACTAAATTTTTTTAAAATTTTGTATTAGGTTTTATTGGCTTCCCAATATTTTGAGGATAGATGTAATATTCCGTATAAAAAGTATTGTCTATGTAAACGGATAAGCTGATATCGTCCTTGTGCCGGTGTTTCTGTGTGGGAGCCTAATAGGTCCTACAGTTAAATTTAATCTTATGTAGCTCAAAATTATATTTCATATTGTTGTTGTAAAAAACAAAACTTGCTGAGGTAACGAGTATTCACATAAAACAATTGAAACAAACATTTTCGTGTATAATTTAGATTATATTACCGCAATACCTTAATAATAACATTTTCAACACTTACTCGATTTATGTAGTATTTTTTTTCTTCATTTTAATATTTCATATATGGTTGAGTAAATTTTTAATACACACACATACTCATAGGTGTCAAAAGTGTGAATGTTAGATTTAATTTCCCAAAATATAGTTTTCTCGGTTCTCCCACATTACCTATATTTTATTATGATCGAAGGTTATCTTTTGAAATGCAACAACCTGAAAGGCATATAATATTTGTGTCTTCTTTTCTAAGACTTGGCATTACTTTTACCCATAATATCGTCGCTGAATGATGAAGAAATAAAAAAAAATATCCGTATCTATAAGCCGCGAGCCTCGTCAAAAAGTCTTTTCAAAAGTGTCGACAATTTTTGATGTTTAGGTGTAACGAGGTTGGATTATACTTTTATTAATTTTGCAAGTGTTCCAACATAATTAAATAAAGAAAATGTCAACAACGGAAGGGCAAATCGGTGTCAATACTAATTTACAAAAACAGGACCTGAAAAATCTTGTAAGTATACAAAATAAATTCATTCAGAATTTGCCGCATATCTCCCACCCTAGTATGTGTTTAAAATGTCTGACAATTTGTTGGCGTTGCAAACTCTAGAGGGAAAAACTTGAATCATTGCACGTGGCTACAATTTCGTATTACCGAAACATGGGAAATATGCGTGTTCATGCTATGCAAGTACTCATGAATTCGTTTACGCCATTTAATATGGAAAATATGGAAAGTGTTGCCTGAATAGGGAAGTTAATTTCCTGCAGCTGATGCAATCAACAAAATTCTAACCTAAATTGACTGATATATGTATGCAGGGGAAAGTACAGAGTTTAATAATGGTTTAATTCGTTTCAGGACATCTCCAATTTAACTGCTCTTTCACCGGAGGTGATTTCCCGTCAGGCAACCATTAACATTGGCACAATTGGTCATGTCGCTCATGGTAAATCGACTGTGGTAAAGGCCCTTTCTGGTGTGCAAACTGTTCGTTTTAAAAACGAACTTGAGCGAAATATCACTATTAAACTCGGTAAGATATATTTCTGATTCATAAAATTATTTGTGTTATCGTTTGAGGAACAAATCAAAAATTGCGCCAGAAAATCATTTGTATGACAAGGAGAACAATGCAATTTTTCAGTGAAAGGAGCTGAATATTGATGACGTATGCCCGTATTTTATTGTCCAATTTAACAATGTTTGATTTGTCATTTGTTATTGATTGCAATGATTAATTTATACAAGTATTACTTAAAAAGTATTTAGTTTAAAAATAATTTTATGAAAAATGATATTAGAGCGAGAACACAGATACAACGTAAGGATGGTTTAATTCTTACCAGCATTTTTATCAATGCCGCAATGACAGCCGTACATTTTACTCTTTAAATTATATGCTAAGAACTTTAATAAAGTAAGTTTTAAAATAATTTATAAGTAGAAAACATACTTCTGATTAATCATATCGACTGCGAGCAGATATGGTACTTGTAGTTTGATACTAAAAAAAACTTATTTAGAGAGGGGAAACCTATAAACAAATTCACATATATATAATTCAGAATAGTTGTTGATATTCACTGTGGATTTAGTACTCTACTGTTTTCCTACTATTTACCTTTTTGAATACGGTATGCGTATAAGAATATTATGTAAAGAAAGTACAAAACTCATCATAACTTGATTGAAACCCTCTGCTCTTTTTTGTATAGCTTCCTTATTACATTTCGCTATACGAGCATAAAAAGATAAATTTACCTGTTGTCTGTGCCTGTCTACGTTTATGCATAGGAAGGCTTTCCCAGGTGCCTCCACAGCAGAATGACACCCAAATCGGATTAAATTCATACAAATATAATATATTGTAGAAGACGTTTACGTGCTGACAAAGCAGGTGGATCCCCGGATACCTTGGTATTTTTTATGAACATTTTCATGGGATTGAATATGAATTCTTTCTTTTAAGGGGTGATTTATCGTGAGGTTCGATTTATAATGTAAAATAGAACGCATTGATTTGAAATATAACTATAATTAATAATATAATAATTGTATTATTAGTCCATTCGGAAGGTCCAATTTCGGGCGAGTCCTTCTTCTCGTGTTAAATAAAATTCCTGTAAAAGGAGAATTCAGTGTAGTAATGACAATTATAAAATGCTTGCCCTTTTAAATATTCTACCCTAAAATATATTAGTTGACAGAATTGAGATGAAGATGTGATTCTTGAGCAGTCAGACCTTTGGAACCGTTTGTCATTTAATAACCTGGTTAATTCATACTTGCAGCTAGATTATTATTTTTAAAAAAATCTAACAAGTTGTGTTTTCAAAAAATACTGATAGTGATTACAAAAAACTCTTTAAGGGATTTCTTATGAGCGGTAAATTGCGAACTACATTTGACATCTCATTCACATGCATTCAGTATTCGGTAGCAGCAAATTGCATTTACCTATACATGGAAAATACGTTTCCATAGAACGAATCCATTATTTCAGGGGTCTAATTTATCGAGAAATCTATTGCCTTACTTTATGAAAATATATGTTTTGCCTTGCTTTTGTCCTCACTGCGAATTTTCCCATACATGCACGACACTCGAGAGTCCGTGGAACCATTCTTTTGGATTTACTAGTACTATACGATTGTTCGGTAAAGTTTAAATTCCTTCCTTCTCTGCACATCAGTCTAAGTCTAAGTTTAGAATATGTGTCACATAAAAATAAATAAATTGAGGGACATTTGAGCACAAGTAGCCATGAACTAGCTTCTGCAGCAACCACGAGTAGAGTCGACATACAGATTTTTGTCGACGAAAAAGGTACTCCAAAGATGTAAAGATGTTTCCTAGACAACTACAATTCTTTGAATGTTGCCAGCATCTCAGGTGACGCCGTTTATAATTGCAAGTAGTTCAGGTCGAGAATTGAACTTCGGACCATGGGCCAATTATACAAATATCAAGTGGATAAGTTACAAATTTAAAGATGTGTGTGTTTATATTAAAAATGTAGCGAAACGTTTCTCAGAAAGGTTCTACCTCCTAATGGATTTAAAATATTAATTTTTTATTTTTTTGCCAATTCGATTTTGAATTCACTTCTTTGCAAATATTTAAAAAAATCTAAACCGTCCTAACCATTCTTGAGGTACTTACCTCTGGTGGTTTGAGAGTAAAGGGAACTTATAATAAACTTATTTAAATAAAAGTGTCAATAACTTTTAAATGACAATTTCTCAGTTTGGCATTGACATATTTTTGAAGATCGGTAATACATATGCGCAAATTTAGAATGTTGTCGTTGGTTTTGATGTGGATAAAGAGTTGAAACTAGAGTGAAAGGGCAAAGCACAAACATAAAGGGTACTTGAATGATTTTCTCCTTTATTGTTCTTATTAAAGCTGCTTTTTGAGGGAAACACAGAAAACAATGAATAAGGAGTTTATTTATGTGTCTAAATTTTCCCCTTAAAAGGCGTTGTCTACTAGTGTGTAGATGTTTTCATGAGCAATAGAGACATCTTGTCACATTTGAAAATCGCTTGTAAACTCGTCTCTCCAGATCTTATTTTAATGCAGCTATTCATTGTACTTTTCAATACTGCACACTTGTGTTTCCTTTCAATGTAAGAAAAGAGTGACGGTAACTGCTACAGTTATAATGCTAGACTAGACCAAGTATCCCAATAATGGCGGATTGATATTGACCGGCAATGCATGGTTTATTGCAGGGACTTACGCTGCCATGTCAAAATACAATAAAAAACTCGATTAACTTATCTTATTTGAATAGATCTCAGGTCACAAAGAAAAACAGCTACCTCATTCCATCCGCGTGTGGAAAACTACGCAAAAAAATACCTGTAAACTTAGTTAAAAAAAACATTCTAACTGAATTCTCCCACTATATTTAACCTTTACTTTGCGAAACAACAACCTACATATGTGATGCGTATTTTATCTTTTTGCAATTAAACATATGACAGTTGAAGAAACGGGTGCATTACTGAGTCAAACTCATTGTTATGGCTGTGATATAGAGATATTTTTGATGAAATATGCATCTAGAACCTCTTATAAGCGCTTTAAGTCTTTTAGAACATACGAGATCATATGTGATTTAACACATAAAAATATGTAAATAAGGTCAACGATTAGAACATAATAAGAATTGATTGAGCTATTAAAAAGTGATTTATTAAATGGTTGGTGTAAACCCACTTGGAAAGAAACATCGGCTTGGTACAGACCTATTTACAATATGTTCTTTATCACGAAATAGACCACAGATACCAATTTGTTCCGTTTTGAAATTAATAAAATTACTAGATTAAGTCTTAGACATAGCCGCCACTCCCAAGAACACTACTTAAGTAAAACTCTACCATCTACGTGCTCTTTTTGCAATGAATTCCCTATAAGCATCCTCCATATCCTAATTAAATGTCTCACTTTCCAAAATTACCGATCAAATTCCTCCTCTGGTCCCAATCTGATAGCTCAAAAACTTATTAATTTTTAAAAGCAACAAATTTGTATCATCTTATTTAAGTATTTATAGTTCTCAATTTCTAGCCTAAAGCGTTGGTGCTCTGGCTAATTCTATTGTTTAACATAACGCTTAAACCAACAAAACCATTGCTTCGTGACAAACCAATTTCTTGACTTACTTAATGATGAAGTGAATATTGTGTGACTTAAGAATTATTTAAAGCTGATACCATTTTGATATTGAAACTAACATTATACATAACAAACGATTATTATATATAACATTTCTATGTATTTTGAATCGTATTTTAAGTTCAAGTATATAAATCATATGCATATATATAATGTGGTGGCATTTGTGAATCCCTATCAATTATTTTCGGTCCCTTGAGGAGGCAAAAAGACTGATTGCAATGTCATTGCAAAAACAAATCATATATTTTTTCATATGTAATACGTTTTGAAAAAAACAAAAAACAAAGAGATTTAAAAAAAAAGTAAATAAACTGCTGGAAAACAAAAATTTCGTAGTTAAACTAGAAAAATCAATCGAAATAACTGATGGGGTAACAAAGTCGTTTCTCTAGTTTTCCCCAGTGGTTCTCTCTCCTGCTCTTGTTTATTTAATTTTTAAAACGAATTCACTGAGGCTCCAGCAATTTATTTATTTTTTTTGTTTTTGTTTTCTCTTATAATTGCAGAACGTATTCCATATGAAAAACTCTTCCGATTAACCAAATCGCCTCAAATGCTCCGCGAGTATGTTAGGGAATTGAATCAAAAGTTTAAAAAGCATCACCGTATGCAGCTTCATGATGAGAAAAGATTTCAAATACCCGAGATTCCATACTCTAGCGATCGGCTGAGAGAATCATCGAGTCCAAGTTCGGGGTATGGGAGTGCATTAGACATTCACGATAATTCTGATTTGGACTCTGTGCAAAGTCTTCGGTTGCACAACAAAACTGTCAAGCAGAATAAATCTGCAAGAAAATCTAAGACAGCAGTTAAGGAATATGTTGTTGAGGAGATTATCAGTATGGAATCGCATTTGGCGCTACCCTTGTACTTCGTTAAGTGGAAGGATTATCCGCCGAGTACGAACACATGGGAACCGTATTCGAATGTTAGTGATTGCCACCAGTTGGAGGTTTTTTTAAAGGCAGAGATGGAGAAGTTCCATGCTACTATACAAAAAATTAACGACTCGATTCAAAAGGAAATCGATGAAGACGGAGAGTGCCTTACTGCCGAAAATGTCAATGTTAAGGACTTGGACGGATTTGAAATGCTTTCGTATCAATCAGATTTGGTATTACTTGCACAGTTTTGGTTATCAGGTTCAAAAAGTAAGGTTGAACGTAAAAAAATACGCGAGCGAATAAAATCCGCGACTTTGCTGAGGCCATTTGTTATGCAGCGCATGCAACAGCTAACTAATATTCAACTCTGGGAGTTGAGCATCAACAGGATTGAGGTAGACGCTAAAGTAATCGTAGAAAATAACACTGATCTGGAGGTTCCAGATCCAAACTTCATTTATATAAAGAAAAGCATCGGGGGAAAGGATGTGGATATACTGGAGGATCCACCAATCGGTTGCAAATGTGTGGACGGTTGTGATTGGAAATCGCCTTGTTGCTCAAAAATGGCCGGGGGAAAATTCGCCTATGACAAATCGGGTCGCCTGAGAATACACCCAGGAGAAGCTATCTACGAATGCAACAAGTTGTGCAACTGCGGGCCGGACTGCTTTAATCGTGTCGTACAGCATGGACGCAAGAATTCTTTATGTATTTTCAAGACAAACGATGGCCGCGGATGGGGACTAAAGACACGAAAACCCATTCGAAAGGGTGAATTCGTGTGCGAGTACGTTGGAGAGATAATTACAACCGAAGAGGCTAATGAACGTGGCAAGCAGTATGACGCAATTGGACGAACATATCTCTTCGACCTTGACTACAACGCAACCGCAGAGAGTGTGTACACGGTTGATGCCGCTTCGTATGGTAATGTGTCGCATTTCATCAATCATTCCTGCGATCCAAACTTGGCGGTGTTTCCAACATGGATAAACTGCTTGGACATCAACATGCCTCGCCTTGCGTTCTTTGCAATCAAGCCTATTAAGGCAAATGAGGAACTGTCCTTCGACTACATCTGTCGGGATCATGAATCAGAGTTGAAGTACGAAAATCTATCAGACGCAGAAAAGGTCGCATGTCGCTGCGGTGCACCCACTTGCAGAAAGGTCTTGTTCTAAGTGAAACCAGTGGATTTTCATTTATTTTAACTAAATTACTGTTTTGTTCGATTTTTTTAAGTACAACATACATATGTGTCTGTCAGGTGGGAGCCACAAATAAATTTTACTGGCTTTTAGTTTGTAGCTTAAAAAATAGATCGCATTGTTAACATAAGAGAAATTATAAGACAATTTATTGAAGTATTTTTTTAATAAAAGTAAATGAAAAAACAAAAACAAATTTGACAAGTAACTTCTTGTTCGTTTTCGTTGTAATAAACGCCGAGAGTAAGAGTTGAAAGGAATGAAAGGAAACCCTCTTAAAATTTTGAAAATGTTATTAATTGTAAAGATGAAATCCTAGCAGTTCGCCTTCAACTTTTTAAAATGATATTTTTCTCTCTTGTGCCTTCTACTCGTAAGAGAACAATATCACGTGTAGTTTCTGAAGAAGCTAGGCCATGATTTAAACAAAATGTTAACCGAGAAATGCCAAAATGTGCATTTCAACGAACGAAAACCATTTATAGCACGCGCAGGTCTTTGCACATTCATTCGCTTGAGATAATATGTCCTAGTGTACTAAAGCGATGTTAATAAAAAAAAACTCGGTCTTTTTGATGTATTTTTGTATGTGACTGTTCATTATGTTTCAGCGGGTACGGTTCTCGATTCTCGCTCATCTATCTCGGAGACAGGACCATGTATCCGATGGAGAATCTGAAGAACTCTCTGCCTTTTCGCTGATGGGCCAGTAATCGATTATGTATAGGACAACTGTTAGTACAATGTTCATTCCTCTCTTGATATGACCTTCACAAGTATAACCTTGGTGTTGTGTGTGCAGTTAGAATGAACTACAGTTTCTGGGTAGACATGTTTGTTTGAATATGGATACTGCAGTTGCATCCAAATGCAATAGACACTCATCGATTCAAAATCAAGTACAAATCTTTATCCGTGTCATTGTGCTATAGTAGCTGCTGGTGCTCATTACTTTAAAAATAAAAGCAAGAGGTGCCTCTGTGAAACTAGCCCTCATTGATGGATCTAGTGAAAGATTATATACAGACCAACATACTTATACTATGTTGATTGGAAAGCTTAAACTGAATTTTCGCAAAGTAATACACTTCGCGAAATAATTTTAGGACCAAGCTAAAAATTCCAATATTCTACAACTGCTTGTAGATAAAATTAAATCAAATATCAGAAAAAATACTTCGTGAAATGAGTGTTATGTATACATATTTATTCACAAAAAAAAAAACAATTTAGTAGAAAAAAATAACAAAACAATTTTTTTCAAGCGAAATAAATATAAGACCAATTCAAATAAAAAATGCATAAAAACTAAATAACGGAACTAAGTGAACATTTTCATATTTTAGTAAGATATTGAACCACCTTTGTTCAATATAACCTGCTGCTGTCTCCGTGGCATCGAATCAATGAGGTTTCTAATATAGTTTCCGTTTATTTTAGACCATTCCAGCTTAAAGGCTTCCTTAAGTTCCCAAACCCCATTAAATTGTCGACCATTTTCAAAAACACTCTTAGAAAGTCTGCTCCAAAGATTTTCGATAGGGTTCAGGTCAGGACTGCATGCTGGCCAGTCCAAAATAGGAATACCACGCGAGTAAAGAATATCTTAAGAGGACTTTGCCGAATGGATTGCAGTGTTGTCCTGCTGAAAAGTCCACGTTCCTCCATATACATTGTCACCAAAGTCGACAAGCACATCGTCTAGCAACTCCACGTACTTCGTTGCATTCATTTTGTTTGAAATGAAGTATATTGGAATGTTTCCATCGTACGCCATAGCCGCCCAAACCATGAGAGTCCCTCCACCAAAGTATCTAGCCATGCGCTGTTGTTTTTCTTTCCGCTTGTCACGGCAATATCGTTAAAAACCATCCGGGCCGTCAAGATTGAACTTTTTTTAGTTTTTGTTTTCTCTTATAATTGCAGAACGTATTCCATATGAAAAACTCTTCCGATTAACCAAATCGCCTCAAATGCTCCGCGAGTATGTTAGGGAATTGAATCAAAAGTTTAAAAAGCATCACCGTATGCAGCTTCATGATGAGAAAAGATTTCAAATACCCGAGATTCCATACTCTAGCGATCGGCTGAGAGAATCATCGAGTCCAAGTTCGGGGTATGGGAGTGCATTAGACATTCACGATAATTCTGATTTGGACTCTGTGCAAAGTCTTCGGTTGCACAACAAAACTGTCAAGCAGAATAAATCTGCAAGAAAATCTAAGACAGCAGTTAAGGAATATGTTGTTGAGGAGATTATCAGTATGGAATCGCATTTGGCGCTACCCTTGTACTTCGTTAAGTGGAAGGATTATCCGCCGAGTACGAACACATGGGAACCGTATTTGAATGTTAGTGATTGCCACCAATTGGAGGTTTTTTTAAAGGCAGAGATGGAGAAGTTCCATGCTACTATACAAAAAATTAACGACTCGATTCAAAAGGAAATCGATGAAGACGGAGAGTGCCTTACTGCCGAAAATGTCAATGTTAAGGACTTAGACGGATTTGAAATGCTTTCGTATCAATCAGATTTGGTATTACTTGCACAGTTTTGGTTATCAGGTTCAAAAAGTAAGGTTGAACGTAAAAAAATACGCGAGCGAATAAAATCCGCGACTTTGCTGAGGCCATTTGTTATGCAGCGCATGCAACAGCTGACTAATATCCAACTCTGGGAGTTGGGCATCAACAGGATTGAGGTAGACGCTAAAGTAACCGTAGAAAATAACACTGATCTGGAGGTTCCAGATCCAAACTTCATTTATATCAAGAAAAGCATCGGGGGAAAGGATGTGGATATACTGGAGGATCCACCAATCGGTTGCAAATGTGTGGACGGTTGTGATTGGAAATCGCCTTGTTGCTCGAAAATGGCCGGGGGAAAATTCGCCTATGACAAATCGGGTCGCCTGAGAATACACCCAGGAGAAGCTATCTACGAATGCAACAAGTTGTGCAACTGCGGGCCGGACTGCTTTAATCGTATCGTACAGCATGGACGCAAGAATTCTTTATGTATTTTTAAGACAAACGATGGCCGCGGCTGGGGACTAAAGACACGAAAACCCATTCGAAAGGGTGAATTCGTGTGCGAGTACGTTGGAGAGATAATTACAACCGAAGAGGCTAATGAACGTGGCAAGCAGTATGACGCAATTGGACGAACATATCTCTTCGACCTTGACTACAACGCAACCGCAGAGAGTGTGTACACGGTTGATGCCGCTTCGTATGGTAATGTGTCGCATTTCATCAATCATTCCTGCGATCCAAACTTGGCGGTGTTTCCAACATGGATAAACTGCTTGGACATCAACATGCCTCGCCTTGCGTTCTTTGCAATCAAGCCTATTAAGGCAAATGAGGAACTGTCTTTCGACTACATCTGTCGGGATCATGAATCGGAGTTGAAGTACGAAAATCTATCAGACGCAGAAAAGGTCGCATGTCGCTGCGGTGCACCCACTTGCAGAAAGGTCTTGTTCTAAGTGAAACCAGTGGATTTTCATTTATTTTAACTAAATTACTGTTTTGTTCGATTTTTTTAAGTACAACATACATATGTGTCTGTCAGGTGGGAGCCACAAATAAATTTTACTGGCTTTTAGTTTGTAGCTTAAAAAATAGATCGCATTGTTAACATAAGAGAAATTATAAGACAATTTATTGAAGTATTTTTTTAATAAAAGTAAATGAAAAAACAAAAACAAATTTGACAAGTAACTTCTTGTTCGTTTTCGTTGTAATAAACGCCGAGAGTAAGAGTTGAAAGGAATGAAAGGAAACCCTCTTAAAATTTTGAAAATGTTATTAATTGTAAAGATGAAATCCTAGCAGTTCGCCTTTACCTTTTTAAAATGATATTTTTCTCTCTTGTGCCTTCTACTCGTAAGAGAACAATATCACGTGTAGTTTCTGAAGAAGCTAGGCCATGATTTAAACAAAATGTTAACCGAGAAATGCCAAAATGTGCATTTCAACGAACGAAAACCATTTATAGCACGCGCAGGTCTTTGCACATTCATTCGCTTGAGATAATATGTCCTAGTGTACTAAAGCGATGTTAATAAAAAAAAACTCGGTCTTTTTGATGTATTTTTGTATGTGACTGTTCATTATGTTTCAGCGGGTACGGTTCTCGATTCTCACTCATCTATCTCGGAGACAGGACCATGTATCCGATGGAGAATCTGAAGAACTCTCTGCCTTTTCGCTGATGGGCCAGTAATCGATTATGTATAGGACAACTGTTAGTACAATGTTCATTCCTCTCTTGATATGACCTTCACAAGTATAACCTTGGTGTTGTGTGTGCAGTTAGAATGAACTACAGTTTCTGGGTAGACATGTTTGTTTGAATATGGATACTGCAGTTGCATCCAAATGCAATAGACACTCATCGATTCAAAATCAAGTACAAATCTTTATCCGTGTCATTGTGCTATAGTAGCTGCTGGTGCTCATTACTTTAAAAATAAAAGCAAGAGGTGCCTCTGTGAAACTAGCCCTCATTGATGGATCTAGTGAAAGATTATATACAGACCAACATACTTATACTATGTTGATTGGAAAGCTTAAACTGAATTTTCGCAAAGTAATACACTTCGCGAAATAATTTTAGGACCAAGCTAAAAATTCCAATATTCTACAACTGCTTGTAGATAAAATTAAATCAAATATCAGAAAAAATACTTCGTGAAATGAGTGTTATGTATACATATTTATTCACAAAAAAAAAAACAATTTAGTAGAAAAAAATAACAAAACAATTTTTTTCAAGCGAAATAAATATAAGACCAATGAAAATAAAAAATGCATAAAAACTAAATAACGGAACTAAGTGAACATTTTCATATTTAAGTAAGATAGTGAACCACCTTTGTTCAATATAACCTGCTGCTGTCTCCGTGGCATCGAATCAATGAGGTTTCTAATATAGTTTCCGTTTATTTTAGACCATTCCAGCTTAAAGGCTTCCTTAAGTTCCCAAACCCCATTAAATTGTCGACCATTTTCAAAAACACTCTTAGAAAGTCTGCTCCAAAGATTTTCGATAGGGTTCAGGTCAGGACTGCATGCTGGCCAGGAATAGGAATACCACGCGAGTAAAGAATATCTTAAGAGGACTTTGCCGAATGGATTGCAGTGTTGTCCTGCTGAAAAGTCCACGTACCTCCATATACATTGTCACCAAAGTCGACAAGCACATCGTCTAGCAACTCCACGTACTTCGTTGCATTCATTTTGTTTGAAATGAAGTATATTGGAATGTTTCCATCGTACGCCATAGCCGCCCAAACCATGAGAGTCCCTCCACCAAAGTTTCTAGCCATGCGCTGTTGTTTTTCTTTCCGCTTGTCACGCCAATATCGTTAAAAACCATCCGGGCCGTCAAGATTGAACTTTTTTCGTCTGAAAATATTACATTGGACCATTCGCTGGTCCAAAATTTGTATTTTCAAGCGAAAACCAATCTATTGTTTTTGTGGCGTGACGTAAGCTTTGGTTTTGGGATATGCGTAGCATATTCAATGTTGGGATCGGCTTTCAAAATTTGCTGTATTCGACGGGTGGTAGATCGTAGATTTAAAGTTTGTCGAATGTCTGCGGCACTGAGAGATCTATTTGTTGCTAGTCGCTTCATTTCTCTTACCACCCTTATAGATATTGTCGATTTTCTTCCATTTCTTCTTTTTTTTTTTAGTTTTCCCCTAGTTTCAAACAATTGATCACGCTGGTTTTGCTTTTATTGATAAGGGAAGTAATCTCCCGAGTTGTTTTCCCAGATAAACGGAGTGAAAAAATTTGTATACGTTCAGTAACTGTTAGTTCCTTGCCGCGACCCATTTCTTAAAAAAGTTGTAACAGAATGTACACTAAAATAAATTATAATTGTAATTAATGACTTCTTCCCTAGAGTACTGATAAAACATCCACCTACTAAAAACGAAATTATCCTCTGTCGAAACAATATTAATGAAAATTCGTTTAAAAACACGTGTGGTCCTATTAATATTTCGCAAGGAACTGATCTTAAAAAACCAAATGCAGGAGTAAAGGAATTCGAAGGAAAACCAAATACCGTTGTTGGGCAGAAATATAGAAGAATTACAGAATGACACTTTCTTTAAACCTGGTAGTTTAGGAATGCGTATTGGCGTATTTTAAGTTTGGTCTTATAATTATTTCGCGTAGTGTATGTCCTCAAACGATTAATTTGGCATCTTTCTGACGCTATCTGAAGTACATTCACTGTTTGATATGCAATGGCAAGTGTTCAAATAATTCGATTTTTTCTAAAGTCCCCGTTTCTGAATACAATTGTTAATTATTGCAGACTAAATACATGCCCCCCCAAATTAACGAAAGTGGATTTGATTTTAACAATCTTTTCAATAATATTATTCAATATCCTCGACTCATTTAAATCTTTTTCACACTATCGTTCTGTCTCAAGAGTCTCTTTAATCAAATCTTTACTGTATTTAATTTTAGGTTACGCCAACGCAAAAATTTTTAAATGTGACAATCCAAAATGCCCTCGTCCCGCCAGATTTATTTCGGGAGGTTCCAGTAAGGACGATAGTTTCCCTTGCACCCGTCCATCGTGTTCTGGTCGGTTTCAATTGGTTCGTCATGTGAGTTTTGTCGATTGCCCCGGTCACGACATTCTTATGGCAACCATGTTGAACGGTGCAGCTGTTATGGATGCAGCATTACTCTTGATTGCTGGTAAGTGGAATCACCTAGAAACTGCAGCAGTGAAACCTCACTTTTGACCAATATGTTAACATAGGCAACGAGTCATGTCCCCAACCGCAAACCTCTGAACATTTAGCTGCTATTGAGATTATGAAGCTGAAGCACATCATTATTCTCCAAAACAAAATCGATTTAGTAACAGAGAGCCAAGCCAAGGAACAACATGAGGAGATAGTTAAGTTCGTTCAGGGAACTGTTGCCGAAGGAAGCCCCATAGTACCGATATCGGCTCAATTGAAATATAATATTGAAGTAAGAAATGATTTTAGAGAAAGCATCAATTGTTAATGTGGTGTTTCGTTTGCAGGTATTATGTGAATACATTGTTAACAAAATTCCTGTGCCGGTGCGGAACTTTGATACACCACCAAGATTGATCGTTATTCGTTCGTTCGACGTCAACAAGCCCGGTTGTGAGGTTAACGATCTTAAGGGTGGTGTCGCTGGTGGATCGATTTTAAGCGGTGTCCTTAAAGTGGGACAAGAAATCGAGGTACGACCTGGCGTCGTAACGAAAGACTCTGAGGGCAATGTCACATGTCGACCGATTTTCTCGCGAATTGTCTCGCTGTACACGGAGCAGAACGAGCTGCAATTCGCTGTGCCTGGAGGTTTGATCGGTGTTGGAACGATGATTGATCCAACATTGTGCCGTGCTGATCGTTTGGTCGGTCAAGTTTTGGGTGCTGTTGGACATCTGCCCGAAATTTACACCGAGTTGGAAATCTCCTATTATTTGCTGAAACGTCTGTTAGGTGTGCGCACTGAGGGTGATAAGAAAGGTGCTCGTGTACAGAAATTGGCCAAGAATGAAGTTCTATTGGTGAACATTGGATCACTAAGCACTGGTGGCAGGGTTCGAGCAACAAGAGATGATTTGGCCAAGATTGTAGTCACAACACCCGTGTGTACTGAAACTGGGGAGAAAATCGCTCTCAGTCGCAGAGTAGATCAACATTGGCGGTAAGTTTGCAGTTATTCTATGCGTCTTCATAGGACAACCGTTTACGTGTATATGTTTTCTCCTTTCAGTTTAATCGGTTGGGGACAGATCCGTGGTGGAAAAACAGTGCAACCCGTTATCGATAGACAACCTAATAAAAATTAAATTATATTTAAAAAATTAAGTTTTTTGTTAAAAGCCCCCACATAGAAGAAAAAACTGAACAAGAGCTAAAGAAATAACGCATTTTTAAAAACAAGGAAAAAACAAAACATTTTATTATTTTGATTAACATTTTCTATTTAAATATATAGAAGCCATGTTGAAACAAAAACTCAAGCATGGAGAACAAACAGTTGTCATCTTTTCTTGTTAGAATCTATAGGCTTGAATTCTGTGAATTGAGGTGCCAACCATAGCAAATTATTATGAAGAGCATTTTATTACTTAAACAGATAATTCGTCTTTGACACAGCGTGACTGTAAGCTTGTGCTGGGACAATTGTAACCCGATCCTTTGCGGCAAAGACTAGTGTATTATACAGACCATTGAATAACATACAGACAACACTGAGAGGAACGATTGATGCTGTGTTCCAGGCAGTGAAGTAATTCCGTATTAAAAAGATCTAAGTAAAAAACACTTCTATATACGGAATAAGACAAGGCATTGTCAAATATTTTCCGGGATATCTTCAAAGAATTAAAGATGAAAGAAGTGCAAACCGAATATTGTTCTAGCAAACTCCCTTGTGGTCCTCATGGCGTAGTGGTAAGTGCGTCGACCGCCACGCAGAAAGTCTAGGTTCAATTCCCGGACGAAACACCTCGCATTTTTTCACGGCACCATTTCTTTCGAGTTGTTCACAACACTCAAAGAGTATCAATTAAAGGTTCTCAAATCTTGCCGTTCGAAATCGGCAAAAAACTGTAGGTCCCTTTTACTAGTAAGAGAACAGTAGCACGCACAACACAAGTAGTTGTAGAAGCTAGGCCCTGGTTGCTCGTGGGCTGTAGTGCCAACCAATTATTATTATTATTATTATACTCGAAGGCGGCGAATGTACATATGTTTACACAACACCCGTTACTCTGAGTAATGTTGCTTTCCCTGCCCTTTCCCCTTGGCCCAAACAGCTGATTCCCAAATACGTTATTCAAAAACAGAGCGCAGAGCAGAGACAAAAAGAATCGCAACGAATGTCGCGAAGAAGTCCCTATGTCTAAGCACCGACAAGTATTACTCATCTGCAATATTCCCGTCTAGAAGCAACGACATTTTAGAGTGCCGCGAACGTCTTGCTTGTGTACATGTAAGACCGGAACAAAAGCAAATAAACACTATGTGTAATTTGTCTCACTATAATGGAAAAGGCGTTTGATACCTTATGGTTGAAAATACAATGAAAATATGGTATGTTCAATCAGGTACGTCAATTTGCTTAAGAATTACTATCAAATTGCGTTATTAAAACGCAAATTCGTCTTTAATAATAGTCTTAGCTTCAAATTTAGGCATAACTTCTCTCGGTTAATTTGCTTCTGATTATTTTTATGCTAGATGCAATGTTCGTAAAATCTTTATTTGTCCATAAAAGCTTTACCTATTAAAACACACCTTAAGTACGGAAACAGCATTCTCTAGCATTTCTAATCTATTCTATGATTTTGGCGATGATAACCTTTGAATGACTTGATTATTTTACTAACCTTACGTAGTTATACTAAATGCACTTCAGTCGTACACCGTATGAAACAGTATAAAGTACAAGTTCAGACATGCTTAGCGTCTGTTGCCAGTCCAGACAATCACATCTTGTTAGATAACGTTTCACCTAGCATTCACATAGTTTTGATTTTTTTTAAAATGAAGTACTAAACTAAAAAACAGATGTAATTTTGATGACATATGTATGTTTACGAGGCGCGTTATCTGATACTTTAACGCTTCCCGTTTCAAAAATAAGTATACCTCTTACTTTTCCTTAAAATAACTCATTTTTAAAATCAACGCCATTCCAAAAATATTTCAGGCAAGGACAATGGATTGCGAAAACCCTTTAGTGACTGAAATCAGCCTGGTATGACCCGTAAGCATGACGGACGGTAGTCATTGGTCTTAAATACTTGTGGGTCACAAGGAAATACTCGTAGATAAATAGATCTAGTAGGAAAATTCTAAACTCTTTCGGTGGTGTTCTCACGAGTCCATATACTTCGCAAAATTACATTTTTCTATCAGTTTTATCGCTGACTTTAATTCTATCTTATCTATCTAATCTAATCGAATTTCGCGGGGAAAAAATTGGAAATTGTGATTATTCGAATTGCTCCTTAAACGTTTACAAGTTTGTCATTTGGACGACGAAGGATAACTAATATTTCAGTTCGTACAATTGGTCAAGTGCTGTTAAATGAACTATATGTATGTTTCTGTCTTCTGTTCTTGGACACGCGTACAAACCTCAGTTGTTCACTACAGTATAAATTTGATACCGTGATGATTTGGCATTATTTCTTCTTTCGAGTTCGTAGAGTGCACTCTAATCTGATATTCCTATATATTGAGCGCCATTAACGAAGTTGCCTCGTGTACACAATCTCATGCCCCCCAACCTCGTCAATACCAAGTTATTATATGCAGTCACGAAGATACCCTTTTTGTCACAAAAAAAGACAAACAAATCAATTATTTGATAAATTTTATTAAACAGCCTTGTTAGGATTTGATAATTGTCAACAATATCAGTATCTTCATCTTCAACTTAAGCTAATGGCGAACTAAAAATTTCGCTGATGCACCTTTAAAAGTAGACTCATTTGCTTCCACACACACCTTACTCAATTCCCATTGCGTATCTGAACTTTCTTCGTCCATCAATGTACCACAGAGTCTCATCGTACGAACGTGGCAGGACCTCCGCAACCTTCTCCGGCGCTTTGTACGTGTAACTAAATACATTCGAAGTAACTTGGTTACCAGTGGCTGGATCTAAGATATCCGCTATGGTCATTATCTGAATATAATTATCTTCTGTGTAGACAACATGTGCAGTCATTTTTAAAAACGAGGACACTTTAACAGGTTTCTGAAACCTAATATCACTGATTGTCATTAGCTTTGGACGGGTACCGCAATACAGTGATGCACAGACCCAACTAATTTCCAATGCGTTCCGCATGAGAAAGCCACCGAAGACTGTATTATGAGCATTTCTGTTTTCGGGAAAAGAAGCCATTGTCGACACAATCGATGAGTCACCCATCCAGCGGGCATTTTCTGGAAGAACTCTTGCATTCAATTCCATCGTGTCGGTTTTGGTAGTTCGGATAAACAACTCATGCATTATTTTTTGTTCCTCTGTGTTCGGTTCCACACCGAGGAGCGATGATGATTGAATATGCTTTCGACGCTCTTTTCGCGATTCTCCTCCTTCCAAGATTCTTTGCTCTCGTTCATCAGCTGGGATTAGAGGATTCACGGGTGCTGATTTCGTATTTGTTGCGTTTCTAGCTGCCATAAGGAACAAAGCTCGTGTAATTTTTTTATAAGTGCCACCTTCCATTTGCTCGAGCCAAACCACTATTTCCATTGAAGATCTTCCTACCCATGATACGTGACCTGAAAGTCTCACGTCATGATTCGCTTGAGGAGTGAAGTCAGTGAAAACAATCTTGTCGACCAGTATTGTGACGAAGGTATAGGGAAGTGCAACAGATGGATCAAGAGTTGGAATTTTTAAATGTCTGTGACAGATCCAAACTAGAAAAACATTTGTTGGAATACACATTGATTGTGGCATACATTTATTAAATACCTGCAAACAGATCCATGTCCTCCATGAGCCGGCCTAACCGAACGTGCCCCAAAGTGGTTATATATTTATCTTGCAATGAGAGGCTTTGACTGAGTGGAATAATTGCTGATGAGAACGAATCTTTCATTGATCGTGGCGGTAAGTCTTCCATCTTTGGTTCATATTGCAACAAATGATCTCTTGGTTTTGGGACAGGCACATAACCACGCTCAAGATCGAGGCTGGTCATCATCTTGTACTTGACTGCGAATTAAACAAAACAAACAAAAAATGTTCAAATCCCAACAAGATTGCGTGTTTATGCTTTAAATGACTTTGCAATTTGTAGTTGGCATACTGTCTCAAGGTTACCAGTTGTAGACATAAACAAATACACTTCGTTTATCTCAACTGATTAGTTTGAGACTGATGATGAGTACAACACTAAAATGTTCAAACTATTCATACTTTCACTCATAGTTTCGCCTTTGCCCTCAGCACGTTCGATCACTGTGTCGAATGTTCTTGACCTGTAAAATCAAAAAGGAAAAAGATTAATGTCTTCATCTAATTTGGGATTGATTTATCATTTACAAACTGGGTAGAACACGAAACCTTGGCCGAAGAAAATTAACATTTCCTCTAATGGCAGCTCTCAGAAATGTTATAGAAGACATTTTCTTCAGCAATCGAAAAATGTTATTCAACTATTTCTAATATTGCACAGTTTTTTTTGGGAGTTTTATTTTAATTTCTGTATGCAATATCCAATGCGCTTCATGAGAGTTTGCATACACCAGCGGTGTGTGTACACAGAAATCAAATGAGACGTTGAAAACAACTCACCGCGCTCTCACTGCCAAGGTATACTTTTATGTTCATGACGTAATCGGATACGCTGGGTTTACATATGTGTTATTCTTTTGCATTCAGCCGGGCAAATTTACCATTTAAATGGGAAAGCTTTAAGTTTAAACTGCTCTGGAAATTGTAATCTTTGGAGACATGTAATTAATTCAAATAAATAATATTTACAATTAGAACAAGAAATGATTACGACATACAGTTTTTCAAGAATATATACAAAATATTTTACAAAAGCTGATTTAAGCGATTTCCTGTATTCCACGCAAATTATTTTTATTATTTATTTACATATACATATGTAAATAGAAATTACATTGTAAATCTAAAAAAGGTATGGAACCAAGTTGCTAGAACTTTTAATACTGCATAATTAGTGGTTAGTGCTTTGACTACAGTTCCCGCGGTCTATGGAATCGTTTTGTGGCTTTTAAATGATGGTTTTTAGTGCTATATCTTTATTTAACCGCTATTTGTGCCTTGAACTAGGGTCCCGGGAATTGTCATAAAAACCGAGAAAACATGAAGATTTACCCGCGGAAATATACTAAGGCTCAGACCGAAAACATGCCCATGTGTGCCGTAGAAGAATGTACAATATTAAATGCAGAGATCTTTTATCGCTTCGAGTGAAGATTTTGGAAGAGAAACTTGAGTAACAAATTCTGTTATTGACTTGGTAAAACGAATTCGAATGTTTCCCCTTGGTTATGTATGCCAGTGGATACTAAGGCTCCGAATAAGAAAGAAGCTTCCTTTGACAAATTTTGATTTTAGTTTACTATGAACTATGCCACCTACTACGTAAATTCATATAAACAGCTTATAAGAGTAGTAAATAATGAAATACCAAAGCCTGAGGTAATGCAATCTTAAATTCTTAACGTTTTCCTTGCATCCACTATCAGTTGACCCTTATACTGCTATAACTCTGTAGTTACCCTGTACCAGAGATTTGATTTGACTCAAGTACCTTAACGCAATGTGAACCGAAAAGGAAGTTGAACCGTCGTTATTTCGGCTTGTTGAAAGATCTAGAAGTCAAAGAGCCTGTGTCGTTTTTTGGGATTTCGAGTGAAAGGTTTTGTTTCAGATATATGATCTCGCCAGAAGTCTTACCAAGATGTGAATATATCCCAGAAAATTCCGTCGATTCGTCGTCGGCTGCGTACAGAGCATGCTTAAAAAACATTATACAATGAGCATTCAAATGATCAGAGAGTAGAAGGCTGACGTGATCTTCGGTATATACATAGATCAAATCACCGCGAATACAACACAGTTTGGTCTTGTCAACTGGAACCATATTGTCTGAAATAATAGTACGGAAGCCTAATATTCTAGTTACAAAAGTAAAGCACAGTAATATCAACATTTTTTACTACACATCTTAAATTTCTTACTTTTTGCTTATTGCTCCATAATCTTAGTTGTGTTGTACCATAAATACAATCAACGACCGTGATTATAAACAGTCAATCAATAAACATCATCTCATGTATTTGTTTAAGATAAATATACTTCGTTTTATTTGTTTTTATAAAATAGTTAAATAAAACTATAGTTCTCTCATTTTCATATTTTAACCGTAAGTATACAAAATCATAATTTGTTTAGAGTTGCAATTGAACAACAGCAAGATTCAAATACACTTCAAGTGTTTCTTTAAAAATAAACCGTTTCTATTAACATTAAAGCACTTTCGTTTGAATCAGGTCTCTCAATTTTCATTGGCGAACATAAGAGCTTCCTCCCTGGAACTGTGTTTCGTAATTGAGATTGTGTTGAGTCGTTGGCACAGAGAAACTGGTAGTGCAAAATTCGTTTCTATGACGGCATATGTAAAATAATGTTCACCGAAAATGAGGATGGGAATGGGGAATATGTTAGAATGAATTAAACGTGCTTACAAAAATGTTTCTTAATTTTAAAAGTCATTCAATATATTGAATAAATTTACAATTCATAATGAAGTGAAATTGATAGGAGCTCCTCAGGTAAAAGATAACGTGGATGTGACTTTGTTTTGTAGGTCTGTAAAGAAAAATATGAAATAACCATTTCAGAAGATGTAACAAATGCAATTTTATATTATTATTGAAGGAAGAATTTTTAAATAGCTAAAGGACAAAATAATATAAACTGCTACAAACCCAACCTAAATAATGAAGCGAATTGCAAAAAAATATTTAAATAAGTTGCATTTAAACCCACGATGCTGTGGTTGTTTTCTTTTCCCTTTAAGCATACGTTTTATAAAAATTACAAACAAAACGAAGGGAGGAAATATTCCCACTTAGAGGCAAATCGATTGCTCGAGTCATGTTTTGGTATACTTAAAGAAACGGTTGTAGGAATGAATAAGCAAATTAAATTAAAAACTAACGTAATGAATGTAAAGCATACAGTTGGATAAGACAGTTATAAGAAGCCAAGAATATAAGTAGCAGATAATAATCTTATAATGTAGTATTTTAGAAGAAATAATTTCATAAAAATATTGAATGATTGAAAATTTTTATAAATGATTATAATTGCACACATCAAAGGAAATAATTGAAAAGGTACGCTGTTCCTGGGCTCTTCACCTCTCATTTTTTCAAGGCACAACACCTCTTTCGAGTTGTTAACAATACCCAAAGAAACGTTTCTCAAATCTCGCCGTTTGGTAATGAATTCTAGGTGCCCTTTGTACGTTAATGAAGGAACTAAGCCCTAATTCCTTGGAGGCACCCAATTCAATTTTTTAATTTGTTATCAATACGAACAAATATGATCAAAATCAAATTGTATAAAGGGAAAATTATTTTAGTTGACTTGGTTTTATAGCCCTTAGTATTAGGTCGACGAACTTTTAAGCGGAACGCAAGACCTTGATGTTTTTTCACTCTAGTATAGAGCATTGTGTGTTTCCAAGGAGTTAAGTATTAGCCTTTTCTAAGTTGGAATTTTCAAGTGGAAATCCAAAATCATTATTCCATTCATTTGTTCAATGTAATATTGGAAAGATCTGTTATTTAATAAGTTGGATTGTTAATAGATCCAGTCAATGTAATTTAGACCACATTAGTCCAATACATATTTAACAATGACATTTGTGTAAGGTTCAATTCTTTAAAGCTTTTTTTGTTATTACTGATTGAGGTATTTAATTAATGGTATCTGTTTATTGTTAATACACAACCATTTATCGCAAGTGACAGCGGCTATTAGTTTACATTACATTTACGTCAAAATAATTGGTACACATTAATAAACAGCTGATTGTTATGCACAACAAATCTTGCACTAGTTTAATTCTTCAATGTCGGATTAAAGAGAACTGTTAAAATTTACCAAAGTAGTGATTGGCTAAGATGTATTTAAGAGAATCACTTAACACCACACAATTCCAGTTACATTGCGATCAATTCTGATGATCGGTGAGCATGAGGTACACTTTTGTACACATATGTATGTGTAAGCCGATTTAATACAAATATCTGACACATCATTAGCAAATAATCATTCATCTAGATTGTTTACTTAAGCCGACACAAAGTTGCTAAGAAAAATTCACACATAACACCACTACAATCTAACTTAAAAATCTGGAAGTAAACTAGTTTTGGATTTCAGCTCTATTTACCTCTCGTGGAAATTAGATCTTTAGTGAAAAGACCATGCTCAGAAATTGTTCATAGTGAATTGTTATGACTCCATCCATGTCTGTATCATGTTGTCTAAATGCTGATGTGAGTGTCTACGTAGAATATAGAGAAAAAAAAAAATACCCGCATCAACAATTGTTTTCTAGGAAGTCTGGCGATGATGCATGACTCACGCATGCGTACGGATAAGTTACTTACATATAGCACAATACAGCACTGAATAAAATCATCAAATAATATTGTTCCACGCCCGAATCGATCAAACTTTCTAATTAATAAATCAATTAGTCCATCCGACAAGCGGTAACCAAACGTTGTTAATGCTGTCTTCAGCTCTGTTCTATCAATATTTCCTGAATTATCTCTGTCGAATGAACGGAAGCAATTCTGCCAGTCTGTAACGTATTTCCACAGCGCTCCAAAATCTTGGAATGAAACTGTGCCACGATTTTCACGATCAAACATTCCAATCATTAAACGGACGGTTTCAGGATTAAAGGGACTCCATGTACCATTTGAAAGTGCCACTTGTAGTTCATCCGCTGATATATGTCCACTGCGATCTTTGTCAACTCTACAACACATAAAATTTGTTTAAATAATGAGAAAGAACTTTTCAATTGTTCAAGGGGCGTTTTTAAATTACATACCTTTGGAATACATCCCAAAGAAATTGCTGATCGGGCATCGTCGATTGTTGATACGCCATTTTCTCCGCAATAAATAAAATCGAATCGTGATGAAATCAAACGTCAAAGTCATACGCTGAATTGTTGTTTTTTTAACTGATGTCAGTGGTTGTCTGCATGGATGAACAAGGAAGGAGATACACAGCTTCTTCGTCTCCCGCCCTTGGGGAAAATTTGACAGCGTTTTTTATAACATTTCCCCTTCTTGAACAGCTGATCGGAGAGCCAAATTCACAGACAGGGTTTCTCTCCGAAATGAGAATACGTGTGAGCTACTCAATCTGCCGATTACCTTCCCGCTCAAACTATTGGGGTGGGTTTTAATATGAAAAAAAGTCGTTAATTTTTGCCAATTTCATTTAATGTCATAGAATGCTGATTCCTGTGATAAATTCTGCGGAATGTGGAAACATAATTTTTTTTTGTCATCTTTTGTTGTTTTAAGACATTTTACACAGTTGAACTGATTAAAAATTTAAAGTGAATTTAAAATACCGGCAATATTTCTCACCACCAAAAAATTCAAGAACATGGCGGAGGGAGTGCGTGTTCAGAAGGTACACCAGTAACGCAGCAGTTGCACTTCAGGCATACTTTTAAGAAATGTTTTAACATATTATATGTGTGTAAATAATTTTGAACTATTAACATATCAATAGACCTTGTTGCTAAATTATAAATTAAAATTGCATACATAATTTTATACATACAATATTACAATGCTTCCCTTATAAAATGAATACAAAACGCTACTACAGACTTATGTTTAAAATGAAAAATTGTCATAAATCGCTCTATTACTTTAAGTATAAATATGTTATTTAATAATTGTGTTCGTCATACTGTAGATGTGATTAGAAAAATATTGAATTCCACTAAATTATTGATTTTATAAGAATCGATGTAGATAAGTCTTTTCGTTAGTTATAGCTTTAGACCAAGTCGAAATATTAATAAAAATAAAATAATAATATACAAAACAAGAACATGAAATTCCGAACATGCGTAAATATCTTTAATCGTACATTCATTTCTGTTTTCATAAGTCATGTGATATACAAATAAATATAAATTTTACATCGTTGTTTTAGGTTGTAATTAGTTACACATTGGCATTACTATATACATTTTAATAAATGTAATGTAGTGGTATAGAATCAAAAAGAGTAAGTTATTTTTTATAATTTATAGCCCATTATTAAAAAAGAGTGGACGTGTGTTGTTTTTCTAAAGCTCATCAGAATCCTAACAGTAAAATACTGAATTCGCCTTTATTTCTGTAATTAAATAAGGTGCTAATAATAAAATTCTTCTTAGTAGTATATGTAATTCAAAATATCGGTAGAAACGAAAACCGCATAAAAAATACAAAATTCCTTCTTATGCTCAACTTTGAAATTGCAAATATGCATCCTTTCCTTTTTTGTACATATTTCACAAGCCATTGGATGCATAATATAATACTGAATATCTATTTAATAATAATTTAAAATCTTTATATATTAATTAATTAAGGTTTAGATGAGACTAATATCAAGGAAAATTTATTTGGTTACTTACGAACCTACTCCGAATAAAATCTCATAATGGTTGACGAATACAGGAAATACGTGGGCAATTTACGAATGTTTGACACTATTGTGGGCAAAAATTCAGGAAATGGTCGACATGTTGCAAATTTTGGAGGGGAAACGTAAACAAGTGTGGGTAACATGAAAAAATGTTCGATGGTTCGTAAATAACTTTCAGAAATAAACCTAAATCCACCACAATTCGTCAATAACTGTCAAACGTTTGTAGGATGTAGGGGAAATCAGCTGATCGATCAGCTGGGAAGCTGTGTATCTCCTTCTTCGTTCATCCATGGTTGTCTGCAAAAATTCACAAAACGAATGAGTTCAGCAACTGGCTTAAGTACCATGCACATTAAATTCGCCTTGTGATCAGAAGAGATTTTGAAAAATTAGAAACTTTTTCACATGGAATGCTCTCATATTCGAAATCAAAATTCAACAAGTATTTTTAAAAAGAAAAAAAAATATAAAAATGTTAGGCTGTGTACTGTAAAACATGGACATTATTGAGAGTATTGAAGTTCCTGCTAATTTTGAGAAAAAAGCTCTCTCTTGTCTACTCTGTTCAGTGACTACCCATCTTCTTCAAATATGAAGAGAAACCTTATTGGTCCTTAATTTTTAACTAATAAGCAGAGACCAATAATAATTGGTTAATAAGAAAGGAGATAGGCAGCTTCAGAGCTTATTTTGAAGTTGATTTTCGTTAGTTTATTTAAAAATTTCGCAAGAGAGTCACTATTTTTTGATAAAGAAAGGTAAGAAGGAGTTAACAGACAGGAAGACTTTTGACAGAGAAGCACAGTTTTCAAAGGCTGCCAGTGAGCGCTATTATTAAAGAGAAATCGTAATTTTGTAGTGTGATTCTGAAATTTTCTATTACTGAATGCACACATTCAATTCGCCTTCCATAAACTGCAATCAACTGCAACAATTTACTGACATGTCATACATGTCAAAAGTTTCAGCCTGTCGGCCGGCTTTAGGTAAACTTTTGCGAGTTTTTTTTTGCAAATTCTCCAGATTTATTTTCTTCTATTTGTTTAAGGAACTGCATCAATATGGAAAATGAACTGGATATCATAGAATCGTTGACTTCAGTTGGATATAATGGAAGTAACATTCGAAATGATAATCTTACTGAAGCCCTCAACGGTGGGGTTAAATCGGAATTATTTCGTGAGATTGTGGGATGGCTAACTTTTGAATTGCATGTGTTAAGAAAAACTGACGAGAAAGTGGATAAGGAATCGGAAATAAGTGAATTTTCAATGGAATTGTCTGCAATGCTTAAGGAATTAGGGTGTCCTTATAAGAGGTTTGTAGCTGGACCACTATCCAGTCGATTTCAATCGAAACAATCTCGAATACAACTATTAGAATATCTTATCACTGAATTGATGACTGCGAAAATGTGTCTCAAGCAAAAACCACTATCTGATGATTCGTTTGTGATACCGAAATTTGAGACAAACACTGCACGTGCATTGCAAATGTTATCAGAAGATCTTGAAATTGGTAAACCCCCGGACAATATAGCCCCTAAAGCTCTCTTTGATAAATTCAATTATAAGTTGGAAGAAGCAAAGCGGCGTACCAATAAGATGCTTCTTGGAGATTCTTTGATGAACTCCAATAAACAATTAAATGAACAGCAATGGAAAAAGTTGGAAGACATTCACAAGAGTTTGGATGATGAATACAACTTACGACGACAGGTGCTTCTCACACGTTTGGAGGTGACTGTACAATCTTTTCAATGGTCCGATAGGATGAAAGGTAGGGAAGCTCTCATTGCCAATAAGTATCAAGAAAAGATGAAAGAATTGGACAAGCTTCGTTTTGGTGGAGTGGATACCGATATTGTTGCACTGTTAGCAGCTAGATCCGACCTGGCGATTATTGAGAAGACCAGCAGCGCTAATGTGCGGAAAAATACAGGTTCGAAAATACAGAAACATGTTATTGGCAGTGTTCCAGATCGAGGAGGTAGAGCAAATGAACATGCTCCTCCTCCACCAGAAATGCCCTCTTGGCAAACTCAACGTGCATCTGGCGGCGGACGTGGTGGATTCGGCGGCGGCCCCGGCGGCGGTGGGGGTGGAGGCGGTGGTGGATTTGGGGGTGGAGGTGGGTTCCGAGGAGGACGTGGCGGTGGTCGTGGAGGTGGTCGCGGTGGTGGCAGCGGCGGTGGCGGAGGCAGTAACTGGCAACAGCCATCGCAGTTTCAGGGCGGTCAGAATAACGGAGGAAGAGGTGGAAATTTCCAACAGCAAAATCAAGGTGGAAACAACAACGCAGGAAGAGGAGGAAACTTTCAAGCACAGAATCAAGGCGATAATTGGCTGACTGGCAGTGGTCGTGTACAAGGTGCGGGCTGGAATCCGAGTCAACAAAACAACTACAACAACGACAACAACCAGCGGCGAGGAAGTTTTACAGGAAATAACCAATATGAGGATCAGTACCAAAACAATAGGAATCGTGGCGGCAATTCAAACTACAATCGCGGCAGGTCTAACTACAATCGTGGCGGTGGAGGAGGATATAGGAATAACTAAATCATTAACAATCAAAGTCCCTTTAATTGCGCCATTACCAAGTTGAATATTGCACTAATTTGAATCTATTTATAATAGCTAGAGCGTTAACGAATAGTGATTTACATAAAATAAACGATCATGCATATTTATCCGACATCATAGTATTTTTTCTGTTTTCGAATAAATTCTTTGCCATTTATTGCAACCAACTTTATCTTTTGTCTAATTTGGCGCTTTTTAATCAAATGTTTAAGGTGCGAGGGTGGAATACTTTCAAAGGTTGCTGACAAAAAGGTGTGTGAATGTTTCTGAGGTTGTTTAAAATTGACGAAATTCAAAACTTTGAAGTTTCAGTCAACGAACACCTACTCTTATCTTAATAGTAAACCTCGAGAGCAAAGTACCTTCGATCAAAGAGTGAAGCTGTTAGGGGCTGGTGACGACGGAGCGTGCTCTAGTTAATGGCAATTATTTTGACAACAGTCTTCAATTATGCTAAAACTTATTTGGCATCCTGTCTATTCACCAAACTACAAGTTATGAAATTATAATTTGCAAGAACATTTTCTTCAAGTCAATACAATTTTTAGTATATATTATATACTTGTAAATATGCGTATGTCTTTTAAGTTCACCCGTCAAGGTCTATGGTATGGAGGCCCGTTCTAGAGCGTAGAATGTTTCCATTGGGAAATTCGATGGTAAGTCATCTTTAATTATCTTCAATCATCCTAGACGTTGTCCTCAAATCATCCTGAACGGAACTCGATAGATTTGTGACCGTATGTGATGATGCTGGAATAAAGGTGAGTGTGTACAAGTTCAAAGTTGTGACCAATCCTATTGAAGCAGGTATAGTATCTTAAGGTGTTTTAATGACCGAAAGAATAAGATCGCGAATACAATTGCCTGAAACGAGATTTATCCGGTGGTACAGGGAACACTACTTCCGAGGCGTGTCTTAAATGTGGTTCCATCCAGAAGGCTTCCGTTCGCCAGACAAGGGGCGATTGGATCAACTTCATAAACTTGGCTGGGCTTGCAAATACCTACTAATGAGCTATGTAGTATCGAGAACGGAGGGCCTAGATGACTGGATTTTTTCTTGCGTTCATTGCTTCCGCGACCTCTTAAGCGGGTCCTGAAAAATATGATAATGATGATATTATATAAGCATTTACCGCAACAAAATGTTGTAATTCAAAGAATCTGAGCTATTGGGACAACGCAACAGAGGACGGCCTAGACTAAGATGTCGCAAGTGGAGAAGGACCTCAAAAACTTGGAGTGCGCAGCTGGAGATCGAAAAATCCTGCTGACTGGAGAGGCATGTTAGTCCGATCCAACTGTGGTCCACCCCGGACTGTAGTGCCACAAGTCGAAGCAGAAGAAGAAGAAGAAGAATTTGCTTACCTCAATCCGACGCAAAAACGCCTTTGAAGACCCATCTTATATCCTTTCTTATAAACAGCGGAACTGGGCGGATAAAATCGTGGCTTATACGAAATTTTCCTGCTTATATTCTCCTGTGGATTATACACACATTTGATACGAAAAGTTTAATGTTGAATGCATGGTTAGCCTCCAAAAGAGGTGAACGGAGGAGGGGACAGAACTACCACCCTAGCGAACTCTATTGACGCCAGGTACGACATTATACTACATTGGTGCTATTACATACTGAAACAAGTTCTGCTATCCGCCTAAATGTGCTACCATTAGTCTTACTTTTTCTGGGATATTTAGGTATTCGTGATAGGGTTATTTGTAAGAAGACTGGGTTTCATTATACATCGATTTCGCTTAGTAGTAGTAAAGTAGTAGTAAATAAATATTTGGAACAATAAAGCCAACAATACCGTCAGTGGTTTTAACAGACAAATAGATGCATTTAACACACCATGATTTCAAGGAATTACAAATAGCTCATATATGTATATGTTAATTTTTCAACTCCCCTCAAACCACGATATTGCAATATTGATAAACAAAAATGACTCAAAGAAACAAGTTAATATTAACTGAAGTATCGACTTAACTTATAAGTTAAATTTATATTAATATGCAATACATGCAATACATAAATTGGTCAGAAATTTGGTCATAAATGACCAATGTGGCAATTATGTCCCTACATCGGACTTAAAATTGATAACTCTCATAAAGATAATAAAAAAGCTGCTTATTTTCTAAAAGATTACACACACTTCCAAAAATTATCCCAATGCCTTTGAAACGTTCAGTTCATTTGAAATTCCTTTCTTAAATACTGAAGGGATGGTAACAATGCAAATAGGCCCGAAACTATTAAGTTTGCCTTATTTGACGTTAACGTATATAACTTTTTACAAAAAAATGCGATGTCCCCTTCATAAAAGTTATAGTAATACTAGATGATATTTGGCCTATTAACTTATCTGTCTATAGTCAATGTATATTTTGCTTATAGCAGAAGTAATATTTACGTTTGTTTTTTTTTTTGTTGTTTATAAAAGGTAGTTTATTGTGAAATTTGATTTGTAATCTATATACATATATACAAATGTTACATTCGTATGTACGTCACGATAATGCATTTCAAAAGTTCTGAAATGTTTGAGCCTAAATTGTGACGCAATATAGCTTTTCTTTAAGCTTGGTTTTTGTATCATTTTCAGGTCGATACTATGTCCACGAGCGCGTATAAAAGTGTTTTTTATCAATTCCCCATACGTCGACCGTAGCGCCACCAGCGGACGAAATATATGTTTGCTTGAAATATTCAACATTGTGAGAACACGTTGTACACGACGAATACGCGCTGGCAAATAACGCCGTCGCCGATGATGGAAACAGCTCCATCCTTATTTCGAAAGATAAACACCAAGATATCTTCAACTCACTGAAGAATATGAAGTCAGTGGGATACCCAATATTGCTCTGCCCCATCTATCTAAGGCGGTGGATGTATACGCAACCCTGTATAACAATGCGTTGAGTAATGCATATTACCCGAAGAATTGCAAAACAGCTGTGGTAACGCCAATTTCGAAACGGGACAAAGACACTTCCATCCCGACAAATCTCCGGTTCCTTGCATAAGCAAGGTATTCGAGAAGATAGTCATTAGAGCTCTGAAAGAATGGGTTGAAGAAAAACAAGTAATACCGGAAAATCAATTTGGCTTCAGGGCGGGGCACGGTAGGGTACGTCTTTATGGCTTCATTTCGCCTGAAGCTTTCCTCTATTTGGACGCAAACGGCCTCATACAAGATAGTAAAGGCAGCCCTCTCGTTTTCCACATCGCACGCCGAACAGTAGAAAGGCAACTTCTATACGAGTCGGACGTCGCTCGCAGCCACGAGAATCGCCTATGGTTCAGTAGAGCGATTTCTGCCCGCGACAGAGCAGTTTCTGAAAAACAACGGCATTTTTACTGGTGGTAAGACCAGAACCAGCGTTCGATGCCGCTAACATCTAATACAAATAGACGAGGTAGTTGAGTCTATAGCGCCAACTCATATAGGGGAAGTTAGTTTTTCAGGAATTTTAGAATAAGAAAAAAAACATAAAAAAAATAAATACAAAAACTAAAAAAATACAAAAACAAAACGAGACAAAAGGTGCATCACGGCGTATTAGATACATACATATGTATGTAAAGCATAAAATAACACATACGTCCTGGTGCACGCGTCCGTATATTTGTACGGATATATTTAAGTTTAATGTAAATAGTTAAGTAGAGTTATTGATTGTATATAGCTATAAGTTTAGGTAAAGTTTAGGTAGTGTATATTTACAAGTTACTTAAGTCAGGTTAAGAACAAAGAACATTGAAGTCCAAGTTTTTCCTTATTTTCTTGGAGGAATTACAAAAAATTTGCATAGGTGTAAGTAATAAATTTTAAAAATTAGAGGCTGAAAGGCATAAAACAAAATTCTTCGATTAACATAGAGTACTTGCGAAGAGTCAGTAAGTTAGTATTAAGATCTGTAGATTATGCTGGTAAGCTAGTTCAAGTATTTTTTGTCTAGTTTATAAGAAAATGAATGAGTAAAAATAAAAAATACATTAAATCTAAAATCAAAACGACGAATATGCGTGTCCATTTACAGAACGACAAATTAGCCGAGGTATTCACATGACAGAATAATTAATCCAAAGAGTATTTCAAATAGGAATCACGATTGGTTCAGCGAACGAGCTATCCTTGCCATCAACTCAATCATGCTGTTCAATTCAGCATTATAATATTATTATTATATATGCATATTATTCTGTGGTCGCCGTGGCGTAGTGGTAAGTGCGTCGACCGCCGCGCAGAAAGTCTAGGTTCGATTCCCGGACGGGACACCTCGCATTTTTCACGGCACCACCTCTTTCGAGTTGCTGACAACACTCGAAGATTGTCTACGAAAAGCTTCTCAAATTTCGCCGTTCGGAGTTGGCAAAAAACTGTAGGTCCCTTCTACTCGTGAGAGAACAGTAGCACGCACAGCACGAGTAGTTGTTGTAGAAGCTCGGCCCTGGTCCCTTGTGGGCTGTAGTGCCACTCAATTATTTATTATTATTATTATTATTATTATATATGTATGTATGTATTATATTATTATATATTATTTCTCATGTTTTGTGCTGTTTCTTATTCCTTAGGCATGCAACAACAATATACCAGAGCGAAGCGTGGCAGGGTACAGGTAGTCTAACATAAAACACAACAATTTTAAAGAGAATTTTAAATGTTTATTATTGATTCAAAAAACAATTCATGGTATTTACTTTTCAAAAATGATTTAATTTTTAAATTTATTCTTAATTTACAGTAAATTGGTAGAAAAGTGCTTAACTGTCTTAAAAAGAGATGTTAAACTTTGCTTGTTACTTAATTTTGAATATTATTTAGATAGTTCTCTGAAAGTTTACCCAATATGCAAAAGAATCTAAGGCGTTGATCAAGTAAACATATAAAGCAGTCACTGAAAAGAAAATGAAGGATTAGGTAAGCCAAATATGCTGCCTCCCGCAACCCCACTTGAGGTAGGTAGAACGTTGAAACTATAGTTTATACTTTCGCAAGAACGCACAACATAAATATGAAGGAAGTTTGCATTAAGTAAAATTAAAATTTAACCAAATTCTGCAACGAGCCGTACGTGGAGTGTTGCGTACCTTCATTGCCTATACAGTAACTCTTTGACTTCCTGCCCAAACACTGCTTGAGATTGGAAATAAAACCAAAAAAATATCTAAGTTACACTTGGCATAGAGTGGCTCGTATAGCCTACCTAGTCACATATCTCCCTTCCACTTCTCTGGACATTCCTGAGAAGCAAAGATCCTTGAAAAATGCTAAGCAAAGATGGGACAGACTGTCAGCGAAGGAAAAACAAAAATATTTTATGAAGGTCTTTTATTTTTAGCAAAGTCGCTGTAATCGTCACATGCGTTGCTCCTTGGCGTGGGAACCATCTGATCATTGTCTCCAATTTTCAAAATCGACATCATTCCATCTTCCGAGTGCACGGTCAAATGGCAGTGGAACATCCAGTAGCCGGGATTGTCACTGTAAAACCGTATTATCGCGTAGCCATAACCGGGCACCTGAACTGTGTCCTTAATTGCCGGTGATTTATCCAATCTCCGCTTCAGAGGGGTCGCTTTATCTATTTCTTCAATCTGAAAGAACAGAGATCAGTTAGCAAGCCTAATTGCAACGGCAATTTCTTTTCGCCATACCCTCTTGATATCGGTTGCTCCAAGAACGCCCATTCCAACCACTCGATAATCAAAGCCATGCGTATGAAAGGGGTGTCCAATAATTGTCTCTGAGGAAATGACAAACTCAATGTATTCGTAGGCGGGGATCTGTATAACATTGAAGCACTTGCAAAGCTCAGCTGTGCAATTTTTTCCCTGCTGCCGTAGCATGGTCTTGTTACAGAAAAAGCGATCTATGTCGAGAAACCGTGACTGCAGCATGGAAACCTTGGGCATTTCGAACGCAATATTGTCCATTTGAAATACGAAAAATCCAGGCTCGATGAACAGACCCATGCTGGTATAGGAGGTCGTAAATTTCGTATTACTATCCCATGGGGTGTACTCCAAGCTGTTCATTTGCGCCAACGCGATTTGTTCTTGATTTAGGGGCACGCCCACATCCACTGGATTCACCTGAATTCCCTTTGGTGTATACCCGTAGGAAAGCTTTTTCTTAGGAAGCCCATATTCAGGCGACCCCCTATAATGCAAGACTGCTGCTTGGTGAATTTGATTTCTCGCACAGAAACCAAGTCCCTTCACTCGGAACCAGTAGTTACCCACTCGCTCGGATGCATACACGACGACATCGTAGCGCTCTGCTGCCATTATAATCAGACTCTGGGCAGAGACTGGCTCAAGGTCATGTCCATCTGAGTTGATCACCAGCATTTCGTGATTGTCAATCGACAACTCCAACGGACAGTTTGCGTTGCCGTTGTATATAAATCGGAAACGGTACCGATACCCCTGATCGAGGGTGAATCGCTCATAGTTTACACGCACCTTGGGTGCCTTCTTGTAGAGGAGAGTGGCGTTGTTGTGTCCCCTTCCATTAATGACTACATTCTGCGGTAAAGTAGTGGTATAGTTGTAGAACCAATCCTGGAACATCACAATATGCTCTGTCAAGTCATAGTCGTACAGATGTGCATGAGGGTTTAATTCAATAGGCTTGCGACTGATTATGGGGCCCGCCAAGCCGTATGCTCTCTGGAAATCCATATGACTGTGCCACCAGAATGTGCCACTCTGCTCCACGGCAAACTTATATCGGAATGTATCGCCCGAATTGATGGGATACTGAGTCGTATATGGGGATCCGTCCATGTGTGGTGTTCGCCTTTGATGAATACCATGCCAGTGAATTGTCGTGGGTTCGCGGAGATTATTTGTCACATCTGCTACAATTGTGTCGTTTTCGCAGACCTCAATAATTGGGTCGTTGAAGTTGTGACCTGCCAAAATGATGCCGTTTTCAATGCCATCGGCTATGATACATCCCTTGTAAGGATTGTAGTTGGTCTTTTGACATATCGTCCCGGAAACCTCGTAATAGTGGACCACAAGGTGATAGTAGCATGACATCGGCTGATTTTGGATACATTCTCGTTTGCACGGATGATCGTGTGGAGACGACAAAGGAATACCTCTGCGACTGTAGGAGTAGTATTCAAGAGGATTCCACGGTCTGGCAGGAGAGATGTCATTTTGTCCTGGAAGACAGAAATTCAATTTATTACCATTGATGAAATCCGGTCATAAATAAATAAATTGGATGGTGCTACAAGGGACCAGCAAACTATGTTTTGCATGCTACAGTTCCTACGGTACATATAATAATAAAAATAATAATAATAATAATGGAGTGGCACTACAGCCCACAAGGGAACAAGGCCTAGCTTCTACAACAAATACTCGTGTTGTGCGTGCTACTGTTCTCTTACTAGTAGTAGTAGTAGTTTTTTTCCGTCTCCGAACGGTACGATTTGAGAAGCTTTTCATAGACAATGAGTACTTTTTGAGTGTTGTCAGAAAATCGAAACAGATGGTGCCGTGAAAATAATTCGATGTGTTCCGTCCACAAATCGAACCTAGACCTTCTGCGTGTGGGTCGACGCACTTACCCACTACTTAACGTATTAAATGTACAATAGACTCGAATAAATTTCAATTGAGTTACACGCTTTATGAAACTTTATGAAATATTAGTAAAATTAATAAAAGGCTCTTTACCCTTTTCAACATGGCGAGAAACCATTAAAAATATTTAAAAAATGTTCCCTTTAACACTTTTATAATTTTGAAGTGTTAAAAGGGAACATAAGAGTACTTTTCCACTAAAATTCGTGTTTAAATCTGTTACTCAATCACAAAATTCCACGAATAGTCCTGCCATAGTCCTACAAATGAAGTCGTTACTACAAGTACATTTAGCGCTGTGTGCACTTCAAGGCATAGTGCATATACCAATGTCGGGAGTTTTTCTACATTTTCAGAGGCAGAACCGGTTAATTTGTCCTTTACTGATTTAATACAAACATTTTACATTTTCGTCGCAAATAATGAGGTGGAAAGATGGGGCAGGCTGTGCAATTGCAACACCAACTTAGGCAAAATTATGCCCACTGTGGTACAACACCGATGGAGGATCTCATTTCCTTTTACCCAAAACTAATTAGTCTTATATGCAGTTCATTTTATTGTAATGATTGATTTCTTTTAGATATCATAAGAGGAAGGAAAAGAATGGTCTTATAAGAGTTTTCTTTGCTTAGAAAGGGCTTTATATATAAGGTTACCTATCTCCCTTCCGCTTTTTTGCTCTTCATTCAATGCTTCATAGAAAGTGTTACAGTGATCGAATTTAGTTCAAATTTGCGCCGTTTTGTTCAATAATCTGTTTCCATCTAGACGGCTACTTCATAATACCCCGCTCGTAGAAGCCCCACTCCTTATTTGCGAAGGCAACGAAATGTGTGGTTTGGCGTTATCCTGATAAAACACTACACCCTTCCTGTTGGCCAATTCTGGATGCTTCTGGTCGATCGCCTGCTTCAAGCGGTCCAGTTGTTCGCAGTAGATGGTAGAATTAAGCGTCTGGCCATATGGGAGCAGCTCATAGTGGATGATTCCCTTCCTTCACCGGCCTTCAAACACTACCGTTTTCGCTTGATATTGTCGTATGTGATTCAGTTTTCGTCTTCAGTCACCATCCGAAATGAAATGGGTCAAGTTCGTTCCGTTTCAGCAGCATATCGCAGGCGTTGATTCAGTTCAGAAGCTTTCATGCGGCACCCAAACAAGCTTTTTTTTGTATGCAGCCTTCTGCAGATAGTTTAGTTTGGTGACTAACTCCCATTTCCTGGGCGATGTCACGAGATGCCACATGCCGGTCTAACTCGATGATTTCCATGATTCGATCAGTATTCGTCGTCACAGGTCTTCCGCCGGCTGGCTTATCCATGGTGTCGTTTTCACCGGCTCTGAATCGTCGAAACCATTCCTCCGCGGTTAGGAGTGATACAATACCATCCCCCAAAACACCATTAATCTCACGGAACATATCCCTAGCGGATTTGCCTTTAACGGAGGCGAACTTTAACTAACTATAACTTTTGTTAGTTAAACGTTAAACGTTTAGTAGGTTATGTCAAGACGTTTCAAGTAATGTATAGTATTGCCAGATAGGAGCTCTGTAGCGCTTTGTCCCCGAAAAATTCAAAAGACAAAAAGGCAATATTTGACAACCTTATATTTATATATAGGAGATGAAAGAAGTTTACTTCGTGACAACTAAGGCTGAAGTCGATATGTGGAATTTCTGATCTGCTTAAAAACATCCAGATATAAGAAACTGAAGTGAACATTTTAAAACAAGTATCTCGATCTGCAACAAACAATTCAGCAACAGTTGGTCTTAACTGACTCCTGGATTTTTTATTATATAAAAAAGGCAAAAATTCGTTTTTAATGTAAATAAAATGCTACAATTTTTTATATTTAAAACAACATTTTCTGAAAAAATTATTTTTAAATTAAGCATAGAAATATAGCCTTCTTTTAAGCACTAGTTTATAGACAACTATGCTATGCATTGATTTAAAATTCACTTTCAATATATATTGCCAATTCTAGATTACTCCGAAAACCTCCGAGCTCCATCAACCATTGTTAAGACACGATAAGATCTAGTCGGCCCTGTGTTACAATCTGTTTCAAATTTGTACAGATCAATCAAACGGTGCATAAATATATATTCTAATCTTTTAATAAATTGTCCTTTGGTAGAAAAGCTTGGATTATTTGTATAAAACGGTCTGTGATTGCAAATCGTACTTGCTCAGTTTATTTTTGTTACATCACGTGGTGCAATGATCTGAACTTTAAGTCGATGATTTACATTTTCGCAGTTTTTAAGAATTAAATGACATTTATAAAATTTAAGTTTTGCTTAAATTTATTACTTTTGCACTGCTGCTTTAATATTTTCTGTAAAACTGTATAAAATTTAGTAAGCGTATAGCAAATATTTGCTTCGTTTATCTAAAAATATGATATCTTTTATGAATATAACAAACAATCAATGGATTACAGTATCCTACAAGCCACAGGGGTCTATTGATATTATCAATTAAATTGAATGAAGTTTGGCTGGCCCAAGAAATGGTTATATGGCTTACTGTAGTGACCGTGGCGTAATGAGTAACACCGTTGACCCACACGCCGAAGGTCTAGGTTCGATTTCCGGACGGAACACCTCTAATTTTTTTTCAAAGCACCATCTGTTTGGAGTTTCTGACAACACTCAAAGAGTACTAATTGTCTAGAAAAGCTTTTCAAATCTGGCAGCTCGTAGTCGGTAAAGATCTGTAAGTCCCTTCTACTCGTGAGAGAACTGTAGCACGCGTGGGCCTTTTAGATTTTTGCTTGAAAGCCGCTCTAGAGTAAGCGCAGAGAGATAAATGTAGGCACTAAAATTTAACTTTTTATCCTTCTGACAATGCGCAGTACAGCCGTGAGGAGATACAAATGAATAATAAATCAAAAAATTACTTTTCATTCTCCTAATTTAATTTTGACCCAAATAAGTAGCAGCAATATTTTTATCGTTTTCGCAGTAGAATAGGAATGTATAGGCAGTAAAAAACGAACAAATGCACTTTTAGCTGTTCGTGCTAAAAATAAAATATTTGTATTTAATAAACTGTAAATTTCTTTGGATTTTATGAACTCAATAGTGGCAACCAGGCACAAGGGTGCAAACTTAATTTCGATCTTCTGGTGTGGTGAGTAAAAATTGAATCCCAAAGAGTGCTCGAGAAAAAGACACAATTGATAACGGTGTAAGCTGCTTCTGACGACAAGTTGAATAATGCCTTGATAGTAAAGATAAATTTTCCCAATTTCTGACTTTGCATTCTCCAATATTACTAGACAAGGGCGGAGAGAAAATTATCTTGTGTGGTATCCTAGCCCTTCATGAATTGTTGATCTCTAGATTCACCTGCTACAGAGTTGTTAATGCGCAAAGGTGATGAGTGACTTCTCTCTTCTAGAATCTATTTCGTGCTCCTTTAACAATCCTTTTCAGCATCCGATAAATTTTTCTTAAGAAGGTTACGTACCCGGTTTTGGAACAGAACTTTGTTGCGGCTTAGCTATTAGTCATATCGACACCATCGAATCCCGCACAGACTTTCTTTGGCACCGTTATTATTAAATATTTACGATGCTGACGGATTATATCTGTCTAGAAAGAATTTTCGAAGCCATAGTTTTGGAATGTTATCAACGCACGGAATGTTATCACTACTTGAATTATACTCAAACTCATCTTAAATACCTTCTTGACCATGACCTAACATAAGATAATATTCTCATAAATGTAAGGTTCAAGTTCACTGTAGTAAAGTTCAGTTGATTCTAGAGCATTCGCTTTGACTATGAATATGCTCAGTGGCACAGTTTAAGAGAGTGAATGACCTCTCCACTGTCAAGTTTGTTAACTCATAATAGATAATTAGACACTTCCGTATTTGAAGTGCTTACAGATCTTAGAATTACATTTTATTACATTGTATCATTGTACTCACATTACTACGGAGATTAAAAATAAGGTAGGTGCTGTAAGAAGGCGAACCTTGGCCTATATTTAATTTTCTTTCGTGATATGTGAGTCAATGTGGAGAAAACATTTTATAGTTTTCCAAAAATAGTACAACATTTAAATGTGGAAAAGTGCGTAAAGTAATACTTTGTCACTCGTTTTACTTATTATTACTGTTTAGAATTAAAATACAACTTGTTCAAGAACTTTCACAAGTATTTGAGTAATGAATTTATCAAGGACTTGCACAGGGACATTGAACAAAAAATTTAACAAGGTATTGAATAAGAAATTGAACAAAGATCTTGACAGGGACATTGACACGAATTTATGGTCGCCGTGACATAGTGGGTAAGTGCGTCGACTCACATGCCAAGGTTCCAGGATCGATTCTCGGACAAAACACTTCGTACTTTTTCACCGCACCACCTTTTTCCAGTTGCTGACGACACTGAAAGAGAACCAACTGTCTATGAAAAACTTCTCAAATCTCGTCGTTCTCGGGAGACCAGTACCAGTAGTTACTGTATAAATTAGACCCTGGTCTCTTGAAGGCTATTTTGCCACTCAACTCGTCAGCAACTTGAAAAAGGTGGTTCCATAAAAATTCCTGGTGTTCGGATATCGAACCTGGAACCTTCGGAGTACGAGTCGATGCACTTAACCACTGCGCTACGGCGGCCATATTTTTTTATAAAATGGACAATTTATTTCTTTTTATTAATGATTAAATAATTGGTCTGATTTGGTAGTGCTTATGCATCAACTTTTGACGAAGGTGTCCATTTTGAATTCCGTGGTGAACAAACTGCTCGTACATTACATGGCTTTCACTTTCGAAACTATTTACGAGTCGCCGTTCGGAATTAGTAATAAACTATAAGTCCCACCCTCGTGTGAAAAAAACAAAATCACGCATTAAAAGTCTGTAGAAACTAGTCTGTTATCTTATGTTATTCTCAACTTTTTATGGTTTCGTTTTCATACAAATTCAAAAATTTATGGTAAAGTAAAATTACCCGGGTAATATGCAAATAAAAAATTATTAACTGAGAACCCTTTAAAACTTTTAAAACATCAATCTGTTGAAGTGAGTGCAGTGATAGTGTGTAGAAAATTTGCGGTACATTTTGTTATCATTATCTTTTTTCATAAGTTTTTATAAAGTTTTTTGCTTTGAAATTTGTGTTTAATTAATTTGTTTATAATTATGTGATAATTATTAAAAAAAAGGCGTATGAAGTGTGTACGTTAATGTATGCAATATGATCCAGTAAGCCATATTTCACGCTATATATTAATTGAACTTTTATTTTTTATTTTTAAGGCTTTAATAGAATAACAAAGTTTAAGTCCTAGATAGAATTGAAAAACAAGGGATCTGTATGATCTAATGCAATCCGAAGTAAACAAGAAAATAATACTATCTTTGAGGGTGTCCGAAACATATAGTGTTTCAAAAAGAACACTGAGATGTTTGATGGCAAATAGAGATGTACCCTTAGGAGAAGGTCCTAAGTGCCAATTAGGTAAAATAGTATTTCTACTATACTACGCTTAAAAATGGGAAAAAGGGAGAAATATCGGACATCATTACGTTATCATTAGAGATGAAAGGGTAAAGAACTACATAATACGAAAGACTCATAAGAAAAGAAAGCATATATTTTACTACAGATACGTTAATTAATAATTTTGAGGCATCTTAAGACCGAATTTTAGAATGCTCTTAAAAATGTGGCAGTGAACAGGCCATTCCAAAGAAAAGTAGTAATATAGACAAACATTTTTAATGGACAGCTATTTTGAAACTTAAACTACCATTACAGACCTATTGAACTCTAATGTTGAACAAAAATGTTTCTCTCTCCTATTTTTACACTGAGGTAGACACAAATTTGGAAACAACGAAACCACCAAAAAAGCTTCAAAGTGAACTTTAACCTTATTGGACCAAAAGCGTAAAACATCAACATATGAATTTTTCAAATCTAAACACCCAGTTTTGCAGGGCTGGGTAAGTACACTTTACGCAAGAAAAAGTTATTTTATCAAAATATGCATCAATTAAGAATTTTTAGCTATTGCCAATTTACATATCCGCGCATTAAATTTTAACCAAAACCAAGAAATCAAGTTGAAAATATTATAATTTATTACGGAACTTATGAATATATTATATTTTATTCTTTGACTTATGATGACATCTCGACGTGGGTATGGTAAGGATATACAAGTGCATATGTATGTATGTAAGTATGGTGTGCCGGGTTAGAATATATCAAAATTGCTCCCTATATATAAAGTGTTAATGAACTTATGTATCACTGTCTTCCCTTTAAAAAGAAATACCATTTATGTTTGCATTCAACCGTTATTAAAACAAAATTGTTTAGGCAATTACATAAAAAATGTATAAAAATATTCACAGATTTGACTTTTTAATATACTTGCTGACGTAAAATTTGTACACGCACCCTGTGAAGCTAAACCATAACCGCAAGACAACAACGGTATTTGTAATAACATGTATTTAATTAATACACCATGAAGACGATTTGTAGATATTTTTTAATTAGCTGTCGACTTGATTTGTTCATCCTAATTTAGAATTTTAGAATCTAACAGTTTTCAAATGAAAGTAAACACACCAATAAAAATAGCTGAGCTTATTAATATTTATTTATTCGAAAAATGTCACTGAACTCTACCGCGGGATACAGAATCATGTGTCTTTTAGCAGATTGGCTAATCGACTACCTTTTAGTTAAATTATCTATAACAGCGCTCTATCTATAACTTAGCTCTTAGTAGTTTCTAGTATTTCAAAACGGTCACTAAATCGATCGTACCATAAATTAAAGAAATGTATCCCAAAATGAAGACAACACCAAAAAGCACTGAACTCATCGTAACATAAAATTGTATTTGATTAACAGTTTTAAGATCGCATCACATTTGGTACGTTCACTTCTTTATATCTTCACCTTCCTGGGTGTGCACTTATCTATAAGATATCTCTTCATCCGCTCCAACGAGAGCAAATCAAATAACAAAAGAACCTTCCGCGACGATCAACCGTATGTGACTGCTAGTGGAAAATCGTCGTCGTCTCAAATTTATAGAATTTCGCCTGTAAAATCTCATATCGGACGTAAGCATAAAGAAAATGACCGAGGTTCCAAGGCTTAATTATGCGGAGCACCTCCAGAATTTCGGTTGATTAAGCAGTGTCTATAATTTCGACTTTCTTCTTTCATTTTGCCTTGCGATTCCATCTCACTCAGAAGGTCCGCCGGCTAATTTAAATACACAAAATATTTTACCGCAAATATTATTTCACAAGTCGAAGAACTTTTACTCAAAGCTGGATCACTTGTAAGTTCGATGCGCTCCGAGATTTGAATTTATATTAATTGGTGTAAAAAAGGCAGGAGGCGATAGCTTGAAGTGACAAGTAGAGCCGAGTTCGTTTAGTGCGGAGCAGAAACTACATATCTGTCCTCAGATGACATAGAAATTATTTAAAATTATGTGCATAATATTTGTGTGCCCAGGGTCGGAGAATCCCCTCATTACAAACAAATCTATTTCTACGTGGACTTTTTTGTAATCGTAACTTGGTTCGCGGTTGTGAAATTGTTAAAACATTCGGCTTTATTTATGATACTAAAGATTCCTCGCGGTAGAATGACTGTGACGGCCGAGAAACTCTTTTCATTTCTGAATAGATTTGAGAGCCATCTTTGAGGAGAACATTCAGTTGATATGCAACGGTGTGTCTCGGAAAGTCAAAAGTTAAACACTGAAGGTTTGAAGCTGTCGAGAGGTATGACATTCTGGAAGAAAGAAGACAGCATAATAAACTGGAACTTATCTTCCAAAAAATACCGGGGAATTTGAATTTAATTTGTTTTGAATTAGGGTAGGGACAGATGTTTTTATTTTTATGTTGGCACCACTTTAAACGGCCCATCTATGCCAAATTTAATTTGATTAGTGTTTGAGATACGCGTCCTTTTTAGAAAGCGAATCTATCCTTTTTATGATGCCTAAAACTATTCCAATATGTCTGATGATAAAATATTGGCAATGTTGCAAATGGTTTTCTTTGAACTAAGCAGATTCTTTAAGCTTTCTTATTGGCCTTTTGACAGCCCTCTAGGTTAACCTATTGTACTTAATCGACTTAAAAATATTTTGGCTTAAAACTGAGAACATGTAAAACTTATGAAACAAAATTATTTTTTCTTAATCCTTAATCTCATCTTAATCTAACTTAATGATATCTATTAACCTTAATAAACTCAATTGCTTATTTAACTTAAGCTGACTAGAACTAACCAATCGATCATTTTGTTATTTAGTTGCTATTATTTTCATTCCTTAGGGCAGGATGTGCTCTTGAGCACACAGCAGCTACAGATGTTAGAGTTGTTGAGAGGGTCGAGTAAAAAATCTACCAGCATGAACTATAAAAAAGGAAATAGAAGGCTCTTTTAAGGGCAACATATTTTTACCGTCGCAATTTGCAATTATAGTTCTTCTACTTAGCATTGGTTTGATTGGTCATAACACTTATGATTCATCTACGAAATATTATATTTCGTGTTACGCATATAATCAAAAGCCGCATTGTCAAAATTAACCTCTATGTCGGAGCGCATTCAATTCGTCCAATGAGATTTTGAAGCGCAGCTTCGCAAGATTTTTCCCAACGACAAGTATATTATGAATGCAATTTTGAAAATGTGTACTTTAACCAGACTTTCCAAGCTTTTCAGTAGGAAGGAAATGGGATTAATTGATTTAGAAAAGTGGTCGTGCTTCCCGTGGCGTAGTGGTAAGTGCGTCGACCGCCACACAGAAAGTCTAGGATCGATTCCCGGGCGGGACACCTCGCATTTTTCACGACACCATCTCTTTCAAGATGCTGACAAAACTCAAAAGAGTACCAATTTTCTATGAGAAGCTTCTCAAATTTCGCCGTTTTGAGCAGGCAAAAAACTAAAGGTCCCCTTTATTCGTGAGAGAACAATAGCATGCATAACACGAGTAGATAGTTCAAAAGCTAGACACTGCTAACTTGTGGGCTATAGTCCCACCCAATTATTAAAATCTATGAAAACATGCACATGAACAATACCAGCCGGACTTTGCTTTTCTGCCAGAGAGAGGACACAGTTCACCAAAGATTGTCACTTATACGAGTATAGGAGGGTACAGCATAGTCAGCCCACAGCATCTCTCATATAATATCAACTCCCCCTTTGTGGCCAACTCACATAGTCTTTAAGGTTTTTTTTTAGTAAGAATGGAAGGAACATATACATTAAACAAATAAACAAAATCAAGCATATAAAAAAAATGTTAAATGGTACACGCGTCTCTATTAACAATGAACACGAACACACACAAGTAGGGATAAATATTTTTAAGTAATGTTAAGTTTAAACTTTTAAATTAGAATACAGAAACTCACAAAAGCCAAAAAAAAAATTGCTTTATAACAAAATAAATAAAATAAGAGGAACTTTAAAATAGATAACAGAGAGATTAGATAAGAGACCCATGTATTGTCAGTAAGTTAGATTTAAGAACAATTGCTCAGTTTTTTAAGTTAATAATCTGCAATAAAAATCAATAAAAAAAATAAGCTAAAATCACAAAAAAAAACACAACAATATAATTTTATGCAATATGTTATAATGTAAGTTTGACATTATACGTATGCACATATGTACATAATGAAGATTTTTAAAGAATGCTGTATATGCTATATACTTATCATAAAAATAAATGAACATTCATTTTGGGATAATATCAATAATTAGGGTACACATTTAATAAGGAAATGCTCTTCATATCTTTACCACATCAGACGTCAACATTTTTTCACTGCTTGAATTATTAGCTTTTGCCATTGCACCAACAGAAGAAAAACATACAAAATGATAGAATGCATATCGTCTCAATAAAGTTTATAGACTCGAATACAAGATTGGTTTTATGGCGAAAGTACTAAAGTGCAGAATTGTTTTTTTTTTCTACAATGATAATAATCGAACACACTCCCCGTTTTATGAAATTAATCCTTCAAACTTCACACAATCTTGCTTTTGTTTTATCTATGCATATTCGAATAGTATCTGTCCACTTTATTTTTAACTGGAAGGATATCGAATGTTAAGTTATAACCTAATAACTTGGAGCTTTCATTATAACATACATTTTTATTAAAAGTCAGTCATTTATGCCAACTGTATGAAATATTGATTTTCGGTCACATTTTTCACATTAAATACTAAGCGACCAGACAAATAAAAAAAAAACAGGTCAAATAAAACCAAACAAAAACAGCGAATTCGGTCTAGTAGCCGGGTATCCGCCTTGAGATTAAATGGATTATTTGAAATACTTGGTTATTGGCTTAATCAAATTACAATTCGTCAAATATCTAGTTAAATCGTCCGAGAGAAGGTATGAAAGTTAAATAGCAAGGAACAACCGAAACACTTACATACGTTTCGATTTCAAAAATAGCTAGGTTAATATGTACATAGTTATATCCTGGCAAGGGATTTTAGGATTTGTATATCCTTTTCGATGTAAAAGGTACAGATGTGGAACTTATAATAAATAGAGATAATTGGCATAATAAAACAGACCGGATCATAAATATTTTTTTTTCTTTTGGATTGTGGTAAGTTCATGAGTGAGGATTCTAATGGGTAGCTGGTTCTTGTGTTATTGTTACATTACATACAGTCACAATTAAGCATTTTGTTCTAGAAAGTGCAGTGAAACAAGAATAAAAAAAAATAACAAACATCTAAAAAGATTTGAAACCTGTGCCTCCTGTAGTAACTTTATTGATCACTGTTTTCGATTTTGTTTTACCATTTAACATTTAATTATTGTGATACTTTAAAAAAATAAAACAAATTGAAAAGCCGAAATTTTGAAATTCTACACATCAAATAAACCATAATTATTAAAAAAAAAGGTTTAAATTGTCAGTTGACAATCTTAAGCACAGCGGCAATTAATAATAATAATTGAGTGGCACTACAGCCTACAAGGGACCAGGGCCTAGCTTATATTTACAACAATTACTCGTGTTGTGCGTGCTACTGTTCTCTCACGAGTAGAAGGTTTTTTCCCGACTCCGAACGGCGAGATTTGAGAAGCTTTTCATAGACTATTGATACTCTCAGCAACTCGAAAGAGGTACCTAGACTTTCTGCGTGACGGTCGACGCACTTACCACTACGCCACGGCGGTAGTTACATAACTTAAAATTCGTCTATGCAAAGAAAGTGCAATTGAAATTGAAGACGGGTTTAACAACACAAACATTAATTTGCGCACAAAGCTTAACTTCAACGCCAAGTCCATGTTGTCTATAATATTTTCACAAAATACGAAGAACTTAATGGAGGTTTAATGAACCCAACGAAGACGGTACAATTCAGGAATGTTGTAGCGTCTATGGTTGTATTCATAGAATGGAGCATTGACACTGTCGGTCTCTGCTATTTGGAGTGGAATATTCGCAAAAATGAGTGTATATCATTAAAATATATTATTTAAAGTATTGAGAATTTACAACGTATTGTATATTGCAATATATAACATCAAATATAACATCAAATTTACTTATTACTGATTTGGTAATGAATGCTAAGTTCCTTAGCCATACCTTGCTCCTTATGCGCCAGTCGTGGTCAATTTTTTCCATGATTTCATTGACTTATTTAGTGATTTGTAGCCATAGTGAGGTCTAATTTTAATATCAAAGTTATAATACTAACAACGGGTACATCACTTATCTGATTTTTTTTCTACTTACAGCATCATCTCGCAATTTCTATTTTAGAAAAGGAAAATGTGACGATTACGTTCAAATGCTTACACATTTTCAAGCGTAAATAACTTTTCACGGAAAAATTCACTTTTGATAATATCTTCTCATAAAATGAAGCTTATAATGTCAACTTTCACTCAAGCTATATACACACCCAATATTGAGAAAATGAGAAACAGATAAACTTTTCGAATTTTTTTTTGGAATCTCTTAATTTTATAACAACAAATAAATATTCACAATCAACGACATTTTTCTCAACTCAATTCTTTGCTATTCGATCACTCTTCATTATTCAACACTTAAGCTTCGGTCTAGATCTCTTCATTTGCCAATTTTCTCCGATCTTCAGTACAGCCATCATCCCCAGAATCGAGTGGTTTTCAATGTGACAATGATATAGCCAGTAGCCAGGGTTATTGCTCAAGAAGCGCACAATTATGTAACCAAAGCCGGGTACCTGCACGGTGTCTTTCTCGACTGGATAGTCGTGGTTTCTGCTCAGCAAACCATATCTGTCAAAGTCCTCGACCTTAAAACAAAGAATAAATTTATGCTTTGAATATTTATTTTTCGTCCTCTTACTCACCCTCCACAGATCCTCCTCGTGCAAGACTCCTTGACCAACAACTCGAAACGTGTATCCGTGGATGTGAAAAGGATGTGTTCCCTGCATAAAATTCACCACGATCATCTCCACTGGTGCATATGCCGGCAGAGATAACACATTGACGCAACGACATGTCTCCCGCGAGCAGTCCTTCCCAGCTATGGCCAACGTTGTCTTATTGCAGAACATATTGCTGTCGAAGAGGTCACTGGACTGAAGCAAGGATATCCCAGGCATTTCATAGGTAATATTATCGATCTGCATTTGAAAGCCTCCTTTGCCTACGTGGAAACCGAAACTTGAGTAGAACCTATGAAACCATGTGGATTCATGCCATTCAATGGGACGCAGCGATTTCAATTCAGTTATAGGAATTCCTTTTGGATCTTCGTGATCCAGGGGATTGACTTTAGCCCCTTTCACTCTGTAGTTGTATCGCAGCACATCGAAGGGTTGATTGTTGAAAGTATTCGCACCTTGGTAATGCAAAATCGCGCCCTGATAGAGGTTATGGATGCTACAGTTGGTGTAACCTCGCACTCTCAGCCAATAGTTTTGAGGATATCTGTCAGCGTGGAGAACGAAGTCAAACCGCTCTGCCGCTGTCATGAAGAACGATGAAGCCACAACTGGTTCGATATCGTTGCCGTCCGTGCTTATGATCAGCATTTTATGGTTATCAATGGACACCTCAACCGGACAGTTGAAAACACCGTTAAAAATGACCCGAAACCGATATCGCTTGCCGCGAACGACGTCGAACTGCTCATATCGGAAGTTTCCCTCATCAGCAAATACATGGTTTCGTCCCTTTCCGTTGATCAGAATGTTCGAAAGCGTGGTGAAGTCATAGTTGTACACAACGTCCTGGATCATTATCGTATGCTCGGTCAAGTCAAAGTCATACAAGTTGTCGTGCACGTCGAAGGTCCTGGGCTGCCGAATAACAAAACTCCCAGCAGCGCCAAGGCCCCGCTGCCAGTGGCTGTGGCTGTGATACCAAATTGTACCACTGCGGTCTGCAAGAAACTTGTAACGGAATGTCTCTCCGGGATTAATTGGATACTGTGTGACGAACGGAGCTCCGTCCATGTCAGGTGTCTCACTCATGTGAATACCGTGCCAATGCATCGTCGTCGCTTCTGTTAGTTTATTGACCACATCTGCAACGATCGTGTCATTTTCACAGACTTCAATTGGTGGCCCCGGAAGCATTTTGTTAATAGCGACAATTGCTGAGTTAACACCGTCTGCATACAGGCAGTCCTCTGCTGAGCACCATTTGCGGTCGTAAAGACATTGATGGCATTCGGGACCCATTGTCTCAGTGAAGTGAATCACAAGTTTGAAGAAACATGTCATATGATGTCCTGGAATACATTCCCGTTTGCAAGGATGTTTTGCAAAGTCTCTGTTCTGCCTGCCGAGCTCCTCATTTACATTACGCGAGTAGTCCAATGACTTACCAGTTCTTATAAAAGCATCTGAAATGAGACGAAAAATAAAGATTGTTTAATAAATAAGACTAGCCGAGAAGGATTGCAAATAGCCCTGTCAACTAAATCAAGTTGCACGTAGCACGTAGTAGCCGTAGCGTGTATTGGTCTTAAATATCTGAAAGTTGTTATTATTGGTAAAGGTAAGCATCTAAAGCAATTTGAAACAATCTTTTCTAATAGGTGTTGGTACTGAAAAATGTGGGTTAAGGGATATTAATATAATATTAGTAAATGATACGTAAGTAGTCTTAAGTGGCATTTGGTCGATAAATTTATAATATACCAAGTTAAAGTAAATATTTTAAAATTTGATTTGTATTCCACTTACTACAAGTAAGTCGCCGTGACATAATGCGTACTCGTAAGTGCGTCGACTCACACGCCGAAGGTTTCAGGTTCGAACACATCGCATTTTTTTATGGTACCACTATTTGTCTATATATTGCAACTGTCTGTCTATATATAGCAACTCAAATTTCGCCGTTAGCACTACTCGTGAGAGAACAATAACATGCAAAAGATGAGTAGTTGCTTAAGAAGTTAGGTCCTTGTAAGAAGTAGCTAGTATAAGTACTAGTTCCATTGTTTGGAATGACTACTTGTACTTATACAATACCAAGTTACAGTTTGATGCATTCTAAAGTTTAGAATGATTCATAGTGCATAGGTTTTTTCCGACAGATCACGACTGACTTCTTTTTGTTCAGTGTCGATTGACAAGTCATCATTGTAAGACTCACAAAACAATAACGTTTCGCAAATTTGAGTCCCGATTATAGAAGCTGTAGTTGAGAGTATACCCGAATACCAAAATTACGCAAACGGGAATGTTTTGTCAATAGTAACCGTTATCGATCGATCTGAATGGACTACGTGCTTCCTGAAATTCTCGTTCATCAATCATTTTGGTAAGCACGTTTTGCTATGATGGATTTGGCAAATTTCTGACAAAACAAGGAAAAAGTCAACAAATTATTCATGAAGAGATTATGGTTCTAAAACAAGGTTCCGCGCCTTCTTTATCAACTCTGAAAAGTAGTCAAGTAAGTTAAAAAAAAACGCCGGAGAGAGCATTGGCAATGACCCCGCTCAGGTCCACCGCTGCTTATATAAGTTTCTAAGGCAAGGACCGCCCCGCGGATTAGATATATTTCTACAGCAATATATTTGTATTTTTTCTAATTTTATGAAATTACGTTGTTTTACTTTGTGCAGACATATTTGTTTTACTCCTTTATCATACACATTGCTTACAAAATGAAGAAGTCAGGTTATATGTATACTTCAATTTTAAATCACTGAAACTTCTTGGGTATTATCCGAGTTTTGGTGATTTATTGAAGATATAGAGTAGTGCTCTGTTTAGAGATTTTTTGTGTAGCAACAAATATAACAATATTGTATGAATGCATGAAATTGCAAGTTCAGGGCACCCTTTCATTTAAAAATGAACATTAGAAAGTTTATAAAGAGGAATTTTTTAGCTATTATCTTTTTGGCAACACTGGTTTAAACAGCTGACGCACGTTTCGTATTTTGTGTATTTTTCACTGTCAAACATCTTCAGTTTGGTCTATAATTTAACCATGAATCGTCTTACAAACGAACAACGCTTGCAAATTATTGAATGTTATTATCAAAATTCGTGCTCTGTTAAGAAAGATCATCGCGCGCTTCTTCCATTTTATCAGTTCATTTTTGTCTCAATGGGTACGTAAATAAGCAGAATTGTCGATTTTGGAGTGAATATCAGCCAGAAGCATTGCAAGAGCTACCAATGCATCCAGAAAAAGTCACAGTTTGGTGCGGTTTATGGGCTGGTGGCATCATTGGACCGTACTTCTTCAAAGATAATGTGAATCGTATTGTAACTGTGAATAGTGAGCTCTACCGTGAGATGATATCCAACTTTTTTTTGCCCAAAATGCAAGAGCTTGACTTGTATGATATGTGGTTTCAACAAGTCGGTGCCACATGTCACACAGCACGGGCAACAATGAACTTATTGAGAGGCGAGTTCGGTGAACATTTTGTTTCACGTTCGGGACCTAGATCGTGCGATTTAACCCCTTTAGACTATTTTTGTGGGGCTATATTATATCTCATGTCTATACAGACAGGTCCGCTTCAATTGACGCATTGGAAGACAACATTAAAGCATTTATTATATTTGAAAAAATTTCCTATAGCTTTCACGATTTAATAGAGAACGAACGGAAAGACGGACGAATTGAAACTATGAGGTTTTTTTCGAACTGCGCACCTACTGAGGCTTAAAGTAAAAAAATATCATATTTTTTGCAAAATATATAAATCATATTAAACACAATAAAATGAACGATATTTTATTCAGAACAATTGTATTATTCGTTGTAATTTATATCTGTGCATTTATGAATGTATATAACTATAAAAATTCTACAGTCACGAAAATAAAACCAAACATAAGCCAGTAACAACCACAAAAAATTTCATCTTACAGTTGAAATGGTCCACCTAAATTTAATTCTTCTTATAACGGAATTTAAAATGAGTAATTTTTATCGATTTACTTTTAATTTGTTAATTATTTATAATTTATATATAAATAGATAGCATGTCTTCACTAACAGCAAATAATCGAAGTAATTGAAAACGTTGAAACGGAAGCAAAGCAAAAAATCATACCAGAAAAATCTTGGACCATCCGAAAAAAGCGAAAAAAACACTTCACTAATTCAAAGAATAAAAGAATATTATATACATATTGTAAAAGAATAAAAGATATACGATTTTTATCTACATACGGACGGAAAAAATTTAACCTTTCTGGGTATGAGGAGAGTGTAATGAAGAAATTAATCCAAGCAGGGTACACACACTTTGCTTTATTTGAACTTAAAGACATAACGAATACTCTCAATTTACAGGCCTATTGTATCACAATCAGTCAAAACAGGCTGTAAACAACAAAGTGTTCACGATTTAGTCACCCTTCAAAGAATTAAATTATGGAAGTATAAAACAGTTGACAAGAACAATTTTTTGACAGCAATTCGAAATAAGGTATCGTTAGTATAAAAACATTACAAACAGTACAACGAAAATTCACTTAAACTGTTAACGACCATATCGTTCTCGAAATACATACCGTTACACTGTGTGAAGGTGGCGCACAGGAAGACCAAAATGCAAAACCGTAGACATAATGTTACAAACTGACCCGGTGCCGTACTAACTCTTGCCATTGCAGAGATATCACTTTAACGATTGAAACCATTTAGGAGATTGCTTCCTCTTATTAACACTTCCCCACTAACAGAGAAAGTTTTCCTTATATACAAGGGGCAATCTTTCTGAGACCAGGGAAAATGGTTTTATTCTCTAAGTGGGCTATGGCTAACATTCATACTTCACGCAATTAGTTAATGCTGCCAGCAAGTAAAAGACCAACTCTTTACGGATTCTTTCGCCGCTTAGGAATCCGTCAATGCGCGTCTCATACATTTGAGCATTCTTGAGACGTGACACTTTTACTTTTGAATGAATTCTAGCAATCCTCAAATTCGAGGCAGCTGCAAAATTGTATAACTGAACTAAGACCGTCTTTATGATTTGTTTTTGATTTTGTCACAGATAGGAAGATCGCTTATCTCATCTTACGCCACTTGATTCTACCAGAACGTGTGAAGCTATTAAAGTTATGCGCAAAAGTTTCTTTTGAAATGATTTTCCCCTAATTTTGTTTCTTGCTGCCATTTTTATGGCTTTCAGTCTGACCTATAATTTTGGAGTACCGGTGAGTGTATATGTATAACAAGAATGTCGTCACAGACAAATCGTTGATTTTACTGCTTTTTCCATCCATCACTTACTATGTGATACAAATTGGTTCTGATCAAAAGCTGAGGTCTACAGTGAAATGCAAAAGGCATAAATGCTGTTCAAGAAACGTTGGACACTTATGAACAATTTTCGATGCTGTGATGGTCGTAATTAATTTTACATTTACATACATGCTTAACTCTGCTCTTATGGTTATTTTATTACCTACGTGCAAAGTCTCTATTTCTGGGTATTCTCTTTCTGTATCTGAAAGTACAAAACTTAAAACGTTATTTACGGAAAATATGGTATCTGCCTCAGTTCGGTTCTTGCGTACACAGGGGAACTGCGTTGATAGCACTCAAGCTGGCGAAGTGTCAACACTAGTCCTGATAGTGCACAAGACAAGTTGGCATACAGTCTTCTCGTGCCGGCTATCACAACAAGCTAATGTGATCTAGTGTGAACTAGTGTATACAGTGATCCTACTCCGCTGCAGTGTTAACATAATAGCCATGGCCTACCAGCTGTTTATAGTCAGTAAGGTACTTCCTAGTCACGTAAAAAAACACTTATTATGTAATTTAAGCAATCCACGAATTAACGGTGAAATATGATGTCCCTTAAGAGACAAAACAGACATAACCACCACCCTGGAGGTGCGATTGATGGGTTTAATGAGGATAAAAAATGCGACACCTGCTGCAGTCATTGCTACAAAGAGGGGAAGCAGCGCTTATTTGGACGTGGATTCGTTTCCTTAGGCAGACATTGGGAAAAAGTCTTATGCTACACTACTATAAGCGAAAGCATAAAGGCTAAATTCCGAAACATCAGCCAGATTCCATTGAGGACAGAAGAAAAGGATGACTTCTACGATTTTCTAGAAAGTACATATATGGCCAACAACTAAGCCAACAAAATCATTCAAAGAGACTTCAACACACAACTGGGAAAGGAAGATATCTTTGCTTATGTCAACGTAGAACACAGCCTCTACCACATAACATCTTTTCTTAGTTTACGGTTAGCTCTCGAGGAAGAGAGAAGAATTTTTTTTTGTTTTTTGTCTAGTTCGTAAGATATTTTGATAGTTAGTAATAAAAATGCAATTAAAAAAAAAAAACAACATCGGGAAATAGACACAGGGTGATGGATTTCACCTCAGGGCGGAACCTCTCTGTATTTAGCACGAATTTCCCACATATTAACAAGCATGATGGGATCTGGGGTAGATTCAAGTAGTCGGGCATGGTTTCGTTCTTCTAAATTTGAACTGGTGCAACCACACCACTATCGCCAGCTGTGTGAACTAAGAGTAAAGAGTTTTTATTGCAAGTCATCTGAACCTGCAACTTTGTTGTTTTTCAGCTTTTTAATAGCTGTGTCGTTTTCTTTGCGAGGATACAATTTTATCGATTACCTCCATCTCTTTTGGTCGATTCAATTATGAACCTAGAATCTTTTCTTCTTTCGTCTGCTTGCCTGATCCGAGTCTTTCCGAGAGAAAACGTTCTGCTTGCAATTTTTGATGGCATCTGGAGGAGAAGATTCCAGATTCCTGGAGGGCTGTAAGGCGATATGCGCCTCGTCCAGCGTCGGTGGATACAACGCTTATGATGGCTAGTCGAAGAGTAGAGCGTAAGGACCAGAGTTGAGTTCGTTATTCACACATGTGATTGATCATGATTAACTACCAATCGCGGGCATGTCTTTATTTATTTGCATTTGATCTATAAATCATAAATTTATTTATTATGTATTTATTAATTCTTTAATGTTTACATTTTAAGTTATGTATCAATAATTTTTATTAAGCTTATGTTTGACTGAATTTTTTCTTACTGAACATATTTTATTTATTTGTGAAGTAGAATTACTTTGTTTTGAAAATTAAAAAACTCAGTTGAAATAACTAAATACTTTGTCTGAGTTTGTTTTTTGTATGCAGAGAAATAAAAATAATGTCTAATGAATAACTGTTAGTCGTGACTTATAAATAATGCGAGAGAGAGAGAGAGAGAGAGAGTACACAATATTATGGTTTTCGGTTATATGACGTGCTCTCGTGAGTTCATATGAACCTGATGTTATAGAGTCTGCCTTTAATATAGGTCACAGACGATCACTTATCGGCTTGAAGTTGTTAGTATTCAATCTAAGCTGCTTTCCCACAATGATTCTGCATCCTAATATGTGCCATTTCTCGACGCGGGTCAGCGTCAGACGACAGAAATGTGTTTAGCTAATCGAGTTAACATCACCTTACTTATGTGTGTTGCGCCGCGAAAGTGCTTCTGGATTAATTAAAAATGTTCGTCTGCACATTTGTGCTGTCTGGGGCAGGCGATGAAAGTCTCAAAATGATTTTCTAAGTCCCACGATGCAAGTCAATGAAGCGAAGTGTGTTGTTTACGAATGTTTTTCAGTTCAGATCTTCTGAGCTGTATTTGCTTTTGCTTTAAGTCAATCTATAGCGGCAGCCTACCCACTCATCGTTGGCGTGATGGACAGTTGATTCCTATTATTTCTGATCTTTCTCGTGTGACGTTACGCTACATAGTTCCATAGTGGAATTTGCACTACTCCTCAAGTTGAGTGCGTGGGTAATATAGCATGGGAAGAAAACTAGCACAAGGTTGTCACCGGTTAAATCTTGTCGTGAATTGAATTTAAATGCATTTTTTATTATTCATTCATTATTACTTAAATGCTAGACAAAAATACTTAAACCTAGCTTAATAATATAATCCATTGATCTTAATTTTAACCTACTGACTCTTCGCGAGTACTCTAAGCTAATCTAGTCTATTTTTCTTTTTGCCTTTCGGCCTCTTGTATTTTGAATTCTTTGCTTACAAACTAATTACACATTTTTTTTAAATCCCTCAAGAAAATTTTTAAAAACTTGAAATTCGAAATTAATTTTTACTTCTTAACCTACTTTAATAACTACATCCTAAAACTATACTACCTAAAACTAAACTAAAACTTATAACTATATACAATTTAAACTAACCTAATACTTAAGTCTACTTATATTAAACTTAACTATGTCCGTAAACACTATACGGACACGTGCACCAGGGCGTATGTGTTATTTATATGCTTTACATATATATCTAATACGCCGTGATGCACCTTTTTTTTCATTTTTATTTTTTATTGTTTTTTTGTGTTTTTATATTTTTTAATTTTTTTGTATTTTTTTTTTAATTATTTTTTTATTTTTTTGTTTGTTTTTTTTTTGTTTTTTTTTTGTTTTTTTTTTTTGTTTTTTTTTTTTTGTTTTTTTTTTTTTTTTATAATAAAATGCTTAAGAACTACCTTAACCTATGTGAGTTGGCCCGTTGGACTCAACTACCCCGTCTATTTGTTTGAGATGTTAGCGGCATCGAACGCTGGTTCTGGTGTAACCACCAGTAAAAAAGCCGTTCTTTGGCAGAAACTGCTCTGTCGCGGGCAGAAATCGCTCTACTGAACCGTAGGAGTTCTTCATGGCTGCGAGCAACGTCCGGCTCGTATTGGAGTTGCCTCTCGACTGTTCGGCGTGCGACATGGAAGATGATAGGGCAGCCTTCCCTATCTTGTATCAGGCCTTTAGCGTCCAAATAAAGGAAAGCTTCAGGGGGAATGAAGCCGTTAAGACGTACCCGTTCATGGTACATTTCATTTGGGTAGTAAGCCCCAAAGATCAGACTGTTGGTTGAAGCCATGCCTCGAGCAGTGTGACTTCGTATCAACTTGATAATAAAATTATCTATCCTTATAAGGTTTGCCTCGTTGTACAGAACCTCGTTGGGGTAGAATTTCTTGTACTGGGATTCTGGTGTTCGATACAAACGGAGGCAGGCCCGAAGACACTGCCTCTCGAACACCCTCATCTTTTCCATCTGGGAAGGACTCACGTTGAACCACACAGGACAACCATACACCATAATTGGCCGGATGAGGGCCATGTAGCAGATGACCTTCACTCTGGTGTCAAGTTGACTGCTATAAAACAGCCCTCTTGCCATAGCGAAGGCCTTCTTAGCCCTGGTCAGAGCTGTATCTATGTGGATACCACCATACAGATACTGGTCCAACCAGATGCCTAGATATCTGACTACACTTTTTACAGCTAATGGCTGTCCTTGTGGGTCGACTATGCAGAACTTGCGCCAGTTCATTTTCGAGTCCCTTGAGGCCCTGGACAACGGGGTTCTAAAAAGGATAGTTTCACACTTCTGGTAGTTGATTTTCAACTTCCAGTCGTCGCAAAATCGTTGAATTGTATCGAAGTCGCGTTGCAACGAGACATTTATTACCTCTACCTTCGGACCTGATCTGTACGCGATTAGATCATCGGCAAACGCTATGATGTTAGGCATAGAACCTATGAGATCGCTAGTAAATATACTGAACAAGATCGGAGAACCAACAGCTCCTTGTTGCAGCCCATTTTTTATATGGAACACAGTAGTCGAAATTTCGTTGCCATTTTTCACAACAAACTTCCTACCTGTGACCATGTCATAGATCATATATAGCAATGTTTTATTGATGCCGAGCCTGACCAACTTAAGGAAGAGACCTTCTAACCATACGGTGTCGAACGCCTTCTCCATGTCGATCAGGCAGGCGCCTGTACACTGGGTCTTGTTTCTATTCCACTGTATGTCGGAAACCAATTTAGACGCGGCATGAATGGTGTCATGCCCCGCCCTGAAGCCAAATTGATTTTCCGGTATTATTTGTTTTACCTCAACCCATTCTTTGAGAGCTCTAATGACTATCTTCTCGAATACCTTGCTTATGCACGGAAGAAGACTTATAGACCGAAGATTTGTCGGGATGGAAGTATCTTTGTCCCGTTTTGGAATTGGCTGTACCACAGCTGTTTTCCAATGCTTCGGGTAATATGCATTACTCAACGCGTTGTTGAACAGGGTTGTGTATACATCCACCGCCTCAGAGGGTAGATGGCGCAGAACAATGTTTGGTATCCCATCGATTCCCACTGACTTCTTATTCTTCAGTGAGTTGAAGATACCCTGGAGTTCATCTTTCGAAATAAGGATGGAGTTGTTTCCATCGTCGGCGACGGCATTATTTGCCAGAAGATCGTCACTGAATCTGGTAAAACCAGGATTCTCGGATCGCCATTGACTTATTTCGTTCCGAAGGTAGAAGTGGTTCAGCAAGGCCCTGTTCTCCAGGTCGTGGTTCGGACTACGAGTCTCGTTGACCGTGTACACTTTCTGGAAAACAGCACCAATTGCATTAACCTTCTCCTGGGGATCTTCCACTACGAAGAAGTCGTTGTCAAGCACTGCCCCATCTGGATCGATGCCAACTGACGTAAGTAAGTTCGCGTTGTCTGTTGTTCTGTCAAGTCGAACGCACTGAATGTCATTATGATCTCTCCTCCGGAAGATTTTATTTACTTGCGGGAACATGCTCGGGTTGTTAGATCTTACAGCCCGAATCTTATTGCCCCAATGCAAGCTTACAGCTAGACTGTAATTTTGTCGTATTAACTGTTGGAGTACTTTGATCTGTGACTTCAGAGAGCGAATCTCTGTACTCTGTGGATCTGTAAACCGCCTGTACAAGAGTTTTAGCCTTGACAGGAGTCTACTTTTTTGCACGTGAAGTGCGTCGATTTCAGAGTTCCGATAGATGTCGCCATAATCGGTTTGTGACACCTTCGGAATCGTCCTGTCCATTGTACGTTTAATGACCTCGTCTATTTGTGTGAGGTACCTGTCAACCTCTTCGTTCGTAAGGTTTCTGTTTGTAGGAGGATTGATCACACTCGAACTTATTTCTCTGGATAAGGCTCTACAAAAACGTGGCCAGCGCACCTTGTTATAATTATAAGGATGCGTTTGGACATATTCCTCTAGTTCCTCCAGCTCGTTCGGGAGCTGTATTACCGCGGCGAGACCACAGTGATCACTGTCATACTCGACCGTAGTTAAACAGTTCCTCGTGCGTCGCTCCACGTTAAGTATCGTCAGTCGTCTGTCGATTAGCATCACATCCAGATAGGACCCGCTTCGAGGAAAGGATGGTCTATCGGTTGCAAGCAAATCTAACCTGAACTCGATATTGTTCTGTTCCATCCACTCTAAGAGGGCGTTTCCTCTCTCGTTTGGAACATTATTACCCCATTCACCGTGTTTGGCGTTCAAATCTCCGGCTAGGATATAAAAATTTTCTTCCGAGTTCAAGCGCAGGATAGTGAAGAGAGCCTCGAGCTCCGAAAGAAAGTTAGGGTTTTGAGGCTCCGATGCATAAGCAGCGATCACATACAGCTTCTTTCCACCTTGGAGAGAGATGCGTGCGATGGATGCTTCTAGCACGCTAAATCTACGTACTACATTGCTATAAACGACCTTGTGAAAAATGTTCTTTTTAATCAAGAGAGCGACCCCGCCACCTCGAGTGGATTGGGGTCGGTCTCTTCTGATTATGTGGTAATTTTTGTACCTTAGTTAGTTAGCTTAGTTTCGCTAGCCATCAGCACATCAGGATTGTGGGTTTGCAACAAGTTAGAGAGCGTTAATTTTCGTTCGATCCTTATCAGCGAATTTACATTCACTGCTAGGATCTTAAGGGTTCTTACCTCGCGTGAGCCCATTATATCTGCGAGCGTTGGTTCACAGGCAGCTGAGAGAAGAGGAAATCTACTCTAGCCGTCTGTGTTAAGAAACTGGTCTGTAATTCGACCATCTGTTTCTGCAAGGCAATCATCTGCGCTTGCATCGACTGGATGGAGGACATTACGTCCCTTATGGAGGGCTCTGCCTCGGGTTGCCTGGCCATTGGAGCCGGGGCAACCTTCGGCACTGTACGTTGTGCCGGTTCTCTGCCAGACACCATTTGGGCGTAGGAGATTGTCGGCGTAACAGCGGTAGCTATAGCTCGTGCCACTGGCCTGGCAGCTACCTTTTTATCGTTCCTTACTTCCTTTACTCTCTGCCGGAGTTCTTTGATTCGTGGACACCCCAAATAGGTTGCAGGGTGTCCATTTCCTCCGCAGAGTACACATTTGAGGAGCGTCTTATCCTCGACTTCATCCGTACCCAAAGGGCATTCCCCTTTGTTGTGGCTGAAAGTGCATCGTGCGCAGCGGAACTCCATGTTGCAGTTCTCCGCGACGTGCCCCAGCCTTCTGCACCTCGCACACTGAAGTACGTGGCCAGTCTTATTCAATTTGTCCCATTTAACACTCAGACCACCTACGAAACGGATTTTCCGTAGGTTGTCGATTTTGGTGTCATGGGATACCTGTATTAAGAAGAAGGGAAGTGCCTTATTCTTCGCCTTCGCTGCCGCAGTAATGAAAGGCTTAACCCCTACGAATTGGACCTCGTCGCTCTCAACTTTGCGCAGCTTGTTGAGGAGGACCTTCGGGTCAGTCGAGGGATTAATGCCCTTGAGGAGCAAGGTCTGTGGCCTTTCTCCTCTGGGGGTGTACGTGTAGAAGTCAGCGTTCGATGCCGCTAACTTCTCTTTTAAAAATCTGAAACCGTCCATTGTTAGGCAATGGACGGTGTGAATCTGGGGTGTCTTATATTTAATATAATACGTTTTATTATCAAGGGCCAACTCACAAAGTGTCTCCAGTTCATCGGTCCCCATGCCAAAGACGTTGATTGGGGGACAGCGTACCTTGGGCCTCTGCTGCTGTTGCTGTGGCTGCTGTTGTCTCTGCTGCTGTTGTTTCTGCTGCTGTTGCTTCTGCTGCTGTTGTCTCTGCTGCTGTGGTTGCTGTTGTTTCTGTTGTCGTTGTTGCTGCTGGCTCTGCTGGTTCTGCTGCGCTTGCTGCTTTCGTTGTTGTTGCTCCAATAGTTGTTGTCGAGCTGTTTTCAGTGATTCTGCCCGTATCTGCTTTGGCTGCTGTTGTTGTTTTTTCTGCAGCTGTTGCGCTGCCCTTGATGTTGAGGGCAGCGATTCGGGTACTTCTTGCTGTTGTAGCTCTTGTTTTTTTTGTTTTAGCTGCCTTTTTTGCTGCAGCTTAAGAAGTTCCCTTTCCTCTTCTTTTTGCTTCACTGCTTTCTCTGCAGCTTTCCTCGCAGTGGCTTGGTCATAGAGGAATTTTATGTGGGCGTCTAGCTTTGCCCTTTCTTCGTCTAGATGTCGAAGTTTCCTCTCTTCCTCCCTTATGTTCTCCTCCTCATCGTCAGCGTCTGAAGTAGCCAATACTCTAAACGAATTATCGCTTCCCTTGTAAGAGTATCGGCATTCATTGCCCTCCGATTCACATTGGAGGGCTTCTATGTCGATGTCAGCAGTTGCCGACGCTGACTTTGTTGTTGTTCCTACTGCTGCCTTTGGCGGTGGTTTTTTGGTCGCTACCGATCCGCCTTTGTTCGGTGCGACCGCTTCTTCATCTGACGTCATCGTCGTCGTCCTCCGTTTGTTGAGATTGGGCTGCGGCTGCAGCCTCTTTCTCCTCTTCTTCCCCTCAGTAATCAAGCTCGTGGGACTAGCCACGCGGATGCTACCGTCGCTTGTAAGGTGGCCTGACGTCCCGGCCACCGGTGTCTTAAAATCACCCGATTTACTGAGCTCGGGACGCTCGTCACTCTCCATTCCACTTTTCTCACTCACACTTTGTCTTTGTTCGTGTCTTAATTAAAAAAAAAATTTTCTTTTTTTTTTACTTTCCGGGATTTGAACCCGGGACTCACTGGTCACTGCACTTCTGCTCTACCACTTGAGCTACCAATTTACTTTAATTTGCTCGTGTAGCCGAAACACGTGTGTTCTTTTTTTTTTTTTTTTTTTTTTTTATTTGTGCATTTTAATTAATACATGTTTGAAGCCTCATTTCTTAATCCTAGGAAAATACTTAAAACTAGCTTATTGAATCTTAACAATAGTTTAAAATCTAACTTACTGACCCTACACAGGTGCTCTAAGCTAATCTATATCTATTCTAATTGTAAGTGCCTTTGGGCATAATGGGCGTTAAATTATTTACTTATTTCTTTCTTACATGTACTTATATATTTTAATATTGTCCCAAGAAAAGATAAAAAACTTGGCAATCTGAACTAAACTTAACCTAGCTTAAAGTAAGACTAACCTAAACTAAACTAAACTAAACTAAGAGGTACTATTAAAACTGACACGTGTGTTCTCCGCGAAGGTCTGTGAACGACTGTTAAATCTTGTCGTTCTGTGCCTTAAGTGATCATACCAAGTATCTCAAAATTGTCTGTCCCGACCGATGAAACCCATATGGAATACTTCTTAATTTAAAAATTGACAATGACATGAATTGTAAGAGGTTTTGAAGAGTAACAACATAAATTTGTAAAAGAAAACACAGCAGCAGGATGCCGGAGTTAGACAAGGTAAAAGAAATGTTCGACGTTAACGTTAAGTTGGATAAATTTTGATGAAATTTACTAGCCTTATAGCTTAAGGAATAAAATATAAACTAAAGTACAGAGACACGACGACACCACAGTAGGGAGGTCAGAGAACAGATTGACTTATTTGATTATTGAATCTTTTCTAATTATGTTATAATTTGTGGCTTGTGAAGAATTAACTTACAACCAAAGTGTTATTTCCTCTTGATGTATCTTTTCTTTTCAATGACTGCTTCGCATCTTCGTCCAAATAGCAGATAGAGAACCATTTATTTTGTATTTTGGAGCAAAGTTCTTCCTTATTTTTGGCTTTCCAATCTCCAATCTCTTTTGGGTTGAGATCGTTCTTTAGATAATTTTGTGGTCATCAAATCGTAATGTGTAATTACGTCCACTCACACGCCGAAGGTTCGATTCCCGAACTGAACACCTTGCATTTTACACGACACCCTCATTTTTAAGCTGCTGAAAACCCCTTATTAGTACTTGTTGTATTGTATATGACGGACTTCTTTAATCTCGTCATTCGGAGTCGGCAAAAAATTCAGGTTTTCTCAACTCCTGTGAGAACAATAGCATGTACTAGATGAGTGGTTGCTGAAGAAGCTAGGAGTTGGTCTCTTGTGAACTGTAGTGCCACCCAATAAAGTCAAACCAAATTTGAGGTGTGCTTTGGGTCATTATCCTGCACAAACTTCCATTTCTTTCATAAGGCGAGCATGTTCTATTTGTTTTTCTACACTCTTCGAGCACATCAGGTCAGATGTCCTCCTCAGAAAATAGTATTGCTTGCTTAAGATGTCGATCTACAAATGTAATCTTAAACACACATTAATACCAAAAAAAACACCAGATGCTGAAAACAGGCCGCAAATCATTGCCCCCATAATAAAATAAATATAAATAACAGTCTTTTTCGTATACTTTGGGTAGAATTTTGAGTGCTTTGGTTATCTTACGTACATTTTTCCATGTGAACCAAACAAAATAAGCGTCAGTATATCCCACCGCTTCCATTTTTTAATGTCTTATTGTACGACTCGCACAAGATACGTTTAATTCATTTTTAAACTCCGCTAAAAAATGGCTTGTTCTTGAATATTAGTATTAGCAATTGTCCAATCGTGGGTTTTTTTTTTTCTAAGCTTGTATTTTTCACACATTGTTTTCCCTTGATTTCTTAATCAATCTACGGTCAGAGCTAGTGCAATATGTCTACTGCCTGCTTCTACATATAAGAATGTATTTTTACTGTTTTCTTTTTTAGTTCTATCAAACATAGTCAAGAAAGTTTAGAAAGATAATAGAACAATTCAGGTGTAGAATGAGTGTTGAAGAACACTCTATTTGTACGTATTAACTAATGGTTGATCGTTATCTTAACATTTGTTCTTTTATGTTCTATTGTTTTACACCTAATGAAACAAAGACAGCAAGCAATAATATTGAATAACATATTAATAATATTGAATACTAAAATTTTTATTTTTATTTGATAAAAACATTCCAAATACATACTAGGCTTCGAATTTCTTTATGTACTTTTTTTATTTAACTGGAATATGTTTAGGTTTCCACACAATACATACGTAGATGTACATTTGCATGAACATCAGTATTGTTTTCTGCCACACCGTATCTACACACAAATGCACGAACCATATCCTGGCTCGCAGCACCAACATCAAGCACGATCCTTCTAAATCCGACTGTGCGTGGACAAGTGTTAACATCATTTACGAGTAGAAAATAAAATGAACGTGTGATTCGTATTGATTCATCAACATGTTCATATCATATCATATTCTTTATGTCTGCGATATAAAGAAACGATGTTGACGTCGAACCTCTACATCATATATGGTAAATAATCAGTAGGTTATATGCATTTATATACATAAATCCGAAATTTCATAGAAACCGATTTATAAATTCAATAAATTTATAGAGTTGGGCAGATATGACACACTGACGGATAAACCAAAATTGTAATAGTTTCACTGTTTGGGAACGAAACCTAAAAAAATTTAAGAAAAATTAATAAAAAATAACTCGGAAATATTTGATGTCTATAGACTCTTGATCAATTCATTAAAACCTTGATGCCATTTTCTAATAACCATTCTCTCAAAGTTATGTAAAATTTTTGAGAATTACATATTACTCGTTTTTCTAGAAAACTAATAGTAACAAAGTTATTGATAAATATACAATATGTGAAATATGTACATAAAATTGAATTTTAAAATTTAAAATTGTTTTCATTGTTTAAACTAACAAACTCGCACCCTGTACATAGTACATAAATAGGGAATGAACGCATATTAACTTGTTTATAATTTTTTCAATTATACAATACATAAGCACCTAAAACTATGCAGAACTTTTTAATAAAATTGGCATACTTCGGGGGCAGGTTGTAATAATGTCGACACCAGTGCGTATATCAAACCAAATATTACTTGTTCAAATTTGCTTTGAATATGCAACCTTTATGCGCTGTTTATTTACTATTATACAGAGACTACTTGAGGTGTATGATAGTTTGGGGAGCCACTTATGTGTTCACAAAAAGGTGAATCACAGGGACCCAAACACCACGCATTGAACTGCAGTGACGTGAAACATTTGACTTCACTTTCTACCCTGCGGTCCGTAACTACTACAGTTTACTAACCAATTTTTATATTAGAATTTGCCAGATTTCTAGCTTTACTAAAGCGAGTAGTTTTAAGTTGCTACTAGGCTCGGGACAACGGACAACGATTGATCTTTTCTTTAGACATAGGAAGTATAGATTTCTAACTCGTTACTCCTTGAATTATTAAAGCCAAGTTATCTAATGGCAAATGAAGATTTCTAGCCGGCCTATTTTATTATAAGAATGTCATGGGTTGGATTAGGGTTATTAATTTGAGCCAACGATTAAATTTCAAATTTGTTTTGACAACTAAAGCGGACATTGTTTCCTAAATGACTAATCTCAGCCTCACTTTCCTCAACCGCCTGCAATTTTATGATTACAAAGACTCGTTTTAGTTATTTATTCCAATTAAATATTTTATATCGCGAGTTGTGTAAGGGTGTCAAAAAACTATTCAACAGATTGACATACTGAACTCTAATATCAAACCAGCATTATAATTCGCAAATTCTTTACTTACTAAGTTTTTTCTTGCAGAACGGTAGTCCTCATACATTTAAAGGATTAATAAACTATTTACAACTGTATTAAAATTTCTTTGTCCTGAACAAGTTTCAAAAAAAATATACGAACAGAATAGGGTGTTCTTTACTGTTCATGTCAATGAACTTTTATTATGTAAATACCTCAACATATACAGTCACTCACACTCAAAATGGGACAACATAAAAAAATGCTCTCACATGAGTTATCTGTATTATTTGTAACGGTATTTTGGAAACTACCTAGCTGTCCGTGTTCCACTTCGTATTTCTTATCAATACAATTACACAACCATAAAAGGAAACCCGAATTCCAGCAGCAACTAAGTTTTTTTGGACGAAATGTGTGTATATAACATATTTTGCAGCACACATTCAAAGTGGGACACGTGTCCTTTGATAAGAAAACTACCGGTTCTCACTTGCAATTGCTTGCGACTCATATGATCTTGATGCATTTCCACTTATTCTAGTGTCTCAGTCCTTTTGAAACATACGTGCGATCAGTCTGAATTAAAAAATAAAGAAAATGCCTAAACAAACGACCATAGAGGAAAGAAAAATTATAATATTAAATTATAATAATGGTAAAACTGTTCGGGATATCAGTAATATTGTAAACAGAAAGAAATCAACAGTGTATAATATCAAGAGATTTAATAATAATAATCTAAATAATATAATATTTAAGATTTAACGAAAGTGGGAGGATCGAAAACAATAAAAGAAACTGTGAAAATAGGAAGAAAATAACCCCTAGAGATGGGAGGTTCATTTTAAGAAAAGTGCAAAATGATCCCTTACTATCGGCAATTGAATTAAAAAAAATGTTAAAGGACATTAAAGCTCTAGAAGTGAGTGCAGAAACGGTTCGCCGATTTTTAAGAGACAACAATTTGCCCTTAATCGCCATTCAAGACTCGAATTCGCAAAAGAACACGTAGATAAGGATATGACTTTCTGGTCAAAAGTAAGTCGTTGTTATTGAGTTATCCTCTAATTTGTGATCTACTCCAAACCTTTTCTAAAGGTTCTTTTTACAGACGAGACCAAAATAAACCTTTTTGGCTCCGACGGCAAGAAATTTGTATGAAGGAAGCCCGGCAAGGCATACAACGAAAAGGCTCTCAAGAAAACTGTAAAATATGGCGGGGGTTCGTTGATGATGTGGGGCTTTATGTCAGCGAAAGGAACCGGCAATGTGCATTTTGTTCGTGGAAACATGAACGCAACGTATTACGTCGACATTTTAAAATAAAATGTTAAGGACAGCGCGGAGAAACTTGGGATCAAAGACAACTTCATCTTTTATCAAGACAACGATCCCAAGCATAAGTCTTGGATTGCGAGGATGTGGCTACTTCACAATTGCCCTAAAGTTCTTAATACACCTGCCCAATTGCCAGATCTTAATGTGATTGAGCATTTGTGGGCAGAACTAAAAACAAGGGTGGCAAAAAAGAAAGTTTCGAGCATCACCGCTCTGAAAAATATTATTAAGGAAGAATGGGAAAATATCGAACCTTGTTTTTGCAAAAATTGGTAGAAAGTATGCCAAAGCGTCTAAAGGAAACAATAAATAGCAATGGAAATTCTACAAAATATTAAAACAATTTTAAAGCAATTTTAAATGCAGGAGATTACCGTGTCCCACTTTGAATGTGACGTAGAGAGAAGTAGGATAGGAGTATTTAATTTTTTTTTATAATTAATAACATGAATTTCGTATACGGTTTTTGTTTTTTTTTAACAGCTTGAAGTCCATGGTACATAAGAAAAATAGTTAAACATTTGAACAAATTAACATGACTTTTTTTTTTGCCATACAAAATTAGTTACGCGGTTTTTTAAGTATGTCCCACCTTGAGTGTGAGTGACTGTAAATACACAATCTCACACATTTCTCACCAAAATAAAACAGGAAAACGTACAAATTTCGTAAAATTAAAATAAAGTAGACGAGCTATTAAATGTCCAAGCCTTCTTGTGCTGCTAGAATTGTCTTTATTTTCATCAAAAGCTCTTTCTTTACAGCATCTGGAACTATGCTTCTAGCATTTGGTGTAACCTCCGCAATTAGCTGCTCGATTTTAATGTTTCCACCATTTTCCTTAATTATATTACGGCACATTAACTTAACTTGATCCTTCCATCCACACTCAGCTAGTCGGTTGCATAGCAAATCCTTGAGTCTAAAATTTTAAAATTATGATACATTGAGTACAAGAATCTACTGAATTAATTGTTAATAAATTACTTAGATCGGTCACCACTTAAAATCGTCGCTTGATCAACAGTTTTTGTTAGAGTCATCGAGGACATAACGCTTTAACTTAGCCAAGAAAACACAACAAGGTAAAATGTTTACTGTTTTCTGACAGCTACTGCATCAAAGAAATTTCTTGCAAATGTGACAGATAATGAACTGCCTTACCATTGGATTTCTAATTTGTATGTTGTACAGTAAGAACGATATATATGCAAGTGGGATTTTAAATCGCGCAGAGAGAAACACCTGTCGTTGGAAATATAATGATATGGAGATGATATTTGTCTTCTTTCCCTTTAAAATGAAAAATTTAACTTTAGTTCCATTCCATTTTTATTACGTCTCCCTTCCCTTTAAAATGGAAATAAAAAATGGAATTTTCCTCTAGAAAGGTACGTTTTTTAGTAGCATCCATTTTTGCCATAGAACAGGATTAGTGTTGAAAGTTAAAAATGCATCTTCATAGAATTAGAACTCTACACTTTATTTTTAAATCCAATATTTAAGATGAAAAAGAGAAAAAAACTTCAATATTATTACCACTCCTGCTGGTGGCGTTATATTTGTTTCATTTTCCATTTCCGCAAGTTTTTCCTTCAGAGAGCATTTCTTATCGCCAGCGGTTGTTCATGAACGGCCTCAGATGTTTAAATAAAATTACAAATAGGGTTCTATACGTCAAGTGAAAAGGACTGATCACTAGGTAATTGATGCAATTAAATAAGCAAACCTGAGAAACGACACTCATTGGGCATGCACAAACAACGCTGCCTAAGAATTGCGTCACATTGGTAAAAATTTCAAAATCTGAACAAAGAATGTAAAGAAAACAATAAACAAAATTTTGTACCTCCATTTGTTGCCAAAAACATATACATTTTTTTTGGCAATGCCGATATCGAAGTGCCTTTTACAGTTCTGCGAGGAATTCATCAAGCTTCAATAGCTTTGTTTGGCTTTAATTCATATATGTACATATCTTAACCTCCACCAAGTCGGATTACAGAATTCTGGTCCAGTCAGGGTCAGTGGAACTTTATGTCCAGAACCCGAATTTGTATGCTTTTTTTAATTTAACAGACTGAATATAATTTTGTTGTTTATATATTGTAAGTCAAATTCAAATTTGTTCTGTTTTAACAATTTATTACAAAGTGGCCGAACATTGCTTCATTTACCCTACGCAGTATTGTGCAGACATTGCATTTAGGAGAGCATCTACTACTGTACTAAAACGAAGAGAATTAATTAATTTGAATAAGATTAATTTATTTATTAAATGAAATACTTAAAAAATGTAATAAATATAACAATTATGAGAACACTAATAGGTAAAATGTGGTTTGTTTCATGTATAACAAGCTAATTGACCAACCATCGCGTGGTGCTCAGATATGTACCTTTATTTGAAATCCATCTATTCCTGGGACTCAAAATAGAAATGAAAATCCATATGTTTCAACAATACATAAATACCTTCCTGCATTTTCAAAAATAAATCCGTGTCCCCTGCATGTGCATTAGTTCCCGAATTCCGAATGCTGAATGAGACAAGGGAACCCCCTTTGTCTTAAAATTAATTACTTGTCCCTGGAAAAGTTATTTTTAACCTCTCAGGTCATCGTAACATAGAAAGATTAGGTTTTAGGAAATTACACTTCACATCCTTTCTGGTGAACAGAAAGGGCACGTACAACAAAGCATGGGTACCTATTTCCCTGTCCGCTTCTATACCCGCCAACAATTGATTTCATTCAAAACACTCATAGAACTTGTTCTTAGAAGTACCACATGAAAATTCCTTACGGAATTATGTTCGACGAAACAGGGTAGATTACAGGTTTATTGATAACTGCTGTTAGACATGCACACAACTGCATAAATAAGGTCACGTACGCTTTAGGTATTTTATTGAATGCGACGTAGGCATGCCGTACTGTCTGCTAAACACATCTATGCTTCACTCCTACCCCCACCTGAAACAGACACACAATGCAAACACAGACACGAACTAAAATTAGTCATCCATACGATGACATCATAAAATATCCCTTATATGGAAGTGGCTGGAAACCAAATAGGCGGTCGATATTTTTGCCGCCTGCAGTGAGCTGTAGGTTTCTATGCGCCACGGTATGGAGTGTCTTGCGTGGAACTACCACCAGCATATGGATATACTTGTGAATACGCTATGCAGTGGTATACGCTTTCCAGACATGGCAGTCAGCCAGGTGGAAAACTATATACCGAACAGGTGTATGTAAAGAACAGTTAAAGAACATCTTCACCGGAAGATAGTCATTAATTTTTTGCTATATCAGTAAATTTTGACCGTAATACGAACACTGTCAATGGTCGGCATTTATGGTTTGCTTTTGTAGGGAGATAGTGTCAAACTTAATGAAACACATGGTCAAACCAAGTTTGTGGCGAATCGGTGCTTTTACAGTCAGCCAGTGTGGTAGGCCGGTTCGTATGAGATCATGATTTCTGTTTTTGGTATGGAGTTGGTTGCGGATGACGTAAGAAGTTTTCGAGACGAGCTTTGATGGCCTCTTACACTGGGATATAATACTTTTTCTTTGCACCGACACAAATGTCGTCACAAGTGACATATGCATGTAAGGGCAGCTTCATTGTACATATCCAGTTGAAATTCTTTTTAAAAGTCCGTGAACTGTAAGAACACGTAAGAATAACTGAAGGTAGGACAGATGAAAAACAAAGTAAAAGGCAGATGAGCGCTAAAATGAATGCCCCCAAATGAATTTTGGACATAGAGAGCTTCAAAAAACTGCAATTACCACCTCTGCAGTTATTGACCAGTTATAGGTCAAAGATAATTGCAAAGATTTTGCAGAGATAGTTTAGCTATCTGCCTAGAACACGCGGGTGAAGAAGAAGGTGCAGAATACAAGACAACATTTTTTGATCCATTTAAGCGGTTTTCCTGATAAAGCGATTTGCAATAAAAGTGGACATATGAACATTTATGCAAACGTAGACATATAGTAAACACATGCACATTGACTTAAAAATGGTTGTGTAAGAACTGCTCCTTTGAGATCGAGCCAAGAAGGCTGGAAAGAATAAGCAAATATGCAGCACATAGAGTGATATGATAACCAGACTTGCGTGGCAATGGGTGGCAACAATATCACGAGGGGAGTATTTGAAGTGTCTATGCTGGGTGTAAAAACGCAGGCGTATTACCAAAAGTAAGTACTCAGGTTTGCGAACCGCGCATACTGATAAACCCGACTTTTAGTAACGTGAGAAGATTGTCATATATTCGACCACCAAAAAACTAAGATGTTTTGAAAATGAATTGATTCTATTTTTGGAGATACTTATGTGGCAAACGTTAAATTTCTTTTCGTTAGCATGCTTTCCACGTACAGCATTAATGCCGGTTAAGTAGGCGATCCTGCAAAAGAGACACTGTTGACTACGGTAATTGTGAATGAAAATGCTCTTAACAGTGATGTTCACAATAGACTAGAACATTTGTTCTTAACCACTGCCCCGCTACACTTTTATATACCGGGATTTGTAAAGCGTATCGCCAAGTTCTTGGAGAGTATAGGTGTTACAATTCCAAGTAACGATCCCACGAATAATATAACTTAAAGAATGTAATGCACACACAGCGTCTGCCCGACGTCCAGCCACTGCCCAATAATTCCAGGAATCAGCGCGACGATCACATGTGCAAGCTAGGCAGTTTTTGTATGTCAGGTGAAATACTTGAGTGAATAGAATAAGTTACCAAGCAAGATATTTTTGTTTTGTCAGACAGTTGATTTTCGACTCGAATAAAGAACGGACGGAAACGTCCGAGAAAATATATTTGTTTGATTTCAATCGAGCATCAAAACTTATAGGCTAAGTAAAGTATACTATTTTTTTACTTTGTCCGAACTTACCGCGAAACACTGTCACATGATTCAATTATTCAATTTCATGCTTAAGAAGATCATACGAAACCGATACTGTCTTCCGACTATATCACATTACTCAGGTTGTATAACTATAGTGAGCGTCCAATGTAAGGTTTTTTGGCAACGATACAGAAGGAAAAAAATTTGAAATCAAAGCACAAAGCGTACATATGTATGGTATCTACTATAGAAAGCGCTGACTACCAGCCACCAATAATAATAAATCACTGACCTCTTGTCAATCGTTGTTTTATTTTTTTAATGTGGGAATTGCAAATTAAAGGTATATTTAAGGAGAACTGTATCAGTTCTGTTCTAAAGCGCAGTCACATTGGAAAAGAAAGCCAGTAATATTACTTCGTACTACAGTTATATAAAGGTATGAGTAAACAAGAAACACCGGGCTTGTCAACAGTCAGTTAATCAAACTTAACGCAGCCTTGGCCGTTGGTCATATGAAGCAAATGAAGTTAAATCAAGGAAATCTTTGTACTGCCGCCCTTATCCTTGAAAGAAGTCGTAGTCTTCAATTGTATACAATGAGTAATATAAAATGGATACATACAAGATGGATACATTTTAGCTAATCGATAAAGTACTTCATGCTGAGGATATGTTTAAATAAGAAGTTTAGCAGTTGAGGGTGTTGACCAAAAATCGATTTGTAAGGATCCACTCAACAAAGGAATATGTATGTACATACTCGGTGTTGTATGGTCGAGATAAATGTTGTACTTGTTTTACACGCATATGTACGTGTCACCAATCACGTCCTGCATGTCTATATATGTACATATGTAGTCCTTAAAGCAGTATAGTCCAAAATCATTTAGATGTTTGTCATTTCATTCTGCAAAAATTCAAGATAAATATTGCAAGCACATTGGTTCAGTCATTAGCATTCAACAAATGCATAAGAAAATATGAAAATAAAAAATATTCTAAGTACATTCATATGTATATCGTAGTTTTATAAGAACCACAACCTTCCGTGACGGATTTGATACTCGTGATGAGACGCACATGTGGGTCCATACAGAATTGCATTTATGTATGCAAAAAAATGCAAATTCCAAAGTCAGGTCGATTTTACTTTTCACCTGATGAGTTTTATTTCTTGAAGTTTATACCCATGAATAGACAACAGATCCACTTTCTCTTCTAAAAGTGATTAAATGTCAACGTCGAGAACTGTAGAAGATTCAGCCAAGCCACTAAAGAAATGTAAATTATAAGGAACTGAAACGAAATTTTTTGTCTACACAAGATTCTTCCACGCGTTCGTTGTGAATTCTTATAAGTTACTTCTATACTTCATATCTCATTATTAAATCTCATCCCACTATTAACGGGTGAAATTATTTTAAGCTGATAAAGCACGCTTTACAGCCCTCGGCAACAATTAACCTTAACAATTAGCTCTGTTGTTTTGGTTATCCAGTCCACTTTGCAAAAGTTCAACTTACCAGCTTTTATTTGTGTTACGAAGATATGTCTCAGAGTGTAAAATTTGAAATTAAATCATTCTGTCGGGAGAATTTCGTAGACATTCGCCTAGTCATAGGAATACAAAACAAATGAGTCATCATTCCACTTGGTTGAAAAACAGTCATTTATAATTCGCCCACATTAAGTCAACTTCTTTTCCTTCAACGAGGCAAATCAATGAGTATAAAAGTGCGTGTTTTGATTGAGAGCATGTTTCCATGTGGGTTGCTTCCAATAAACTTATACCTAATTTGGTACATACATAGATCTCGTCACGCAATCTGAGCTCACACCTACGTGCGCCCTCAATTCATTCAATCAAAAACTTCATGATTTCACGAATTAAATTAAATTAATCAGAGCCATGAAAGAAAACTCTCAGCAGATGACGGCTGGTAATTTATTTTTGGAGGCCACGCCCATATCCATGCATGTACGCGCAAACTTGAAGCAATGATACGTGCAACAGACATTTTTCCATCCCAGAAAAAGATCTCACAGAACATGTTCCGCTACATAGCCAAACTTCAGTGTCTCTCAACATCATATATGACCGAACACTTTTATTCATGAGACTTTCACATTACGGGCATCCGACCTGAATTTGCTTTCCCTCTATTAAAAGAGCGTTCCGAGACGATTTTCTAGTTTAACGACTTGAAGAGAACCCAACGGAAACCTATTTATAGTCAGAAGAGATTCTTCCCATTTCCCCCCAAGAAAAGTTCCCCAATATATTACAATAAGAAAAAAAGATATGTTCATTTAATGTTGAATGCTCTTTTTATTTCAATCTGATGTCTGATTCGAAAGAAGTTTCGTGCGCGTCTTCACTTTCTTTTAGTGAATTTCCAGAATTTAATATTCTTCAGCGCCCTCGCCTTCGCCATCTCCAGAGTCCATGCCGACTTCCTCGTAATCCTTCTCGAGGGCAGCCAAATCTTCACGGGCCTCTGAGAATTCACCTTCTTCCATACCCTCACCGACGTACCAGTGGACGAAGGCACGCTTGGCGTACATCAAATCGAACTTATGATCGAGACGAGCCCAAGCCTCGGCGATAGCAGTTGTGTTGGACAACATGCAGACGGCACGCTGAACCTTAGCCAAATCGCCACCGGGTACAACGGTTGGTGGTTGGTAGTTGATACCGACCTTGAAACCGGTTGGGCACCAGTCGACGAATTGGATGGTGCGCTTAGTCTTGATGGTAGCGATGGCGGCGTTGACGTCCTTGGGCACAACATCTCCACGGTACAACATGCAGCAAGCCATGTATTTGCCATGACGAGGATCGCACTTAACCATCTGGTTGGCTGGCTCGAAACAGGCGTTGGTGATTTCGGCAACCGATAACTGCTCGTGGTAGGCCTTCTCGGCAGAGATGACTGGAGCGTAGGTGACCAGAGGGAAGTGGATACGTGGGTATGGTACCAAGTTAGTTTGGAATTCAGTCAAGTCAACGTTCAGGGCACCATCGAAACGCAGGGAAGCGGTGATGGATGACACAATCTGGCCAATCAAACGATTCAGGTTGGTGTAGGTTGGGCGCTCAATGTCCAAGTTCCTGCGGCAGATATCGTAGATGGCTTCATTGTCGACCATGAAAGCGCAGTCGGAATGCTCCAAAGTGGTGTGGGTGGTCAAGATAGAGTTGTAGGGTTCAACGACAGCAGTGGACACCTGTGGGGCTGGGTAGATGGCGAATTCCAACTTGGACTTCTTTCCATAATCCACTGAAAGACGTTCCATCAGCAGAGAGGTGAATCCTGAGCCGGTACCTCCACCGAAGGAGTGGAAGATCAAGAATCCCTGCAGACCAGTACATTGATCAGCCAATTTACGGATCCTGTCTAAGACCAAATCAACGATTTCTTTTCCGATGGTGTAGTGTCCACGGGCGTAGTTGTTGGCGGCGTCTTCCTTTCCGGTGATCAATTGTTCTGGGTGGAACAATTGACGGTATGTGCCGGTACGTACTTCATCAACTACGGTTGGTTCCAAGTCGACGAATACAGCGCGTGGCACATGCTTGCCGGCACCGGTTTCGCTGAAGAAAGTGTTGAACGAGTCATCACCTCCTCCGACAGTCTTGTCTGATGGCATTTGACCATCGGGTTGGATTCCATGTTCCAAGCAGTACAACTCCCAGCAGGCGTTACCAATCTGGACACCAGCTTGACCAACGTGGATAGAGATACATTCACGCTATAAAAAAAAAAAAAAACCAAAGAAAAAAAATGTAAGATTGGATGTGACATCACCAAGCCGGCAGGAAGTTTTAATGAATCAATTAAGATGAAATCACCCCATGGAGAGAAAAATGGGTGCGGTAAAGGCGGCGTCGCGCATCGAAAATGGCTGCACATGCGACAGCTGCCGGTAGAATTTTAATTTTTTAGGAATGTTCGCGAAGAAATATTGCTTATAGAGAGAAAATTGAGGAACTTTCTTTAGAAATTTTTGAAAAAAAATGTGAAAATGTCTCCAAGGTTGGAAATTTGAAAGAAACTAATGTTTGACCGGGCGATAACGTCATCGGTTTCATGCGAAACACGTCGCCATTTTATTACACTAATGCAGATAAAATTCTTTCCGGACAATTTGTTTTTTTTTAATAATTGTTTTAAATGAAATGATGAAAATACTAAAAGTAATGGATTACTTACCATATTGATTGAAGGTTTTTAAGTTTTCACAAACAAGAAAATTACAGAGAAAGTTATGTTGTTAACAGAGAGTCCGAGCAGCCAGCTATGAAGCTTCCCAAACTGATTTCGAATGAGTAGAAAATTCGTTTTCACATCTATTTATACTCTCGAGAAAAACACCGATGACGCCTACTTTGCAGCGATTTGATTCGTCAGATCGATATTGTAGTTGAAGGTGTCTGAAGGTTCTTTCACAAGTGATATTGCAGTGTAAGTCTATTACAATTTGGAAATGATTTTGAGGGAGATATAACATTATGCAGTTATGGATAAAAAATTAATTTCCGCAATGTGATTATTTTACAAATGTAATAACACATTTTGGTTGAATTTTTTGTTGCACGCTTCACTATATACAGGAAATTGGGGTTATGTATTATGTAGAATAGCAATTATAATTGAATAATGTGTTGAGTTCAATTCACCTCTCTACATTGAATTTGTAGAATAAAGGTGGGCATATAACGCAAACAACAGGGGTTGTATATGGTCAACCTTCTAAGCATATAAAATATATATAGATAATTAATATAATAAAAGCCAGCTTGAACGCGTCTTTAAGTCCTTATTGGTTTCTGCTTAAAGTCGAGTGCATCATCACAGTGAAGTCACTAACACTTTTAATTGCAGCATTGGAGTGAAAAAGGGTGTACTTTGTCACCTTTATTAAGTATGTCGGATCTGAATGTAGTATTGGAATCTGTTAAGTTTAAACCTCAAAGGGTTTTCATAATAAAGTATGCAGATGACGTAAACACCAGTTAACATAAAACATCGGAAGAACTGTATTTGGTAGACTTAACAAGGCCAAAAGACGAACGTTTAAATATTCATTGCAAGTGTCAAAACTGTGCTGTTCTATGGTGCCGGAAGATGACACAAGACGCCTGCTGCCGCTAGAAAGCTCCATGCCTTTATAAATTGCTATTTAAGGAGGATCTTGAAAATGTGGCTAAAAATATAGCGACGCCTTGAAACAATTTTTCTGGGTTTAAGACAAAACACAGAAGTGAAAACCTGTCAACTGAACACAGACATCATTCCTTTTTCTTCCTAAAGTGGTTATATAATATTTTAAAATTGCCCCTATAAGGCAAGTAATAAGCATGTTCAACCCCCTTGTATTAAGAAGCTTTTCATGACTGGGGCTCGATAATGTATGCAATCTTCAGAGCTGATAATTGAACCCAATTTCTGCTTGTTTTTCGTAAGTAAGAAGATCCATGCAGGTTATTAGTGGACTGGGTAGGCTATCGTAAGCTCTGAGCCGTAAATTTTTACTCCTATACCGAATTTAGGTTGACTACATATTTTTTCCTAATTTGCGACGAAATGGTTTCCGTAAGCATCGTAGTTCATATTTCTAGGCTTCCTACAGTTAACAACTTTACCGGTATGCTGGTTGATATCGAATTAAATGTATCAGTCCATACTTTTCATTCACCGAAATAAATGTCTCCAAAGTAAAGAGAGAAAATCCTGTCATAGATTCGAACTCTTCGTGCCCTTAGTCGATATATTGAGTTGAAAGACAATTTTTTTATCTTTTTATTAAAAAACAAGGTTATTAAAGATAAAAAAAAAGGAATATCTCAATCACTCTTAACCCTTCTATCCCTCAACCTTTCATTATCCAAGACTAAGAGATGAGGCGCTGTTTGTTTTTAACCTGTGGCAGTGCCTGCCATGCAGAGTTGGGCATAAAATAACATAATGACTAATGACTAAAGACACATATGATTGACGGTTAGTCATGATTAATGTTTAGTCATGACTAACCGCAAACATGTCTGTATTTACTTACATTTCATCTATAAATGATAAAACTTTATGTATTTATTTTTTATGTATTTATTTATTCTTTAATGTAAAAGTTAAGTTATGTATTAATAATTATTATGAAGCTTATGTTTGACTTTATTTTTTTGCGGAACATGTTTTATTTATTTGTGAAGTAGAATTACTTTGTTTTGAAAATTAAAAAAACTCACTTGAAATAGTCGAATATTTTGTTTGAATTTGTTTTTTGTATGGACAGAGATATCGCTTGAATAAATACGCTTATTAAGTGATTAATGACTTATGATAAGCTGTTAGTCGTGACTTATAAATAATGATTAGTCATGAGTAACTTCTTCCGATTTCACGATTAACAAACTACAGTCAGAGACTATCAATAAAAATAAAATTTGGATGATTTGTCCTTTGATTGTGGGTGGGCTTTACTCATAAGTAAACAATAAGACTTACAACATAAGTACGGAAAGGAGAGTAAAGAAATTCCGCATTTTATGTAATGCCAAAATGTGTGCATAGTTTTTTAGTAAACAATTAAATAAGTATTATACGAAAAAAATAAAATGGTGCAATAAAAGAAAAACTCTACCTTACCTGCACGAAACATCCACAAATTCTTTATCGACTGCAAGTGTAAACCACCATCAAATGTCATAGTGACATGATATTTGTTGTTTACAAGATCAAAATTTCTATAAACTTTCACGTATTGCAAGTGCTTTGCCGAAATATTAACTATGGACTGGTTAATTGGGCAGGAATGGCAATGGTTAGCAAAGGGGCTATCAAAAAAAGTTATAAGTTTAGATTTTACAAAAGTTCAGAAACCAACAGAACTATCCACGTGTCATGTTAAATTCGAGAAAATCGAAAATCTCGGTGACCGTCCTAGCCATTACCTGTCTCAAGATGCGGAGATTATATTGCAAATGGGAACAGCAACTACCCCAGTGGATTGTTATATAGAGCTTATCGTTCAAAATATGCTGCTGGGTGAAACGAGTTTGTGTCAAATTCAAACGAAATCCGGACAACCAGTCTCCTTTGTTGCAACTCTAAATGAAATCTCGAATATGCAATACCTTTTTGAGCTGACAGTGCCCCAGATGTATGAGTTGGCGCAGAAGTATCGGAGCAATGGTGTTAAGATGTTCAAAATATATCCTCGATTTGCTCATGACTACTTTAGTCGGGCTGCAAAGTGTTTGATATCATTTAAACCATTTGATGTCCTGACAAAAAAGTCAAATGGTGTAGAAGGATCCGATATGGAATCGTTGCTGCAGACGCTGCAGTCGAATATAGCCGCATGCTTGCTGCAAGAGAAGAGATATGAGGATGTTGTATATCTGACGAATTTTGTTGATACATTATCGGAGGAAGGGACGAAAAACGCCGAGAAAGCACTGTATCGGCGAGCGCAAGCGTTTTATTACATCAAGGCGTACGACAAAGCCCTGGAGACGATTGACAAAGTCGGTGGCATAGAGGGTAAAAAGGAATTCGTCAGCTTGTACAATTCAGTCAAGCAAAAGCGGAAACAAGATGATGAACTTTATAAGAGTTTCGTCCAGCGTATGTTTAATTAGAGTTAAATTGTTCCATTTTTTTTTTAAATAAATGTTAGTCTCTAGAGAACTTTACTATTGTTTTATTATATTGTAAACGAAATTGTTTAAAGCTTAGTCTTTAAAAGGACTCAAATGGAAAGAAGTCGGTTTGACAGTTTTAAAACTTCAGCTATTTTCCTCTCTCTAGTTTAAGTTCTAGTCTGCTGATACATGGTTACCAGCTATAATATATTATTGTCATTGGTAAGCAAAGTGTGAATATAATTTAATTTGCAGTACAAACTATCTGGCACCCAACGATCTTGCTAATGCAAGTATTGACGTACTTCGCATGAATCGTACGGATTCGCCTGGTGATGATGACGTGGAAGTTGTGTTTACAGTTCCGGAGTGCAAATGATAGGTTAATATGTACATATACATATGTATGTATATATTTTAAAATTTAACCCTGGGTGGTAAACCCATAAAGAAATACTTTTTTATAAATTGGTTGCTATTGGTATGGACATGGCTATGTACGTTCTGAAAGTCATGTATGGTCATAACATGGCACAGTCACTCACACTCGGTGGGACATCATAAAAAAATGGTCTCTCATGAGATTCTTTTAATGATTGTAACAGTATTTTGGAAACAACCGAACTTTTCGTATTCCACTTCGTTTTTTTATCAATGCAAACATACATATATGTATATAACCATAAAAAAGAAACCCAAGTTCTAGCAGCAATTCCTATTTTGCATTAAATATACATACATATGTATGTGTACATCATTTTTTGCAGCACATACACAAGGTGGGACACAAGTCCTTTGATAAAAAAACTAACAATTCTCGCTTGCAACTGCTTGCAACTCACATGATCGTGATGCTTTTCGATCATTCTAGTATCTTAGTTTTTTTTTCTAATCACCATAGAGGAAAGAAAACTCATAATTTTAATTAAATCATTGAAATAGTAAACAAAAATCGAGTGTATAATATCATAAAAGTGGAAGTGAAATCGATAAAAATAGGAAGAAAATAACCCCTAGAGAGAAAAGGTTTATTTTAAGAAAAGTTGAAAATGATCCCTCGTGTTGTGCTTGCTACTTTTCTCTCACGAATAAAAGGAACCTACAGTTTTTTGCCAACTCCGAACGACAAGATTTGAGAAGCTTTTTCATAGACTATAAGTACCCTTTGAGTGTTGTCAGTAACTCGAAAGAGGTGGTGCTGTGAAAAAATGCGGGGTGTTCTGTTCCGGGAATCGAACTCAGACTTTCTGCGTGGCGGTCGACGCACTTACCACTGCGCCACGGCGACCACTAAATAAATATTAAAGGACATACAAAATGTATAAGTGAGTGCAGAAACTGTTCTTAAGAGATAATAATTAACACGGAAGGGTTGCTCGTAAAAAGTCGTTAATATCAGAAAAGAACCGTCTTTCAAGACTAGAATTCGCAAGAGAACACGCAGATAAGGATATGACTTTCTGGATATGACCCTTTGGAAAAGTTATTTTTAAAGATAAGACCAAACTAAACTTGGCCCCGCGGTAAAAAATTTGTATGGAGGAGACATAATGATGCATACAACAAAAAGGCTCTCATGAAAAGTGTGATATATGGTAAAATATGATATGGGGCTGTTTGTCAACGGAACGTACCGAAAATTTGCATTTTGTCCAAGTAACATGAACGGAATGTAGAAAGAAAAACTTGAAAATGCTTGGGTCTTTTCCATGTTAAAAGTGTTCTCTGCATTTAGAATTTGACAGCGCTTTTGAGTCTAATAATTGCCGAAAATGACAAGGAAACACGATATACTTACATTTCTGTACATACGTACATAAGTTTTAATATTTGGTACATCTGAATCCACCACTACATTGACAACGTTTTAATGTTATAGGCAGAAAAGCTAATAAGGTATGTGTTTGACAAAAAATAAAAACCAAACAATTGTAACAACAATCATAGTTATGTTATTTCAAGTTTTATACTACTACATATGCTCTTATTAGCTTATTATGGAAAAATAGAGATTTTAAGTATGAACGTATACGATCGATCTAATTGAACCTATTCAATTTGGATCATTAATTTGAATACAATTTCGTAAACACAGGAACTGTAAATTACATATTTCGAATGAAATTACCTTCTATTCAATATTCAATAACTCCATGCGTGACCAATTGTCCTAATTATGGGCAATATTTGCTCATCTTTAGTTCCACCAACCTGTGCTTTATTGAAAGACTGAAAATTGTTCTAATGTTCGACATTCGAAAGATAATAACACTGATCAAACAAGCCTCTGCTTTTCGGATATCTAAGCTGGTTTGGATTGGACCTTTTTTCGCCTAACACATTCAATCACATTAAGAAAATGTATAAAAAAATAAGACCATAATCAAAGTACATTATTTTAAGGGGTATACTTTAGAACAGTTCTCGAGAAAATAAGACATAAATATAAGAATAGTAAGTAAGACTGAAAAATAATTTAGAACGATAAACATAAGGATATCCTATTTGTAAAAGCATTGCACTACGATCTTCTAAAACATCATCCGAAAAAGTGCTATAATAAAGCATATCAAACTGTAAAGACAAAAAACTGAAAATTCCGTCAGTAGTATTCAATTCGAATTCCTATTGTTTTAGAAGCTTTGGAACTTTCCTTTTTCAATTTGTTCCTATGGCACTCAACGAAAAAACTACTGTCGTATTCGACTTTTCTCTGAAACTATTAGTGAAGTTAAAAAACTGATGGTGTGAAGAAATTAAAACTAAATAATCCCTTTAGCGTGTATTGAGCTCGGCGCAAATTGGCTTTGAGTCCCTAATGGGTTTGAAAATGAGCGTGTAGGAATTTCTAGCGGGGCGTGTATTATACGTGATAAAGACGCGACATTACTTCCATGTTCTAGCGAGTCGATTGACTTCAAAATGGAAACATTAATTTACATTCTATTGTTTTTACTTCCATTTGAAATTAATAAGCTGTTCCAACTCTACCGCCGAAGAGGAAGGGTGGGAGACAAGAAACAATTATGAAAAGTTAAGGGTGCTGTCATCAGCGAAGAAGTGGATTGAATTAGAAGTGACAGACTAGAAATTATTTATGATTTAGATTTCCGTGAATTTTCATTTGTGTAATTCATTTTTCTTACATGCTAGACAAAAATAGTTAAGACTAGCTTACCAATACAATCTACTGATCTTAATTCTAACTTACTGACTCTTCACGAGTACTCTAAGCTAATCTAGGATTTTTTTATGTATGCCTTTCGGCCTCTTATATTTTTAAATTTAAAATTAAAAATAATTATATTTTTTTTTAATTCCTCCAAGAAAATTTGAAAAAACTTGGAATTCCTGATTTTTCTTACTTCTTACCCTAACTTAAAAATAAATTTAAAATCAACCTACTATCTAAAACTGATTATATCACTATATACAATTAAATTAACCTAAAACTTAACTATTTACATTAAGCTTAGCTATGTCCGTAAAAATATACGGACGCGTGCACCAGGGCGTATGTGTTATTTATATGCTTTACATATATGTCTAATACGCCGTGATGCACCTTTTTTTGTTTTGTTTTTGAATATTTGTTTATTTTTTCTATTTTTGTGTTTTTAATAGTTTTTGTACTTTTTAATTTTTTTTTACCCCGTCTATTTGCACTTGAAGTTAGCGGCACCGAACGCTGGTTTTGGTGTAACCACCAATGAAAATGCCGTTCTTTGGAAGAAATTGCTCTGTCGCCGGCAGAAATCGCTCTACTGAACCATAGGAGTTCCTCGTGGCTGCGAGCGACGTCCGGCTCGTATTGGAGTTGTCATTCTACTGTTCGACGTGCGACATGGAAGATGATAGGGAAAATTTTCCTATCTTGTATCGGGCCTTAAGCGTCCAAATAGAGAAAAGCTTCAGGCGGAATGAAGCCGTTAAGACGTACCCGTTCATGGTACATTTCATTTGGGTAAGATTATTTATGAAAATGAGGAACAGTGTCGGAGGCAAACAGAAGTCCTGAGGAACAGGAATGGTGAATATGAAAATACAACTTGTACGAGTATTGAACGGTTCGAAAGGTAATTTCCTATTCATTGAAGAAGAGATTCATCGACGCATTATTGACACCAGAGCCTGATGCCAGACTCTGTCCGATGTCAGATGTTGGTAGAAAGTGAATTACGAATGCATACCAAATATGGAACAATATTTTTATTGTATGACTTGTTTAACGATCTATATTCTTTATTACATATGTACATCAGCACTCTTTAAATGTATGGTAATATATGTATACGTGGTCGCCGTGGCGCAGTGGTAAGCCTAGCATTTTTTCACGGCACCACCTCTTTCGAGTTGCTGACAACACTCAAAGAGTATTAATTGTCTATGGAAAGCTTCTCATATCTCGCCGTTCGGAGTCGGCAAAAAACTGTAGGTCCCTTCTACTCGTGAAGAACAATAGCATGCACAACACGAGTAGTTGTTGTAGAAGCTAGACCCTGGTCCGTTATGGGCTGTAGTGCCACTCAATTATTATTATTATTATAAACATAAGGCCGCCTATTTGTAAAGGAATTGCACTACGATCTTCTAAAACATCATCCAAAAAATTGCTCATAAAGCATATCAAACTGTAAAGACAAAAAACTGAGAATTCCGTCAGCAGTATTCAATTCGAATTCCTATTGTTTTAGAAGCTTTGAAACTTTCCTTTTTCCATTTGTTCCTATGGCACTCAACGAAAAAACTACTGCCGTATTCGATTTTTTTCTGAAACTATTATGAAGAAGTGAAGTTAAAAAACTGATGATGTGAAGAAATTAAAATTAAATAATCCCTTTAGCGTGTATTGAGCTCGGTGCAAATTGGCTTTGAGTCCCTAATGGGTTTGAAAATGAGCGTGTAGGAATTTCTAGCGGGGCGTGTATTCCTTATACATATAACGTGATAAAGACGCGACATTACTTCTATGTTCTAGCGAGTCGATTGACTTCAAAATGGAAACATTAAATTCCATTCTATTCTTTTTACTTCCATTTGAAATTAATACGCTGTTCCAACTCTACCGCCGAAGAGGAAGGGTGGAAAGATTGAATTAAAAGTGACAGACTAGAGATTATTTATGATGTAGATTTCCGTGCATTTTTTTTCCACCGACTATCTAAAACTTATTATATCACTATATACAATTAAATTAACCTAAAACTTAACTTTACTTAACTATTTACATTAAGCTTAGCTATGTCCGTAAAAATATACGGACGCGTGCACCAGGGCGTATGTGTTATTTATATGCTTTACATATATGTCTAATACGCCATGATGCACCTTTTTTTGTTTTTGAATATTTGGTATTTTTTTTTATTTTGTGTTTTTAATAGTTTTTTTTTTTGGTTTTTGTACTTTTTAATATTTTTTTACCCCGTCTATTTGTACTTGAAGTTAGCGGCACCGAACGCTGGTTTTGGGTTAACCACCAATGAAAATGCCGTTCTTTGGCAGAAATTGCTCTGTCGTGGGCAGAAATCGTTCTACTGAACAGTGGGAGTTCCTTGTGGCTGCGAGCGACGTCCGGCTCGTATTGGAGTTGCCTTTCTACAGTTCGGCGTGCGACATGGACATTGATGATAGCTCAAATTTCCCTATCTTGTATCAGGCCTTGAATGAAGGCGGAATGAAGCCGTTAAGACGTACCCGTTCATGGTACATACATTTCATTATTTATGAAAATTATTTCTGAAAATTAGGAAGAGTGTCGGACACAGACAGAAGTCCTGAGGAACAGCAGTATTAATATGGTGAATTTGAAAATACAACTTGTACGAGTATTAAACGGTTCGAAAGGTAATTTCGTATCCATTGAAGAAGAGATTCATCGACGCGTTATTGACACCAGAGCCTGATGCCAGACTCCGTCCGATGTCAGATGTTGGTAGAAAGTGAATTACGAATGCATACCAAATATGGAACAATATTTTTATGGTATGACTTGTTTAACGATCTATATTCTTTATTACATAGGTACATCAGCACTCTTTAAATGTATGGTAATATATGTATACACATTTAACGCATGTTTATGAGATGAACCTTAACTCTATAAAATAAAATAATTTCAACGAAAAGTAGGTTGTCTTACGAGTAATAGGTTTCTCTCTCATTGTAGATGTTAGATTTCTTATTTGAATTCAATTGAGAATACTATTTGGTATTTTAATTTAATATGCACACAACAACAATTTGGCAACGAGGATAAGTATTAAGAAAAGCATTCCATAGGACAAATTCTTAAAGAGTAGCAAAAGTGGAACACTTTAGCAAAAATAAATAATGACTCCATAAAATTAACGTCAACTTGTGTTCCTGTTCCTATGTAAGTACAATAGTAGTGGTCTATGTACATACACATAGTCCAAGAGGAGATCATATTTTTAATATGCAAAACAAATAGTATTATACAATAATAGGGCTGAAGTGAGAACACTGATTAAAGAACATGTTCTCATCTCGCTTTTAAAAATAAATTCCAAATATGTAAATGTAATGCAAACAGATACAAAAAAGCAGATCTTAATGTTAATGTTTAATGTTACAGTTGGAAATGGTAAATCTCTTTGCACCTAAGAAACTGAAAAGCACAACAAGAAATAAACAAACACCCTTGGTCAACAGGAAAACTATAATTGAAGTGAGGGATATTTCCAAATAAATGAGATTTGTCTATCCAAAAATATTGATCGTCGTACGGATCGATCACAAGAAAAGAACCCCAATTCTCGCAGATATAATGTTTCGCCCCGAATCATTGTAAGCCATTTAACCAGAAATGTTTTCCATGGTAGGGTAAGCCAGAAGAAGCCATTCATTCGAAAGGAAAATATAAAAGCTAGGCGTGAGTTGTAGCACACACTTACTTGGATCAAGTTGTATTAACTACCGAAAGTAAAAACAACATCTTCGATTCAGATGAATGCCGTATAGTGTGGAGAAAGCCCAACATTGCTTTAAAACCTAAAAAGTTGGTACCTACTGTAAAGCTCGGTGGCAGCAATGTTATGGTGTGGGGGTACATGACATATTCCGGCGTTACTCGTATTCATAAAAAAAACAATGGATATACATACAAGTTCCCAAAAATTGGGTCTCGGTAGCAGCTTCATGTTCCAACAGAACAATAATTCTAAACATACTTCCACGGCGATAAAGGAATGGTTGATGTACAATGTTCGTACGCAAGTAAGACATCCCGTTCAGTCTCTCGATATCAATCCTATTGAACACTTGTGGGATCACTTAGAATAAAAGGGCGTCAACATACAATCACCAACAAAAATAACCTGAAAACGTTCCTACTTGAGAAATGGAACATCAAGCTAGTCTATTCGATGAGACACAGATTGCAGGAAGTGATCAAAACGGAGGAGATCCTAATAATTATAAAGTTTATTTTTTTTACTTAAGTTAAGTGATGTTATTTAGTTTTTTTAACGAAAATTTATCGAAATATATAAACTGTAAGGAGACTTGCTACACATTTTTCTAAAAAAAATATTTTTTAACATAATTTCTTTTATTGCTGGTACTTTTAGTGCTGGCATTTTGAATTGATCAAATTCTATATTTTGAAGACTTAAAGCAAATATTACAGACTAAGCAACATTTTCACAGCGTTCCATGTGACTGAAGAAAGCACGAAAGAATAGCATCCCTTGTCATGGGCTGGCTTAGAGTTTTAGACACAGAAACAGAATCTTAAGCGACTCAGAACACAGTCAAAATAAAATGAGGGACTTGGTTTAAGTAAAATAGACTAAGAGAGATAGTTTTCTTTTACAGTAAAAAGAGAAAACGGTTTCATCAAACAGATATTGATAGAAAAACTTCAGAGCAAGCATCTTCGGGTTTCGATGTTTTACATAACTAAAATTATTGCGTATTGTAGACGATTCCGAAATAAAACTGACAGTTCCTTCTTATGCTGGAGTAACAGAGAGCCTTTATTGAAGAAAACAACTTGCTTATACAGACATTCGTATGTAAAATGGAGAGTTTTCGGTGCCATAAACACATCGTATGGCGCGATATTTTAGCAGTGTGAAACACTAGCCCACACAGAAGTCAATGACATTGTTTGCAGGTACAGTGGGGTATAACAGTTTCGGAGAGTGAATTTAAAATTAAATTGCCTTACAGTATGAACACGAGTTTGAACAGACTCTGTGTGTCATGAAAACGAAACCTTCGAAGAGTTATGCTACTGTTTACTGGTGTAATCACGCTGCATACCATGGACAGTAATCTTGCAATTATTAGCTTGCTGAGAACAAACCAAATACTATGAATTGGTCTTGCGTTATGTATACACACATACGTTTAACATTTCCATTGTTAGTGGCTTTCAAAGGAAAACAAAATTTTGGCCAACCATGGCCAGCAATAACCCCGCTCGGAACTTAACAACATGACATTTAGGATGTCACCACAAATTACTTTTTAATTTCTAAATAAGTTTTCATTTAGTTGAATTAATAGTCCAATTTGTCAAATTTTTATGTAAATTACAAAAACGGTGACATTACTGTCAAAAGGTACAAAAGCATCTAAAGGTAACAATTCGTCACGGGCTACCAGCGTGCTGATCGTAAAAAAATTCACTCATTGCTCAAGGACAATTTGTCACACTTCCATTACGACAATTCACAGGCATATTGACATCCAGTGAACTGACGACATTTAAACGCTCATCATTCTATTGTGCAGCTGTAAAATGTACACGAATAATTAGAAAAGAATCGCTAATTTATTTGGGAATCTTCTTTCGGAAATCTCTCAGCGCGTAAACATCTCTACTGAAAGATAAGCTTTGATAGAATCTCTGAGCCTTAGTCTAAGATCTATTGGCCCCGCGATTAGGTCTTAGAAGTTCGTTCTAGTCTCGACTGAATGCTGTTATTTTCGAGTAACTAATGGTTTTGAATCTTAATAAAATGACAGCTAAATACCGGCACAAGTGTAACGATTACATGTAAGATGAGTTTGTTTTAATTTTTATTATATGTAAATAAGTTCAACTCCTTGATTTGCAATAAATTTCGTGTGTTTTGAAAAGTAATATACATATTTCATCATTCGTCGATTTAATTTATACAATAATTCGCTTTTAAATTGTTCGGAAAATAAAACCTATTTGTGTTTTCATTTTGGACGGGTAACGAACGATCTGCTTTTCTAGTCCCATTACAAAAACTCCGTGCTAATGGTGTTAATAAGTGAAACTAGTCGGGGGAACAAAATGTAAACTATTCGCATCGTTACTCCGGTGGAAGTTTCCCAGTGCTTGTTCGGCGATTGTGTTGACCTTAATTTGGATTGAATGAAACAATGTGTTCGTTGTCGTTGTCGTCGATGCTAAGTTTTGCTTAGTTGTTATTTGACGCATGATTGTGTCATTGAAACATGTGGTTAGAAATTGTATTCACACAAATATAAAAAAAAAAAATATTGCTGGATGCGGGAGGGGAGAGCTTACAACAGTTGATTGCCTTTGCTTCCTAAATCTGCAGGAAGTGTAATTAAAATGGGCTTGTGTTTTAAACATACAGCTTAGGGTTAAATATAGCCTATGCAGAAACTATTATCTCTATATGGTTATTAGTTTGCTTTTGTTCGGTTTTAATAAGTGCCGCCTTCGAACGTAGGTAGTTCAAAGAATGCTGCTTCGACTCAAAACAAATGTTAAGGTTGACGTCAAAGTTAGCAATTTAAGGGTGTTTTTTTAGGGGTATAGAACTTTGAACAAAACAAAGTTATTTTTAAATTGACATGAAATTTACTTTATTTTCTGGCATATGGTTTCCACAGGTGTCTCGGAGTAGTATAGGCGGGAGGTCCAACTTTCGATTAATTTTTCTTACATACATATCTTGCCGTACATTGGCAATAACGCTGCGCTGTTCCCTAAGAGGCTAATCGTTTCGGCCTTATTGGCGTAGACTAGCGACATCATATATCCCCATAGAAAATACTCAAGCTTATGTTATGTAGCACTATCTTGGAGGCCGATTCACGGGTCCGTAACGCTAAACTATGCGGTTACCAAAATTATCAAATGTTGCACGAGCTGTGTGACATTGCGCAGTCTTGTTGAAACCACAGTTTCTGTACATAGTGGTTGTTCAGTTGACAAGCGAAAAAGTCTCTCATCATGGCTCTATAGTCACTGTAACGTTCTGGCCAACATCGATTTTAAGTACGTTCGGAGCAATTATTACACCGGCTCATAATGCCCACCGAACAGGTAGGTTTTGAATTATTGTCACTCCAAATACGATCATTTTGTTTATTGACGTATGCATTTAACTAAAGGGAAGCTTCCTCGCTAAACAAATTCGCTTTTGAAAATTGTTATCAACGGCAATCTTGTTTTGGAACGAATTCACACATTTTGAAGCGTTGCTCAAGCGACAGTCTAATCGTGTTGAAACAACAAACCGAAATAACCCTTACTAAAAATAAATCACTAAACAGTGTCTATCCACTTCCTAAGACAACTTTATTAATTTTCTTAAGAAATATATCCTATAATTATCTTTCTTAAGTTTAAAGCCTTCAACTATGGTGTTTTGTTTTTATTCGACTTTGTTCAATTAGTCTAATTAAAGTTTGCCCGGAGATCGACAGTATATAGAAGTCGTAGTTAAAAAACTGCATGAATATACAATATATTTTCTTTTATCGTTAAACTTTTAAGAGATGGGTAGCATTTCAAAAACAAATGTACTGCTGCCAAATTGCACCAAATCCGGGAACGCCAGAATGCTGGAATGTACAAAATCACAAAATCATGATATTGGGTTAATTAAGTTGTTTCATTTTTTTATTGTGTAAAACAACATTTCATGAAATTATGTTTATGTGAACCAATCCATCTTTCGAGTTAGAGAGGGATTAAACGCTCATAAAATTGTTGATCCTTGCAAAAAACTGGTCCAAGTGGTTTTTGATGTGCGGATTTGAGGTAAAGGTTCTAACAACCAAAAAATAATAATCCGAAAGTGTCAAGTCTGGGCAATATGGTGGGTGTGGTAGCATATCACATTCAAGCTGCAAATACTTTTGACGAGTCATAAAACTTGCATGAGGTCTCAAATTTCGTTCTGTTATAAAATGAGAAACCTGTGTATCAAGCTTCGAAATTAATTCTAAACGTTTCTTGTGCCTTTGTTCTTTCGTGTTAGAAAAATTTAATCTTTCAGCAATCTCCCAAATCGTTATTCAACGGATTGCATGGACCAACGACTTTATTTTACCCATATTGGCTTCAAGGACGTGGAACATCCTCAAGAGCGAAATTGCTGGAAAGAAATTTTGCAAACCAATCGGCCGATCAATACATTTTCTCCGTACAAGTCACACAATTTTCGCCTTTCTTGAACTTAATTTTTAGCCTTTTGGTAGTAAGGTATTAAAATATGCCGGAAATGCTGTTTTCGATCTTCCATCTTCCATAGGTCACCAAACAAAAACTATTCCAAAAAAACAAACAAATGTTTTTATAAGCAAGCTTTACCAATATATGAGCTATTCAAACTCCTTAACACCTAGCTACAACTGCTACATTCTGTCTGAGCAACGTATAATATATAGTATCGTTTGTCTTCATTTACTTGAAAATCTGATCGGTTTACTTGTCCTTCATTCCCGTAAAAGCTTTCCCAATAACTTGCTGGGAACGGGTGGTGTCGTCTGCATAACCCCGTAGTTTTAGTGAGGTGTAAGATATAGCACCTTCCGTGTTAACACATACCCTCCCCATTATTCTATCCAGGGCGAGATTAATTAATCTACACAGCAGTGTATTTTATCTTTGAAATTCGGTGCAGGTTTAGAAGGATTTAGAGGTCCTTGAATTAAACTGCATGGTACATAGCCTAATTGTTACGTAGTGTGGCACAACAAACTGAAAACTATCTTACACGCCTTTGAACTTGATAAATTTGTTTCGTCCTGATTCTCGTTGATCTCGTTGACAAAAATGAAAACAGGATATCTTTTACTTTCAGCATGATGCTTATACAACAAGTAAATGTAAAGGGTGATTTTTTAGCTATTATCTTTTTGGCAGCACTGGTTTAAACAGCTGAAGCACGTTTCGTGTTTTTTTTCACTGTCAAACATCTTTAATTTGGTCTATAATTTAACCATGAATCGTCTTACAAACGAACAACGCTTGCAAATTATTGAATTTTATTTTCAAAATGCGTGCTCTGTTAAGAAAGTTCATCGCGCGCTTCTTCCATTTTATGGTCAGTTCATTTTTGGCTCAATGGGTACGTAAATAAGAAAAATTGTCGATTTTGGAGTGAATATCAGACAGAAGCATAGCAAGAGGTACCAATGCATCCAGAAAAAGTCACAGTTTGGACCGTACTTCTTCAAAGATTATGCGAATCGTAATGTAACTGCGAATGGTGAGCGCTATCGTGAGATGATATCCAACTTTCTTTTGCCCAAAATGCAAGAGCTTGACTTGCATGACATGTGGTTTCAACAACACGGTGCCACATGCCACACAGTACGGGCAACAATGGACTTATTGAGAGGCGAGTTCGGTGAATATTTTATTTTACGTTCGGGACCGGTCAATTGGCCGCCTAGATTGTGCGATTTTACGCGTTTAGACTATTTTTTGTGGGGCTATGTTAAAGAGATACCGGCCGAAATGTTGGAAAGAGTATGCCAAAATTGGACTTAGCGGGTGGACCATTTGAGGCGCAGTCAAGGTCAACATTTGCATGAAATAATCTTCAAACATTAAATTATATGGACCGTAATATCCATTCAAAAAAAAATATTTCATGTATTTTTCTGAATTTTTTGTGTTTTTTTGAAAATCTTTCCCATAACTTTTAAAAATAATCACCCTTCACAATAACAACGGCCTTTTCAGCCACTCATCTGAGATAAACTAATACTTTTAGCTCAACCAGGAGGACAAACATATTACATTTGTTCACAACAAAAGATCGAAAATTGTGTCAACAAATCGTTAACCAAATTAAAAAGCTTATAAGATACTCTTATATTTCCATCAGTTAAGGTTGCTAGAGAAGATAGGCCCTGGTTACAAGCCGACTGTAGGCGCAACCTGTATGTTTAAAAATAGAGGGTACGTAACCTCGGGCTATTTTAAATAAATGTGGCAGCTAATGTAATTTAATGGGCCAAGTTACATTCCCTTCGAACACTTTCAGATTATCTTACAACGGTCTGTAGTAAGAGTATTTACATTTAATTATAGCTGTCGGAGTTGAATTAGAGCGCATTTAATTATACTCCCTACCGTGCGTTAATCTTTACGGTTTCATCAAAGTGTTCTGCGTTGCAATCAAAATTGATCGTTTCGGAAACCTGCTGGAAGTCTACGAACAAATAACTGAACCGTTAATTATTTGCAGAGAGCATCTCGATTTCATCTTAACAATAGTGGCATTTAATTCCATAAATGTACCAACCCAACATTTATGAGATCATCTCCACACCACTTGTGATGATTCATCCGTCCTTGTTGGCGATCTCTCTTTAGCCTGTCTGTTATCTGTATTTTGTCGCTAATGTTGACTGGCCTTAAATGGATTCACGTCATTCTGTTGTTTGTGTTCCATTTATGAGGAATTCATGGTTTTGGCTTATTTGTAACCAGTCGCATGGTTAGTAATTAGCACTGTACCATTATGAAGAACACCTGTTATGGATATTTGGTTCGACTTCTTAAAGAATTTGAATCGAGTTTTGTCAAAGTAAACAAATTTTGACGTTGATACAGGATTTCGGATCTATTTATACTGGATTTTTTCTTTAAAGTAATACTTAATGTCTCTCGATTTATTGGCAATTTAAAGTGAATTTGATTTGTTATTGGCATTTTAAAAATACATTATCTGCATGCACACTTGGAGTATGATATAAAATGTTTAAATATAATAGTAATAGAAGGAAACCTTTTTCGTAACAACAGATATTAGCTGTCTTCCTTATCTTTCTGCTTAAAAGATCTAGTGAGATGACGTTGACATGAGTCATAATAGTATCTGGAAATGGATGAAAAGAGCATTTAGTTCTTACATAGATTTTTCGTTTTTGCAAAATTCTAAATCAAAATTAAAGAGCAAAGTATTTCGTTCTACCACATGAAGTGTGCAATTCTTTTACTTATGTAGTTGAGAATCTACACAACAGTAAGATAAAGTGAAATGTGTGTTTGATGTGTACGACTTTTATGTCCATTACAAGATTTGGCCTTCTCCCTAAGAATTCCCATACCACCCTGCCAACGGTTCCAATTCATACTCTGTTTCTTTACGAGTTTAAAAAATGTCTGTTGAAACGATTTGCATACCTTAATGATTTGGATTTGATTTTTAAGCCTTCTATAATAATAATAATAATAATAATAATAATAATAATAATAATAATAATAATAATAATAATAATAATAATAATAATAATAATAATAATAATAATAATAATAATAATAATAATAATAATAATAATAATAATAATAATAATAATAATAATAATAATAATAATAATAATAATAATAATAATAATAATAATAATAATAATAATAATAATAATTGAGTGGCACTACAGCCCACAACGAAGTAGGACCTAGCTTCTGCAACAACTACTCGTGTTGTGCGTGCTACTGTTCTTCACGAGCAGAAGGGACCTACAGTTTTTTGCCGACTCCGAACGGCGAAATTTTTTGAGTAGCTTTTCATAGACAATTGTTATTCTTTAATGTTGTCAGCAACTCAAAAGAGGTGGTGCCGAGAAAAAAATCGAAGTGTCCCGTCCGGGAATCGAATCCAGACTTTCTGCGCGGCAGTCGACGCACTTACCACTACGCCACGGAGACCACAAGCCTTCTATAAAAGGGTATAATTTACCTTGAATCACGGTGATTGACATTTAGTGGGGCACAATCTAATAACAAGAAATCATGGAATAGCATACAAACTGAATCGTAAATACAATATTGATGATGATAATGGTTCAGTTTTTTAAAAATATTTTTGCCTGCTCAGACGACCATATAAATATCAGTCTGGCATGAAGTAGGGAATTTCAATGCAAGACAATTTTTTACTCATCTTTTTTATCACTTTAGTTGGAGCAGGTCACTTGGTCATAGTATGTAGTAGCATGGCCAAGTGTCCTGCTCCAACTTTTCCTTTAAACCAAATTGTCCCAGACATTTTGTTGGGTTCCGAATTTTACAAGGCTTCAGGACAGCTCAAAGTCGAAGGTACTATCTAAGGCACTTAAACACTTACAGTCATTTTAAGGGATTATCACAGGAACCGCGAACTGCACACGTACATTTTTCGATGTTCATTTCACATTTCAGGAAACACAAGTTCACAGGTTTGCCAAAAGATGCGCCTTTCATCATCATCCATTTCGTCCTTTACGGTAACATGGGGGCCACATGTTGGAGTAAAGGTTCTGCGAGGCAAAATACCCGTGATTGTATTTTTCTGACCCATACTCATGTCTTTTCATAGACATTTGATACTCTTTGAGTGTTGTCACTAGCTCAAAAGAGGTGGTGCCGTGAGGAAATGCGAGGTGTTCCATCCGAGAATCGAAACTCTTACCAAATTTTAATTACCACAGTAAATGGTGTCGATAACCTATCGTTTATTAGAACATAGTCACAATTGTGAATAGTTTTCAACACACGAGATAAGAAAGGAGGAATTCAATATCCTCTTCGTTTTACATTCTTGTCCAAGAACACGCGTAAGTCGTTATGATTAGTTATCTCCTGCTCTTAGCTAACTTAGTAAATTTGTAGTACAAGTAAAATGAAGTAGGATAGAAGGTAAAAACTGGTCAAATATTAATGCCTTTTCATCCTTCTTTACTCCAAAAATTCGATCTTAACTCAGTTTAGCATATTTCAAAAGCTGATCCAATTCAAGTACGGCTAAGACACCCTTTTTATTTCTTTTTAATCTTTCTTTTGCCAAGCTCGTCCTCTGATCCATCGGCTACCTCATCACAAGTCATAATGCATTTAAAGTGAGCCGGCACCTACAATCGAGATCAATTCAGTCAATCAAGTCACAATCAATCAAATTCAGAGAAGACTTGTTTAGAATCCTGAATTATACAAGATGTTTCCGCTTAAAGTTTCCACTTAAAAAAACCGATGCAAAAATACCAAACGATGCGTGTTTGTAGTAAAATATTTTCGCCCTCTACGAAGGCATTAGCTATTTAAGGTGCAACCTCCTTTTGTCCCAAAGTTCCCCAGCCTTGCGTAGATGAAGAGGCACCTGCGATATCTTTCCGATACTTAGCAGCTACCTCAACAAGTTCGAGGTTCTTTCCTGTGAGCTTTGCGACGTTCCCATGCCAAGCCTTTGGTCACCGCTATATTTGTAATGAAGTAACTAGAATTTTAACGTCTACATATCACCATGTATTTTTAAAAACCATGCTAAGTTCTTAACAACATTTTTAAAAATTGCATTACTAAGTCAATTGGGAAAATTTTTAATTTGCTTCGACACCTCTTCAATTACACGCTTAAGTAAAGCAAATGTTAACGTTTTACTCATATGCGAACACAATCACGAATTTTTTGTTTCGGAATTTGTGGATCACAACGTCGTTTTTTGTTCGTCAATTCAGTTTCATAGCTCGGTAAGATAATGTTCAGTAGTCTATTAAAAAGCGAATCGAGCAATACATTTTTAAAGTATATTTCAAGGCGCATCAGAAATATTCACTTTTCTAGAAATTCTCGTTTGCAGGTGTAGGCATAACATGCCGAAAATGACCTCCTACCGCTTTTCTACTAAAGTGTGGTTATTTATCTAAAATTCGTTTATTGTTTGTTTCAATCTTTGAATTATGTATTCAAGGAAATCCATTGTTACATTATTAGTTCGTCCCGGTTGCAGTTAGATAATGCAGAACTTCAGCACACGGTCGATAGATTTGTGGCTGTAAGTGCTGATGCTGGAATGAAGATGCTCGTGGACAAGTCAAAAGTGACAGTCAATTAAAAAAAACATCTGCCCAATGCACCTTCATGTTGGTGGAGTCCCATTGATACAGGTGGAGAAGTTTGAGTATCTCAACGTCTTTTTTACGAGTGATAAGAGGAGCAACATTGAACCGCTTGGTAGATCAATAAAAAAGGGAGACCGAGTTTGGTATCAAAGACAAGTTATTGGTTTTTAAAGGTTGCTGAGATGAGATTTCTTCGTGCCGTTGCGGGAGTTACTCATATGGATAGGCTGAGAAACATGACGTTGCGGGGGGAACTCAATGTTGATCAGCTACTTTTTTGAACGAAGAGGGTTGTCCCCTTTATTACGACTTTCGAGGCAATTCTTGAATGCAACTCCATCTGGCAGGCGACCGCTCCGCAGACCCAGGGCGCGGTGCTTGGATCAAGTTCATAAACTCGCCTGGTTGCGCTTGGGAATAGCTCATGATAGGTTATAGTTGATGGATGATGATAAACTTCTTCGAACGTGATTCAAGGTCCACAATTTCATTTTCTTAGAAGCCTTAATTTTTAGATCTTAAGCATTTTTCAAAGGCTTCTATGACCTCTCTGCTTTAAATGTCGAACACTTTAAGCACACATATCACCTTGTCTTCTAAAAAATAAATTCAATAGCTACTATTTGATGACTAAGTAAACAATCGGACAATTTATGTTGTACAACCTAATACTTATCGGGCCTTAATTAACCTAGTCGACACACTTTTAAAAACCCAATGTATATTTTAATGTATATTAAAATGTTATTTTCTTCCACATTTCAAATTAAGTTTGTGGGTTCGATTTAGCTATAAAAAATGGTAATATTTTGAAAATATAAAACCCCCTCAAAGATAATTAAATTCAATCGATTAGCATACAAAAATTTCAAATTCTGGTCCAAATTCAAAGGCCTTCCATCATATACATACATATCTGCATATCCGCTAAATCAACTTGTCTGAACACATAGAAAAACTAAGCAAATAAACAAAACTTCTTCGTCACCAGTCATTGAACATTGTTAGATGTTTAGGCCCGTAATAATAAGCCGCAAAACAACATGCAAATATAACTTGGAATGAAAGCCTAATCCGTGCAAATCAGTCAACCAATTTTCTATCGTTTTTCACATAGGGGCAATAATTATACTCGTCACGATGAAAATTGTTACCCGCTGGTACAGTGAAAAAAAAAAACATCTCGTACATTTGTATTTCGCAAGCCAGTACTTCAAACAAATATGATCGGGTACACATACATTTCAGTGTGCGCACACATTTGGAAGGCACCTTCAGTTTGGCTGGGACTACATGCCACAAAAGGTTGAACAGAGTACGGTGGACGATACATTTCGCGGTTTACTTACATCGACTCAGTATCAAAATTTTGTCGGTGTTCGGTCGAGCGCATCGAGTTTTGTGAAAAGTGTTAGTGAATATGGTTTGTTAAAAATAGTATTTCAATTATACGTGAGTTGATTTGAGCTTCTGTTTGCAAGCGGATATCCTTCTGCTCCTAAAATGATGTTTTTTTAATGGCGAATTGTCAAAAAACAAGTTTCCTGGGCTTCCATGCATAGAAAATATTGGCTAATTATAAAAAGCTGACGAGCTCTTCGAATTTCATAAAGAGTTTCAGTTCTTACGTCTTCCATCTTCCAGTCCATAACAGGTTTTTTTCGGAGAGTGAAGCTTTACTGATGTCTTCTACATCTTGTGCAAACGATTCAACGCGTTAAATGTGTCTTCTTCTCGTCAGGTCACTCCAATGTTCACTTATCGTCTATACATCACGAATCTCCATACGGGAAACTTACGTATTTCATCACAGACATACACTGCCTCTTGTCTCACGATCGCACTTCAATGATCATTAACATCAAGTTCTTTGTATCTGCAATTTAAATTCTAATAGGCGACGAACCATTGAATGACAATTGCCGATGAGTTTAGACAGGGAATTGCCTCTTATGCAATCTCACCTCACAGTAACTACAATCTGTTGAAGAATTTAAACATAGCGTCTCGGTTAACCTGTTTCTGTCCCCGGATATGATGCACAAAGCGTGAAACTTTGGTTTGTTTAATGGGCGAGCGACCTTCGGTGACGGTTTTTTTCCACAATTACTGCAGATCTCGTTGTGTGAGAGTGAACGAATGAGATAAAGGGGATTCGGCTTTATTACAATGTTTGCGAACTTTTGAATGGTGGATAGTATACCGTTATGATACTGCTTTAGTCATTCTTGGGAACTATCTTTTGTAAGATTCCAAAACGGCTAGATGGTAAGATGTGCTACTGAAGGAGAAAAAGGTTTATTGGTCGTAAATCATTAAGTAACTAGAGGAAGGAGATGTCGTTGGCGATAATACCTAATTTCACATGTAAATCAAAAGAGCCGCCAGAGAACCGAAGCGCAGTCGGCTCGTAAAATGTTCGCAATAAACTACTCCCAAGTGTCTGTTGACACACGAGTACTGAAGTTTAAATGCAAATTTAAAGATTTCTTATTGAAATCTTTCGCACGCGACGTTTGCGTAGTTCCATAAACCTTTTTTTTCGTTTACTGCAAATAGTATATTTGCACTATTCCTTTTCTATTTGGAAACACAAATGAGTTGTATCTTAATCATATGAGTACCACAACTTGATCCGTACCACTTCCACAGAAACCTTTATCTTAGATGGTAATAGGGTCGTCAAACTCGCAAAGCCAAGCTTTAGTTTGCTAAGTATGTAGAAGAGATGAAAGTGGATTAGCTGAAGATAATTGCAAAGAATTGATGCCAGATTCATACGATGTAGAATGCGATCGAGTTGTCTTTTCTGGGTTAAGAGATTGCATCGTTACTGAATTTATTGTGCGTTTCTAAAAATAAATCTGACATTTGACATACTCACGTCATGCTCACATTTTAAACATTCTATTTAAGTAACTAAATGGAATGATAAATGTGAAATAAAAAAATATGATAAAAAGTCTTTTGCATTTATGTTAAGTTTTATGACATTTTGATAATTTTTTCTTTGTTGGAATGAATTTAAGTTCAAAATATGGACGGTGATCACTGGTTCATCATCTTCATATGCATATGGAGAGATAATAAAAATTGTAAAGAGATTCCGTTCTTCTGTTAAAAGTAGGAGAGTCCAAAAGTTTGCAACCATTGCTTTCGTACCAAGTTGATAACAAACTCGTATGAAAATTTTTTGCAATTTGCAATTGAAAAGAATCAACAAGATAGAAATTTCGAAAGAAAGAAGATATTTGTTAGAGAAGGACAGAGACTTATGAGTATGTGTAAACGCTTTAAATAAATAATTAATCAAAAGTGATTCCCTTGGTCATGCAACACTCATCACGCACCCATTCTGAGATTCATGACTGACTGTCTGAATTTGTCTTCTAAAGTTCTCTTTAATAAATCACGTAATCAATTCTTTAAAGCAATGCTTAAGATGCGAAAAACAACCAAGAACAAAAAAATGTTTTCTCTATGTAATTTGTTCCCTTGTGAGTAGTACCTTCCGAGTCTTCACTCGAAACACGATAAAGTCTCGGTGAATTGTGCTTACATGAATTCAGGCGCTACATAAAGTTTCAACTCTTATGTCTTAAATCATTCAATCTGAAACGTATTCAATGAACAGGATTTTGTTAGCGGTGCTGACAACAAAAATGCTCAAATTTCGTCTTCAGTAATCAGTAATAAATTGCAGGCCTCCTCCACCTCCACCAAGGACACACTCTGTGGTTGCATTGGTTTCTCAATAACAATAATGTGCGGGCTTACAGAGGAGATGGTTTTCTGCCCAAAATTGACAAATTCAAGCTGCTCTTAGGGCTGAAACTGCAAAGTCAATGCAAACGGGGCAGTCGTGCGTTGAACTGTTGAGTTCGGTGCGAGTTCATGTTCGTTTATTGAATCTCGCACTCTTGGACACAGCAGCCACATTTTCATCAGTGCGCACTCGCACGATGAGGAGGAACACTAGCACAAAAGTTTTGCTCGAAATTGCGCACAGGTGTCTGACGTCGTGGTGGGTGTCTGATTTTGACCAAAACTTCTTCTAAAAAAACAGAGCGCTTAAAAACAATTTAAAAACAAATTATCAATATATCCCAACATCCTCTAAGCGTGAAGCGACTCATTTCGTTCTGCAGAAGTATGATACTGACTTCTTGGCAAGATTTCGAGCAGGAAACAGCTGTCAGTGTCAAAATAAACAATTATTTGGTGGCCCACCTCTGTAAAGTAATAGGTACAGAATGATGCATAAAGAGTTACGCTTCAATGTTTATACAAATGTTTAATCAAGTGAAAAAATCTGCGCACAAAAGTAAAGTAAAGCACAAAGGAGACTCTCGGAACTTCATTTTCAACTCACTTGTGTTTACCTGTACAGTACCAAATGTTGTACAGACTCTGACAAATTCAATTTGTTGCTTATTGATGCTAATAAGTTGGCATGAAGTATGCAAGTAATTCAAATATGATTAACCATGCTAATATATGTACACCCCATGTGATTAATCTTGTGGTAAGAAAGGGGGTCATTGAATTGCGATTTCGCGTATTTCACCACATCCCCATGATTAGCATAAATCTACCATTCCTCATTTCGCTCAATTAACTTCTCAGCAAGCTAACGCCCATGATCCAAAGTGAGGTATAGAGCATGTAAAGTGATGAATGGAGTTTAAGGCAGGATTTTTTTTTTGTTGCTGGTGACTAGTCCATTTTACTACCAGCAGCAAGAGCTTCTGTGAAACAGCCTAGGTATTCAGCTTCAATCATATTAGCACCAAACAGCCGCCACCTCATCCGAGCATGGGCAGAACATTGACAGCGGAAGTGCTCTGCGGTGTTTTCACCTTCTCTACAGGTATTGCACATATCCTGTGCATCACTTAACTCAAACACACTTAAGTATTTAACGAAGGTAAAGTGTCCCGTTAGTGAAACAACAAGTTGCCTGCAATCTTTCCTGTCTAGAGATAAGAGAAAAGCCGCGGATTTCTTACTGACATTTGGGAGCATGCGCATGGGCAGCCTGTGCTGCCGAGAGACTCAACCGTCGATGGAAGCCTTAACCTTAGCCTTAACAAGTCCATCGGCAATCTCGTTTCTCATGATCCCATAGTGTCCCGGGACCTGGACAGGATTAGAGACTTGTCTTAAACGGAATTTATGGGTTTTCTAACGCGGAAGTCGTGGTTAAACGACGTCATTTAAGATCTCATATTTTCATTTGCTCACTTCTACTGTAAGTAAAATCTATTGCCGCACTCATCTTTCATGTAAGATTGATCTTACATCTTGATTAATCGAGAGCTAATGTTTCATCATCATTGTAATGAGTGTTCCTAAGGGCATAAATATCTGCAACATAAATTATCTAAACGAAGAAAGCCCAAGTGGGCAGGAAATCAAAAGCTTCATTACAATTTAGCTACTTACATATTTCTTGATCTTAAAGTGCAAGTATCTTCCACTTCAAATCTAGTCAACGACAACTTTAGCAAACACAGTTGTGTTCTTTTTTCGTTTCCAACTGCTGCAATCTTAGTTGGATGTAGAAAAAAAAAAAAACTCAACCGGTCTTGGCTCAGATTTACACTCAATTTTATTTTTTGTGTCATATAAAGCAACGATTTATGCAACACGCATAGCATAGCATACCGTAGAATCAACGATTTTGCTGCCGCTGCATTTCTCGACTATAGGCCACTGATGGTGCGTTCATTGCGCAGGGTCGTCGACTGCGTGTAAATCAACGTACACTTTTTCATGAATTTTATTTTTGCCGGGAAATCCCAATATGAACGAATATTAAGTGGAGTCATGAACATGACATGGATTCACCTTTCGCTCGTATTTACGATCTAAATTGAACATCAAGTCCGGTTATATATTTTACGCAATGACATTTTCAATTTGTGCGATTAAGAAAAGAAAGAAAAATTGCGTGTTTTTGCCAGAGCTTAGCGTGGAAATGTTTTATATCTTCTTAATCGTCTGTTCGATTGCGGCAAGTTACACATTTACCCTTTACGTATGTACATGTGTGTTCGCTGTGGTTTTTGTAAATTGCCACTGAATGCATACTCCTGTAAAAGACACAAGCTTTCAAGGGAAAGTTCGTCAATTCACTAAAGGTCCCAGGTTTCTGGACTGAATATCTTGCATTTTCTCAGGGCAACACATTTTTCGAATTGTCTTTGAAAATGTTTACAAAGGTTGCTACTCTGTGTCGACTATAAACTGTAGGTTCCTTCTACTTTGGAGAAAACCAGTGAAAGGGAGGCCAATCGTTGATAGGTCTCTTGCTATATGATGCGTTTTAACTATCAGTAGAGATCCGATCAATGATCAAACTGGCCTGGAAATGATCGTCATATCAGAACCATTATGGATCTAAAGTCAATATTTTTTATTGATTGCTGATTGATGTTAATGCTTGCTACTGATGTTCACATGCTTTCATTCATATGCCAATAAATGCTGGTTTAGTATTTTAAGGTTGACAATGCTTAGCTTTGAAGGAAGCTGCCATACAGTTCACATATTTTGGTAATTCTCTTAAGCAAGGAAAGCCTTGTATAATGTTTCTTCACTCTTTGCACTTGTGGTTAAAAAATATGTAGTCCCTCAAAAAATGCATACCACCTCAATTCCAATAAGGGGTCCTGCATTTTGTGTTTCCTTCCTTGCTATTTTCCCTTTCTTTGGCTGTATGACCGTTAATTTGATTACGTTCACTTGGCTGTAAAATGTGATCCTCCTTCTATCATAATACCGAAAAATTTCCGCATTTCTTATCTATTGTAAGTCGTCTGTGTGTCGAGAGAAAACAGATCCTTCGCCACTTGTTGATTCTTACTCTGAAAGTAATATACATATAGTCATCTATATCACTAATGGGCAAAGCAATGGCTACGTTTGAATAACCGCATTTGTAGTACGCTTTTATAACTTTAATGTGTTGTTTAATTATTAAGCGATTCATTACCTTTAATGGCAAGCATTCAGCCAGCATTCAGATACTTCAAATGACAGCTGAATTTGGCAGGTGTCAAATGCCGGCGCCTCTAACTTGAAAGCAGAAAATGAATGAAACCAGAAAATGTGTGATCCTGTACGACTAAATGTGATGTGATGATGTTATTTTAAAGGTTCTGTTAAATAAAAACAGTCGCCCAATGGACCAGGTCTTAGTTTGTATTGACCTATCACAAGCCGGACTATCTCTCTCAACTCTCTTTTTCACGGCACCACCTCTTTCGAGTTGCTTACAACACTTAAGGAGTACTATTTGTCTGTGAAAAAAAAACTTGTCAAATCTTGCCGTTCGGAGTCGACAAAAATGTATGTCCGCTCTACTTGTGAGAGAACAGTAGCATGTAGTGCTACTTGTGAGAGAACAGTAGCACGCACAACACGAGCAGCTGATGCTGAAGCTAGACACTGTCCTTGTCGAAAACGTATTTTGATTCAACAATTAGGAAGGATTTTTTCGACTACACATGTTGCCCTAAGTGTAAGAATTTGTTAAATCAAAAAAATTCAGTAAATCGTATATTTAAGTTTTTCAAGATAGATTTGAATAATACTTTCATACGATATCAGATGTAGTGGATAGGTTGGTTAATAAATAAGCCCCTAAGCAAATTGGACTACAGGTGGGACAATTTGACGATGGAAAGTTTAACCAGTTTGACATAAGCTATCGCCGCTTGGAAGTTTCTCCTCATTGCGTGCCAGAAAAGGTCACATAACGCCGAAAGCACTTTAAGAAAGAATGTACTGTTCCCATTCTCATAAGTAGCTTCTATCCCCATTGAAAAGCGCGCCAAATGCTGTCCCACCGTGTCTTGAGTTCATTAGCATCGGATATCGAAGATTAATCTTATAACAAGCGTGTCGCCCCCCTTCCCAAAAGGAAGTCGATTTCAGTTTGAAACTCTCCTCGGGCACTTGTTATACTCGTGTTACAACATTTCGACCGTAGCCGCAGTGGAGCCAATCCCATGCACACTTCAATCGACTACAGACGGTGGCAGTAAGCCAGACAAAAGCTCAACTCAAGCTCACTCGAAGCCAGAGTAAAGTCTAGGGCGAATTCAATCGGACCGCAAAACTATAATCGTAAAACGGGAAAGCTACTCAAATTCAGAGCGCACCGTGCCAACCTCCCGATCAGGTGCTGGCCAGACAATTAACAGCCGTTCAACAGTCAACCAACCGGACCGCGCAACTGGACAATGCAATCGTAGCATGATCGAATTGATCACTTCTAATTTTCGATTAACGACGACACAAGCAGAAAAAAAACACGCGCGACTTACAATTAAAGCCCCAACAATGGAATCCAGCGTAACCTCGGTTTAGTTCGATTGAGGGGAAGCCAGCCGTGACTTACCAGAAACAAGACAATTCGTTAACATTTCACTTGGTTCGCGATCTGTGCGCGAGAAATGAGATTCGTTGTCACTGTCGTCGTCGGTATCGGCTTTGTGTAGACGAATTGTGTGCGGGCCCATCGGCTCATGGCAGTTCTGCGCGACCCACAATAAACCCAGTTGTCGTAGATCGTGTCGTTTTTTCGCTTGTATTTTTTTTTTCGTGCGTTTATTTTTTTGGGGGCTTTAATCTCGTCGATTTCATTTTGTGTTAAGTTCAACTGACTTTGTCGCTGCAATGGAATCTGCAGCTAAGAGTGAGAAGAAAGCCAAAGGGTATACAAAAGTGAAATTTTTGGTTTTGTTTTATTTTTGCAAATAAAGATATACCCTCGTTAAAGTTCAGTGGTCAGTGGCAGTTAATATGTGTCGTTATTTTTAGGCAATCGAAGGAGCGGCCGCTTTTTATGCAAAATGGTAATGGAAACGGTGCAGCGATGGCTGCGAAAGACGAGGAGATTAGGCCATTTCGACGAGTTTTCCCGCAGTGTCTAGCTGTTACGGTTAAAAATACATTGTTGTTTGGTAAGTTTACAATTTTTAAGAATATAATTTTAAATCGGCAATGATTCATTAGAATTAAGAAGTTCCTAATTTGTAAACACGGTAATATTTCACATTTTCAAATTTCGTATAGGTGACGAAATCAATTATTCAAATGTAGAAGAGTATGTGACATGTGTAGTGCATTTTTTTCGCAGTCAAATAACATTGAAAGAGAAATGTCAACGCCGAGTTATAACACGTTTTTTGCATTTGTCTTAAATTAAGTTTATTGAAACAAGACGTGCAAGCTATAATCAAATATTTTGTAACTGCATTTTTGCACGTTTGACGGGTGATACGGTTTTAGTTTTTATTGAAAGACATTTTCCACATGAATTGAGCGCAACATGTGCTGTCAAAGTATTCGTTATCATTGTTATTAACGTGTCTTGGCGAGTGTTATGTAGGCGCGTGGAATTGTTTCGAAAATTCACATTGAAACGATGACCTTGTCTTCATCAAAACTAAGAATTTGTTATTTTACTCTGTTGCATATTTCAATTTTAAATAAATGAAATATGTTTAGTGATGCCTAATCCTTTCTTGTTAGCAATTTTGTCCAAAAGGTAAAAAAGGATGAAATTGTTTCGCTCTTGTTGCTTCCAATACACCTGCAAGCAATGTTTGTCAATTTCAGGGAATACCTCACTTTGGGTGTATTTAAATTTTTCAGCAGCCTTCTCTTTCTTCACTTAAAAAGAAAAACAAAATATGGCGACAATGTTCCGAATTGTCATCAATTTTTTAACTTTTCAAAAGTCCAAGTACACACATTTGCCTAAAAAAGAAGCCCTCTTACAAATAAATTGTAGTATTAACGAATAAAATTGATATTGCTGCATATTAATACCAATCTACCAAATATTTGTAGCCAAGTTTCTTCGAACATCCAGTATATTCTCAATTGAAACTCAATTTACCAAGAATTTGAAAACATCAGTTTCACAATCATCAACACCAATTTCAATTTCAATTCAAATCACTCATTACATTCACCGGATCAGATTCAAAAACCACGCATACTCTTCCATATTCGCATGTTAGGACTTGGAAAACTTACAGCAAAGTTGAAAAATTAGTGGTTAACCAGCCTTTAAGATAAGAAATATTTTTTTAATTGACACCGGGTGACTAGTGGAACGTTCTTTAATGGATTGTCGACGCATATAGTACTAAAGTAAAAATAATCCTTACAGGCTTCATTTACCAGAGGCAAGTTTTTCCAGCAAATTTTCGTGTAGTCGATTTGTATTGTGTTGTCAGCAAAGAAATTGTGCCTTTTAAAAATTCAGATGATCGCCGGCCCGAGGATTCGAACTTTGGACTTCCGGTGTGTGAGTAGACACAGGAGCTATTCCCAAGCGCAACCAGTCGAGTTTATGGACTTGATCTTTTATTCACATAGCAGAAAGAACAATAACACTTTTTTTTCTAAGGCACCAAGAATAAGTCCTGTTGGACTCGATCCAACCACCTCCCCCTGGGTCTGACGAGCGGTCGCCTGCCTGATGGAATTGCATCTAACGCACGCGTCAGAAGTCTTGATGACGTGGGCAAACCAACGAAGTAAGGCCCTTTCCGTTCGAAGAAGTATATAGCTGCTCAATGTTGAGTTCCCCCCACATCGTCTTGTTTTTCAGCCTATCCCTGTGAGTAGTTCATCTTGGCAGCCTGTACTCTCGATCTTATTCTTTTGGTCATTACAAATTTCATCACCGTAGGTGAGAGTTGGAACGAACACTGAGTTCAAAACTAATAACTTGGCTTTGACACAAAAGTCGGTCTCCCTTGTTACCAATCCACCAAACTGCTTTAAAATTAATCCAGCCTGGCCAGTCCTACAAGAAAGCTCAGTGTTGCTGCTCCCATCACTCGTGAAATAGACCTCCAGATACTTAAAGTTCTCCACCTGTTTCAATGGTGTACATTTTGGCATTTTGGAAATTACCAAGTCCGTAGTTACTTTTCAACGTTCACGCATACTGTTAAGATTTCAGTCGAAACGGATTCATTTTTCACCTGACCGGTTGATGATCCGAACCGTTTTTTGACATAACCTGAATTTTTGCAGCGAACCCAAAAAGCGCGTGCACGATAACTTTTATTCTTCCATGGCAAGTGTCAAAACTTGCCAAAGCCGCAGGTCGATTTTTGTTAAGCCGCATGTAGGTGCTAGACTCAAAAGACATAAGTGTGAGTTGTTTTTGTATGTATGTTATCTACGTTTTTTTAAGGGATTAAAGAAATATACTTATATATTGGTAATATATTTTTGGTTTTTCTGTTCTCAGAAAAATATCTATCTAATTGGTAGTTTAGTAGACCTCCTCTTGTTTTTGTAAGGGCTGCCAATCTGCAGTACATTAACCCAGACTTATGTAGTTCCAGGTCCAGATAAGTAATTTGTTTACTTTTTAGGCTTCTTAGCAAAGTCGGGTTTCATTTAAGATCAAATATTCTTTATTGGATCGAAATCTAAACTGTAGGAATGCTAACTAACTTAAGGAATACTAGACTATTATTAAATATTTCCTTAAGTCAATATTATTAAAAGTGCTGTGACTTTCTATTTTAGAAACCCTTTCCTTTTTCATCATGGTGGACATCATTCGTTTCTTTGATTCACTTCGGGTAAGAATCTTCTCACACCAAGACGCATTTTAAATCTGATTTGTCGAGAAAAAAAAATTGTTCCACATCTTGCTTTCGCAAAAAGAGCAATCGTTTTTCTTCTACTCGTTTTGGAAAATCCGGCTTTCGTGCTGAGGTACATAAGTGCTCAGGTTTTTACGAACTTTTTGTTTACTGACTTTAATGAATATAGTAATCCTGTAGCTCGAAGCTATTGGTTGGTTGGTGGCTGGTTTTAAGATCCAACGAAGTTTTGAACCTCTCTGAGTTCTTTCTTCTGCTGGTAGTTTCGACTTTACGGTATTTTTCTACACTACATGACATAGTATTTAATTTTTTTTAGAAATTACACGTGTTGTCAATTTGAGAAGAGTGCGAATTAACTTCCATCATTATTCGACTTAATCACTTCATTTACTTTATGTACGCCTTTGATAAAAAAATCGACTTTTATGCGCCGTATGAATGACATTTTGCTACCTTATGCGGAAAAAACAGTAGCTCTACATGCTTGACCAACATTTGTCGACCAACACGGATTGTGGTATTTACAAACTTAAGGCTTCGTCTTTTGAACAACTTTGAACAAAAAGGAGGAAGAGAAATGTCCGGAATTAGAATTGGACAGCAATAATTTAAGAATTGAGGCATCTGTACACGGTATTATTCCCCTTTATTGCATTTCCCTGTACACAACATTTTGATGAATGAATGAAGAATGGAAGCTTAAAAAAGGTTTTTTAAAAGATTACAATTTCTTTGCCTCTCCATGCCTTTTTTAAACAACCAACTGGCGGCAGTAACATTGTTTTTCTTTCTCTCGCTCAAAATATTAATGGATGCATTCTAGAGTGAATTTTCATGTTTTGCTATCTAATTGCCATATAAATTGAAAAAAAGAAAAAAAATAAATTTCGTAAAGCGCAGCTCAAATTAAGATTTAAACCTGATTTCGTATGAGGGCCACCATGCTTTAAATAACCACATTTGAAGGCCATCTTGTCTACAGAAAACTTACATATAATGTCGAAATGTTCTTTAATGGCTTGTGCAACTGCTTGACTTTTCTTTAAGCGAAGTTTATGTTGTGAATGTTAATGAATCAATTAAAGTTTACTGCCATCTGCGGAAGTGTGAAGTAGGGAAAGCCTCGTTTGTGGCAAAAGTCATTTACCGATCGAGAAAACATTTCACTTTATTCATTATTTTCTAGTTGAACTTTTTTATGTTCAGGTGACAGGTTCTACGCCATAAATAAGTGGAATGTGAAAGCAAATTAAATAATTTTATTGCCATATGAAGATATCTAGAACAAGAAAAATTGGACGAGTGAGATTTTTTCTTATTTCTTTCAAGTAATTTTTAATGTGGTCTGCAGCGACTACCAAGAAAAGAAGAATTAATTAACTTTAAATTCTTACAACAAAGGGAGCAGCAGTCATTCTTCTTTAAATGATGTGGTGCAATTCTTGAGGCTATCTCTGGATAACAAACTCTGCTGTAATTATTAACATGACACTTACTAAAGGCAGCTGGTAGGAAAAGCATTGAGGATGTGCCTATGTATACCTAAATAAATCATAAGACTTATCTTTCTTAATGGTGCTATCGTATGGTGGAAAAAATGGTAACCGAATGGAAGTCATAACCAAGCTTAACAAAATACAAAAATTGGCATGCATGAACGCAACTTGAGCAATGAAAACTCTACCCACTGCAGAGTTGAAAGCCACACTGACCTCCCACAGCTGCATATTACGCTACTCGTAAAGGCTAAAACGGCTACGCATGCCATGATATGACTAAACAAACATACGGAAGGAGATTTAGTGAGACATCGAGAGATGCTAAGAAAAGTGAATAGCATGTCTGAACTAACCAAACTGATCAAATATAGTTCCTTACTTATAAAGCCAACGACCTGTAGAGGTTAAGAGGCTGAGATATGCCTGCTTGATGTACGTCCGTAATAAATTGGTTCTTATATCTGAGATTTTTTATTTTTCTCCTTCTCGAACCAGAAGGTTCGGACCCAAAAATCCTATATGTGGGAGGGCAACACTATGTGTTCGATGTGGCCGAGCCATCGCAGTCGAAAAAATTTTTTTCTTTCAATATTTTGGTACAGGCCGTAGAGTTCGCGGTTATGTCTTATCCTTACACTTTTCTTTCGGAGGCACCAAGAAATAGTTTTGCATTTTGACTTATAGTCCACATAGCAGGATTAGTAGAGTTACTGTTTTGTAGAAGATGATATTGGCCCATCGAGTCAGAAAGTTTTAGCCGAGCTGTTCCGACCAACTGAAGTAGCATCGGTTGCCAAGAACGATTATACGCGGGAGTTCATCTAAGTTTACGTTTGGCCCCAAGAAGACCGACTCTTTGTTTAGAAAGGTCACAAATAGCCTTACCATAGCTAGATTCAGAACATTTAACAAACCAGGAGTGATAAGTCAATTTACATAATTTTTGCGTGTGGTCTCATGTTGCATGAGATATGTTGCACACAACTCCACTTTTTAAAATCTCATTCTCAACAATTCTCATAAACTCGCATTTCTCTGGTACCTTCATCATTAAATAAAAAAAATAATGTTATTAACTATCATTCCTATCGGCGTGCACGGCTTGGCCATCGTCGTTTGTAGAAAAACGTATGGATGGTGCACTAGTTCACGTTGGATCGCAAGTTTGACAATTTCTTCGTTGAAGATGATCTTTAGTTTGTTAGCCAAACAAAACATCATGAAGATTTCCGTTTGAGCACTATATCCGTGCATTGTGATTTGTCAAAGCAAACCCAATAAATTATAGCCAATTTAAGAGATAAAGATGGAGATAATCAGCAAAAGCTCTGCTCCGAGAGCTTGTTTTTCGTATTTTTGTTTTTGTTTTCTTGCTCAAGAGAAACCATTTCCTGAAAGTTCCCAAGCAAGTAATTTTTGCAGCGTACAAGTTTTTACTAAGTTCTTTAATTGCGGCATTTTGTAGTGAGCTTCAATCAGTAAGGTTTGATTGTCAGTGTGCTCTGATTCCTGTGACCACAATGAACATACCCTTACTCCTCTTAAAAAAGCTAAAAACATTATATCACGAATAACTTTGCGATATTAATTTTCATAGCGTCAATCGGCATTGATTTGCCAAAAGAGACATGCGAATGTCTTATTTAAAGAAACACAAAAGCCATATTTAATCAGCTACAACCTCTAGCATACCGAGGTTCAATTTGGCGAATGGGTGGGCATTAGCATCAAAATTAGCAGCACGTCCATAGCGCGATAAAATGACTTATGGTTTATCGGTTGTTATGAAATTAAATTGATTCTATAGATTAAAAAATATCCTCATGACGATTGTCTGCATGTGATATTAACCGGAAATACGTTGTGTATACATTTAATGCTGAATATTGAATTATCTTCGAATTTTACTCAATTATTTTCGTTATTTAGTACAACACATTAAAATGGAATAATTTATTCACTAATCTGAATAGTGATAATCAATTCTTTTAAATGAATGATATCACTGTCTCAATACTTCATTCATGTATATTCCGCATTTACGCAAGGGGGAAATTGCAATTTCGGTGGAATACCTCTATCCGATGGTCCATTTTTTTAAGGACTCAGAGACATAATTGAGAATCAATGTCGTTTATGTGCCAGATTATTTTATTTATTCTTTGGCTTTTGAATTGTTCTTGGCTTATTGGCGCACATTTTTACTCCAAAAAAGAAGTCCAACGGTTTAAAATCCGTTCACATGATTGTGGGCGAAGGGACACAACACGGCCATTGAATTTCTCGTGCAAAAGAGTCATTGTATCATTCTGTGCGGAAACTGACACCATCCAGTTGGAAGCACATATTATCCAGGTGCATATACTCATTTTTCCATCTATTCCTTCATACTTGTATCTTCTGGCCACAAGAAATCCGTTATCATGTTGGGATAGTGAACACCGTTCACGGTAACAGCTTGGCCTATTTGATTTTCGAAGAAATACGACCCGTTGACCCTCACTCTTTATGGACACGTCGGCTTTTCGACAATCACTCGTGGAGTCTCATTCGCTTAAATGCGCCATTTATGGTTGATTATACTAACAAAACGAGGTTTATGCCTTTGCAATCGAAAAAAAACCGTGGAATAATAAAATATTAGTAAAAAAAATATGAATAAGAAGATTTCTTTTTAGAACACCTTTTGATACAAAATCAGGTGAGGCATTCTTTTATAATATAACTTCTCCAAAATATCTGACACCATTACGTAAATTGTTCGAGAGAGAGAATATGGATATATGAAAATAATAAAATATATTCTGAAGATTTCAAAACATCAAAGGGTGTTAAATAAGTCCGTATTTCAAGCACATTCCTTTCTACATTATACATCATCAACAATATCTGCATCGATCTCTGCAAATGTTGGAATTTCAGTGTATGTCGTGAAAAATCAAAAATGATGATATTTACGTACAAAAGCAGGTAGACGCTGGAGATAATTGAATTCAGAAAACCAAGCGTGATATAATAATAATAATAATTGAGTGGCACTACAGCCCACAAGAGGCCAGGGCCTAGCTTCTACTGTTCTCTCACGAGTTGAAGGGACCTACAGTTTTTTGCCGACTCCGAACGGCTAGATTTGAGAAGCTTTTTTATAGACTGTTGTCAACAGCTCGAAAGAGGTGATGCCGTGAAAAAAAATGCGAGGTGTTCCGTCCGTTAATCGAACCTAGACCTTTTGCGTGTGGGCCGACGCACTTACCCACTACGCCGCGGCGATCCACACAAAGCGTGATATTGATAAGTCATATTAGAATAAATACGAGTACTGAGCAATATATAGGTGAAACAAATTAGAAAAAAAAGCAATATCTACCCAGAAAGCAAAGCAACTTTGGAAAACTTCAGTAAACATAATTATTATGCTGAAAAAGGTGAATCACCATCATACTGCTTACTAACTTAACCAGTTTTTAAGTGAGAAATCTTGATTCGTTGATTGTCCCTAAGTGAAAAAATATTACTGTATTAAAAATAAGTGGTAAACAGATCCAGATCAGTTTCATACCACGTCGTTCAAAGCTGTTGATAGCTTCATTTTGCACTGTGTGTGTAGCAAACCAAGAGAACAGATTGACAAAAAGATGCTTAATCAAAATATGCAAAAATCAATCGAGAACAGATTCTTCTCATCATTCCCCACCCACCATCCACCACCCATCAAAAGTACAGTACAAAAACTTTCATGTAGGGCAACTGTAACTTGAACAACACCTTGTGGTCTTTGCAATATGAAAGAGAAAGAAGAGGAATTACTTATACAACAGTTTGAAAAACGTAACGTATGTAGGACGCTGTTATGGTGTGAGTCCTTTTGTGATGATTTGCCAAACGATACTGAAGAAAAATGCTATAACAGTTTGTTAGGCGTGATCTGCCAAAGAAAGCCTATTGAAGGTCAAACCTCACTATGAATCAAACCATCACCACAATCAAAAAGAGTATTATTGTCTTAATGATATTAGCTACACCACGTGATGCCACGAAATGAATATTCTGTTAATTGAATCCAGCAAACATTGCGTGCGTCATAGCTAACTATTCTATATCACGTGTCAAAATGCTGCCTTTAATTAGGGATTCAAAAAAGTTCGTCAGATGGATCTCTGAACCTCTGGTAATATTATTTGCATCGGGGATTTCTGTAGCTTTTGTGTCGAAGACATTACCAAAATCGCATTTGGTGGTGGAAAGTTTAAAAATTAGTAAAAATACCGAAAGTTATTGCAATACTTTCATTATTAAAGAGATGAATTAATATTTTTTTTTTTATTTTCAAGACCAAAAATATCAAATGTCATCTAAACAAATATGTTAGCAAATTTACATTAATTTAAAATATAAGAAGCGCCTTGTGTAATTAAGGCAAAATTGGAATATTGCAAAGCATCGGCATGAAAGGAAATATTCCTGTTCAAAACATAACCCTTGACCGTTCCCACAAATGATTACTTTAAAATTCATTCAGGATCTAAGCGTAAATTACAAATTTTACGTTTTTGTTGCTGCCAGACCAATTTGTCAAACTCTACCATCCTTTCCAAATAAAACCAGTTTGTGAAGAGAGGTAGTCGCCAAACTAATGCAAATTATTAAAATTATAACCTCGATAGCGCCACAAATCAATAAGATGTCGTCTCGTAATCCATAACGTACACTTAAGCACATGCAAATACTCACATGTTTGTCTAGAAATCGCCGCGACCGGATTGGACGATGATTAATAATATAAACAAAACCTTCGTAGAGCAACAAAGCAGAAAAACGACGAAAACAAACTCCACACGTCGCCAGATTTGTGTGAAAGACTGCTTTCTGCGAACGACTCCGTACAATAAAAGAGACCAGCATGTAATATGCATGGCACGACTTGAAAGGCTTTTGGAATAATTTAACGGGGATTACTTTTATTGGATTATAAGCACTTGAACGGGAGTGATACTTGTAGATGCGATTTTTTACGAAAGCGACAAGGCCAACATCATGTTTTCATTGCTTATGGGTGTAATACCAATGAAGAGGAGTTTTGTTTTCTGCTTACCAGAAGACACGGAGGAATGTGTGAACGGGAGAAGTAGGAAGTGTTGGTAAACTTTGCTTTATCTGCATACGACCTTTTAGAGATTGGGGGTGATTCCATAACAAAATAGCCATACATTGACGTAACGAAAGTATGGTTTTAAAGAGTGCATCCAAACGAGAAATCGGCGAACATTCAACCATTCTCCTGAAAATAAAACATTTATCCACAATAAAATTTACACAATATAGCAGATATCACCAAGCTGAAATAAGTTGTACATACATAAATGAAATGGAAAGGATGCGAAAAAATGTTTACATACTCGACAGGTGCCTTGTTAAATGTAAAGTTGACTAAGGGCTTTATTCCATTTAATCAAACTTCACAATCTGTTGTCGGCATATAGGCGTTTTCGTCTGAGTTTCCAATGTAAGTGCGATGAATAAGATTTTCCGTAGTTTTTCAAAAAATAATTCCGCAATTGCGAGTTGAATATGAAAAGGAAAGCCTTATATTTTTTAAAATTTCGTAGTTAAGTTATTACTTATACTCGTAATATTATCGAAAACTGCTGAAAGGCGAAAAGTCTTAGTCTGATTGAACATAAAAAGGATGTATAAAAGGTCTTTGTTAAATTGATTCAAAACTACAAAACTACGCAGTTTATATCAAACGAGTGTCATGTAAGTCAATCTGTGGGTGAGATTAAGAGTTAAACTGGAAACGAGAAATCCCTAAAAACAGTACTTTGGTGTGCACTTTTGTTAAGTTTATGCTTTTAACCGATAAACAGCCAATCGCATCTTTTTAAGTACGATGGGTAAGTTTTAGTGAAAAAAAGAACCCGGCCTTTTTGAAGAAAAACATAAAGGCTAGGTTAAGCTTCAGCAACAATCGGCAGTCTAATAACAAGAGGACTACGACTCTACTATTGATAGGAAACGGCCAAAATGACTGATTATCATGAGCTTGGAGAAGAAAAGGTGAATTGTTTAGGCACACGAATGGTAAAGCACAGAAATGACTCAATTGATTGCTTCCGCAGTTAATAGAGAGAATATGAGGGACCAACAAATCTATCTACCTTTCGCGTTAGGTTGGTTTGCAGCAACAAAAATTTTGCGTCTTTCCTTACATCGTTTTGCCCTCATTGACTACCAGATTTATTTTAGCCGCCTCGGTCCAAAACATTCAGGATTTATCTTAAACTTAAACGCTTGATCTCACAGCAGTTTAAAATCCTTGAGCTTAACTCAAAACTGCTGATTGCGATTCAACGCTATCCTTTATCAATAATAATAATTGAGTGGCACTACAGTCCACAAGGGACCAGGGCCTAGCTTCCACAACAACCATTTTCTCTGTTCTCTCACGAGTAGAAGGGACCTACAGCTTTTTGCCGACTCCAAACGGCGAGATAAAAGAAGGTTTTCATAGACAGTTTGTACTCTGAGTGTTGTCAGCAACTCGAAAGAGGTGGTGCCGTAAAAAATGCGAGGTGTTCCGTCGGGGAATTGAACCTAGACTTTCGGCGTGTTGGTCGACGCACTTACCCACTACGCCACGGTGACCACAAAACAGCTACAACATTGCTATATATTATTAATATTACCAAACTTATTGCATTTCACAGTCACTTGCCGCCGATTTGTTGCTGTTTTTTTTTTTTCAGTACTCAGTATTTAATTATGAATTTGAAGCACACAACTAAATGAGTGCCTCACCCAACTTGTCGTGGAAAACTAGAGGCTGGTTGTAGATCGGGCTAGATCTAGGTTGTGGTTGATGCGTAGGTTAACAATTAACATAATAATTATTATTATTTATTTCCTCCAAATCTTATTTGTAAAGAGAAATAGCTTACAAATAGAGTGATTTTTTTCAAATTGCTTTGAACTTGATTTCACTTTTTTAATGGCCAGTTGTTAGTCAATATTGCACATGGAACTGTTTGAGCAATTTATCAAGTGTCAATGCTATACGGAATATGAGCACTCTTTCGTCTTTAAAGTACATATTTAAACTTTATTGTCAATTATTTTTACGATTATTTCGTCTGGGTCAAAAAGTTGAACCTCCATCTGCATTTTATTTGTTGCACCACTTCCTCTTAAACAAATAATATGACAAAAATTCAAACTATGATTCTGAAGAATGCTAACTTTGTGCACGTATGTATATCTGAGGGTCACAATGGGACCGCATGGAATAAGATCTCCGATGTACTTGGCAGACAAAGATCAAAAAAGAAACTTTTAGAATCCGAATCTGCGTTGGGACTACCCTCCTCCTCGTGAAATAACAATAGCACGCACAACACGAGTGGTTGCTGAAGAAACTGAAGCAGCTGCGTTAATAATGCTACAGATGTATATCCTGACGACGAGGAACTCAAGGCTCCATGGGGCTGTTTTTATAACTCTTTGAAAAACGACGGAGTCTTCCCAATATTGATCCTAAAAGTGATAGTTAAATGGAAGAACTTTGGATTAAAAGCTTAAAAATAGATCCAAAGATTGGGGCAAGCTAAAAGAACTTGGAACCTTCAGGGAAAAAGTGATATTAAAAGTCTCAATGTTTTCCACGAGATGAAAGGTCAAGAGATTGCAAAAGCCAACTACAGAGCACGACATAAAACACCAACTCCTGTATGGCGGCTAAAGGAGCTGGAGAGTGGAAATTCCGTGACGATATAATCGATATGCTCAATATCTCAATATTTTAAATACAAATTTAATCAAGAGGACCCAAAACTGAACCTTGAATCCAGTTTGTGCACAAAAGCGACCAGAGTCAAGGCCTTTCTCGTAAACGAGTGGTTGATTCTCCATGTTTATTTATGGGCGACAGATTTCTTGTTTGTACATCCTACTTTACTGAAGAATAAGATGGATATACTTTTCATAGAGAAAATTTCTCTAGTCGGGGAAACTGGTCGCACAATGTGAAATGGGGCTAAGAGATGAAACTGTTTGCGGCGCCTGTGCAGAGGACGATGGCAGTACACAGTATATTTTCTGTCACTGGCCACCCACCCATTGCTTAGATCAGTTGACAAATATTTGGCTTTATACAGAAGCACCGGCTGGTATTCTTTCGGAAGACATAGAAATTGCAGGAATAGAAGATTGTTGCCTGACATTATAATGGAACAGGGCGTAAGTCTGAGTGATCCAGTAATAGTAATGGAATGGAACTACAGCCCACAAGGGACCAGGATCTAGCTACTGTTCTCTCATTAGTAGAAGGGACCTACAGTTTTTTTCCGACTCCAAAGCTTTTCATAATCTATTAGTGCTGAAACCTCGCCGTGAGAGTCTCACTTCGTCACTGCGACCATACAATGACCCAGTAATACGTTCAATAATCTACGAAAAAATGAGGGTCTGACATTTTATAGGTCCGGTACGAAACTCCGGGATTATTAGCCCAAAATAAATACAACATTACAAAACTACTTTGAAACCCTTAGCGCCTTTGGTTAGCACAAAATTTCATGAAATCCCGCGTTTCATTCAAAGCGCATAAGTTGCGCAAAGTTAGATGACAAGCTTTTTTAATAAAGTAAATTAATATCAGAGTGTGACATTTATACGAAATTAGAGTACACCCCAAACATCCTTCTCTCTAATGGCCTGCTGTTGTTCCTTAACACCTCGCTGCATGATTTGTTCACGTCTCTTGCACATGCCCAGTCACCCGCAAGGGACTCGGCTTTTAATTTAGCATGTATAACTAAATTTCACACCAATATTTAAATTAAATACTAAACAATGTGAAACAGTAATAATCAGAGGGCACGCGTCAACTTATCTTTCCATGTGTGGAGTTTCAATTAAAAGACGTGTTTACGTTTCAATTTGTTCTGTGAAAAAATGAAAGTCCCCAATTGGATTCGCATAAATACGAATGAAGTTAGTGACGAACGCGGTCTAACATTATACAACCCTTTTACTTACAACGATGATTTTGCCAATGTCGATAATGATAATTGGGGCTTTAAGCAACTCCCACACTGTGTGGTCGTAGTAAAACCTATTCCATTATTTCCTAAATAGATGGATAGATGGCTTTAGTACTCTGTACTTGGTTTAGCTCTTTTGTCATTGACTTACAACCAATGTCGTTGTGAAGATTACAGTTAGTACTAAAAAAGTTGTTTGACTTTCTTTTCCACTTATATGCGCCATCTCAACCAAGATTCTTCTCTGTTGCCTTGTCCCAAGGGCTCGGATTCAGAGACTCTTCGGGCCGGAGCAGTGGTGTCCACAGGCTCTACATGGCCTAGCCATTTTAAACGTTGTACTCGTAGTCGTTTGACCGGGCAAATGGCGCCGTACATCATTTAAAGTGCGTCGTTGAATCTTCTTGGCCGAACGTCATCAACGCAATCATGACCAAAAATAGCACGCAGACCTTCTCTCTCAAAGAGACTTAGGACATCTTCATCCGCTTCTAGTAGCATCCAAGTTTGTGCTTCTGCGAAAATGCATGTCAGGTAGTTGAAAATGTGAATAGTGCTTAGGGTCTTAATACTGTAACAGTTAAACAAGCGTAATTTTCGTTTTTTTTGAACAAAAAACTAAAAACCAATTTGGAACTATTTGAATAAGGCTGGGCTTAAACAGAAACTTGAAGTATGAGAAATGCACGAGTTAAATCAGAAAAATCTCATGAACCGAATCTTCTATTTGATTCACAACAAAATCTATTCATTTTAAAGCAGTTGATAATTGATGATGAGAAAAGGATCACCCAGGAAAACATCAAGCGAAAACGGTCCTGGTCGATTGGCAATCAAACGGTCTTAACTAAAATTGCCTACCAGGAAGTGTTGATCTGTGTTTGGTGGGATCGACAGGAAACCATCTACAGGTATAGAATTTGGTTTTAATTGATCACCTGCCGTTACGCCTTACATCCAAGAGTTAATTTACCCAAGAGTCGTAGATAACGCAAGACTAGACGCTTTAGTTACTCAAGTACCAAATGAGATCATGCTTGAAGGACAATCACCCCACCTGTGATGTGCTCTACCGCTCTCTGGGTCTCAGCACCCGGTTGAGAACGCAACTCCACACTGAGCCCAGAAAGTCCCCTAACCACCGAACAACAGCACAGTAAACTAAGCTCGACTGTGGCGCGATATTGGGTTTTAAATCACAGCCACTACGATACTACCACAGGGGGGTCTACCGCACGGGCAGGCTGAAACCTAAATTCCAGGGGCTCCTTACCTCCCGTGGCACCAGAATATAGACTCAGGTCAAGCTGTCACTACCAGTCAGGTTCTTCCACATCACCTGTAGGGGAATCTTCCACAACAAGCTATTCTCCGACGGCCAAACTTTAAATTATATCGTGTTCTGTCAACAGTCAAACTATTGAAGCAAACAATCGTTTAGAAGCCGCCGCTATAGGCCAATAGAAGAGAAGTTTTCATTCAACAGGATAACTCCAAGCCACATACGTCGATAGTTACTCGTCAGAAGCTGCAGGAGTTCAGGTGGTAGGTTCTTCTACATCCCCCATATAGTCCGGACTTAGCAGTAAGTGGTTGATACCTGTTCCTGTTCATGCCACACGATTTTGCTGCAGAAAAATTCACTTAAAAAAAGGTACGCGGAAATTGGTTGTTACAGTTTTTTAATCATTAGGACCAGGATTTCTATGAGGGAGGAGTTATTGAACAAAAAGTCTATACGAGTAAATACTAAGCAAAGCCTTCAATCTTATCCGAAAATAATAGATGTCTTGTTACTACACATGAGTTCGAAAGAGTTCGCAGAGAAAATAACAGTGAAATACTTCAATTAGTTACTTGATGGTTATTTATTTACAACGAAATCTACTCGTTTTATGGCCTCAATAGATAAATCTTTGACTAAATGAAGAGAAACTACTAATTTTGAAAAGGCCAAATTTTTAACTATTTTATCAGGCAACATAAAACTGACAATTTGTCACCTACTCTCACTCGTTCAGTTTAGAAGCACTGACCTACACTCAACCGGTAGTCAATTAATACAAGTTTTTCACCGTGAGGTGAGTTTTAATTGCCGGAGTTTGTTATTGTAGACAAGCCCACCAAGGGTTAATTTATTACCTTCAGACGTTCAAACCCATTTGATATTCAAACCGAGACTTCAATTTGAATTTCCTCAATTAAGCTTGTTATCGGACGACACTCAGCTATTTCCAAAAGAGTAAAAAAAAATCGAGGAAAATTACAAATATGTCTACCAAATAGTGAGTTATAGCATTCTTGATAAGATCATCTCACGAAATGAATTTACCAACTGACCAACAGGATGATTCGAGTACAATTACGTACCTTGGGTCTCTAGGTGTGTAGTTAATTTATTCTTTCTGACCATGTAATTGTGTTCCGCTAATGCTATGAGATTATGACAGGTCCGTACTGACATAAGGCAAAATCAAAGATTGAAAAGATTCCGGGGTAAGTCACGTACAATTGGGTGTTGAAAAAAAATAATTGACTTGGGTGTTGAAAAAAATAATTGTTAGAGAGAGCAGAATTTCGAAAAAGATTTGAAAAGTATTTGTTCCCATAGACACGTAACGTAAGCTTCAGGAACCCAACAACTGGCATGTAGGTTATGTAAGGTTAGGTAATCAGGTTCTTCCTGCTTGAACTGGAAGAGCTCCAGGAGCTCCCATTGAAACTTCGGGTGTAGCCTGATCGTGCGGTAGGCCCCCAAATATCGCAGGCAGAAGCAAGGTCAGTTGTGCTAACTGTTCGGTTGTCCACCCTTTTGATTCAGGCCAGGCGGTTAGGGGACTTTCCCGGCTCAGTGTGGAGTTGCATTCCCAACCGGTTGCTGCGACCCAGAGAGCAGCAGAAGTGAAAATACTATCTGCAAACCAAGGTGGGGTGATTGTCCCTCAAGCATGATCTCATTTGGTGATGTACGCTAAGTATCTGTAACTGATATACTTACACAAGTCATCCCTTGGGCGCTATTAATTGTTGGGTTTATCTATCGCCAGTCACCCTACTACAACCCCGTATAGAAAATTTCCCATTCCGGGACTTACATCATCATGTCATTTTATACAGTCAAACTCAAAGGAGTCAAATCGGAAAACCTCCAAGGTGAACAATTGACATCGCCTAGACAGTTGATAACACGATCAAGAAGTTCGGTGTGTATGCGCTGTGTGGCATACGAGCCAGCATACAAGAATCAGAGGGTAACAAAAGCCATTTCTTAAATTTTAGTAAAAAAAATACGTTTAACATGATTTTGAAAGGCCCACCGTTGACAAAACCTTGTTCCCCACTCTATTTTCGAATAAAAAATTAAAAATGGTCCGCTGGTGTCACTACCTCACAATCCTCACCCACTGTGCTTGCATTGGCTTTTCCGCGCTTTCCAAGCCTCGGAGGCTGCGATTTTGTTTATTAATGCACCTCATCAGAAAAACAAAATTTTAAGATGCCCTAAGGTTCTCACTGTGAAGTGATAACAAAGGATATGGTTGGTCGGATTGGCCTTCAATATCTAAGTCGTTGTATGTAAATAATCCGAGATGTGTGCGCAAAAATTCTCATCAGGCTAGTGCGTGAAATGTAAAATGTTGTTGATAAAATTAGTCGCACACTCTCGGCTGCATTAGCAACGTTCTCTATGAGAATGTGAGGATAAGATACGATGAGGGGAAGATCGTTTCCTTTAAATCCTTGAATCTCCTTGAGGCTTATTAAAGATTTATTCTTTTTATTCAAGGTACTGGGTAAAAACTTTACAATCCATGGCTTTAAATATCAATTCAATTAAAAAATTGTTTTTTTTATTGTGTATAGCTTGTACTATAATTTATAGTATATGCATTATTTCGTATGTAAACATTTTGCCCAATATTCTCGAAATGTTAGTTGGTGTCTCAGGTTAACTTTAAGCAAAATATCCATCATTACTAAAAGAAGGGGAAAACAATATCGAAATTTCGATAGAAAAAGTTGCAGATTTCGCAGAAGACCCATGAAGTGCAAATCGATTTCAAGGTCGCATATGACAGCGCACATAGCCATGTCTAGTTTTGCCACTCCTACTAAACTTGTCAGATTGTGTAGAATAACGACGGAGAACTCATTGATCCGCCAAGGTGAGTAACAAACTCACCGATAACTTCAATTACAAATAACGCTTTAGACGAGGCGACGCGCTCGGATGTGACTTTTCAACTTCTTCTTCTTCTTCTTGTGGCGCTACAGTCCGAGGTGGACCTGGGCCTCAACCAACATGCCTCTCCAGCCAGCACGGTCTCTCTCCAGCTGCCGCTAGTTGCGCACTCCAAGTTGGTTGAGGTCCTTCTCCACTTGTGTGCACCACCTTATCCTGGGCCGTCCTCTGTTGCGTTGTCCCAATGGCTCAGATTCGAAGACTTTTCGGGTCTTTGAGCGTTTGGTACATGGCCTAGCCATCTTAAGCGTTGTATCCGTAGACGCTTGACTAGGCTCATGCCGCCGTACAGACCATACAGTTCGTGGTTGAATCTTCTCCTCCAGATGCCATCAACGCAAACAGGACCAAAAATCGCACGCAGAACTTTTCTCTCGATGAGACCAAGGGCATCCTCATCCGCTTTTAGTAGTGTCCAGGTTTCCGCGCCATAACGTAGGACTGGGATGATCAAGGTGTTATATAAAGCAAGCTTAGTCTTTCGAGAGAAAGCTTTATTACTCAATTGCCTCTTGAACCCAAAGAAACAGCGAGTGACTTTTCAACATCATTCTTAAAAAGATCGTGCGAACCTCATAAGTCAGAACCAAAAATACAAACTTCCAAACGTATGTTCGGCTACTGGTATACTCGGACGACAACACAGCGAGCCGTCAATGAGGTGTTTGCCGGTATTGAAACAGAAGCGGCTAAAAGAGTATGGCCGAAATGGAAAAAGAGCAAAGTATATGTTATGCTGTTATCAAGTCTCGGTTCGTTAGTTAGCAACTTTATGATAGTCAATGACTTCATGTACCTCGTCAGCTCTAGAATCACTCTACTTCGTTGTTTAATAGGGCTCATTAGACAATGGAGAAACCAAGTCTTTTCTCGAAAGAACAAGCTGGTTTTGCACAACACCCTGATCATACCTATCCTGCTCAATGACGCAATCTTAAGTTTTGTTAAACGCGAGATAAAAGTTTTGCATGCCTTTCTTGTCCTGTATGCCTTGTCCTTCTTGATGGCACCTGGGGAGAAGATTCCTTAACAAACATAACGATTGGAATAGCTCCAAAGTGGACGTCCCCCTCAAAGATGGAAAAAGGACCTTAACCAACTAGGTGTGCAAAATAGAGGTCAGCTGGCAAGATCCCTAAACAGAAGAATACGTTATTCGTGACCCAAGCGTTTTGGGGTCAAATACCACACTTTGCGCCCATGCCTCTGCCGTGCGATTAACGACGTTGTCTGGTGTGCATAGGCCCATGCCCTCCAACGAAACCCAAATGCAATGAATTGTATTGCATAAACTATTAGAAATTGTACCAAAAACTGAAAAAAAATTGCTCATTCTAGTTGCTTACAACGATCGGAATGTGCTTGCAGCTTACGTCAAACGTTACTTTTATTTGCAAATGTCTAATAGAATGAAATGTTGAAGATATTTTTAGACTTTGCGAAATGCTACAATAGAGAATAACCTTTTCCCGTAAATTCTCTGGCGATAATTATTCGAAATATTTAGAGTAACTCACGGAATTTGGCGAAAAGCTAATTGCTTCAGGCTTCTGTCCCTGCAGACAAAATCAATCAACGAAAATAACAACACGATTCGCGGAATCAGCTCATAAGAGAATTCCAACAGAGGAAAAAGAAGTATTATAAAATTTGCAAATCCTCACCTGACAATAAAAAACCGCCAACCATGTCCGCACACATTCACTTTGTGTACACAGATCGTGTCGCACGGCATCAAGTGACAGCGATCTGGTTCCTCTTCGTCAATTCTCACGTTCGATCACATGCCGCCGTTAGAGAGATGCTTTCCATTCGGCACACCCAATCGATAAGTTGACAAGTGTATAAGACCCACTTAACTGCAGAGAATGGAGCTTACTTCAATATGTAAGACCTTACGGATTAGTTTCGTGTTTCCATGTTACACAACATCTCAGTAAGTGAAGTACTTTGAGTCAAGCTTGATAGGTCAAGAGCGGCGTTGTTTTAGCTGCAAGTACAGTGGGTTTTGGTGATAAAAACCAAATAAATGAACAAAGTCATGACACTAAATGAGGTAAGTTGCAGATGCTTGTAACTGATCCTATGAGAGATCGGTTAGTTTCGACGTTGAACGTCAGTCTTCGTGAGCAACATGTTGACAATGACCTTAAATGCGTTTGTCAATACTGATGCTGAGTGCACTCACTGGCAGCATCGACGCAACTAATTTATTATTCACTTCGATCGATGGATGATTGCAGCAACGTAAATAAGTCTGTTGCAGGATCTGGTTATTTAGTTTACAGAGTGCAGCGCTCGCTATGTTAGCACATAGAAAGTGAATACATCAATCCTACTGCAAGATCGACTTTGAAATTATTCGCATGAAACTCGTTGGTGTCTAGTCTTAGTCACGCCGTTGCACATTGTGCCGATAAAGGTTATGAATGTACGATCTTTGCTGATAATCTATTTTCTGAAATTCTCTTAATTAGTTTTTGTCGTTTTAACTTGCGGCAGAATACGGAGACCGGCGATGACTGACAACGGTTTACGTAAGAGAAAGAGGAATGTACGACCTCAATATGACCAACCGACAAGAAATTATAACTTAATTGTCGGTTACGATGTAACTGACCAGGCGATTCAATTAGCACCTTCTATAGATGTCTAAACCACAATTACCGTTGTGAGGTTGGGATGATACACGAGTAATTGAAGGATGAGATTGCATGTGCACTATGGGTGGTTAGTTTGAGCAAGCTTAGTTTGAAATTGAATTGCTCGCTGTCGTATGTCGACAGAAATTCCCAGAACTACAATATCTATTATACGACCAGAAATTTGTTTCAAAATAACAAAAGGAAATCTTATTCAATCAAAAAAAATATATACACGATCTGTCAAGAGATCTATTTTTTCTTTGTAGCAAATAGCTCCTGTCAGGATGACTAATGGTCTGTTAAACTATTGATGGTCAATGTGACTGACACTAGACTTGAACTTTGACATTCACTTGATGCAGCAGATTTCCACAGAAAAAAGTATGAATGTACGAAAATGCCGTGTAATTTACAGAAGAAAATTGATGACACTGTTAAAGATGACTCATGAGGTTTGATTTACATTTTAAAAAGGATATCGTGTAAATGTTGGCCACAACTACGCCAACGTCTGTTTCTTTCTGAAGATCCAATTTTGGGGTACTCGCTGGTGCATAGCGACTGGTATCTCGCGGATAGCATGAATAATGTTGACCGTTTTTTGCAGCTTGCTTATTCCTGAAGACCAGAGACTTTACGTATCCTATGTTAACATGATCAAGCTACTGAGAACGGTGACGAATCGATTTGTCAGATTCTCTGCCACAGCCATAGTCTCATCATGACGTGCTCACAGAACGCTGATTTTCGTAATACAGTAATACAGCTATACAATTTGGAGACACTGTTGTGGCGCGAGCCCTTCCGTGATGACTTGCCACACGGTACTTAACAAAAATGACAAAACAATTATATAGGGGTTACTCGTGATCTGTCAAGAAACGTCTTTATACAATTTAGCGGGTATATTCAGAACTCCTAGAGCAAGATGAGAGTAAAATTGAACCTTCTATTGCCATACAAATGACAGCAGTATCAAAAACTGCAAGAGACCAAGTTTAGAGGGTCATTGAAGGATCTATGATCTAACAACAACTGATGCCAACTGAGCAAAAGTTGAAAAGACATTACAAAGTTAAGTGTAGGCAGTAGAAATAAATAGAACAGTAAACACCTTTGGATTGCTCAAGGGCGAAGTATGGTTGCAAGCATGATGAGGGACTAGTAGGTCATACGATATTGTTACAGCCTATACATATGTATCTCACCTTATGCGATTAATGACTAAATCCCGAAAACCGAAATTCCGCAACGCATTACAACAGAAATACCAAAAATACCCGAAAAGTTCGGACTTTTAAAAAATATAATCCCGAAAGAAATATTTCATAGGGAAGGTTTGAGGGCTTAATTCTACAGCGTCCCTGAGTCAACGCTTCAACCTTCCACCAACTTACTTTTATAGGTTTCACGATATCAAGATTTTGGTCTTTTTGGGACTTTGGATCTTCGAGATTTTTATCTCTTCTTATTTTGATATTACAGCATTTTGTCATCTTAAATTCAATACGTGTGATGTTAGTGCCTACGGGCTGCATATCTAAAAAAAAAATAAGTTCTAAGACTCTTAACAACTATGAGGTAACTGTTTCAAGTGTAGATCTCGGTAGTAGAAAACAACTTCAAATTAAGTAGGACTCAACCTTGTGGGTTGAACCTTGAACAAAAAGATTAAATCTCCAAGTCAAGATAACAAAAAAATTAAATTTACGCATGTGGGACTCAGACAACACACAAGTGATCAAAGAGGTGCCGTTGCATCTGCACAAAGTCATTTATTGCTTTGCTGTATGGTCGGAAAGATCGCTCAACACTAGTAAAACTTAACACTAGAACACTACTAGTGCGCTTGTAGAAGTTTTTGTGTGTTCAATGGAAAAAGAAGGACTCGGATGATATGTGCTTCCAACAAGACGGAGTAACAAGCCACATAAAATTAGCATTTATGGCTTTGTTACATAAATAATTTCATAGTCGCGATTTGGCTATCTAAATTGGCCACTAAAATGATTCGATATAATACCCTTTTATTGTTTTCTGGGAGGCTACGTACTGTGCATACGTGAGAAATCCCCGAATATTTCTTAAGTTATCTCAAAAAAGTCGCCTGCAATGCATCTTACCGTGACGGCTATTTGAATGATATCATTTTTCATGCTTAATGGCAAAGTACTAGCTTTATATTGAATTAAGATGTTCATTAAAAATATATTTTTGGTTGTGTTTTAGTAAGCTTTACATTCGAAGCCCAGAAACGAATGACTTTTTATTATTAATTTAATGGATCTAAAATGGGAAGATGAATATAATCTTTTTTTTTTCCTTTTACAGTTTATGGAATGTCCCTTGGTTTCCCAACAATTGTGATCCCCGCCATTCAAGGAGGAGAAGGCCGCGAGCCAAGTGATATTGTTCTAAACAGGGACCAAATCTCATGGTTTAGTGAGTAGACGAACACAACTCTATAAAGCACCTCAATTAATCTTTACAATTTCAGGTTCTATAAACCTTATTTGCGTTCCCCTGGGATGTATGTTTTCCGGAGCATTCAGTCAACCGATCGGCAAGAGACGGTCTATGCAGGTAAAATAATTTGAAATTTCTAGTCCTTGCGAAGACATGTAATTAGCTCTCGAATGACAGATAGTTAATATTCCAATTCTGTGCTCATGGCTGATGTTTCATTTCGCCACTTGTACGGAGCACCTTTACGCAGCCCTTTGCTTAGCTGGCATAAGTGGAGGTCTAATGGAAGCGCCGGTAAATATTCCAATTCTCACTAACTGATCGTTTGTGTAAAGCATGACCTTCTGTTTTCTAGGTGCTGACATTCGTGGCAGAGATTACTGAGCCCAAGTACAGAGGAACTTTGTCCGCGACTGGCTCAACTTGCGTCATTACCGGTGTTTTTATACAGTTCATAATGGGTTCCTTCATGGATTGGCGGACAATTGCAGCGATAAACACTGTGTTCCCTGTCTTGTCCATCATCTCTCTGTTCTTCATTCCCGAGAGTCCAACATGGCTCATACGGAAAGGAAGATATCGCGAAGCCGTCCGAGCCTTGCAGTGGCTCCGCGGTTGGGTGCCGGAATACCGTGTTGAGGCCGAATTCAATGCGTTGTATGATCAATTGGTGACACAACCAGCTCTGCAAGATGCCGCTGACGGCATTACCGACAAGAACAGGAACAATTTATCAAATCGAATGAGAATGTTCCGAAAGCAATCGTTCTGGTTACCTTTCCTCTTGATATCGTTCGCATTTTTCGTCGGGCATTTCTCCGGAAAGACAGCGCTTCAAACGTATGCCGTACAGGTGAGTGGAGCGTGATGCGTGTAGTCGTTTTGAAGTTCCGCTGCAAAAGGCAGTCTCGTCTTGTGTGATTCATCGTGTTTTCGCAGCAATTATCGCGACTTAGGAGAATAATCATTTATCTTTTTGCCACACGTGACAGACACAAGCTAATTCGATTAGGCCGACAAACAGTGGCATTAGAACCAAAACTACTCTAATTGGGCAACAATTAGCGGTGGGGTTAGTTAATTTAGTTACTCCTAGGTGCTTCACAGTGAACGGAATGTTACTAATTAATCTTGAACGATCACAAAATCTCACTATGTTTTAGAAATAGTTTTTCCTTTACACGATCTTCGTTATTTCAATCAAAAGCACATATAGCGTGTTTCGTACGTTACTAGAAGCTAGACGACGACAAATGGTGAAAAAGTTCTCATGTCAAATTGCAATGCATCCGTTTTGTTAACTGCTGAAATTATCTCAAACAATCAGTGAATAACAGAACAATGCTTTCTGATTTCGTGCTCTCACACAGCGATTTAAGGTGTTTGTTGAAGATATTTTTTTGTTTTAATTCAACAGGTTTGGCGCTTGAAAAAGTGTTTGTTTTAGTAAGTTTCTTCCCTTACATCAGTAGAGGTTACGCTTTATACGTAAAAGAAAATCCGAGAGAATATTTTGCAGTAAAACAAACAAACAAAAAAAACAATTAAATAAATAAAAAAACAAGGGGCCATGATCTTCTGCAACAGCTCGTAATGTGCGTGTTATTGTGCTCTTACAAGTAGTGAAGCCGAAAGGTGAAATTTGAGAAGGTTTAATATTTCCGGCTAAAAACCGAAAAACATAACATCCGCCTGATATTTTTTAATTCAAGAAATTAAGGGGATCTGCCTTACAGCCTTACCTTCGCCGACATTGCATTAAACATTTACACAGTGCATTAAGATGTGACCCAGAGACTGAATACATTTGCTTATGGGTTTTATTTCTGACGGAATAAGGAAGTTGTGCAGTAAATATGATGTGTTTGCCGTCATGGTAGGAGAAAGTTGTTAGTAAAATAGTGACAAAGTCGAACATATATATTCTCGGAAGAATTTTGAGAACGAGAGTAGACTAAGGATTATTTTCTGTGGCAAATAAGAATATTAGTGTTTGTGCGAAACTGGTTATACACAATGTGTACATGTAAAGAGATTTGGAGAGCACCGCAACAAGATAGATACTCGTACATATACGATCAAATTTTATACTGATGCTCTTGATTCGCTTGATGTACTTTAGTACATTCTGCGCCTAAAATTATTCAAAAGAGAAAACGAAACCATGTATGAACGTAACTTTTGCTCGCCCAGTTAGTTATTCCATATTTTTAAATTTACAATCTACTTAAACAACACATCGATAAATATTTGTTTTCATCTTTCAGATTTTCCACGCTTTAAAAGCACCGATAAACAAGTTCCATGCCACAATCCTCCTTGGCGTGTCTGAACTGATCGCAACCATTCTGTCCGTGTGTCTAATTCATTTTACAGGAAAACGTCCATTAGTATTAGTTTCAACAATCGGGTGCGGGTGCTGCCTTTTCGGCACCGCTACCTACGCCTACTTCTTAAATGTGATACCAGGATTCGCCATCGACAACGTCGTTGTAAATGCATCGCTACTTGTTCCTAAACAGGATCTCATCACAGTAGATAACATCACGAACATATTTCAGAACCGAAACAGCCCGATGCTTGCAAGCCCCGAAAACATGACTGAAATGTTTGGCTATGACATAACCACACTCTTGCCTGAACTCTTCGAAACGCCATTCCCATCGGATAGTGACAACGACACTTTGTCCAGGATGAAGCGGTCGAACGACAGTGCCTATCAAGATTTTGACGGATTTAATCCTTTCGACGACCTGCCGATCTTTGACTACGGCGACACCAACGAAACGGAAATCGAAAGCAATGAAGAAACCACCAGTATACCGGATATAATCGAGGACAACGACTCCTCAAGCAAAATACCCGGACTGCCAAGCAAACAGGAAGTTGCCAGCAATATCCTACTGCCCATTCCACAGCAGGACAAGAATAATTTGGTGTGGTTGCCGTTGCTTTTCCTACTAGGCGCTGCATTCTTCGCCCATCTTGGAATTCGTATGATTCCCTGGATTTTGATCGGTGAAGTATTTCCGGCTTCCGTTCGCGGCACTGCCTCAGGGTTGGTTGGGGCAGTTGGATATATCTTTGGGTTCCTTGCCAACAAGCTGTTTCTCCAGATGCTTGCCACCATGACTATGCCCGGCACCTTCTGGTTCTACTCTGCTGTGGCCATCGTGGGCGCAATTGTACTCTACTTTATTCTACCCGAGACTGAGAACATATCGCTATCGGTAAGAGCACTTTAAGTCCCTTGCTTTCAACTCGTTTAAATCCACTCTATCTCCCCACAGGAAATCGAAGGTTTCTTCTCGAAAAAGGCCCGAAAGGCCCGCAAACTGGAACTGATTTACGGCCAATCAAAACCGCACTTCCTCAACGACGTGGAGAACAACAGCAAGCATTCCAATGTAATGCCTATTCAGAAGCCAATTCAACTGCAGCAGAGTGATCTGGTCGTGTCCCACTCGACAGAGGCGATAGGTGTTGCGAATCAAGCTTTCGACAAGACAGAAGGCAACACCACAACTCATTTGTAGAGGCTTAGGAGTAGCTTGTATATTATGTTAGGATGTGTATTATATGTATATTTAAGTGCCAGTTGTGTATTAGAAAATTTTTATTGTAAAACAATTCAAAAATCTAGTAAATTAGTTTTATAGATTACTAAAGAAAATCGTTTGTTTAATTCTGAGGGTTTTTTGCCAATGTCGATAAGGTGTGTACGTTTCTATTAAGTTAAGCGACCACGATGGTACTGTCTTATCAGTTGGCCCATAAATGGTTAGAGGTCACTTAAAAGGCAACCAATCCTTACAAATTACTGTGTTGGAGATATTTTTTTATAGATAATCTGATGAAAGAAATGTCATATCCTTGACAGATGCTAAATAAGCAAGATTTTGGTTAGCATCCACTTTCGTGGGTGCACCCCTTTTAAAAAGGCTAAAGTCGTCTTCCAGCGGCAATCATGTGAGAAAAAGAAAACTGCTTCTTAACATAATACGAGGATAACTTTCCGTATTTGCACTCATTTTCGAATCTCTATCACTTTTCTCGAATAAAATGAGATTTTGGAAAAGTCATTCAACAAATTGATTTTTTTTTTGGATATCTCCACTGTCTGTCATAAAGTCTATAGTATTGACAGATGTAGTCAATATTCGAGAGGCATTTTATTTCAGCTTACGGTAATTTGTTAATGAAACGAATTTATCGATCACGCAGATGTTTAATGTGAGCTCTGAACATAACATAAGTAAAATATTTTAAGGTGGATAAATACATGATAACAAAATAAAAAACATAAAAAGTTGAAAAAGGCGTTTTTTTAAGTATAAAAATACGAGGCTAAGCTGAAAAGTTTTCGGCCGACTTTGATTCTACATTTTTTCTCATTTTATTTTTTATCTTCCCACGTAGACCAGTTGTAACTGTGCACACTTTCCCCAGCGATGCTCCCACCTCTTTAATCCCTCCAAATATTACTTGAGATTTTTCTCGGCAAAATAATTGTTCACGAAGGTTATTGTCTGTTCATTTAATAAAAATCTCTCTCTTTGACGCAGATGAGGGAACAAAAAGAAGTTGTTTGGGGCTAAAGCTGGTGAGTCAGTAGCATGGTCAAGAAGTTCAAACCGTAATTTGTGAATTTTCGTCCTGGTGATCGCTGCTGCGTGAGACGCCACCTTATCTTGTTAAAAGAGGAACTTTATTTTTTTGCAAATGTTGCCATTTTTCCGTAACTCCTGACTTCAGCTTGGCCAGTTGCGATGCGTAGTATGTTTCTGTAATGCCTTTTTTCCTTTTTATAGATAAAGATAACTCCTTTACTTTCCCAAAACAAATTCGCCTTCACTTTTTTAGCCGAAGCAATTCTGTCGGTCTTTTGAAGCAGGCTCGCCCTTTACAGTCCATTGTTTTGATTGTATTTTTGTTTCAGCAGTATAACAGTCATCTATCGGCACCAAAATTTGGGTATATTAACCCTTTACTACGCCTAAAATGCGTCGGAAATGTTTATTTGAACACGTTTTTGGATTAACGTGAGCAATAACGGCCGCCAATGCTCAAACAGCATTATCATGACTAAATCTTGGTTAAAAATGTAACAAACACGTTCTTCGAGTATTTAAATTAGCTTATATTGAGAAGTACCGTTAACTTTACGGTATCGTCGGAATTTTTTCCGACAACCCTCGCATGCAAACATCTGGTTACAGGTGTGGTATGTACCACCAATAGCTTTTTGAAATTACCCTTAAGAGTTGTTTCTAAGGAGCGCTTTTAAGGGACTTAGTGATTTCCTCTCCACATGAGCCTTTTGGCATCACCAACATCATTACAGAATTTACGTGTTACAGTCAGGTCTACTACAATTGAAACTTAACTTAACTTCATTCAAACTTCTAACGACATCTTGCGTTTTTCAAGTTTTGCTGAATTCTCTTCTTCTTTGATTAGAAAAAACTTGTTTTAGGGCTTAAGCTTAAGCTTTTTAAAAAACACTCGTGTTGTGTGTACTTTCCTTGTCTCAGGAGTGGAGAGGGCCTACTTTTCTTACCGGCAAGATTTGAGGAGCTTTTGACAGTTACTGATGGTACTGTGAAAAAAGAAATTCGAAGTGTTCGAAGTGTTCATATAACTACAAACATAGTGCAAGCGGAGTGCCTAAAATGGGTCCGCTGGTTAATGCGGGTAAAATGAAGTGCATGCTGCTATCAAGGAAGGACACAAAACATCGACCTCTCGGATAGAGCGTCACACAAGGCAGCAGAAACTTCGAGATGGTCAAGGACTGAGTCTACCTTGGCTCCGCGGTAAATAGGGACAACACTACCAGTACCGAAATCAAACGCAGAATCACTCTTGCTAATCGTTGTTTCTTTGGGCTCAAGAAGCACTTGAATAATAAAGCCCTCTCTGAACGAACTAAGCTGTCTTTATATAACAGCTGGATATCCCAGTCCTGCTTTATGGTGAAAACCTGGACGTGACTAAAGGCGGATGAGGAAGCCCTTAGTCTTTTCCAGAGAAAAGTTTTGCATGCGATTTTTGGTCGTGTTTGCGTCGATGCGCTCTAGAGGAGAAGATTTAGCGACATGCGCCTGGTCAAGCGTCTTCGGATACAACGCTTAAGATGGCTAGGCTATATAGAGCGTATGGACATCACTGCTCCGGCCCGAAAAGTCTTCGAATCTTAGCTATTGGAACAACACAACAGAAAGAAGGACCTCAACCAACTTGGAGTGCGCAGCTGGAGGCAACTAGCAAAAGATCGTGCTAACTAGAGAGGCATGTTGATTGAGCCCAGGTCCAACTCGGACTATAGCGCCACAAGAAGAAGAAGACAGATTTTAAAACTATGTTTATGGAAGGAGCTTGATGACTCCCTGAAAAAGTATATTAGGTTAGTCTATTGCAAAGCAAAAATTGTATTTATTATTCTATATATACATGTCAATTGGCCACCTCGGATCTACGATTTAGAATTTTGAACGGACACTTTGGACGTATTTTTCTGCCTCTGTAGTTACAAATGGTTATTTATTATGTGGTTTGATTTGTAATGTTAAATAAAACACAATACTGTGAAATTGTACTTAAAGCTTTTACAATCCGTTAAAATAACATATCATGACTTTTATTTTTTTTAAATATTTTTTTTTTAATATGATGATGATATGTAAATGTAGGTCACGACTACGTCGGAGGCGGTCTTTTCGAAAGTCCAGCTTTGGGCGACTCGTTCGAGCAAAGCGACTGGTATCTCCCGGATAACACGAATATTGTTGGCTTCCTAAACGTCAATCATATCTAGCTTATTCATGAAGGCCTGAGTAAATCCTCGAAAAATGTGGCATCGCCCGATCTTGGCGGCAAAACGTGAATTTAAGTGCTTAACAAAATTATTTCTCAACAAGTCCATTGTATAACGCACTGTAAGGCTTGTAGCTCCGTTTTGCTTAAACCAGAGCTTACCGAGACCATATGCATAAATTTCAGGAAGCACGTAGTCCGTTTAGGTAACGATTACAATTTACGGTGACAGTCTGATTCGCCATTTTATTTTTAAGAAATATGTACCAATGATACCTCCCCTCTTGAAGACACTTTACTATGTCTTGGATGTAGTCCAACCGGTCGAGTATTAAACCGGGACACAAATTTCCAAATGGTATTGACAACAATGATTCCAGTCCTCGAAACACACGAAAAACTTTTCCCACCGAAAGCTGATCTTCGTTATACAGCTTAACACTTTAGAGACGCTGTTGGTGTCTGAGTCCTTCCATGATGACTTACCAAGCGATACCAAACAAATGTGATGGAAAAGCTTAAAAAGATGCACACGTAACCTGCCAAAAAAGATATTGGAAAGCATACCCTTATGTGACAGCCTTTTTGCAGATTCTGCGTTGTTAGAGTTACCGACTGAAACTTCTTTGAGTACGACGTCACAGTGGAGATAGATGATCAATAACTTCTTCTGGCGTAAATTGGATAATATGGTCGATATAAATATGACGTTCAAACAAACAACTACAAACAATTTTATTTGGAAATGTAACTTCCACCTTTTTCGCATTTTAAACTTAGAGCCCATCGAACTGCAATGTAATCGACAACAAAAAATAAATGTCAACAAATTTTGCCATCTAATCATCCCACTCGCACTCATGTCGGCAAACGTCATTCAGTCACCCATGGCAATTCTTGTTGGTTTAGTTTGTTTAATTGTAGAGAGGAGTCCTCTTAAAATTTATTTTGTTGGGCATTTGTACTCAAACATATTGCGCTCCAATTGCAATGTGCAGTGTGTTTAAATTGGATTTAAATAAGTACAATATAGAAGATGTATGCAGGACGTGCGGCAAATGCGACGTGATCACGTCAGTAGGTCTAATGAATATTTTCTCGTCAGACGAGCAAACAGAAGAAAAAAACAAACTTCTTCGGGAGTTCGATCTATGGAAGCTTAGTGTAGGTGACATCAATCAGCAAATTACTACTTCTTAAGCAATTTCAAGAGCAATTTGTCCCAATCGTAGATTTCCGAAGACGATGGTCTCCCACAAAAAGTGTGTAAACAATGTTTTGGCAAGTTCACCCTTGTGCATAATTTTCGCAAGCAGTGTCAAAACATCCAGAACGCCTTCAAAATTCTGCTTTATGAAAAGCGACAGCTGACAAGAAGGGCCGGCAACGCAGTGAAACCGGTCCAAGTGGAGCCTAAACTAGAATTAGCTATTGCCGAGCCAAGTACCGACTTCGATTGCTTTGATGAAATACCTTTTGAAGACGCCGAGTATAAGGATGTTGAGCTGATTGAACTTCAGCCGCCCAACGTGAATGAATACAGCAAAGAAGCAGAAAAGAACAATGACATTAATGAACAGTCACAGCAAAGCGAACCGGATGGCACAGAATGGGCGAACGAAGTGGTTCCAAAAGTTGAATACGCAAACGACGACTCCAGCTTAAGTTCCGATTTACTCAGTTCTGACGATGAACGCAAGCTTAACAGCAAGAGCAAGGCGAAAGCGAAACAATTCAAGTGTGAGTACTGCAAGAATTTCTGTTTGCAAAACCAGGAAGAACTTGACGACCACGTGAAAGAGATACACTCCACTGACACCCCCTACACATGTCCTCTGTGCACGAAAACTTTCAGTAACGCCAAGCAAAGGAATTGCCATTTCATGGTCAGTCACAAGTGGAAATCGCACGAATGTGATGTATGCCACAAAATGATCAAAGGCGGAAAGCCGGGACTGAAGAATCACAAGGACAACGTCCACAACAAGTCCAACCACGAATGCAATATCTGTCATAAGAAGTTCGAAAATATCTCGTTAAGTCGATTCAGATACCACCTACGGTGGCACGACAGCTCGAAACTGTTCTCGTGTAAGTCATGTGAGAAGACTTTCGTGACCCGGTACCACCTAGAAGAACACGAGCGAACACACACGGATGAAAAATCTTTCCTTTGCAGCATATGTGGTCTGGGTAAGTGCTAATCGCATTTTTTGTTAATCCCTGTTGTATGTGGGCGAATTTTAGGACTTCGATGTAAACAGAACTTGATTTGGCACATGAAAACACACACGGGCGAGAGAACATATCAATGTAGTCAGTGCAGTAAAGGTAGGACTGTCTAATCCGTTTCTTGTTGAGGCTACAATTTTCTTTGTCCTTACTAGCGTTCCCGACGCCGACAGCACTTGCATGTCATGTAAAAACACACAGCAGTGAGAAAAAGCACGAGTGCGAAATTTGCAATAAGCTGTTCAAGACAAAGGGCAGTTTGAAAACTCACATCGGAAACGTGCACAAAGTGGACTTCAACGAAGGCACCGTGAACTCGTCACCTCGTTACCAGTGCCAATTATGCCCGAGGAATTTCATATTCGAACGTGATCTCATCAAACACTTACGAACCCACGAGCACCGGCGGCACATATGTGATATCTGCGGTTTGTCGTACATGCAGTCGTCCCACTTAAAGAAGCACATGGAATCGGTGCACTTGAACTACAAGCCGCACGTGTGCTCCGTGTGCGGTCACGCATTTCCTTTCGAATACAATTTGAAACAGCACGAACTGACTCATAAAGGTATGGTTATCGGAACTCCTTAAAGATGCCTTTAAGTAATTCATTTTTTTTCTGTAGAGAAAGAATTCAAGTGCATAGTTTGTGATAAGGCGTTTACATTACTTCCATCCTTGCTCTCGCATCAGCGCACTCATACCGGTGAGAAGCCGTTTGAGTGTCACCTCTGTGAGAAGGCATATGCCAACAGAGGAAATCTGAAAAGTAAGACCCAAACGGATTCGATTCGGTTCAAATTAATTCAGTTTTATGTTATAGGTCACGTTGAGAAGCATTTGCTGGAGAAGAAACAAAATCAAACATTTTCGCAAATCGTGTTACCCGTTGTTCCATCGTCTGTAGATATTCCAACGCCAGAAGAATTTAATTTGATGGTTCCGAACGAAGGAATCTCTCAGCACTCAGCAGAACAACAGATGTTCACTAATCCACTATAAGGAAGGTATACGACATACCCGAGAGATATAGTTGAAATAAAGTTATTTTAGGTGCAAATCGTGTTGAAAGTCTATTAAACCAAAAAAACGAAAAACAATCTTGAAGCGAGCAATGCTGTGTTTGACACGGTGTAATGTGCACATCTGCGGCATACAGCTTACTGATTGATCCTTCAAGAGTCTTTTAAAGAGTAGAGTCGATTATTTGACCTTGCAGAGACATAGATCTGATCAAACGAGTAAGGATTTCAAGACCCGCGTAGCTACATATTTCATCATACCACGGAAGGAGAACGACTAAAACAAAGGATCTGTAAAATTATAACAAAGCATAGTGATGGGAGCCGTAAGATTGTAAACATGTGAAAAACCCATTCACGAGATGGTAGTGATCGTTTTAGAAATGCAGATGTTGCCGGATGTAGAATGGAATACTCCCATTCGATGTGCTTCAGCACGATATCGACCTGAAACACGAATCGAAGAAGGAAAGATCAGCTCAAAGTCGAGCAAGTGCGTGTTCTGGATTGACCGGCGCAATCACCTGACTTGAATCCCGTTGAGGACTTCTTTGGGATTCTTAACCAACGAGTCGCGGATCAACACTTCAATAATAAGCAACAATTGTGCCAAATCCCAAAAATATATATCAGAATTCACAATATCAAATTTAATATCTTCAATACCACGAAGATGTTCTGAAGGTGACAAACCAGTCGTCTTAAGTGTCATTGGTCGTATACAACTCGAATGTTGTATAGGGCAATACGTACAATACCCATATACAATATCGTCAGCGTTTAGTTATATACAAATTACTTTATACATTTACTTTATACATCAGACAGCAAGATGATAAGCTTATTGGACAAGTGTAGAAACAGTTCGTAGAGCCAAAAACTTCAAGAAAGACTGACACAAGACAAATATTACGATCTCTTAGCTATTCTATATTTTAAATTATTATTTCCTTACTCTTAATGCATAAACGCTCAAAAACATAACTAGTTCTCTCTACTGAGAACTACTATACCCTTTACGTAGAATATACTACTATGGATAAGTGGCGGCACACTTAAGAACGTCAGAATAAACGTGCGGCATTTCTAGCTAAGCTGAGATTAGATTTTATTTATATTTTCCTTTTAATTGAAGAGCCATTTTCTTCATATACTAAAATTAAATTCAGTGCAAGAGATTAAAAATGGATTCGAATAAAAGTTTATTTAAAACTGAACTCCGCATGTAAACCCATAACCCGGAATGTATCGGCTGTCACAGACGTCATACTTCAAACGACTAATTGTCAAACAACCACGCATGGCTATATTTACTTCATTTACTTTTACCGCCTTCATTCGGTCCACCAAAGCAAGATCAGCATTAATCCGTACAATTTTAAGCATAAAATTAACTGAAACAGTATCAAAAGCACATTATACCTCAAATATGGCGTTAAATTGTAGCAATGCAAAGAAGTCCAAGTCAAATCAGCTAACAATTGGCACTCATAGTGGCACATTTCATTGTGATGAAGTGTTGGCATGTTTCATGTTGAAGCAAATACCAGAGTATACTGATGCTAAAATAATCAGAAGTCGCGATAATAAAGTTCTTGATGAGTGTGATGTGGTCATCGATGTTGGAGGTGTATTCGATCCAGAGAAGAAGAGATATGATCACCATCAGAAAACCTTTCAAGAGACCATTAGCACACTAAAACCTGAAGTAGGTGATGGGTTCAAAATAAGGTATGCATGTTTTACTGTTGTTACTTGTGAAAGCAAGACTACGATTAAAAAAAAACTTACGCTTTCAGGTTAAGCTCGGCCGGCTTAATTTATACCTTCTACGGAGAAGACGTCATCAATGCAATCCTGAAAAAAAACAACGCAGAGCCACTTTTAAAGAGTGACCTTAAGACTGTGTATAAGCAAATATACAAGAGTTTTATTCAAGAGATCGACGGAATCGACAACGGAATACCAATGTACGAAGGTGAGGCGGCATACACAATATCTACACATCTATCTGCCCGGATAAATAAACTAAATCCGTCGTGGGAAGTGGAGGAGTACAATTTGGATGAACTATTTGAGGAAGCTACGGTAAAAGCTGGCGCTGAGTTTACCGAAATCGTGCTCGGCTTCGCGACCTCATGGATCAAGGCCAGGAGTATAGTGAGGAAAGCGATTGAAAATGCGAAAAATATCCATCCATCGGGTGAAATTTTACAATTATCACGGTCTTGTCCCTTCAAACAACACTTAGCGGATTTGGAAACGGAATATGAAATTGAAGGTGTTCCAAAGTACGTTATGTTTAACGAAAACGCTGAATCATGGCGTGTAATCTGCGTACCAAACACTCCATCGAGTTTCGTTTGCAGAAAGTTCTTGAAGGAAAGTTGGCGCGGTTTGAAGGACGAAGAGTTGTCGGCAGAAGCTGGTCTCCCCGGCTTAATCTTTGTGCATCATACCGGTTTTATCGGCGGGGCAAAAACAAGAGAAAGCGCCTTACAAATGGCAATCAAAAGCCTTGAAAGTGAATAACTTTAATCGAATGTAGTTTATTGTAAGCAAAAATTGTGTAACACCACTGAGATTAAAATAAACAGAGTAGTCTATGGAAATACAGTTGATTTATTTCATATACCAAAATTTATATGTAAAAAGTAACACAAAAACACCAGACTGCAGGTTTCCCATTAATCCATTCTGGTCTTCAAGTTCTTCACAGTGATCTGATCTTTCTCAATGATGTATACAGTGGCTCCCCAACCGCTTATGGCATCCCGATCGAAAGCATTGATCATTGCCTGTGAGATAACTTCAAAGAGCTGGGGTCCCTCCAAGTCGGGTTTCCACAAAGTTTCGCACATTCCGTATAACTGCTCACTACAAGTTCCGGCAACAACAAAATCATCTGGCTCATTGGGGCACCCAATGAGATCCATGTTACAGATGAACGGCTCCATTGTAATTGGGTCCAACCCAGCAATAACTGGCTCAATAAAATACGGTCCGAATCGGTGTTCGTACAAAAAGTTCGAGAGCATAGCAGCAAAACGTTTCGGCTGCATTTCGCGGTTCTCACGGAATTCATACAAATTCTTTCTGAAGTTGAGGCGATCCTTTACTGTAAGTATATCGGTTTGTAGTCCCACCAGGCCAAGAAACATTCTTGGGTTCACTTTGAAGACCTTTTCGAAATCCGTCTCAATAGTTTGGGCTTGAACACCGAATCGGCGATCAGTTGCGATTGCTACACAATCTTTGCCACGCATGGCTATAACACAACCGCCATTTAATGCTAAAATAGACATTTTTTTAAAGTTTTCTGAACGAATAATATGCGAAAGGAAACTTTAGTTGCAAATTCGGGATGACGATGTATTCTCGGTTTAAGAAGAGTAGTGAGGTTAGAGTTTTTGTTTCGCACAGAAGTCGATGACAGGCAACTTCTTAAACAAAAGGGAGGATATTTTCAATTGGAAAATATCCCATGTGGTGTTGCCAGCTATGTTTATGTATTTTTTCTTGAACTAGAACTTACAAGATATATGGAATCTCATAAGAAATCAGGTGTGAATGATTGGAAATTAATGTAATGCATAGGAAATTGAAAGACAAGGGAAGTGAAAGGTTGATTGTGGCGTATACGTTGTTCAAGCACGAAGATCTGTTGGAACGTTTGACTGAGCAACAGCGTTTAAGAGCCCAAATGGAAAATTGGACCACAAGTCAGCTGACACGTAGATTGGTAAACAAAACTTCTTTACTTTTTGTGTTGCTAGGTAAACTTGTAATAAAATGTGAACATGATATACATTTGTTGTCATAATTTTCTTATGGATTTCAGTTCAATTGAACAAATTAAATTATTTGAAATCAACAACGTTATGCGCTGCCTTTTTGATAATTCGACGATGCAAAAATGAAGTCTGTGAAGCGGTAATAGTTGAAACGCATAGCAGCATTTAGTCGTCAAACAAATCGCTTTAACCAATTAACATGTCTAAACAGCCCTGTAATGACAAATTCCCGTACCAAGTTAAATTACCCTCATTCAGGGATGAATGAATTCCTTGTTCATCCCTGCCCTCATTCAGCAACAATGACATTTGTATATTTCCCTGTATTTTTGAAAACACTTCATGGTGCGAAAACAGATCGGAACAAATTGCAAAAGTAAACATAATTCGCACTGCTATTAGAAATGATAAAAGTGCCAGGATGTGCGGTAGAACTTGTTTGTTCGTATCCCCACCAATTTTAAATATTTATTCTCTAATAATACTTTAAATTTTCTAGAACTTTGAATCCTGATCAAATCACGCACGCTTGCAAGTACAAAGTCAATGAATCGGATGACGAGAAATCCCTTAAGAAGCCGGAATGGAGATCTGAATTCAATTGCGGCAAGAAATACCAGCCAATGCATAATATTGCACCCACCGATGTTACCCCAGTATTAGTCTCAGGAGAACACTTCAGAAGTTCCAATGATGGAAATTCTCCTGAGCGAGTGATTGTTCCCATGATGTGGGGAATGATTCCATTTTGGCACAAGGTATACTTACAACCCGGAGTTGTAACAAACTTTATTCATAGCCTGTTGCATTTTAGGGAGACTACCGCAAGCATGGTTTGACAACAAATAACTGCCGACTAGAGCATATGTTGGAGTCGAAATTGTACCGAGGTCCATTTCAGAAGGGACAACGTTGTGTTATCCTTTGTGAGGGTTTTTATGAATGGCAGACAACTCAGACAGCTAAACCATCGAAACGGGCTGCCTATTACCTGTACATGCCTCAAGCTGAAGGGGTAAAAATTTATGACAGCAGCACTTGGCAGCCGGACAATGTGAACCTTTTGAAGTTGGCTGGATTGTTTGACATCTGGGAGGATGAAAATGGTGATAAAATCTTTAGTTATAGTGTGATAACATTTGAGTCAACAAAACTCATGTCTTGGTTACACCATAGAATGCCGGCTATTCTTGAAACAGAAGAGCAACTGAATGTAAGTCTATTCCAAAGTTTAACACGCAACTTTCTAATTTCTGCCACATTCAGAATTGGTTAGATTTCAAGCGAGTGTCCGATAAACAAGCTTTGGCTGCTTTGCGACCAGCAACCAAATTGGAGTGGCATCAGGTGTCCAACCTTGTGAATAACTCAAGGAACAAGTCTGCTGACTGCAATAAGCCCATGGAATTGTGCAACGAGAAGAAAGCTCCGACGAATAAATTAACCAAGTGGTTGGTGGTACGGAAGAAAAGAGAGGCTGATATCAAAGCGGAATGTAGCGCAAGTGATGAAGAGAGTGACAGTGATCCTCCCCCGAAACGAATTAGACATAAAGCAAAGTCCAGTGAAGAGGAAGGCAATTCTGCAGAGAAATAGATGGAATACATATCCTAACATAATATTCTGTTGTTTGTAATTTTGATTGGTAGATTCGTTACTTTTTGGGCCTTTGATTATGGGCTTTATTGGAACAAACCTAAATATATGTAAACATAAAATATCATACCTCATATATGTGGTTTCTTGTACCGTACGTAAACTGGTTAAACTGGTGAATTTAAACATAAGACTTACGATAGAGGCCAAGAAAGCAAAACAGCAATTTTTGACCGAATGAAGTACTTGGAGCTGGCGATTGAACAGTTTACAGTAAAAATTTAGAAAAATTAGAGAATTCAGATGCCCGCCACAACTGTCGTAAATCAAATCAAATAAAAATACAATGTTCTTCACTTATCCAAGGAGAGTGTAAGTTAGGCATAGGGTTGCGTCATTTTGGGCCTATGGCATCTTGGCAACCGAGGAGTAGTTTCCCTTGCTTCTAATAGCTAATAGTGGCGCTTTACTCCAAGATGAAATTACCTTTATGATGTTTGTCACTTATATTCAGTCGGTCCGGCTGCTTTCCTGTTGTTTACAGACAACCGGACAGAAAACCATATTGATCCTTTGAAAGACATTTATTACTAAAAATTCTACGTTTGGTTCCCGACTGCGGAGGTTAAATATACGAAGTTCTTGACCACCTCGCACGTATGCGTCCATTCAACAAACTGCCATAGTGTGAAGATTTTATTTCTTATAGTCGTTGGTCCGAATGGTTCCAAACGTTAAGGCAAAATTAGTCAGCCGCAAATATGATATGTAGCGGATGCCAATTTACAATTTCCTTCTAAGAAAAGTGTGCGTTCATTGAGATCATAGCTGCCGGCTATTTTTGAAAAAGAAAAAATAACAAGACATTCAATTGAGCGCCTGCTACACTTGATTTTTTTAAAATTTCTTTTCTTGTGGATATAATATAAACGGCACAACTTTTTCTCTTTAGACCACATATTGTTGATTAGCTGAGGCACTCGTCTTAGCCGATTATATCTAGTGTACCCGCCTACTGTGGCAACTATGCTAAACTCGGTCTTCATCACAGACCAACTATAGTAGATGGTTTCATTTGCTAATTTCTATCTTTGTCTAAATTAGGAGGGCAGAATTCTTGTCCACTGTTGATGCTTTTATCGCTTCAGTGTGTACAAACCATTTTTGGGTAACTAACTGATCATAAAAATGTAATTTTCGTTCTTCAGTTTTCTAATAGCTAAAAAGATTTTTCGGTGGGAGGGCGGAATTTCTTCTTTTCTGTTTCTCGCTTTATTTTCAAGCTCTACAAGCAGTCACTCGGGCTCGAAATAGTCTTTTATGAGTATGGGCATTAATTTTACTTTGGTTTGAGTAGCCAGATTACAATAGAACAAATTAAATTCAAATGCAATAAAGATTTCAGCAAAAACCTCGCCTGACAACATTCTATATTACATCGCCTTGTGGTCGTACCCTTAATCAAAAAGCCATAAAAAAATATCCCCATATTCTGCAATACACATCACAACTTACGGCATTGCCATCGTACGCAAAAAATACACAAGAACCGTGATCAAGTGTCGACCGCTCACGCTGAATTAAAAGTGCTGAATAAGTAACAAAAAAAAAAGAAAAAAAAAAAACCTAAAAAGAAGAGTCCACCAACCAGTGTCCGTGTCTCACCACATTAAGCCGTATAAAATATATTTTTCCATTTTTGTTCACATATTCTACGAGTTACTTGAAAATGTAATAACCCCCTCAAAATAATCCACATCATCTCTCGTTTTCGTAAAATACGTGTGAGATTCGGCCTGCCCACCAGTAGCTATTTATCTACTCGGCAAAAAGAAAAAGATTTCACTCGCTCGTAATTGAACTTCTCTCCCCCAAAAGAAATTTCCAATAAGAAGGTCGGTCGCTCCTTTGGTCGTCTCTCGGGCTAGGTCGACGGTAAGATGAAATAAACGGAAGGACATACATACAATTATCTCTTGGTATATCTCCGCCGACTTATTATTTGTTTGCTTGTACACTCGTACACAATGAGATCAGCCATCCCCCTTGTCTCATAAAACCAAAAGAAAAAAGGAAAATGGAATGCGTTTCGCCGAGACGGGAAAAACTGCGAATATGTCAAATGTGGAAAAAATTGCTCTTCGACTTTTTTTTCTTAAATGGCGCTGAATACAAACGAAAATTTTCAAGTGAAATGTGCTGAATGTCAGTGTATTGCCTATTTTCCAACCTAAAAATCCACCACACGACCTTTACAATCATTTTTCTTGTTCGATTTGCGAAGCAATTTTCTCAGTTTTTTTTTGTTCCCTCGATCCCCCAATGAAAATCCTCTTATGTAAAACGGATAAAATCCAAATTCTTATTTGCAAAACGAATATTCGATCGACGTATCGATGAGAATTGCGTTTAATCAAATTCAATTTCGATTGCCGAGCAAAATATACACGGGAAAATATCTTCGGAACAAAGGGACGGACATGCATTCGGGTGTCGATGCAGAACGATAGAAATTCAAGATACAAGTGAGATTCATTCGGGAACTGTGCGGTTTAGATTCTCTGTATACACATATTCGGGGCTCTGGAATCGTGAACAAAATAAATAACACAGTATATAGAAAAATAAATTATTTTAACATAAAGCGAAGAGAGAAAAAAAAAAAATAAAAATAAAACATGGTGGTGAACGGTGAAGACATGAGTTGATCTCCTCTTTTTTTTATTTGCAGTTCTTTTCTTCCCAATGTACTTGAATGTCAGGCCGCAACGTCGTCGTCGTCGTATTCGAGATTTTAAAAACTCAAATATCAATTAAATTGCAGATCAAAAGATCCAAAAGGAGATTTTCTCAAGATATACGCGACGACACATGTTAATCTTATAAGAAAAAACTACAAAATTTAGATTAGAAAAGGGAGAGAATAGAAAAAAAATATACATTCATATATACCGACTAAAATTTCGACAAGCAAAAATCACAGGAGAGCAGAGAAACTATTCGTCAAAATTTATTTTCCAACAAACGAAAACACTGCTTGAAGTCTTGAATTCTCGTCGAGAAGGTTGAGATTCTGTGTCGAACTGCGCGACGAAGAAGCCTCCTTGAAATCGAACCGAAACAACACAACAAGAACAACTGAAAAAAAAATTGTAAATTAAATAGCAGAAGGAACGCAGAAGAAGAGCAGTATTTCTTGCAGCAGCAGGAGCAGTTAAAAAAGCATCATCAGTGGAGAGGTGGAGGTGGAGTACAGAGTTACTGTGTAGCAGCAGAAGCAGCGGCGGCTGTGGTGACGGTGATATTAAACAAAATAAAATCAAATAAGAGGTGATTTGCAATATCCAACAACGACGACGACGACGACGACGACCATACTATAAGGTGGTGATACCGTTTCTCGGTGTGAAAAGTGCAGTTCTGTTTTGTGTTGAATAATGAGTCGACATGAAGGTAAAATATTTAACCTACAACTATTTACTACCGAAGTGCATGTGTGTTGTGTTTCGTTTTTTTTTGGCACATTTGTGCATGCGGTATTTATAGATCCAACAAAAGCCAATACAACACACATTTTCGTTTCCTAGTACATTTTTGTTTTTTTTTTTTTTTTGCAAAATGAGTCTACCTACTAAGAATTTATTTTCATCGTTCTTTGTTTTGTTCTTTTTCTTTTTGGTGTGCCGTCATCGTTCATCATCATCTGCACAGGAGTTAGCTGCGATTCGTGTCTCAAGAGCAATTTCAATGGCAGACGATACAAATGTCTTATTTGCTATGACTATGACTTATGCGCGGACTGCTATGAGGAGGGTGTCACTAGTACCAGACATTCGGTGGATCACCCAATGCAATGCATCCTAACCCGATCGGATATTGAATTGTATTTCGGTGGAGAAATGCTAAATACGGATCAGCCACAAAGTTTCACCTGCCCCTATTGTAAGAAAATGGGTTTCAGCGATGCAACATTGTTGGAACATGTCAGTTCAGAACATACGGAGACAAGTCTGGAAGTTGTCTGCCCAGTGTGCGCCGGTCTGCCTGGAGGTGAACCGAATCTAGTCACAGATGACTTTGCTGGTCATTTAACATTGGAGCATAGAACTGGTCCCAGAGAGCTGATATCATTTCTAATATCCTTTTCAAAACAAATCTATTTATTGAATTTTTCTCATTTTTCGCTGTCTCATTTCATTGGAATGCTGTCGACGATGGATCTTGATTGAGCTTCGTTCTGCGGTCATCACTGAGAATCGACGATGTGAGTCTTGTATGCGTTTATTTTAATTTTTTCGATATGGAATATATTCAAAACAAGGTACTTGTTAGGAAGTTGCTTGTGTCGATGGAATATGTCCCGCAGCATTCGTGGAAAATATTCCATCGTTGCAGTAAACAACGCGAATTCCTTGATGTCCTCTTCTTTGAGTGGCATTACAGTCTTCAGTGTATTGGGTTTTCAACCAACATTCCTGTTTAGCTAGCAGGATCTCTTGCCAGTTGCTTCTTATTTTGCAGATCGAGTTGGTACAAACCACTTCTCCACTTCTGTGAGCCATCTCAGATGATTTTGTCGTAGTCGCAATGGCTTAGATTGGAAGACCGGGTTAGTGTTATCCATACGCTCTACATGACTAAGCCAACCTAAGATTCAGGTGGCTATGAATGCTGGAAAATACATGTAAAATTTATAATCATTTAAAAAACATCCAGAAAGATCAATCCCAAAGTTGTTGTCAAACATTTTCAATTGAAGCATAAACACCACATGAAAGCAAACATTACACAAACAAAGCAACCCGTGCATAAAAGATTTAAGTGATGTTGCGAAGTTAACATGTCATTATGTACATATGCGACAGAAAAATGAAATGAAACATCAAAAACTTTCTGCATTGCGTCATAAAGAGACTAATGCGTACCTGCTGCGTATTTGGGATTTAACCTGTTTTCATTCCAGTCTAGAACATAGGAAATGCCTCAATTCACTGCTTACAGACATCATGATCTGAAAACCTAAATTAATTTGCGTGATGTATGCGTGTACGTTGTGGTGGCCGTGGCGTAGTGCGTCGATCCACACGCAGAAGGTCTAGGTTCGATTCCCGGTCTGGGGACACCTCGCATTTTCTAACGGCACCACCTCTTTCGAGTTGCTGACAACACTCGAAAAATTTTAGTTGTCTATAAAAAGCTTCTCAAATCTCGCCGTTTGGAGTTGGCAAAAAACTGTAGGTCCCTTCTTCTCGTTAGAGAACAGTAGTACCCACAACAGAAGTAGTTGTTGTAGAAACCAGGTTCTGGTCCCTTGTGGACTGTAGTGCTGCCACTCAATTACTGTAATTATTATTATGCGTGTACTTTGCACACTTATGCTTTATGTCCCAGCTCGATTTTCAAGTTTAAAAGAAAAATTTTCATATTGTAAGACTCTGGTACTAATTAATACTTAGATGGTATTAACATTTGTGTCTCCCCCTTTCACACACTCTAAACTATATATATTCACCTATTTGTGCATTTTCTCCTTCAGATGGATCTGTTAGTCGCAGACCAAATTATAGCACAGTCGTATGCTGTTTAGTTAAGTAGAGTGATTATCTTCTTCCATTGCTCTTATATCCTTGATGGGATCGCTGCTTCTACGGGAAGTTAGAAAAGTTACTCGACAGATTATCGCTTGCCGAAATACAGTGCAGTTTTTCGAAGGTTCGGATTGAATTGATCTGAACTGCAAGGCAAATACTTCTGCGGGGCTTCTTTTGTGTGCTCCCATGCCTCCAATTGGACTAGTTTTCCTACTACTTAGATATGTCAATGCAAAACTTAATCAATGCCTGCAATATTTTTAAAGCAGAACAAATCGTTTTGTTAAAACATATACATTAATGTAGAGAGATCCTATGATATCACTGCAATCAATTTTGAGTGTGCCGAAACGAAATATTTTCGAGCAGCCTCACCCGTCTGTTTTTACTGTTCAATTGTGGTAGTATGCACCTGCGCCGCACAAATTTCTGATAAATTTTCTGATGTCAACTTCGATTTGCATTGTGTGTTTATTGTTTCTTTTTTTTTTTTTGCGTTTCGTGTATACTGAACTTTGTTACCATAAATTTTTGACAATGCGTTTCAATTGTTTTCTTTCTCTCACAAAGAGGTGTCAAAGCCAATAATCGTGGTCCTATTTTCTGCCCATTTCTATACAAAAGGTCATCAGGTTACACTTTGCAAACCACCTCTTACTACTTTTATGGAGAATTGTGCCCGATTTGTGAGCGACAATGGTACTTTAACAAATAATGTCATAAGGAAACGATAGAACCCAAGCCTTATAAATGCTCTGACCATCAGCAGAGATTGCCCAAAAGTTAGTGATCAGATTATTGCAGGTTCTCTCAATCAAGAACCTTCCCGTCAACATTTTTTTTTATTAAAACGCAGATCTGAATTACTATGGATTACTGATGCATTCATATTGGATCATTTCCTTTAACTATCGCATCGGTTGCTGAGACCCGACAAAAGTAAAGGATTTTATCTTATTTGCAGCAACTTGACTGTCAGTCAATATGATGGTATCATCCCGTGCTATTGTCAAGATCGATATCATTCTGACCGCTTCTTTGATTGTGAGGACTTCGAAACATACTTTCACTAGTAAAATACTTCCTCATGTCGTCTGCAGAATGTGTAGCTGAGATTAAGGTCATGTCGAAATTGGTTATTTGCTTCTCTAATTTATCTAAATAAATTTCGATCGAGTACTTCTTGCTATGACACCGGCGAATAGATTAAATTTGCAATTTGTGATAATAATGATAATGATATCCGTAAGGATTGTCAGTATTGACATTGCAATTTATTATAAGACATGGAACAAGACCCCAAGTACATACCAACTAAGCCAGTAAATGAAAACTTAATATAGAAAAATACCAGAAATTAGCTTATCAAACTGAAATCCGTACGCTCCTCTTCGGTACAATAGAACAGGGGCTCTTCTAATAAAACTTGTCATATAAAATGTTCAGTGACTCACATTTTATATTGTTTCATAGTTTTTGGTCTACTGCGTAATCTTTCATCATCTTTGCGGTTGAATATGTATGAGGCGTCATAAATGGATTTAGTCAATGTGTCGTTGAACCCCGTTATCAAATTGATGTTAAAGCGGTAACTTGATTTCTAGCAAATTAACATTGCTGTTCAGACACCTACTGACCTAAAGAATTCGATGTTGTATTTGTACAGATACTAAGGAAAGGATATGTATGGTGCCATATGCTTGTGAAGTGTCAATTTAATGGTTACTATTAATCAATCGCTGCAGGGCGTTTGATAGAAAGACATTTTAGTATCTGCTGTGAATAATGCTTCCATTCTGCAAATATGTGTGACCTTAAGTTACCCATTTTTCAAAAGTCCCACCTTTCCCGTTCCATTCTGAAAAAAGGGCAAAAACTGTATGTTCTGCTGCAAAACTGAAGTGGGGCATAACCGGTTGAGGTCAAATATTTGTCACTAAAAGTTGACTTAAGAATTTCTTCAGTGCAACTGAATTGCCAACGGCAAACAAAAAGACAAATTTGTCAATGGTGTGATAAATGACAAATCCGAAAACGATTATTATATTCCTGCCCTGCCTTGTTGGAAACAATTGTGTGCAAATAGTGGGAATCCATCATTACTGAATTAATAATGGATGGAGAAAATATTTCAATACAAGTTGTACATTTTACCGCAAACCCGCCTTTGCATAAAAAAATTTCATAACTGACGATTTTTTCTTGTTGGTTATATTGGGAACTTTGTCGATAAAAACATTTGCGCTCCACTTTGGTACATTTTTTCAGGTTAAAACCATAATATCAAGGGCTTTGGCATTTTTAAGTTTTGCACTACCTTAAGTCTTCGAATCTGAGCCATTGGGACAACGTAACAGAGGACGGCCTAGTCTAAGGTTGCGTACACAAGTGGAAAAGGATCTCAACCAAGTGTGGAGTGGAGTGCGCAGCTGGAAGCAGCTAGCGAAAGTTCGTTTGGACTATCTTACGTCCAAACATGTTTTGAACAATGGATAACCCCATAAAATAATTGACATACGTATAATGGTTGCAAAAACGGTCACTGACTTTTCCTTTTCATCAACAAATTCGTTATTGATAGAACCTTCAACTTTTTATATCATTTAGTTTTCATGAAAAATGTGGTTGGTTTAGATCTGTTTAGTTCATATAACAAAAATAATACTTGAGTGGCACTGCAGTCTGCAAGGAACCAGGACCTTGCTTTTTCAGCAAAAACTAGTGTGGTTTGAGAGACTTTTCAAAGTAAGTTAGTACTCTTTGGGTCTCGTCAGCAGCTCGAAATCAGTTTTAGATTTAGTTTACATAGGGTCAATCATTTTTCTGTTTCGAAAATGAAGCCTAATTAAACACACAGCGATGAACAGTTTGATGAACACTTCAATTGTTCTTAAAGTTTAGACTTCTCGTGATGTTTGGCAGCATGTGAATTTTTGAAAGCTTTCGCACATTTCACACATTGTACTTTCAACCTTCAAGACAGTTCAATTTTGTGTGGGCGGCCCAAGACCCAAGCTACCAAGCACAATTCGTCAAGTTTTGACCTGCGAAGATCGAGTTTGTGTGAGTGACACAAAATGCAATCTCTTTAATGTCTCAGATTCCCCTTCCTAATCTCACGAATACCATTTCGTCGACGTAGGGTGGTACGTTGTTTGATTACCGAACCAGTGAACTTGAATATTTTTCACCAAAATGCAAATAATCTTTTCTGTCGATTACTTCAAACGACAGTCAAATGATCAAATAGTGGACTAATTTCTACATAGCAGTTTAATATGTGTACATATTGTTTAACCCTATATCGGTTTGGGAATCTGGGAATCCAATCTGCATACAGGATTCTTTCGAAACCCCCATTCACAACAAAAGTTTCAGTAATTTTCTGTACTGCTAGTAATCAATCCTTCGTGTTGTTCATGCTATGTTTCTTTGTCTAACTTGAGCCTCAGTGATCGCTGTGGGGTATTGGGTAAGTGCGTCGACCTACACGCAGAAGGTCTAGGTTCGATTTCCGTACGGGACACGTCGCATTTTTTCACGAAACCACATCTTTCGAGTTGCTGACAATACTCAAAGAGTATCAATTGTCTATGAAAAGCTTTTCAAACCTCGCCGTTCGGAGTCGACAAAAAACTGTAGGTCCCTTCCACTCGTGAGAGAACAGTAGCACGCACTACACGAGTAGTTGTTATAGAAGCTAGGCCCTCGTCCCCTGTGGGCAGGAGTACCACTCAAGTGTTATTATTATTTGTCTGAGCCTTAACCAAAAATTACATCCATTTCTAGCTGGGCAAATTTATTTTGAACATGACTATTCTTAATTAATTATTAATTAATTTTTTCATCGTACCTTTTTCACTTTTCATCTTTTACCAATGTTTGCAACCCTGAGTAAAACATTTAATCTCCTTTTTGTCGGTTTTTAATTCAAAGTCAAACGCAGGACGTTTATTTTACCTTTTGCTTACCTACTGCCTTTTCAGTTCTTCACTCAAGGTTACTATGCTTGTAATAAATCATTCTTGAGTACATGAATTCAACTGTTTACTTAGGACCAATATTTTAATGCAGAATCATTAAGAATTTGAAATACAGCGCTTTTGGTGGGTGAACTTTACTTGTTTGGTCATTTAAAATTTAGGATTGTTATTGATATTTGTATGATGTCAGAATACATCTTTAATAGAACTAAGATTTTATGATTGGTTTGGTTTATGCGAGTTTTAAGGTTACGTGAGCTCAACGTGAACTACAATAGTCTCCCAACTTGCATTTGGATTACATCAGCGAAATGAAACCCTGGACCAAAAGTTCTTATAGAGCGCTACTCACTCCCGTAAATGTGTTGATTCATTTCAGAGTGATGACATTTTTAACGGTCGCATCGAAGTCTTCATATAGTGACTCAGTGACTGAACTTCGTCACAAATTTTATGCGCTACATTTGTAGCGTGAGTAAATACGAATGAATTTGTTTATTATTTGAACCGTTTTCATTGTTTTTTTCTTCATCTCATAACGCGACCACGGTATAGAAAGCAAGAGAGTTAGGGCGAACAAGTCATCATGGTTGTATATTAACGGTATGTTTGTGTCAGTTGGCAGTTTGGAAAGAATAGACTGGGAAGACTATTATTTCATTATGTTGCTCTAATAGGAGCTTTCATCTATATCGACTGTCAACTTGGACTACTATGAAGTGTACTTTAAGTAAAAATTGCTTACAAGTAAAATCTGCGGCCGTGGTACTGGTCTTAAAGTAGACGCACGCAGAGTTTTCAATTTAGCTTTCGAAACCCCAGGAATCCTTGGTAACAATTGTATGAGCGTTGATCTGAAAATCACGATCACAGAGACGCTAACGTTATTCTCAAATTAACGTCTCTTAATCCCTATATTTTAGTGGTGCCAGAAAGGTCTTGAGACTGGTCTCAGTTGATAGAATCATAACGATATTGGATTTTATGGCAATAATTTCTATCAACTCTAAACTGATGGATCCAAAGTGTGGTTGGAAGCACTTGTTATGCCAATACGCTGTCGGAACGAACAAATTTAAGCATATCTTTCGCAACGTACCAACTGAGAATAAATGAGCAAGCGGTTCACTTTATTTGTCTCAGATGGTCAAAAAGCTCTTCCAAAAAGACCCATATTGCGTTTCCTTAACTTTTCTCCATCCAAAGAGTTTCTTTCTCTCATCTACTCTCCACTTGTAGCACGATTCAGAAACAAGGAACAACGTGACATTGCACAACCTTAAAAATGTCTCGCTAGGCGGTCCCTTAAACTACTTCGAAGGCTTCAAAATGTTAATACTTTAAACGTCGCTTAACATGAATTGACAGTATTAGGGCCCTCATAGTACATACTAAGTGCATTCCTTAAATCATCAACGGTATATCTCCATAAGTGTTAGTAGTTTGGCATTTCTCTTCTATTTGTTAAACTTTTGGTCTTCAATTAGTTGGTTGACAGTCTGCATCTTACCACATCGGGACATTTTTTTTATCGCTTAAAGACGCCGCAAATCACATAAGTTGACAACAGCTCGATTACGTATCATTTATCGATTATCGAAACAATGGTTGTCATACTTTTTAAGACTTTCACAAATTCATCTGGTGCATTTTTGGCAACAAATCTACTGAAATGAGACAGCCCTATAAAGTTTACAGATATTTTCTTTGCATATTTTGTAAAATAATATTTTCCTTAACCACAAAAATACGATGAGCCATCTGCAATACGTCACGGTGGTGGGGTACGTCGAATCCCAGGACGTACATTAGGCGGACCAAGATCTCGGAGGTCTAATATGTTAGTTAATTCTTCAAGTGGCCTATCAGCTTTATCACCATCTGGTCGTGATTCGGTTGATCCGATTGCCGAACTATTGTCACAATTGTCTGGCGTACGTCGCGGTGGCTCACAGACATCTCAGTTGCAGCAGCTGCAAATGCAAATTCAACTAGAACGGCAGCAGGTTACGGTATGTAGCATGCTATTGTTAAAGCGACAATGTGATGTGAATGTCTTGTGCATTTATTTTAGGCAACCCGACAACAATTAGAAAGGTTACCACGGCGTCAAGCTCATCCAATGGTTTCCTCATCCAGTTCAAATGCAACCATGCAAGAAATGGGCAATGGCGGCGGCGGAAGCAGTGGTACCCCAAGTGGTGGTGGTGGCAGTGTTAGTGGCACCAGTGGCTGCCGTGCTACGGAATGGACTGTGAATAACACATCAACACCATCGGCCCAACAGTCACAGTCAAATGTGGGCGGCACCAGTGGCGGTTCATCGCTCAATACCAGAGAAGTACCATTGAATACGTCTGTGTTGACGGTTAACGATTTCGGTTTGTCGTCATGTCAATTTCTACAGCCCGCTGTTGGTGGTGTTGGCAGTGGCAATGCAGGGAATACTGGAAACTCAAACGCTTCCGATGGTGGCCAGTCATCACAGTTTTTGCTATCGAAATTTATGACACCGTCATTGAGTGAGGATCAATTAGTTCGCCTTGAAAAGGATCGTGCCGATCGGTAAATATACTTTCGTTTGTTCTATTTCTGTATTCTGTTAATGTTGTAAATATGTGTGTACGTTTATTGCAGATCACTCTTCGTTTCGAGCGTGCTGCTTTCAACTTTGGCAAGCTACCAACACGATTCAGAGTGGAATAGCTATAGTAAACATAAAAATGCTGAATCGCAGTCATCGGACAGACCCAATAATAGCGACAGTGAGGGCATTGTATATAGAGGTGGGCAAGCGAATGAGACCAGTGATGAACAAACGGTAATGAACAACAATACCACAACAGCATCAATGAACCGTGACCAACAGCAGCAGACATCCCCAGAGGATTTTGTTGAAGAATACTCACTACATCAGACATCATACAATTCAAACAACGCCGTTTCAAAAAAGAAACCAACCTCTTCTGCCGGTAAGGGAGGCGCACAAGCGAACACAACCGCATCGACAACAGCACCCGAAAGACGCGGCCGACCTCCGCCACCGCCAATTGTGACGGTCATGGGAAGTGGTGTCGGCGGCGGTGGTGCCACAACCGGAGGCGGCAATCAACCACAACAAGGCGCCACCAACAATCAGCAGCAAGCATCAAAGCTCACGCGCGAAATTAAATCAACAAGCTCTTCAATGTCTGCTTCAAATGAAATTCCAGATTCTAGGTAGTGCTGCTTTCATTTAATATTATTATTATTATTGAAACTTATTATTATATTATTAAAAAGAGATACATTTTGAGAAAAGCAAAAACGAGAAATCCGTATAAGAAAACTACAAATACAAAATTAAACTAAATGATACTAATATGTGAAAAAAAAAAACAAAAAAATGCAAAAAAAAATTAAATCGTTTTTTGTTCTTCCTCTCTTGTGCCCCCTTCCTCGAAACACCCAACAAACCCTCCCTCTCCACACAACAAACACAACCTTAGAACTAACGTGCTCCCTCACAGCCCCCCCTGAGTTTCATTAAAAAAAAAGAAGAAATCACCACACCTAGGTATGCGAATATGATGTTTTAATATTTTGTTTTAGATATTGTTGCAGGAAACTGATGATTTAACTTTTTCCGTTTGTTTGTTTGTTTTAAAATATACATATATATATTTTTTAATTTGTCACTTTTCTTTTAATTTTATTTCGTGATCTCCCACCTATCTATCTACTCTCCCTTTTCGTATGTTTTCATTACTCCAGAAACAAATAAAATACATCTAAAGGAAATGAATTAAACAGAATTATAGATGGAATGGCAAACAAAGAAAAAATATTTATAATTCAAGTTTGTTTAATCCTTTTTTTCGGTCGAGGGAAAAGGTTAAAGCACCCGTCGGAAAAGCTAATGAATAAATAAATGATGAGATGTTTAAAAAGAACTTAAAAACAAAACAAAAAATGAAAATGAAAAGAAAAAAGAATCGTATTTATGAGTTAATATTTTATTATTACATTTAAGGATAAGAATATGTATTTATATATTATTAACGAAAACAAAACAAAAAAAAAAAAAAGCAAAAACATGAAGAAAAAAACAAAACAACTAAGAAGCGAATGGATATATGCAGTGTGTCCATATTTTTAAATACTACTTAGTAGGGAGTATACATATATGTATATACGCATATATCTATAAAAATTAGTTTTGTTCTCTTCTTCCTATTTTGTCCTAGCTAGACGAACCTAGAAGACCTAGATTGTCTATATCTTCTTAAATTTTGTTTTAATTTAATTCTTCTGATTTATTATTTTCTTTTTTGTTTTTGATTTTGTAACAATATTGCGTTGCGATGTTTTATGAAAAAAAATAATGTGATTTACAACTTTCTGCAAATACATGAAAAGAAATGAAAAAATAAAAATATTAATAAATTAAAGCAATTGCGAGTTGTTATTTTTGACGGTTCTCTAACTGACTCGGCTCAGTTTGAAAGTTATGCCTTTTTTCAGGAACCTGGTTAAAATTCCTTCGAATATACAGAAGACGTCCGATCGGTACTCGAATACGAATACTCGGTTTTACGAATTTCCAATATAATGAATGAGCATTTCTTTTCGATTAATGCTTCTATATTACGAATGATGCAAACATTCTCCGCTCCATTTTACGAAGCTTTGTAATTTCCTTCAAAATATCTACGACAAACTTATGCGATATACAGTGTCGGACAAAACAATATCACTCAATGGCACCTAAAAAAATTGTTAAGCTTTCATAGATTGAAATTAATTTTTTTTTCAATAACCGGGATCGAAAATAGACTTTTAAATATCAAAAAAGAACTGATGCTACTTCAAGTGTTAAGAAAATACACCACAAAATACAGCAACATATAGCACGAGCTGCACCAGATTATACCTTTGCTCTTTCTGCTTGTGTTTGTTTCTGCTTTATAATAAATTAACTGTTTAATTTGAAACGATCACAGGAGTTTGCAAGCTTCTCACATTTGCAATTTATAGGTGGCATAGTATGCTTATAATTTAAAATGTGAAAAAAGTTTAATAAACGGTGCGGAGCAAGAACTCCACCGAATTTAAGCAAAATATTATCGCGGATTTTCATGTGGGCGGGGCGGCCAAAGGGCGGCTAACTGCATTGCCAAAAAATATGGGATACATCATTCCCTAATACCCCGTATAATGAGCCGGTTTCGCAATTCAGGATGTATTGATCCAATCTATCAAGGCAGATGACCTCGGAAAACAAACGTACGAGAGGATCGCGCAATAGTCTGTGTAGTTAAAAAGGCTCAATTCATTCTGATGGAATGGAAGAAGACCAAAAGGCAAACAGCTAGTCCCACGTTTTATAAGAAGTAATATAAAGTACGGTGGAGGCAATATTTTGCTATGGGAATATTTTTCTAGTAAGGGAATTGGACTGATTCACAGATTAAACGGAATAATGGATCGTTTCATGTATAAGGATATCTTTTAGAACGTCATGCTGCCATATACTGAAGAAGAGATGCCTTTGAAATGGATATATCAACATGATAACGATCCAAAGTACACCGCTAAAATTATGCAAGCCTGCCTTTCGGAAAAAAGGAAGAGTTTTAAAATGGCAAGCACAATCATCAGACCTGAATCCTAAAGAGTATTCTTGGGATATTATAGACCGAAGGATTCAGAGTGAAAAGTGCAATAACCCGGATTCTCTGTTTGCTGAAACAGAAATTGCTTGGAAAAGTATACCTGCGAAAATTATAAACAATGAAAATGAATCGATGCCCCGCAGATGTGAAGCAGTTATAAAAAAATTATAGATTCGCGACGAAATATTGGAAAAAAACAAATAAAAAGAAAAGCGTGCTTTAGTTTTGTTGCAGCTGTTTTTATTGAATTGCTCTAGTTTTTGTTATATTTTCTAAACACTTGAAGTAGTATCATTTGTTATCATTTGTTAAGTTAATAAGTTAATTTTAATTTAATAAAGTTTCGCAATTTTACTTGACAAAATTTAACCAAGTGTCATTAAAGGCTATTGTTTTGTCCAACACTGTACATGGGTATGTATAACGGCTATGTACAAAGCGCTACAGAGCTCGTATCTACTATATTCGCACCATTTGAAAGGTCTTGACATAACCCACGAAACGACACTATGCATGATTAGTTTTGATATTTCGTTCAACCGTTATAGACGTGTAAACATGGAGTTCATTAACGCTGAAATTCGCGCTTTTTTTTTTTTAAATTTTCCTTCGTTAAAGGCAAATGAGAAGAGAAATGTTCCGTGAGATTATTCGTAATGGTGTTTTGGGGGATGGTACTCTTTCATTTCTACTTACTTTTTCCGCGGAGGAATGGTTTCGACGATTCAGAGCCGGTGAAAACGACACCATGGATAAGCCAGCCGGTGGAAGACCTGTGAAAACAAATACCGATCGAATCGTGGAAATCATCGAGTTAGACCGGCATATGGCATCTCGTGACATCGCCCAGGAGATGGGAGTTAGTCAAAAAACCACTTTAAACCATCTGCAGAAGGTAGAAGGCTGGATACAAAAAAAGCTTGATGTTTGGGTGCCGCATGATTCGACGCAAAAAAACCTTCGACGCGCGACGAAAAATGGATCACATACAAAAATATCAAGCGAAAACGGTCGTGGTTAAAGGCAGGTGAATCGTCCCAAACAGTGGCCAAGCCGGGATTGACGGCCAGGAAGGTTTTGCTGTGTGGTTGGTGGGATTGGAAGGGAACCATCCACTATGAGCTGCTCCCATGTGGCCGGACTCTTAATTCTACCATCTACTGCGAACAACTGGACCGCTTGAAACAGGCGATCGACAACAAGCGTCCAGAATTGACCAACAGGAAGGGTGTAGTGTTCCACCAAGACGAGGCCAGACCACACACTTCGTTGATGACTCGTCAGAAGCTACGGAATCTCGGATGGGAGGTTTTATCGCATCCACCATATGGCAAAAAAGTGGAGATATTTAACAACCTTATATTAATGTACGTATGTTTGTATATGCGAGCGTAAGCTTATTTTTGGTGCTTTATGCCCTTTTTGTAAATTCATCGCATTCAGCCACATTTTCACCGAAAGTTCTTTATGTTTCGAATCGTTGTCTTAAAGCGTGGTTTTCTGTCATTTAAGCCAAAACTTTTAGCACTAGCAAGCTGTCTCCGATGCCAGCAGACGCGCATATCATCATAGATAACTTCCCAAATTTATGATGTTTCAGTTAAGTAAGGATTTTAGGGACTTGCATCACACGTTTTAGGAGCTCTCGTTGTAGCATTGTTTTCGTCTCATCACAAAATATCACATCATCGTTCGTTTGAATGCTGTAGTCTGTAGAGGATGATAAGTGCTTTTGTAATTTTTTTACTTTTAATTTTATTGAATCAATAATGTAAGATGTAAGATAGGAACAATTAAGTATTGAAGAAACAATATGCTAAGAACTAGTGGTGCTTTTATAAGAATTTCGCCAGAACAACAGTCGAACGTATGCGTATGTTCGAAAAAATATTTTTGATTTAGTGACATGTTGATATTTCAGTAGTCACAAAATGAAACTAATAATTTTCTCGTGAGGAACGTATTCCTTTCTTGACACATGCCATCTTTACCTTTTATTTTATTTTTATTTTTATTGTAGCTTTACACTTAATATTCTAAACAAACCTTTAGTCCAAACTCCACGCAAACCAAAATAAAACAATGAATGATGCTGAACGGATGATGTATTCATAATAATATAACGACTGACAATATCTTATATCTACGTACATATGCTTTAAGAACAAGCTTGGTATTCCTCATTATAGATGATACATTGATACACATTGACCCATCCGGCAGGATAACTCAGTAAAACCCTTCCCACCAGTCGTAAAAATATCGCCATATACTTAAACTTCTCTTGCTGTTTCAATAAGAGTCCACTAACGTGTAGAATGCATTGGCGTAAGGTTCTTAGGGTAAATATAACATCGGTTTTGTTTACGTTAACCCTTATTACGACCTAAATTCATTCGACCACAAATCCATTACAAGCTGAATATTCGTTTGGGAGAACGTATTACATACATACATATATGATATAATCAATACATAATATAAATTGGGCTTCTGTTGTGCATTCGGAACTTTTTTCTTTGTCTCAGACAGGAATTTCGGGGCGTATGTGGAATATTTTGCTGTTCACATCGTCGCCAGCATATGGGGCGTATGTTGCCTACGTCAGTGTGTATAAAAGTTCCTAATTTTCCTAAGTGGGGTCGAAGTGCGTCGTCGGCTACGCAGAAAGTCAAGGTTCGATTCCCGGACGGGACACCTTGAATTTTTTCACGACACCACCTCTTTCGAGTTGCTGAAAACACTTAAAGAGTACTAATTGTCTATGAAAACCTTTTTAAATCTCGGCGTTCGGAGTCGGCAAAAAACTGTAGGTCCCTTCGACTCGTGAGAGAACAGTAGCACGCACAACACGAGCAGTTGTTGTAGAAGCTAGGTCCTGGTCCCTTGTGGGCTGTAGTGCCACTCAATTCTTATTGTTATAATTTTCCTAAGTTGCTAAAGTTCCTAAGTTGACTTCCATTAGACTCTTTCTAGATATCTTTTTCTATCCTTTCTACAAGACGCAAGTCCTTAATGAACACATTTGTGATCTGATTGATGATTCAACCGTCCGGGATCAGTCAGGTTGCTTAGTGACCCTTTTACTGCGAGTCGTCTGTTATCGTGCTGTAGAAACTGTGTATTCCTAAGATTACGCAAACGATGTTTTTCTTACTGACCTTGGCATTGAAGTGCCCAAATAAAATGTGAACATAGTCGAAAAAACGAGATTGAGTACCCCTTCAAGTTTTTTTTAACAATTTCTTTCCTGAAGTTGGTAGGAGTGTGGGTACATATGAGAATCTTCTTCTTTTAATGGCGCAAAAGTCCGGGGTGGACCTTCTCTGCAACCAACATGCCCCTCCAGCCAGCACGGTCTTTGCTAGCTGCTTCCTCTGCGAACTCCAAATTAATTAAGGTCCTTTTCCACATGTGTGCGCCATCTCAAATAAGGTCGTCTTCTGTTGCGTTGGTTCTGATGTTGCTGTCCCTATTTACCGCGGAGCCGATGAAGATGAAGTCCTTGACTGCCTGGTAGTTTCTAGTATTCCTAAGCAATACCCTCTGTCAGAGACGTCGTTTTGCCTTCATTTACCGCCAGACCAATTTTAGCCGCTTCCTCTTCAATGCCAGCAAACGCCTCATTAATAGCTCGCTGTGATCGCCCAATCACAACAATTTTGTTCGCATAAGCTTGCAGTTAAACGTGGTTGTGAGAGATCGTGCCTCTGGTGTTGACTTGCGAGTTACGCACGATTTTCTCATGAATGATGTTGAAAAGTGCGTTGCCCTATCTAAAACCTTTTTGACATTGAAGGTCTCGGTGAGCCCTTTTCCAATCTTGACCGAACAGCGAAAAGTTCTTCATCGCCACTCTTCACAATCTGGCGTGTAAGAATGCTAAAACTAGACATGGCGCTGTATAGCTCGTCTTTATACCCGCTGTCATATGCGGCCTTAAAACCGAACAAAAGGTGGTGATTGTCTATCCGTTCTTCTTCTTAAGGATCTGCCGTGAAGTGAAGATTTCGTTTATTGTGGAATTCCCTGGCTTGAAACCACGCTGATAATGTTGATGAACGATTTCAGGCGTTTACACTTTTCTCTCGAAAATACGAGTACTTTGTCATCTTCATCCGCAAGGCAGGGAAGATTAAGATGTTCCACAAAGAGATGTTTGTCTTGCTAATTTACCTCAAGAGAGCAACATACTAAACGCTTGATTCTGGTAATGTTGTTGGATGGAAAAAATGTTAATAATTGCCTAGAAAATTTGGCTGCCCATTATGACGCTCTGTTCGAGACGTCGATTTTGCGTGTATTTCCTTGATGACAGAAATTGTTTTGCCCTACTTTAACGTCAGACCAATTTTAGCCGCTTGCATTTAATTTCCAGCAAACGCTTGATTGACAGCTAGCTGTAGTTGTCGTCCGCATCCGCAGATTGCCTCTAGTGTTGACTTGTGCATTTCAAAGGATCTTTCAAGGCACATTCTGAAGTCTTAGCCCTCTTTTAACACTAAAAGTTTCGTGAGTTCACTACCGAACTTGACGGAACATCGACATCTATCCTCATTCTTCAAAATGCGGCCTTCAAATATGCGGCCTTGAAATATACGAAAAGGTGGTGGGTGTCGATTTGCACTTTTTAGATTTTTTCGGTATCTACCGCAGTGCGAAAGATTTAAAGCGTTAATAGCATATGAAAGACCGAACCCTATGTTAAGTATACTGATCGGTCACTGTCATATTCGAAACGTTCCCTCTCTGGCAGTGCTCTTCTGATCTGAATAGTCTGTAAATGCATGATGAAATATTGTGGACTTATGAATTTTAGCGAATCATATTTCCACAGATACGTTGTGGACTTACCTCCCACTTAATCGTAAGAGGTTAAAAACGAATTTTCACTAGTATTGGAAAATTACTGTCACATGTATTTGTCACTTCCATGCATTCAACTTTATTTTGCATTGTACACCCACCCTTCCTTGGCATTACATCGCATTAAGCGTGTAGAATCTCATTATGAATCATGCAAATTCTCTTTCCATACAACCCGGTGACTGAGTTCTTATGTAATCTTATTTAAACAAACGCAAACCTGACGTTCACAATGCTAATAATAAGTTTCTTTACTTTCACAACATTTTCTGTTGGGGCGTCCAGGGCGAGCGTCGTCATACGCATCTTCTCGATCTTGTATGAAAAGCTTATACCACTTGCAAACACTACTGTCAAAATTTTAAGTGTTTTTGAGCACGTAATTCCATTTTGCACTCAAAATTGGATGCAAGTTCTTTAATCCATTTTTTCGACAACAGGAAATCGCCGATCACACAATAAACTAGCTAAAGCTGTAAGCATATGTTCTAGACGAGTGCAGCAACATAACAAAATATAAAAATCGATAATGGAATGAACGTAGCCCGCAGAATTTGAAAATTCACATTCTTTTTTGAACAGAACCAGAATATTGCACCCTGAGAGAGACTTTCAGTGTTTTTCTTGAGTCGATGGGAGCCACCTCCAACTTTCCCACAGTTTTAAATTTTCAAGATTCTAGCCAACTTGTTTTATGACTGTTTGAGATATAAGGACAGGCCGGATTAACCAAAATTACAATGACTTTGTTTGTGAAAACGAAACCATAAACATTTCCAAAGAAAACATTACACGAACTGCAGTATGTTGTTTCTTCAAAAATAAAACACAAATTAAAACACTTACTGGAATGATAAAAATTTATTGATATCATAAATATTTGTTTTCAATATTGTTATATTGCTAAACAATAACATATAATTTTATTCTTACTTGGTTTTTGTTTTTGCATCATTTTCATAATAATAATTTTCTTTCTTTCGAATAAGGATTATAAAATATATGTATAAATATATGGGTGGAATATAAACTACAAAAGAATTGTACAATAATTGATAATAATAATTAAAACGTTCCTTCCTCTTCTTTTCGAGTCAACCTTTATGTTTACTATTTTTTTTTTTCATGCTACAATGTACTTAACAACTTTGTTTTTATTTTTCTCCTAATGTATCTTCGTTCAATTTCACTTTTGTGACCATTTTTTTTCGTTTCTAAAATAAAATTAAGTTATAAATGCTCTGCTCGTACATAACAAATAAAAGTAAGTTTGTTTATTTTTGTTCAAACATCCTCCACGTCGTGTTCGTTTTTGGTTTTCGAGTTTTCTTACAAACGTTTTGTTCTTTTCAAAGCGAAAATAAGTTTTAATGTTTCTTAATATGAGTACAGGTTCTTCTGTAACAATAATTTGTATAAGGTGCAGGCAAAGAAAATTCATAGGTGCATGGAATGCAGTTGAAATACTTTTGAATGTGTTGTTCTTTTCTTTGTTTACGTAACATGTGCTTGGTAGTTATCTTTGTTTTGAGTGCAGGAAGGAGTAAAGTGACAAATTTATGAAACAGTTTCTTAAATGTCAGTGCGAAAGTTTCCGTAACACATTGTTGCGGTTCAATTTGTCGATCAGCTGTCAAATAAAAGATGTTGACATTTGACAGGTAGTGTGTACATTTTGGGTCAGAGATGTGTTGTTAGGTTTGTGGTCGTACAAATTAAAAACTCTCCACCAAGATCTAAGGAACAAAGTGACACTTAATTTGTCAAAAAGTCAGAGAAGGTGTAAGAAAACTGAAAGATAACTTAGAGGTGCGAACTTTTTCGGGTATGGGTTGTCATCTACGTATGTCAACGCACATTGTACTATTTTGAAGAAACGCATTATCTTTAGAGATCTAGATAAGTTCTTATAATAATATAGCTTTCATTTGGTTTCTTTTATGTTATATATAAGATATGTAATCATTGATATGTATTTGTTATGTTTTTTTTTGATATGTTTTTGATATGTAACACATAGAGTTTCATTAAATTTTAAGAATTTTTTTAGTTGCTTAGTTTTTTTGTTCTTTTACTTGACCTTACTTTTCTGTTTCGTTTGATGGTATACAATAAATAGTTTGCCCTAAATATGTATATATTTTAATTCATATTTTGATGGTCTTTTGATGATTTCTCTGTGACGCTACTGTTTTTGAAAAAAGAAAAACATTTTAAGACTGACGATGTGATTTATCGTCGTTGTCAAACTAAGAATGGAAAATTTGTTTTCGTCTTATATTTCATTTCTTAAAGATTTTATCTTAACGTATCTACAATCTAATTTAAGGTACTTAACTCCATTATTCTTGTTGGTTTTTATTTCGTGTAGTTTTCTTGAATCTTATTTTGCTTTTTCTTTGGTATGTTTCAAACATATTCTTTGTGTTGTTTATCTTCTTAAATTTTACTTACGAATACGTGTAAAGTTAAATAAATAAATAAAACTAGACACATCTAGGCAAAAGGAAAACAAACCCAAAAAATAACTCTATTAACAATAGCTTTCTGTTAGAGAGAAAAAGATGAGAAGAGAGTAGAAAGAGGAAGATAGTAACCAAGTCCCCCTTTTCCCTCAAAACTTTGTTGTGATCTTATATGTGTAGATTGTATGTTCTACAAAAAAAAAACTGTTGATGATTTCTTTGCAATTCTTTTTCACCACAAAGGTGAATTTTACGGTATGTATGCGTTTTTTAGATCTAAGATATATCTTTTAAAGGTTTCGTTTTTATATTCTTTTGAGTACACATATCACAACATTGACCAGCAGCTTCTACGTAAAGCTTAAAAAGCTGAAATTATTCGTTTTTGTAAAAAAAATTTAGAAATATAAAACTACACATTTTTTCAAATAAATTCTCAAAAAAAATTCAAAATTTTACAATCTAATGCTGTGTATAGCTGCAGGGCTTGTTTGTGTTCGCTTTGTTTATTTTTTTCTTTTTGATTGAAAAATGTCTTCCATTTTGTTTTTTTTTGGTTTTGGTTATCATTGGGACTCTACACATCTATAAATTGTGAAAGTATCTAATTGGTTTTAACATGTATATACCTTTAGAAAGCTACATCTATAAATAGGTACACAATATAGGTAAATAGTAGGTATGTAGGTATGTTGTAAAGATTAAACCATGTTTCATTCATAAGACATGTGTGTATGTGATAAGTATTTGTTATCTTTTACAGTTTTTTATTTAGTTTTTTTGAAATCATTTTTTGTTTGCCAATAAACATTTAGAAGAGAAAGTTTATAAAAATTATCTTTTTGTTTGTTTAAATATATGTCTATGTTTTTTTTGCTTTTGGCTAACAAACACATTTATATAGAGATTTTTAAATTAATTTTTCTTTTTAAACATTCTTGTTCATTGTTTCAACCGATCCTGCTTCCACATATTTATTTATACATATTTTATATTTTACTTTTTGTTTTCTTATTTGCTGTGTGTTGTATATATGCTTTCACATTTGATGCAAGAAAATATTTAGATATTGTATATGTATTAGCATTTTGAATAAATAGTAGAGAGCAGATAGGTTTTTGCATGTTCATTTTTTTTAACATTTTTAGCATTTTTTTGTAACAAAATTAATGATTTTTTTTCCACTTAAAATTAAAAACAATGCAAAGCATGAGAAAATAAAAAGAGAGTAGTTCAACTTAATAATTATAGCCGTCCATATATGGAGAGCCTAGGTAAGAATAAAAGCTTGGGTTTATTGGTTGGGAATATGCATAATAAAATCCAGAAGCCGGATCTGGTGCTACTCAGTCTAAGAAACCGGTGTTGACGAGCTTTTCGAGGAAAAACTTCACATCGCCCAGTTCGGAGTCTTTTATACCAAGCGATTTCAACATTCCCAAGTCACCATTTTCAACGGCCATGAATACAGATCGTAAATGTTCTAAATCAGATCTGAAAATACAAGAAAATATAGGTATAGTGTAATGAAGTGTAAATTCATTTTTAATGTATTATCGTGAGGCAAGTGGCTAGTTTTTAGCCTAATTTCGTGTATTTATAGTATATTTATAAATTAGGTGTATGGGTTCAATAAGACAACAGAATTTAAAAACATCTTTGCTTTCTTTCTGGTATATTTTTAAATCAAAATTACTTCTGAGCTACTTGTAGTTAAATAATAAATGTTGACGTATGAAAAATTACTCTTAGGGGCTATTGCGTGCGGATGAGTAATATTACTGTTCCTTGACTTTGACAAAATTGATTCAGTAGTTGAGCCGTGACGACTACACATAGATAGGCAGAGTAACTTCAAAAAATGTTCTCGAAAAAAATAAGAAATATCTAACTATAGAAAACAAGACATGAGAACATGGATAATAAAAGGATACTGGATAGAAGTTCTGTCAGTCTTAAAAAATGTGGGTATGCAATCATAATATATACAAGTAATTAGTAGAATATAGAATTAATTTAATAATAGAATGACAACATTGCTACGGCAGTTTTCGTTTTTCGATTTCGATTTTTTAAAGAACGCCTGCTAAGTTGTATTTTTGATAGAGGCAGAAGAATATACTGATATTTTGCAGTCTTAACGTAAATCAACTTCTACGTGTTTGAATGTTTGCCCATGTGCTTCAATGTTATGACAAGCGATAATAATAATAATTGAGTGGCACTACTGCCCAGAAGGGACCAGGGGCTAGCTTCTACAACAACTACTCGTGTTGTGCATGCTACTGTTCTTCACGAGTAGAAGGGACCTACAGTTTTTTGCCGACTCCGAATGGCGAGATTTGAGAAGCTTTACATAGACAATTAATACTCTTTGAGTGTTGTCAGCAACAACAACTATTTAGCGGTATCTCCTAGAAACATTGTTAAAAGTAGGCTGTTAATTTCGTCAACACTATTGTTTTCTGCTGTCAATATTAAATCCTCTTTTTTTACCTGGACTATACTTGCGTAGACTTTAGATATCAAGTTCTTAATTGCGGTTACCTTCTTCTCTGAATATATTTTTTCAAAAATCGATATTTTAAATTTGCCTCCGAGTTAAAGTGACTTTAAAGGAAAATGTGTGCTGCTGTTTTAGGGCATGAAAAGAGATCCATAAAGGGGAAATCAACAACAGCAACACTTCACAATGTCTGCTCTAGTTCCTCTTATGACCACGTCTGTCGAAAATCTACAGTAAACATAACAGCTAGTCAACCCAAACAAACATTTTTTGTTTGGGAGTTATATTAAGATGACAACTTTCTTATGATGATTATGTGGAACACTTGTAATTAATAAAATATTTTTTTTCTGGATAAGGATATGTATGTAAACTCCACTTCGACTATGCTGTAGGTTAGTACTTTTCGAAATGCTGCTTCATGGTGCAAAATGTGTCCAAAAAGGAAAAATCTATCAGCAAAATTTTAATCTTTTAGTCACGCCTAATAAACAACAAAACTTCTCTAAGATATACGAGTAAGTTCCAAGTTAGGCCAGTAGTTTCACGAGGTCGCGGTGGCGCAGTGGGTAAATGCGTCCACTCATACTCAAAGGTCCCAGGTTCGACCTGCCATTTTTTCACGGTATCACCTCTTTCGCTTTGGTGAAAATATTCAAAGAGTAATAATTGTCAATGAAAAGCTTCTTAAACCTCGTCGTTCGGAGTCGGCAAAAGACTGTAGGTCCCTTCTACTCGTGAGAGAACAGTAACACTTACAACACGAGTAGTCATTGTAAATGCTAGGCTTTGGTCCCTTGTGGGATGTAGTACCACTCAATTCTTATTATTATTTCCTGAGATCAGACCATTTAACCGAACAAACTCTTCAGCTTACTACTAGTACTCGTATAGATCTAATTTATTTTCTTGCAATTCAAACTTTTCTGAAAAACAGAAATTTGGAATTCATATTATTGTGCGTCCTTATTAAGTTTGCAATCGATAGTATGTTATTGTACAATGGAATATGTCCGCTTAAGTTTGGTTTGAAGTATTGCTTTAAGACCTTAGATCCCAGAATCAGAATATACAGTGTTTACTCTGGGAGGGTGTGCAAAAGCAAAAAGAGGGTGACTTGCGTTCAAAACCCCTTTTACAAAATTCATTTGCTCCTATAGATGACTCTTTGGTCTAATTTGTTTTTGTCCCAGTTAAGCGGTTACATTCTTAAGGCAATGCCTTATCCATGTCTACTGTATAGCCTTTTTCGCCTTGACAGCATTGCAACGTTCAAAGTTCCTGTGCCGTGGATGTACACGAATACCTCTTTATTTTCTTGCGTTAGGTACACGAGTTTGAAAATCAAAAATTACCAAGCATGGAAAATTTTCAAGCATGGAATTCCTAATCTATACTGTCGACTACTAAGCTGGATATAAGCAGTTACGTTGGTATTGGGGTGGGGGAGGCAAACTGTGGTTGCAAACTGGTTGACCATAGACATGTCTTGTAGTGGCTGTGAGGCATTATGTGTATACAAAATATTCCATGTTCCATGTTTCGAATGAGGATTTTTGGAGATTTGTTTTAAAGAGGGGACCTTATGCCCAGGTATTTTGTGATGTTCCTACTCACTTATATTTAAATGGTAGTCTAGTAAAGGACTTGTTTTGGAAACTACCAAAATGGCGAAACCACACAAGACAAATATTTCATTCACTGTATTCACATACTACAGATCCCTCAGCGACCATTTACGGGCGTTGCAGTATGGAGGCTGCCCCCATCCTTTCCTATACTTTCGAGAAGTTTAATCGTTTTAATTAATGTTCTTTGAGTTTTCTTTTTTTTTCCTTCTGATATTTTATTTGCGAATTTGAGCTAGGTGAATGTGAATTCAAAAGGAATCGTGAATCAGGCAGGATAATGCAAAATCTTATTTCACAAAAGAATTAAGATTTTTTTCATGATTCATGATTTCTCATCCAATATTACCTCGAAAATGCTAAATGTCAACATATTGAGCTTCTTCCGTCGAGTTTAATTGTTCATTGTTCATTGTTGGAAGGGACATGGATTTTATTTTCTGCCAAGGAAAACGGGATTTGTACCCAATTAAACAATTTCTTTTAAAAATTCACTAAAGGGATCTTCTTCCGCACTAAATTAGGGTCGCACTATTCGGAAATACATAACATATTTTATGATGGAAAGCAACCAAAACACCTCCTTTCGTGAATAAAACTTCAAAAACAAAAGGGCACAAGTTAGTGAAAGCACGCCCTTGCTAACGACGCAAGTCCCAATTCCCAGTATACTTTCTGAAAGCATACACTCCATCCTCTCAGGACGTAGAAATCGTATTAACTCTTAACAGCTTTGTAAGCATATCCGTTCAAATGTTGTCTCAACTACTTGCCAATCCCAGCCAATTTGAGTCAAGAGCAAATATCTTTCATGCGCTTCCTAGAGACTACACCATCCCCATCTCCAACCCCTTTCACACGTCTCGCACACACACACGCATCCTCAGGGAGAAACTTGAAAACAAAATTCCATTATCCTTTTGAAATTCACTTCATAAGCGGATACATCTGCCAAAAGGGGGCCGAGGGTTGTTGGTACATAAGACGTATTTTATAGCCTTGGGTACGTACCTCATGAGGTGTAGAGCGGCACCAAAGTCCTCAATCGTTTGCGATTCACTTAGGGCGATAGCAACTTTTTCGACTCCTCCCAGCGGTGACAGTGCATCACGAGCCTTGCTGCCGAACAACTTTTCCAGGTAATTAGGTCCATGAGAAGCTATTAAGCTCTGTAAGAACGATGCAGTCTCCTCCACAGGTGGTCGCTTAGCTGAAAGACGAAAAGAGAAAGAAGAGCAATTTAATTTTCAGGCATTAGTGTAAATCAATGATGAAAACTGAAAATGATTTTTTTGCATGATGTCCAGGCAGGCATTTGTTTGGGTGACTGTTGTCATTGTCAGGGGCCTTGTCGTCGCTTTGACCTTTTGATCGCCTAAGGTTCACGTGTAGCTATAAGCTCTTTAAGTTATATTTCGGACGGTTAGCATTTAAGTAAAGGTCAAATCTAATTTCCACGGTTCATGAATCAGCCCTTCATCTGCGCCCCTTTCGCACATCCTTCGATAATTGGATACGATGACATAAAACAGGTGACATCTAAATACTGGAGGGCACACTACTCCTCTACTTAATTACCATAGCATTTGTTTGCCAATGTGAAATGGTGACAGTGCGACGGCCAGATAACCTTAATTTCGTTAAGAGCTGAAAGTTCAAAGGTCCACCTTGCATCAAACGATATTCGTATCTTTGATGAAATCCCCAGTAGGTAGGTGTCGGCAACCATGGATGCATAGCCTTTGGTGCCACTCATACATCTTTAAGAAGATTTATATCCACATGTTTGCCTTAAGCAATTATTCTCTTCAATTGCAAATAAATCGTCACTTTGGTTTCAGAGATTACTTAGATTTCCTTTAATTTGGATGACTTTTGTCAGTTCGTACATATATGGCAGTCCAGGCTTGCCACAGGTCTTCTATTGGGACTAGAAAACTTTGAGAGTAAATAGTAGCCATATTCTTGAAAATCGAATTATCGAATTGCTTGTCATTTATATAGTCTTTTTTGCCAAATTACAGATGGCCTTCAGGGTTATATCTTATGTGGAAATCGGGTCACAGCTGCCATGAACATCTTAAAGCTCTCCGCAATTTATGCTGACTTCCCGTATTCAGGGACATAATCGCCAATAAGGTAGTTGAGTTTTTTTGCGAACGAAGGACCCTTTTCATATTTTCCCTTCGAAGGAAAAGTTTTGCGTCAGATATGAGGCACAGTCTGTGAAAAAGGGGGAATGACACAACTGCGAACTTTACAATTCTTTTTAAGGTGCGAATGTAATCTTAAAGGCAAGGAACTCTAACTTGGACTTGGAGGAATAACAAAAAGCGCGACGACAATTCTAGCACGTTCTTATGTAAGTAATTTTAGTTAAGTAAAGTTGGTTATATCCAAACTAAGGTCCAACAAGGCTACTGTAGATAAGCTACAAAGCGCCACGCTTGCAAAGAGCGTGCACCAAACTTATCTGTAAGATATGGTTGCAAAAAAGAACGCCTGATTAATGGAGTCTAAGCATTGTTTGCCCAATCCCTAAAATGGCGATCTCCTAATCATCGCACCAAAGATCTTATCTGCCACTTTGTAGGAACGCCTAATGCCCTTTGTTAATAACTTGGCTTTGGGTCAACAAAATCGACTAGTGACAAAATATTCAAACTACGGCATTATTGAAAAAATCCTAGGATGAGCAGATCGACACGCACCGGCTGTTCATTGATTTTAAGACCGCGTATGACAGCATCTGTAGACACGTTCTATAAAGAACAGAGTCTAAATTGGCCGTTTCTATCAAATTCTACACAAACAGATGTGAAGAATCCGATGCTAGTTCAATGTCGGTCAAGACATTTCTCAGTCCATTGATGTACAAAAGGATACAGACAAGGAGACTTTTTCAACATCGTTCTTGAAGGGACTGTTCAAAACTCCAACTCTGTAAGTTCGTTCAACTACTCACATATGACGATGATATTGATAAATATAATCGGCCGAGGGGGGATGGGTTTAGTTGTCAATAAATGCAAAACCAAGTATATGATGTCAATGACCAAGAATATTCAACAGAAACATCTTGGACAGACAGTAAAACATTTGTATACCTTGGAACCACTGATAACTCAGTCATTGACACTTGAAATAAGAATTAAATCTTTGCTAACCCCTGTTCTTTTTTCGTTTAAGAGAGCAACTGACAATCAAAGCTCTCGTTCGAACTAAAGAAGTTTCCATATTCAAGACCTTAATCGCTCTAGTCCTGGTACGTGGCGCATTGGCATAGAATTTTTCAAAAGCAAACGAACGTACATTGGTTGTTATGAGGGGAAACTCTTTGTGTGATCTGCGGCTCCGTCTACTTAGATGATGAGTGGAGGAAAAGATTTTACAATAAACCATACTAGCTGTTCAAAGGTATTGATCTAAAAGCCCGATGATTAAAAATTCAACGATAGTAAAGACTAAACAGGCATTAAGTGCGATTGGATACCAATGCTCTGGAATGAAATGTCGCCAAATCCAACCCTACGGCACAATGTAGGAAGAATGCAACTTAGGTGGTGCACGCAAGTGCAAAGGGACTTCAAGCAACTATGTGTGCAACAGTTGAGACAGCTAGCAAATGAGCTGGGGGGCTGTCTCTTGGTTGAAGCCCAGATCCACTTCAGATTGTAGAGCCACCCTATGTAAGTAAGTGTATAGTGTGCAATTTTTGTGAGCAAAGCAATTTCATCAACAAAGAAAAATCAAAGTCCCTAAATTACACAAGAAATGAACTGAATGACTAGATTCTACCAAACTGCCCAAGAGTTAATGTCTGTTGCTTGCTAGGACCCAACATTTGTAAAAACATATTAGATCTAAACCAATTGTTTCATGTCCTCTCACTTCCTTTTCTAAAGTTTTCACAGCACACCGTCTGTGAAATAAACTATCACATACTCTAAAGTAGTGATTCAAACTGCAAGGCGTATTCCTGAGACTGATCAAATAAAACGATTTTTTTATGTGTCTCCTTTGTATGTATTTATGTAGAAAATATGTCGAGACTGAGTCAATTCGTTTTAATATATATTTTATAGCCTTGTCTCTGATTATCATCTAAATTATTTGACGTAAGTTTTCACATTCAGTAGGACTAACAATTTTTTATAATGAACCTAGTATTATAATTGCTATCTTTTTCGCTTCAAACTTTTTACTGACATTCTCCAATTTTAGAGAGGCGTGGTTTCTATTGTTTTTGCATGAGAAGAGGGGACTTGCAGTTAAGTGTCGAGTTCAAATACCGATATTTGAGAATCTTTTTACACACGCATTCATTTAGCGTTGTCACGAATTTAAAAAATCCAATTCCAGTTTCCTTCCAAAATTTATTCAATTCATTTCAGTTACTTTTTTTATTCAAAATACTTTTTTATTACTATTTGATCTATAAAAAATTTATATGAAATACAAAACACAGATTGTAACATCAAATGAACGCCGATTTCAAAACACGCGACAAGCAATTGGTAGCCACGCAGCCAAGAAAGGTAACGACGACCCAACTTTCGAGATGAATTTGTATGTTACATAATTTTTAAAACTAAATTTTTTCCTCATACGCCTTTCAAAAGAAAAAGACAGCATTTTATTTATTTAAATACATACTAACAAACTACGAGTATGTTTGTAGAATCTTGCATCGAAGTGAAAACTTAAAAATCATGCACTGCACTATTATCTCTGAAAAGCTTGTCGCATCAAAACACTGCTTAAGGACGCCGGTAAACTTTTTTAATATCAAGAAAATGTTCACTAAACCGATTTCTGCGCAATCCTTTTCCCCGGTACATCGCAATGTAATTGCTTTTGCGATTGCTTTTAAAATTTAACAGGGTGTCGGGGAAAACTTCAAAACAAGCAAACACTCCAAGGAGAATGTAAACATACACTGCTGCACAAGATAGTAAGTACCCTGGGTAACTTATCCTTCTCAGTTTCTCCGACACTTTGATAGTAATCTGAGAAGGCTGCTCTAACATTATTTTACCGTAATGGTTGTGGTTAAGGACTTTAACTTTATTTTATTTTATATTATAGATTATTGTTTATGCCAAATTCGTGTTTTTCGTTTTTTTTTCGTGTAAAACATACATGATTGAAAAAGTTAATATGACAATTAGAAATAAAAAAAAGAATGTCGTATTTTGAATGAGCTGTGGGTTGGCAGTAAATTTGTAGGCCGGAAGAGAGAAGTGGTAGGTTGGCAGGTAAGTTGGAGGTTTTCATCATATTTGGATTCAATTAGACCCATGGGGTCCATTGTGCTCAAGAAAGGAAGGCGTATGCAGAAAATTATTGCCAAAAATTTGTTCTTGCTCCATAAGAAGAAAATTTAAATATTCTGATGAAACTAAGAGCCAAAAATCTCAACGCGAAACATCATAAAAAGCTTAACAATGCGTATACATATGTAATCCGAAAAAGAACTTCTATCTGTATAGGTAAATATATGATATAAAAAATATGATTTATTCTTGTGTTCACGTTTTGCGTTATACTTTGTGTAAAAGGCGCCCAGAAATGACACTTAACGGTAAGTTTTCATTCATCTTTCTAAAATTTGCACGAACAGGTGCACGCAAAGGTATTCGCACAAATCATAGGAATGTTTTGTAAGTGGAAATTATTCTGCTGAATGAGTTTATCGTCATTCACCTCAAATTAATTAAAAAAAACGTTAAAACGCACAGCATTGCAGAAAAAAAGGAAACTTCATTAGAAGAATGAAAGCCTAAGCTTCAGCTAGTTTTCGAGGGTAAAACATACTAACCGACATTCAAACTTATTGACAGATCGTTCTCTGCGCTTAGGGGCTTAGGTAGAAAGATAAGAAATGAAGGAAACTTGGGAAATAAGGCAGGTTAATGAAAAAGAGAAAAAAAAGATATATCGGAAGCTTATAAGGGGATATTCTGAAAAAGAGATTTAAGCAAACACCGAAAGCGCCTTTCAAATTATTGACATATCAGATATCGGAAGTTCATATTAGGACTGTCAAAAAACCACTATTGCCAATTGCACACGGGCTGGTGAAATCATTGGTCCACATTTCTTCAAAAATGACGCAATTCTGAATGTTACCGTTATTGCGCCGTGTTATCGGGCTTAATTTAACCACTATGTTAAATTGTTAAATTAAAATGTTGAGAAATCAATTGGGGGTTGCTACGTTACTTGATCCTTTGGACAACTTTCTCTGGGAATGTAATGTCTCAGGTCTTCAGGAATAGGACAGCTCCAATTGAAGCTTGGGAACCTAATAGTACCCGTCCATTTCTTGATATACCTGTCGCTAGATACCGATGCACCTAAAATTTGACTTTTTGAATGGACCACCTTAGACGTAGTCGTGGTCAACATTTAGATAAAATCATTTTCAATTCGATGAATTGATCTCTTATTAAGAAATAAAAATGTTAAGCTAACTTTAAAATTTAAGTATTTTTTACATTGTAAATCAAACTTCACGATAAATAATCGTTTACAATAAATGCATTTTCTAGTTCTAGTTCTAGAGTGCGGTTTATTTTTTTACGAAGTTTGCCTTTTATATTTCGAGATTGGGCAACCCTAGTGCTGCAATCTGGCAATTGCCAGCTGTACGTACTCAGAACGTTTTGACATACGAGCGCTATTTGTGTTGTTTACAGTAATTTAAAAGATTCATCTCGCCCAAAAAATGGAATTAAATCGTGAAAATTTTCGTGTGATTATTTTTGACAACTATCGACGTGGATTAACTCAACAACAGTGCATTGATGAACTTAATTCAATTTTTGGCGATGAAGCTCCATGAAGGATCAGTGTTTATCGATGATATGATGAATTCAACCGATGTCGTAGTTCACTCCAAGACTAATTTCGTGAAGGTCGTCCAAAATCAGTTGTTGTTCCGGAAACCATTGATGCTGTGCGCCAACTGATATTGCAAGATCTCCATGTGACCTATCGTGAAATTGAGACAACCTTAGACATTAGTGGGACCAGCATATATTCAATATTGCATGATCCCACACAATTTGTCAATCGCTCAAAAAAAGGCTCGTGTCGATTGGTCGAAAAAAATGCTCCAAAAATACGACCGCGGTGCTTCGAAACATGTCTTTGACATCATGACATATGAACAGCAGTCGACTGTATGGGTGTTTCAAAATGAACCAAATCCAAATCAAGTTGCTCGCGCACGAAGCACTTCCAAGCAAATAGTCGCCTTTTTTCGGAAAAACTGGACATGTCGCAAGCGTACCACTAGAACAACGCAGAACAGTCAATTCTGAGTGGTGCACAACCATTTGTTTGCTAGTCGTCTTCCAAGAAATCAGGAAAACCAACCGCCGAAGACGGATCACTCTTCACCAAGACAATGCGAGCTCTCGGCTCATCTGCTCAAACAACTGCATTTTTGAGCACTCAAAACATCGATTTGATGACTCGTCTGCCGTATAGTCCTGACTTGGCACCGAATGACTTCTTTTTACGAATATTCCCGTACGTAAAAATGAGAGGTCAACGGTTGGAAGCGGTTGATGCGTTCAGAATGCATGTTTTGGAGATACCTCAATCAGAGTGGCAAAACTGCTTTGACAATTGGTTCAAACGCATGCAAAAGTGTATAGATCTTAATGGGGAATATTTTGAAAAACAATACAGCTATTTTCGATGATAGTTTCACTGGATTTTCGAATGCTTTATTTGAAGTGCTTTTTAATTTTTTTGTTGGCTTTTTGTTCTTTGGTTTTTATGGTTCAATTTTAGCATACCCAAATTTGGACTTATTTTTGTCCATCACTGTATATATGGGGACTGTAGATACCTATAATTTTGGTACGGCATTCATTTCCCCCATATTTTAGTCAAAAATCCAACTAGTTCGACTTTTGCACCGAATTTCACACAGATACTAGAAGAGTGCTCACAGATTTGCACGCAGAGACGTAACAAATTTTCTCTTTTGCTATGACCACAAGTCACGTCGACGAGCGCGCGGATGTTATGTTTCTTGTTTTGTTTTGGTTGATAATTTTGCTTGGAGTTCTTGGAAAAAAGCTAAACAACTAAGCAAAGCTTTTGGGAGTGTTGATTGTGTATTGTTATGAAATAATCGCCCGATGCTTATTTTAGAATAATTATCTTGTTTTTTTTTTGTTTTTTTTTGTGGTCAAGATTTTGTTCTGTTCACTGTTTAGATATTCCATTTTCGTGGGGAAATCTGTTTTCTTCTTTTTGTTATTTTAAAAATGTGTATACATGCACAGATATGTGGAGTCACAAATGCAATGCGAACAATAGTCATGAATGTGTAAGGAATTAAAAGTTGAACGGAACAATTTAAACAGGGTTTGATAAATGACTGGAGACTTTTTGTTTGCGGAAGTTTATTAAACAAGCGATACACTGACAGAATCAAAGTTATTATAGGCAGCGGTACGCAATTTAGGCACAGTTAACATGTTTGAAAGGTTCCACGCAAACTATGGATTATATTTAAACGAACATAACAATTGCCAGATCTCATAAGAAACACTTTCAGTACTTTGAAACAATATAAATGACGTACGGGAAGAATTTGTATAGAATTTTTAAAGCACAGAGCAAAGGAAAGCTGGGATGTCTACTAGGCTTATAAAAAATTAAATGGACAATGTACTTTATAAATGACGTACGGGAAGAATTTGTATAGAATTTTTAAAGCACAGAGCAAAGGAAAGCTGGGATGTCTACTAGGCTTATAAAAAATTAAATGGACAATGTACTTTTGTAGGATAACTAATGGTTTTATTTTAGAAAAATTTCCACCTCCCCAAGCAGTAATTCCATATTGGAGTTTGGAATGAAATATTTTATAGTAAATGGGTGTCCCAACAAGAACGCAAGATTTAAATTTTAAATAAGACACAGATATTTAAAAAAAAAAAAATCGTGAATTCTTTGTTATATCGTAAACTAGACAGGATGAGGTTATGTGTGGAATAACACATCGGCCAGATGGCCGCCGCGGCTTTGCTGGCACATACGCGATCTTTTAATGAAATTTTCAATGACCGTTTTGCATAAATGCTGCGGCATTTCATTAATTTCCTCTTTTAAGGCTTGAGTCGTCGTCGGCTTATTCGCATAAGCCATCGACTTCAAAAAAACCCCAAAGAAAAAAGTCCAATGGTGTTAAATCTAGGCGGCCAATTCGGGTCTCCAAAACGCGAAATGACACGACCGGGAGATGACTGATGCAGCAATTGAATTGTTTCTCCGTTTGTATGAGATGTGACGCCATCTTGTTGAAATCACATCCCCTCCACGAAAAAATTGCTTATCATTTCACGATACCGAACACCATTGACTGTTTGCGCTTGACTTGACGGTGACGGGCACCGCTTTGCATTCTGTTTTGCTTCCAACACAGCAAAACGCTGATCTAGAAGCGGTATATGGGCGACTACAAAGCGGAATGCTGTTTCTTCTTCTTACTTCTGTTGGCGCTACAGCTTGGCATGTCTCTCGTCATCTGCTCCTAGCAAAGGAGCTTTGTTTTTCAACGCTCTAGACTTACGCCTAACTATCGTATACGACTACAAAGCACACGACAGCTTTTGGAACTCCTTGTTGAATTGTATCCTTCCATCATCAACGCAAATATGAGCATTGCTCTCGAAAGGGCAGGGTCTTCCTCATTCGCTTTCCAACAAATTCAGCTTGGTTCTTCTGTCTAAATCTAGTGTCTAGACTAAGCTTCTGTAACGAATTTTTGATTTCCATATTAGAAGGATTTTATAACTGTCTGCTTCTGTTGTACGCCTATCTCTGAGCCCACACAGAGTCTCTTTCTTATGAACAAAAACATAATACGCCTTCAGAATTGAAAATTGACAAGGAAATTGAGGCAAATATACTTAACGAGCTTGACAGTGACAGTTTAGTAAATAGATACATGCTCAATTCTTTTTCATTTAAATGTTCTTACGCACAATTTATTTGAAAACTTATTTTATTGCATGCAGCATTACTTAATAATTTTAATACCCTGAGAAGATAATATGTCGTTGCATTTACATTTTAAAGATTTAAAATTAAAAAAAAAATTAAATAATAATTGCGTGAATTCAAGCTTCAGCATCAACTACTCGTGTTGCGCGTGCTACTCTTCTCTCGCGTGCAGAAGGGACCTACAGTTTGTTCTGACTCCGAATGGCGAGATTTGAGAAGCCTTTTATAAACAAGTATTAGTCTTTAAGTGTCGGCATCAACTCGAGAGAGGTGGTGGCTTGAAAAAATTCTAGATGTTCAGTTTGGGAATCGAACCTGAAACTTTGGAGTGTGGGTCGACCCACTAGCTTCAGCGACCACTTTTAACATTAAGCATTTAAATATGAAAGCTCCTCTGCAAATTTCACAACAATATTTACTTGTCGGTAATTGGTCACAGTTTTCCCCAAAGTATGATAAAATAAATCGTCTGCGACACTCATTACTCACAACGTATTGGCGAACATTTTGCATTTTTTCTTCCAGTCGTCTATCAATATCGTCCATTTCGTCCCATGCCGTATTATGTCTCAAATATCCTATAGTACACCAATCACCTTCCTTGTAAAACATTACGCACTTTGATCGTTTGCCATCACGACCAGCACTACCCAACTTTAGATAGTAACTCTCCAGATCCCTGCTTGCTCCATAGAGTATAAGAAGGCGAACATCTGGTTTGTTAATGCTCATTTCAACCGTTCCACAAATGATGCGAGTGCGATTTTGCAAAAAATCTTCCAGACTTTGCTTTCGTTCATCTAGGTCTACACCTGAATGATAGGCAGCACACTGATAACCTTTAGCCGTTATTAGCCTTGCAATAAATTCGGTATTGTGAACATGGTTGCATGCCACAATAATGGACCCTTTTTTAATTCTCCTGATATAAGGACCAATGTCGGCCCAGATGGATTCTGAATCCAATCGATCGAGAGATAGAACATAATTTGATTGTCTCTGAACAATAAACTCCAAATTGGGACGATCCAAACATCGAGAAATATCCTTGAGGAAAGGAAAAGAAAACGTATAACTTTCTTTTCAAATTACTTGATTTTTCAATGTCTCACCTTTACGTTATCCATGCCAAGTCTTTCTGTTATATCATTTCGGAGAGCTGGTGACCCAACTCCTGTCACTGCGAGAATGGGTACACCAAGGCACCAGTTCCTCAGTTCACGTAAGCCGACATATTCATGGCGAAAATTATCTCCCCACTTTAACACAGAGTATGCCTCATCAATTGCGATCAATGTGAGACGATCTCGAATTTCACTCAAAAGATCGCGCCCAATGTCACCGGTTATATACTCAGGAGTGACGTAGACGATATTGTACTGGCCATCTATAACTCCTTCGCGTACGTCTGCTGAGTCCTCTTGAGACGATCCAAGATAACATCCGCGGAGATTTCTCGATTCCATTTCACGAACTTGATCTTGCATGACTGCGATCAGGGGGGAGACGACGACTGTGATGGTGTCGAGGAAAACTGAAGGGAACTGATAACAAAGTGACTTTCCAGACGCGGGTGGCATGCTAACAAAAGTATCTCTGCGGTCATTTAAAATCGACGCTATAGCATCCCACTGCCCTTCACGAAATTCCATGTGACCAAAGGATTCTCTTAGGCATTGAAGGCAATCCTCTTCCATGTAAGGAATTGCATTTGCGGCTTGAGCTCCCGCATCTTCTGCTGCCAACATCTCGAAGCAGAGAATTTAATAAGAATCGCACTACTTAAACTTAGATGTGAGAATTGCCGGCTTTATGTAAAAGTATCTTTGTCCGACACGACCGAATTGCACGACTGTCAAACACTGAATGTTTACAAACCATTCAAACGAATAAATTAAGAAAACATCGGAAATGAAAAGCTTTCGAACGATGACTCATTGTTTCAATGGGGTTTTTTCGTCCATGGATATGGTTGTATTTGCGCCAACATCTCTTCAGTGGTGTGGGAATGCCTAGGATTAACTTAGAATTGCTCTCGTATTTCAAACGTTACGAATATTCCCGTACGTAAAAAATAAAATGAGAGGTCAACGCTTTTCGACACCTGAAGAAGCGGTTGATGCGTTCAGAAAGCATGTTTTGGAGATACCTCAATCAGAGTGGCAAAAGTGCTTCGACAATTGGTTCAAACGCATGCAAAAGTGTACGTATAGATCTTAATGGGGAATATTTGAAAAACAATAATGCTATTTTCGATGATTAATATTTGTTTTTGTTCTCTAATCCCGAAATATAAAAGGCAACCCTCGTAATAATGTGAGGGTTGGAAAATGGCAAAGTTCTGTTTTCTTATTTCTTAAAAATGATCCTATTTGAATTTCGTGTGATCAATTTAAGGTGAAACGCAGACAAAATAGGAAAACAATAGCCGGCCGTTGCTTTTGGTCTCATAACCCGATTTTAATTTTCACAGACGTCTATTTATTGTTTTTCACACAGGACTATAAGAGTAGTTATAGTCTGCTTCCTTGTGTGGTCCTTCAATAATTCAGTCTGCAAGAGAAACACTTGAGCTGACATGCGTTTGAGACAGCATTTAATCAAAATGTTTCCATACTCCCTTAAAGTGTTCTCAGTTCTTAGAGACATCGGGGAGTAATTTGCATAATGTTTGCTTATTCTATGCTACGTGTACTTCTCATTAAGTAACCTGTCTTGCCTCATCAAATAAATTAATTTTCTGTCTACGTGACTAGGTTGCCTAATGCTTTCATAGCTCAGGCATTATCCAGACGATTTCACACTGATTTCAGATCAGTTTACTAATTTGAGAGCAGCAAAACTTTGTTATTATTTGCTGATAATTGACTTCATTCAACGTTTGATCTACGTTTGTATGTTGTGTTGACAGTGGAAAGGTTTTATAAAAAGTCATCCTGAATAACTAGCGTGGCTTAGAGTGTTGTTTAAGTTGAAAGAAATTTATTCCTTATTCTTGTTTGAATGGCTCTACAGTCTGAGATGACTGAGATGAGCCTCAGTCAACGCACATCCCCATCTTGCTTCCAACGCGTGCTACCGAATGTGTCGTCTTTCCTTTACCGTGGTGTCCCCTGGTGTTGAAGTCAAGGACTTTCTGGACCACAGAATTAATAATAATAATTGAGTGGCCCACAAGGGACCAGGGTCTAGCTTCTACAATAACTACTCATGTTGTGCGTGCTACTGTTCTTCACGAGTAGAAGGGAACAGTGTTTTGCAGACTCCGAACGGAGAGATTTGAGAAGCTTTTCATAGACAATTAATACTCTTTGAGTGTTTTCAGCAACCCGACAGAGGTGGTGCTGTGAAAAAATGCTAAGTGTCCCCGTCCGGGAATCGAACTCAGACTTTCTGCGCGGCGGTCGACGCACTTACCACTACGCCACGGCGACCACAAGACCGGAGAATTGGTGTCCATTAAAAAAACCATCTTAGACAAGGGACTTTAACTCGTTTGACCAGGTCGATGTTACTTTACTTCATCATTCAGTTTCCTCCAGAAAACACCAGTGTATACAGTATCGAAGACAATTCAAAGAACTATTGTCTCGAAGTGACCAAGAATCTAGTCGTCCGCTTTAGTTAATGTCCATATTTCAAAAGGACGCAAGTCAACTGATGGCTTTATTAAGCTCACTTTAGCATGACCGGTGGGAACAAAGTCACAAAAAATTTGGGTTGCCCTAAGTCCCTTAACGTGTGGAATAAATTCCTACCAATTCAGAAAGAAAGATTCAGGTTTTTAGTAAAATTTGAATTTCATGTGTGCACATAGCGTTCCTTACATACATAAAAACGGAATGTAAATTATGGGGCACATATAACTTTTTATATGGGACACGCTGCTCCCCGCAACCTCTGCTTGACCACGGATTGGATTTGAGTATTCATTTTTTTTATATGTTTGTTCGTTACTTTATCATATTCAAAGTCTGAAATATTGAATGAATTCGGTTTGGCGACTGCCTTAAATCATTTTTTATTGCATCACCTTTCCAGCTGCTAACAACAGAGCATTTATTGTCTATGAAAGACTGACAGTTCTGAGTCGGCAAGAAAGTGTAGATCCCCTCTAATTGTGTTCGAACCATGCACACACACTACAAAAGGTTGCTAAAGAAGCTGGGCCATGTCTTATGGGCTGTAGTGTCTTTCAATTTGTTTTTACACATGTCAAGCGTGTTCCAACAAGAACGCAAGATTTAAATAATATAAGACGCAGATATTTAAAAAAAATCGTTAATTCTTTGTTATATCGTAAAGTAGACAGGATGAGGTTATGTTTGGAAAAACACATCGGCTAGATGGCCGCTCGTGAATTCTTTGTTATATCGTAAAGTAGACAGGATGAGGTTATGTGTGGAATAACACATCGGCCAGATGGTCACCGCGGCTTTGCTGGCACATACGCGATCTTTTAATGAAATTTTCGATGACCGTTTCGCACAAATACTGCGGTTTTTCATTAAAACAGCGTCCAATTTCTTCTTTTAAGGCTTGAGTCGTCGTCGGCTTATTCGCATAAGCCATCGACTTCAAAAAATCCCCAAAGAAAAAAGTCCAATGGTGTTAAATCACACGATCTAGGCGGCCAATTCGGGTCTCCAAAACGCGAAATGACACGACCGGGAAATGACTGATGCAGCAATTGAATTGTTTCTCCGGCTGTATGAGATGGGGCGCCATCTTGTTGAAACCATATCCCCTTTTGTTACCCCCCATTTGTTATCATTTCACGATACCGAACACCATTGACTGTTTGCGCTTGACCTGACTGAAAATCCTGAATCACTCGAGGATTTTCCTCGCCCCAAATGCGACAATACTGCGATATTTTCGATCGATCGAACTGGTCGAAGGCGCGTTGTTGTCTTTACATCACTTACAGACCCAGTTTCAGAATATTTTTCAATTAATCGCGTTACAGTTGACTCTTTTCGAGCATTATTGTAAAGCCAAATTGATCGCAATTTGCGAACTGTATTCGCAAAACTTTCTCCATTTTGGTAAAACAATTTTGCAATGAGAATGCGTTGTTTATTCGTGTAGCGCTCGATTTTTATTAACCTTATACCTTTTCCTAACAAACAATAATAAATGTTCAAATGTGAAACAATTACAGTTCGAATTCGTACCACACTATTTGCACGATATTTCCTAAGAGATACAAGGAAAACAAAGAAGCCCCCTTAGACTGCGCCAACAATTGAGGTATCAGTTTTCTTTTGTGAAAATCCAACATATAAGATTAAGACAATTTCAAAAGAATGACTTAAACTGGAGTATACCATTCGTGGTTCATAAGAAAGACAAAGTACATACACTTTTGTGCACTTTTTACAAAACCAGTTATCAGAAATTTGAATCTCAGTTTAAGCTGCATTATGACAGACATTTTCGGATACATCTTAAGCAATTCCGCCAAATAGGGCCTATGCTAACTATAATCAATTATTGTTAAGCCCACACTCATTACATTCAATTAGCAACGAACCAAAAGCAAAGCTGTTTTCTAATTGATTCACATTGCCACATAAAACATAATGACATGCCGACAACAACTCCCAAGCCCAGTTGTTGAAAGATAACCCCCCAATTAATCCACCCGTCTGCGAGGACTAATGAAAGTCAGAGGAGATTATCATCTTTGTCTACCGAACCATCATCAATTCTCAGTGAAAGTTGTTATTAACAGGAGCCGAGCTCGGCGTGACTGTTGCGCTTGCTAACTACGAGTATTTGAAATCTAATATCCCAGCATAAATGATTTCTTGGTACACTGGTGGCATTCCCTGCTTAGATTTAATACGGAGAGGATATCACCTCCTTAATAGAGCAGAAGACGTAATACACTTCCCCCGGGGACAAATTGAATTCGCACTAAGCCAGAGCAACCACTTCATCCTAAACACAATTTCGTAGCGCAGATGATTAGCTTCTCTGTAAATGTGTTTGTCAATTGATTGATATCGATTCACCGCCCATCAAATATGAAACTTACGTGGCACGAGGGTGAATAAAGAATAGATGGAGGATTGCTGCTGCCAGAATGGCATCCGAAATTAATCGAAAACCAAAGAGGACACAAGGAACAGGAAGTGCTCGTAACTACCGAACCCTGAATTAATTAATTTATTACTATGCCAAAAAGCATTATTCCAAAGCTCCCGTCCACCCTTCACCATTATCCGATCGCCCCGGTTGGACCTAAGAGTACGCAACGTCATTATAACCGGACCAGCAACCCTTCAACATTAAGTCAATTATGAACGAACTTGTATAGTATCTCGTAACGAACTTACAAACTAAAATTCACTCTGCCGAATTATTAAAACTTTGAATTACTGATGACCCTTTTTTGCTCTCTCTTTGCTGTCCGCTCTTTAAGGTCCTTAAAGAGTTCAGGCATGATGAAGGAGGATGCACCGTTGTGAAGGAGTGCTGTTTTGAGAATATTTAATTTTGCCTTCAACAACCACGGAGAGGTTCTTGAAGCACGTCCTTCTGCTTAGTGGAGTGAGGGAACCGGGGCTGTTATGCAATTGAAATTCGAAGTCACCCTTTTTCATTTAAGTCCATTCAAATTTTCTTCAGAGATTTGATTTGCGAAACTTCGCAAGGACCCTCCTCTTAATGTTACGTGCGCGGTGCGCGACGGATGGTGATGATTACTTAAGTTGTCATTTCGATCTTCTGGGTTCCCGGTCTCCTCATCGGGTGCATTCTTCGGATGTTGCTTAAGACTTGTTTTTTTTTTTACTCAGCTCTTTAATTACATAAACGGTATTTGGAGGAGGTTGGGTTCAGCGGAAGGGAAGAAAGAGTTTCCATTAAACCACCAACCACCCCTCCCAATCATTATCGGTGAAATGTTTTTCACATGCTTCCTCTGCAGGACTTTAGTCTCGAGAGCAGATTACGTGAGTTAAGGTTTCAGGTTTGATTTTTTTTGCGCATTTTTCTTTCTCGTTAAGCTTAATTTGTCTGCTTCGCCCCAGAAGTGTGCGATTTCTTTTCTCTCCCTTCCTCGAGGGGCTCTTAATTAAGATGTCTCTGCTGTAGGTGTTGTAATACCAGTGCTCTTCCAATCCACACGCGTTCGTCGTTACGCTTGTTTGGGGCGAATTCTACATCCTTTCACTGAGTAACTTTAGATGTTTAATAGTACAGTGGGAGTTTAGATTGTCATCCATTTAGGTAACCGCAGTCCTTGAGATTATCCCTTCCTTCTGTCCATCGAATCTTTTGATGAACTTGAGCTCATTAGCTAGTTGTCGTTGTTAAACTGCAGTTAGGTGAATGGACATAAATCGTTTTAAGTGATTTGTGGGACTATGCACATGAGTAGAATGCAGTAAAGATGTTTTTCAAGAAAGACAGGAGAAACATGAAAGTGGACTTCGTGACAAAGATTAAATGCATTCCTCGAGGGGTAGTTTAACCGGGTGCACCTCTACTAAATTTTGAAGAAGACGCTTTATTGATGGTGCTTTATTTTGCAATTATTATCAAGATATTACTGTTTTTCTTTTTTAGTTTCAGAATGGTGTTAGACCCACGGGACACCCAATCATCTAGCCTACGACTTTATGAGTTTGAGGTTATTTTTGGTGGTGTAGGCAACTAATTTTAAAGTCTAACTAAGAGAGCATTACATGACCCAGATATATAATACGTGTTTTATGTGCTTCCCTTTTACAAGTGGTAAAGTGGTTACGGCAGTAAGAAAACTTCTGTCACCCTGTGTGTTTTATTAAGATATAAAAAGCCATAAGAAGATTTTTGATGGTTTCGTTTGAAATATTAAAAATTCCAGTTAAAATTAATTTGCATTTACTTTAGTACATCCAGCGGGTGTACAGTGGGCCAAAGGGAATAGTATTCAACGCATTTGAAGTCTGCTCAAAAAATAAGAGTAGTATGTTACAAAAACTTTCAAATTCAAAAAATTTAGCTTACTTATTTAATAATGTGTATAAAAATTACCATTCATTATAGAGGAAAAAATTTGTTATATATTAAATACTCGTATTAGGTTGTCAAATATCTCCCTTCCGCCTTTTTGTCTTTTGAATTTCTCGGCTTTGTACAAAGCGCTACAGAGCTCGTATCTGACAATATTATACATCATTCGAAAGGTCTTGACATAACCTGATGCTATCCATGATAAGGTCTGATATTGAGTTCAAAAGTTATAGACATGTAAACATGGAGGTCACTAACGCCGAAATTCGCGCTATTTTAACGTTTTCCTTCGTTAAAGGCAAATCCTCTAGAGAAACGTTCCTTGAGATTATTCGTAATGGTGTTTTGGGGGATGGTACTCTTTCATTTCGAACAGCGGAGGAATAGTTTCGACGATTCAGAGCCTGTGAAAACGACACCAACGCCGGCGGAAGACCAGTGAAGACGAAAACCGATCGAATCATGGAAATCATCGAGTTAGACCGGTATTTGCCATCTCGTGACATCGCCCTGGAGATAGGAGTTAGTCACTAAACCATTTTAAACCATCTGCAGAAGGCTGGATACAAGAAAAAGATTGATGTTTAGATGCCGCATGATTTGACGCAAAACAACCTTCTGGACAGAATCAACGCCTGTAATATGCTGCTGAAACGAAACGAATTCGACCCATTTTTGAAGCGGATGGGGACTGGCGGCGAAAACTGGATCACATACTACAATATCAAGCGAAAACGATCGTGGTTGAAGACCGGTGAATTGTCGCAAACAGTGGCCAGACCGGGATTGACGGCCAGGAAGGTTTTGCTGTGTGTCCAGACACTTAATTCTACCATCTACTGTGAACAACTGGACTGCTTGAAGCAGGCGATCGACCAGAAGCGTCCAGAATTGGCCAACAGGAAGGGTGCAGCGTTCCACCAGGACAACGCCAGACCACACACTTCGTTGATGACTCGTCAGAAGCTACGGGAGCTCGGATGGGAGGTTTTATGGCATCCACCATATACCCCGGACATAGCGATAAGCATTACCACCTGTTCCTGTCCATGGCGAACGCCCTTGGTGGTGTGAAGTTAAACTCAAAAGAGGCTTGTGAAAAGTGGCTGTCCGTAAATAAGGGGTATTATGAAGTTGTCGTCTAGATGGAAACAACGGCGCATATTTTTATTAAGCATTGAATGAAGAGCAAAAAAGCGGAAGGGACATATTTGACAACCTTTTAGAAAAATAGTAGGTATACAATTTGAACAAAGTTTTCTAATCAATCAAGGTCTTAAAGTTTCAATCAACAATCAAAACTGTTTGAGGAAATTATTTCGGACAGTTGCATATTAAACATATTAAAAGAAACTTCAATAAGATATTAAGACTTAAGATCGCGAAATTTCTCTTCTCTTGTACTACGCGAAAGAGCAGGTGTTATCCAGATTGGCAGAAGAATCTAAGTCCCTATTGAAATGTTTGCGTCGAAATATTTTAATGTTAATATTGAGGTAGTTAGGGAGATTCGAGAAGCTTTTAATCGACAATTCTTGCTCTTTAAGTGATGTTCACAACAGTAGCGAAATGCGGGGTATTTCATCCGGGAACCTGGACTGGTCACACTTATCCGTTACGCCATGTCGACTGTGGCGTATATTTTTTTTTATAGTGATATGTGTTTTTGAGTGATTTGGATGGAACGAAATAATTTCTGTTTGTATTGTATTGCCCATTTTGAGCAATGACCTTTTGCTATCTTTTATTCAGACAGCATCATTATTGCATGTTCATAAAACTTGTGGTTTTTATCAGCAAAAAACTGAACCATGTATTATTTGGCATCATCATCATTTTTCAAACTATCGCATGAATTGAATGTAGGCATCTGAATTGATCGTTCGGTTGTGTGGTAAAACTTCAAAGATAATATTATTTTCGTGTGATGAATATCAGTTTTTGATGTTGTTTGAGCTGGTCGACCTGGCGCGCTCCACGATCTTTTCCGATTGACATTCTTGTTAACAGCCCATTTGCCATCACCAGTTATCAATCGTTTTAAAAATGGATAATCTTTATTAAGTTTCTTTAACAAATTGCAGATGTAAATGCGTTGTGTTAAATGATTTTCTTTCAGTTTATCAGGAACCCATATGAATATCGAGTATGCGTACATAGCAAAGTTGTGTTAAGACGATGCGAATCAATTATTGCTTTAATTTGGTCGTCATCAACAACTGGACGACCAGAGCGTTTTTTATCTTTGAGTTAAATATCACCAGAACGAAATTTAGCAAATCAATTTTGACAATGTCTTTCTTTTAAGGATTCGTCACCATAAACAGAACATAACTTTTTGTGAGCTTGCGATGCGTTTTTTTCCTTTCTGGAAATAAATACGAAAAGTATGACAAAATGTTCGTATTGATGTCCAATTTTTCGCTAACGACAAACAAACACTACACTCTCGATCAGAAACATTTTTTCAACTGATTGATAGACAGTTGAAGTACCAATTTTCAAATAACAAAATGTGTTTAAGGTCTCTTTTCTTGTGGACAAGGCATGCGACGCTGAGATTTCACTTATCAGGCATGATCTCCTCCGACAGTCCGTCCGCTCTAGTAGTTTTGTTCGATTTTAGTCTCGATATTGCTTTTTTGACATCGTCAACGTTGGTGGGACGGAATTCTTGTCTATCATCGTCTAAATTGAGTGGAACATTCTGCCTTACAGCATTGATTGCCACTCTATTACTAGTTGTTTGTTTTGGTCCCGACCGGCTTCGGTCCGAACCCTATATACATCGTATGGCTGTTTTACCTTTTGGTAAGACTTTTGGACTTCACTTTCTGCCATAACACCTCTCCAATTCATCTACTGTGCGTTTTCCTTCTAAAAAGCCGGTTCCCTTTCCCTTCTTCTCTATTCGTAGAACTCAGGAATACCTTTCGTCTTTCGATGCAGCGTTGCTTTCGTTTAAATCACTATTTCTCAGAATACGTCGAATGGTGTCTGCGGAGCGAGACCTTCCCATAATATACTCCATCTCACAAGCTAGATTCAGTGCTGTTATTCTGTGGTTTTGCGTCACGTTTTGCACAAAATTTCGTTCTTCCGAAGCACTGAAAATTGTATATAAAGTTCTATGTCCTTAACCATTTTATTTGGTACACAGTTTGTGCTATCTTCCCATAAGAACACCCTTTCTTGTAGTGATAGTGAATCATTTCTCGCTGCCTTTCTCATCATCGTAGCACGTACTTCCTTGATACAAACTAATGGAAACTGGTAACTTAATTTGAGAATTGAAAAAACAACAAGTCATCAAAAATATCTGCACTGAAACGGATCGATATCCTTACTTGTATTTCTTAGTTTTTGTTTTTAATTCCCTTTTTTCTAATTTTTTTGTAAATGGGTTAAATAAGCTGCGAGCCACTTCTCTTTCATTACCCAACACATCCCATTCTATTCGATTTTTCATTCAAATTTAATTGAAAGAACCCGTAGAATGCCAAATTGGCCTCTAAAAAAATAAACGCTGTGCAACGTGCTTGTATTCCAAGCACAAATCGATTTGTGTACGTAAAAACAAGAATATCTGCCAAAAGAAGTGAATAACCAACATTCATGGTTGCCCTGGAGGTTTATTCCATTTTTACTTTGCAAATGAATGAATGTTCACATCACTTCATTCAATTAAAATACGGCCGGAGCAACTAAAAGTGTAATTATGGATTCCTTAAGGTAACGTCCTTACGTCATTACGGACTTTCTAAAACATAAATTTGGTAATGATTTCTTTCTTATGATGTTAAAATGACTGCATGAGGGTTTAATACACAATATACTTTTTTTACATCTAACTCGGGACTATGAAACCAGATCTTATTGTCCATAACATGACTTGTCGTATTCGCTAATGTGGTACATTCCATCAATTTATGAACGTCGAAATCAGTGTTTGGACATGAAATAAAAAACACCTAACGACTTCTGAGTTTCTGGGAAACGCACGTTAAAGGACTAATTTGGTGAAGCAACAATTGCGTTACTTGATAAAAGTGTATTTAAACATATTTTACCAAGAGCAGATTCGACAGAAAAAGAGAGGCTATAATAAGGAATGGGTTATGGTTACAAGTGTTAACGGATTTTAATATTGTATTTAGAGAATCCTTTCATCGTTCAGAATGTTATAAAAGATGCATAGAAAAAGTTAACACAATGCATTAGACTTTAAAAATGTTGAAGCAATATGCAGATAGAAGCATTCTGACCGCCACCACTAAATAAGTCACGGGTCTAACCATTAAAAAAAACTGTTTTTTAAAGTTAGAACGTTGTATATTTGGCATCAAAATGGGCTTCAGTTTCGGCGATCACCTCCTCATTCATATTTTTTTCGGAGGAGCAATTTTTGAGGTCTGAAATAGTAAGTAAGTCGCTGGGGGTCAGATCTGGGGAATATAATGGGTGCGAAAGCATTTTTGCCATGGTAGCCTACGACTTGTGACACGGTGTATTGTCTATGTGGAAGAGAATTTTGTCTTCTTTATAGGGGAACGTTTTCTTTCTTAATTCAAATGCACCCACAATACCATGTAGTATTCGCAGTTGATCCTTTTTCAAAATAGTCGATAAATAAAATTCCGTGCGCATGCCAAAATATGGTCTTTTGCATTTTTGGACGGCGGCTGCTGTCCACTCCGCTGACTGCCGATTTGACTCTAGAGTGTAGCAGTGAATCCATGTTTCATCCATTGTGACATACCGACGCAAAAAGACCTGTTTATTCTGGCGAAATAGCTCTAAACAGCCCTCAAAATAATCGCTACGTTGTTGTTTTTGGTCTATCGTGAGCAAAAGTGGCACCCATTTCAAAAACAGCTTTCTCATGGTCAAATGATTATTCAAAATAGTGTACATACTGCCTTCTGATATCTTTGACGTATCAGCTATCACACACAATTTCAATTTGCCGTTTTCAGGTGTAACCACCTTAATAAGCCTTTCAAAGTGTTTAGCATCGTTGGTGTCTGTACGGACACTTTTAAATTCAGCATACAATGCTGCGAAGTAAATCGACTCGCTAGAACATCGACGAAATGTCCACCTTCGGACGGACCTCATTACAATCTACAGGCATTTAAAACCAATGTGCATCGGTACCTTCTTTCCATATCTATACCGTCGGCCCGTGTTGTGACTTAAATCCGGTCACTTAAGCCTTTAGCGCGCGGCAATTATAAAAAATACCATCTACAAATAGTTGTTTTTGATGGAGCAGAGTACTGCAACACTCTTCAAGCAAAAACCAGTGTTTAATCATTGTTTTAAAAATTGCAAATATAGCGTCACTTGAAGCACTGTAACTTGTAGCCTAATAATCAGATTGAATCATTTGAATGTTTGTACTTTCTAAAGAATATGTATTTTTTGTTAGCGCCGCCCCCATATGTCAGCCCCGGGACTTATTGAGTGATGTGCTAGAAATAAGTTCTGGCTAAAAATATCAACAGATTTTGATTGTAATAATTTATATTCAGAGAAAGTTACAAAAGATGCATAGAAAAAATTAACGCAATGCACTAGACTTTAACAATGTTACAGCAATATGAAAATAGAAGGATCCCACCACCCATCTAGGATATAAATACATTCAGCAGCCGCTTCGGTATAGTATGTTGTAAAGAATCCGTTACCAACTATGGTGACAAACTGTTTCAACGACATTTTGACAAGTAAATATACTAATGGTGGTCGCCGTGGCGCAGTGGTAAGTGCATCGACTGCGGCGCAGAAAGTCTGGGTTCGATTCCCGGACGGGACACCTAGCATTTTTTTAAGGCACCAACTCTTTCGAGTTGCTGACAACACTCAAAGAGTATTAATTGTCTATGGAAAGCTTCTCAAATCTCGCCGTTCGGAATCGGCAAAAAACTGTAGGTCCCTTCTACTTGTGAAGAACAATAGCATGCACAACACGAGTAGTTGTTGTAGAAGCTAGGCCCTGGTCCGTTATGGGCTGTAGTGCCACTCAATTATTATTATTATTATTTATTATTAAATATACTAATGTCACAAAGAAAGTGGAATGGAATCGAATGACAGTTACTTTAAACATTCCAAAAGCTCACAAGTTTACATTGAATGGAATTTTTTCATCAAACTTAAAAAAACATTTCACGGAAAGTGATAAATCGTAAAATGTCACGTTTAATACAAATCAAAGTACATTTTACGCTCGTTAAAGGTGAAAGGAATCAAGAACAAGCACGGGCGAAGGAAGAGAGGAAAATAAATTTCCGGTACACATTATTTTTCAATCCATGTGGGTTGTAATAAAGGTGAGACATTCGTTCATTTTTTTGGTGCGGCTGAAGACCAAATCTCTATACTTCTTTGACAACTACAGGAGGTCTTAAATGTTAGGTGATGGACATTCATAGTTCAGCGTGGATTGCAATCGAAGGTGGTGAATGCAGTGAGCTAACTCATTTTATTCAATGACATATTTAATAGGGATATACACAAGATATAAGGCTTAGTAAAGAGTAAAATTAAGTAAAGAGTTTTCCATAATTTGCTCAATAATAGCTTTATTACTCTGTCTTGCTTTCATCGATTTCTAATGTGTTCGTAAAGATGACAGTGAGTGTCAGTTTTGCAATTATCGGATTTAGTTTCGTTGACGCACGTGTCAAAAATGAAATCTTTTGGTCGAAAATGGAAGTCAGGTGGCTGCACATGTGAGAAGTATTTATGGTTCTTATAATGTGACAGCCAACAGTAATCAATTTTGGTTTCGTCGAATACGTTACAATAAGTCTAGGGTAAAAGATGAACCTTTCATTGGAAGTACAATTGCCCACAATCAATAATATTATGGAAAGCGTTGAAGCCCTTCGCCATGTATGTAAGTACTGTTTCGATTACACGGGAGCTGAATATTGCACAAAAAAACAAAAAACAATGGATAAAACAGAATTCTATATAGGGGTGTCACACAAGTTAGCATGGTAAATCTCATGGATCGAATTTCTATCTGTGGATCGGTGCTCAATCGCAACGAAATCCGATCCGTTTTGTAGGGGATAAAAAATGGACACCTTACGACAACGCAAAGGTCATTGTCGAATGGCAATCAGCTGGCATAAACAGTATTCAGGCCAGGATTGACTGCCAGGAAGGTTTTGCTCTGTGTTTTGTGGGTTGGCACGGCATCATCTACTGTGCGCTATTCCTCTTAATTCGATCGTGCACTGTCAAGAATTCGATCGTCTGACGGAAGCAATCGTTCAGAAGGGGCCGACTTCGGTTGGGTGGTCCATATAGTTTAGACTTAGCACCAAATGATAACTACCTGTTACTGTTCCTGTATTTCTGCTTTTGATAGAGATTTGTTTTTGGTCATAGGGATCATTGTTTTCATGGAACCAGGGCCTAGCTTCTTCAACAACTATTCGTGCTGTGCCTGATAAAATTGCGTTCCGTGTGCCGTGTGAGTTGCGCCCAACATACTCACTTCGCCACGGCGATCATTTTATCTATGTTCAATAAAACCTTTGACATCATACAAAAATGAATTATTTTTTATATTGATATTGATATTTTGATGTTGTGTTGGTTCTCTAAATAATCGATCGATTGTTTGTCACTCATGTGTCCTAGCGCTCGCTTTTGAATTTTTATCTAGCAGATTGGCCTATGACGAGCCTTGCATTTAAGCTTTAAACGAATATATTGTACGAATAGGTGTTAAACATGGTACCCAAATCATAGAGAATGAAATATTTCTTGCATTGTTATAGGAGACACAAGAAAAAAAATTGCAGCACTAATGGATAATGGCTGACTTTTTTCTTTTACTGGTGCTACAGTCCGGGGTGGACCTAGACCCAAACCAATATGCCTCTCCAGCTAGCACAATCTCTCGCCATCTGCCTCCAATTGCGCATTCCAAGTTGGTTGAGGTCAGTCTTCACTTGTATAAGTCATCTGAGCTTAGATCGTGCCCTGTTGCGTTTTCCCAACGGCTCGGATTCAGAGACTTTTTGGACCGGAGCGGTGGTGTTTATACGGTTTACATGGCCAAGTCATCTTAAGCGTTGTATCCGAAGACGCTTGACTCAGTGCATGCCGCCGTACAGCCAAGTCAGTAAAATGATAGGGAGTAAAATATTTCTTGTATTGCTATAGGAAACATAAACATATTGCAGCACTAATAGATAATGGCTGATTTTTTGTTCCCATTTGATTGTGCTGTCGTATGAACTGTGTAACACTTCCGTTCACAAGAAATCAGGACACAACTTCATCATCAGGAGTAATTAACTGTAGCTTGTCGACTCCGAATGAGGAGATTTGAGAAGTTTTACTTTGATAAATAGTACTTTTCGAGTTAACTAATTGAGACACTGTCGATTACCCGGTAATAGACGCTACCGGAGTACCCCAGTTACTCTACATTGTCTTACTCTCAGTTCCCACATTAAATTCTTTTTTCTACTTTTCGGCTTAGGTTCACTCGATCCGAGATATACATAAATGTCATCACTCATCAAGAGCGATTATAGAAAGATCCCAATGCTATAACCCTTCGCACAACGCGCACAACGCACAAAGCACGGCCAGAGCGCCGACCAGACTAAAGCCTCATTGTGCTTCAGAATTACATATGTCAGCCATTCCCCGTTTAAATGAAACAAAATGGGTTACCTGACTAGTGTCATTTTGACAAAACACCAGTTTTGAGGAGAAGAACTTTCACTGCCAAATCATGAAATAAGAGACTAATTTAGATCAAGAATATTCCTTTCGCTAGCGGTTGACCAACCAAAGGATGCAAAAAAAAAACAAATTTCCTTTCATAAATAACCATTTTTGCAAGGTAAACGAGAGATCCATAAAGAGGTCTGCGAGTGTATGTGCATTTGTGTACTGAACTATTGCCTCACCGCAGATGAACCACTGGGTTACCGTCTATCAAAAATCCGCATTTTCATCACCAGTTGCTGCTCAATAAAAGACCAACGGCAGCGGCCTCCAGATTTGTCACCCGGCATTACTTTGAGTTTCTGTGACGTGTGCTTAGCGTAAAAATTACCAAAGATTTTCTGCTGTTTTATTTCCTTCTTTCAGCGCATAAACTTTATTATTATACTCCCGGAAAATAAAATCTGAAAAAATTCACGTCAAAATAGGAATAAAAGGTACTTCACATCGCACTGCCTCCTCTTCAGTTTTACAGCTTACTTTATGAATTCCTTTGCATATTTTTCGGACGAGCTCATAAATGTGGGGAATTTGGATTTCGGGGGAACTTTTGGTCGCGTGGGAGCAATTACAAGGCTCATTGTCAAATCATTTTCCTTAGCACGTTAAACCCTTTTGCACCTGCTGGGACTGTTTTCACAGCCGAAAGCTGAATAAGTAAAATTTATAAATTCAAAGCTTGTGGGTCCTTAATTGCTCATTGCTCCGCATATCATTATGCTGCCTCCTTCATGTTAAAGATTGAGGGATATTTATTTTATTTGCATGAAAAAATATTCCACAAGACAGATGCAGGAAAAACCTTCCCACGCAATCCTTCGAAAAGGATTGTACATCATTGCAAGGGTAGACATATCCGATACTCCGCTGAAACGAAGGAAATGTATTTATATGTAAATGTTTCGATCAATGGGGAATAATTCATTCCAATCCAATGCACTTCAAAATAATGAAGGAACAAACACTTGCAATTGAAAATGTAAATACATAGTTAATTGTTTAAAAATGTAAGGCTGGTGAATAATACACAAAATTTAAATAAATTTAAAGCAGAGTTGCATAAGGAAAGGCCAAAACAGAAGCACAAATTGTTTTAAGAAATGTTTTCATGAATATGGAACAGATGGAGAAGAATCAAGAAATTCGAGGGGGATTGCAGGAGACTCTGAGTCAGTCAGTGTATTTTAAAGTTTGGTTTGAATTTTGAAATTCCTGTAGTTTAACGAACAGGGTAAATTACAGCCCGAGGGAAATGACATGTCCGTTGATATTTTAGAGTAAGGGGAAAACTTAACCTGGCCACACGGTACGTGTTCGTTCGTTCCCTACATCACGACTTCCGAGTCGTGGATTAGATGCGATTCTATGAGGCGACCGCTCTGCAGACCCCGGGCGTGGGGGTAGGATCAAATCCATAAACTACCGCGGTGGCTTCTGATGAGTTGGAGTCGATGACGAAGGATCGAGCGACCTGGAGGTCCCTCGCGATTCATTAGTGGAACATGCGGTTTAACGAATGTGCCGGGTTAGCCTTGGGTATATGGTATCAACGAGGGCCGATTAGTGCTTAGTCTACAAAGGAAACACGAGAATTTTCGAAACGTGGCGATTTATTTCTGGATGTGTGATGCCCCATCGTCGGTCGACGCACTTACCAGTACGTCACGGCGTCCACAATATTCTTTTACTCTTCCAAAAAAAAAAACATTTTCTGAACATGGTTAGTGTAGTTCGTGTCGGCTTCATTCGACTTAAATTGTTACCCGTTGAGCGACATTTAAAATTTAGAAACAAAATAATGTAGCTCAGTGCATCAGTTCGTAGCCAATTCCGAGCAATTTTGAAATGGCGCCGGCGGAGGTGTGTTTTGCCGGGTTTTCATGTTAGAAGAAACATTTTTTCTTCGCTAATTAGACTTATTCGTTGAATCGGGCTAATAATTGCTACTAACGGGGCCCTGTCATAATTTCACTTTTCCCCATGCACATTAATGTTCACAGTGGTCCGGCGAAGTGAAACCTACTGTTTTTTTTTTTCATTTACTGCAGAAGACGATGCTTTCATGAATAATGGGTGCACTCAGTTCGTAATAGCAGTCGCAAGGAAAAAGAGGACTGAAGGTAAACAAAAGGCGAAAACTTATTTTGGAGTGCAAATTTAACATTTTGTCTCAATTTTAAAACACATGAAATGTCGTAAAGATTAAATATTGGTCAATAAACTGTGACATGGAATTTAATTAGAAACGCCGAACTTGATCAGCTTTCTGTGTTTATAAGATATGCGTTTTTCCAGCTAGAAATCAAATTTTTTGTTTTTACTGTTCATACATGGTACACTTTCACATAAACTGATGGATATACCATGTTATTTTTGCTACAGTAACTGAAAACAGGTAAAATTTGTCAAAATTGATCGTCCACATATGTAGCTATAAATGCTTTGCGTAATTTGCGTTTTTTTTTTGGAGTATTCTCATTCTGAAATGAAAACAATTAACTGATATTTTAGATTTCTTGTAAGTAAGGATAAAAGTATTGGGTGTAAAAGTAAGTAATTGCGGATTTTACTTATAGATGGCTTCGATTGAAATTTTAGGTTTACTCACGTAATCTTAAGGCGAGATTGACCCGAAGACTTCAGGCTGATTTTGCAAATCGTGGGTATGCTACTAAATACTAAACGATTTACGATTACTATCTAAACATATGAACATTTTTTAATAATTTTATTAATTTTTTAATAAATTAATTTAATTTTTTATTATATAATATTATAACAGAATTTTATGTGACATAAGTTTTGTTTTTTCGTCAAGTAAACAACACAAACAATACAGGAAAAAAATGGACTAGTTTTAAACATAAATGCAAAATATATTACGGTGAGTAAGTTAACGTAGCAACCGTTTCTTATTAGTTTCGTGCGATTGTATGTTTATTATGTATTCGGGACCACCAGCAGAAGCAAGGCTTAAGGAAAGCCAAGCAAGATGACCCCTGTGGAAGATCATCAACATCGGTTCACGCCTTCGGTTTGTCTAAAAAATGACCTGGGTTAAGAACGCCCAAAAAGCTAAATACGAACTTGTTCCAGATCTTTTATGACATAATCTAATCCTTGCATTTGTTTGTTAATTCTCAGCTTAAAAAGTACTTCGATGAAAATAGTGTCCCTCAAATGTGCAACTCTAATGCAACCAAGAGGAAGTCCTACAAATAGTTTATAACCCAAAATGTTTATACAAATGCGTCAGTTTAACACATCACTCAATAATTACCGGGACATATATGTAGGTGTAGGCACTAAAAAGGTATATTAACTTAATAATTTTTGTTAGTGGCGCCCCCTATATTGTGATCTATTAAAGTGTCACATTTTGGCAGCAAAGTAGAGAAAATGAAAATGAAATGAATGCTTTGCCATGTGAAGAGTCTTCAACTCCGAGCCATCGCAATAGTGAACACTTTCGGCAATCATAAGGTACGCGAGTCTAGAAGAGAAGACTAGAGACAACTGACTTGATGTGAGCATATGGAGGCAGTTAATGCGACATCACACCTCTTCATATTTTCTTAGGCTCTGATTCATTAAGAAAGAAGAAGAAATAATCAGCAATGCATGTACTCGTTCTGTCGAAAGTACCCAACCAAACGTCTGGCATAGATAAAGGCTCAGTTCTATCATGCTAGAGTGTGCCAGCAGCTTTGCCCATAAATGTCATAAAAAATTTACTTTTCACCTACAATATTGAAAGAACCCACGTATTGTCTGCAAAAAGAAAGCACTCTTCTGACATTGGAGTGTCTGTGTCAGGCAGAAATCAAGAGTATTTCATGTGGCTATTACCCTCTGTTAATAGAGCCGATTGAAGTTAGATTTATCGTGCTATACATAGACAGCCTAGGGGCAACAATGGCCTGGGAATGTCATCAGCAGAATATCTCGCCATCTCTTACTCTTTTTTCCAATTTAATAAAGAAGCCATAGAGAGTGTTAACAAGAGATGTATCTAGGTAGACTTTAAGGCACTTTGTGTTTTGGGGAACAGTACAAGAAGGCTAGGCACCTCCACACTATGACTTTTGTATTGACATGGATGCGATGAAAACTGTCCTTCACTACCTAAGGATCTGTGCATCGTTTGGTCAAGAAAATCCGTAGGGAAACAAACTGGCTAAGCCTGTAGGAGTTTGCTATAGAAGTATGTCTTCCAAAGGGACCAAGAAAATTAAGTTAACGACAAACTCGCGGACTAAGTGGCCTTAAGCCAACTTGCTTACATAATCTGAGGACAAATTGGGATGTTAAGCAAATACTGCTTGAAAGGTAAGTGTTCGTTTCAGTTTGAAGGAAAACCAACAGCGGCAGATACAAAAGTGTGCGTGAAATATAAATTGACAAATTTGAATAAATGCATCCAGTGATTAAGTCAAATGTCTTTGCTTCCAGCTGGATTTTAAACTTTATGTACAAAATAACAGTATTCATTTAAATGCCCTCATTTTTGTTCGGACAGTTATAAACACGTCCTTTCGTCATTTTATTCTAAGACTCAAAATGCCCAAAATCGAAATGTGTTATTGAGCGCGTAATGGGCTCAGTTCCCTTTTCAGGACAAGAAAGTTTGGTGATTCGATTCAATAACTCTCTATAAAGTATTGAGAACAAAAAAGTGCAATTGTACCTGCGACCCACTGTGTCGACCCTGTCACGCTATTGGTGGTAAACCAAAACGTACAAATTTGTCGTTGCACGAATCTAGTGCTGTCGTAACATTTGTTGTGGTTTGCTTCGGGTTACAATTTTCCATTCAAATAAATTCGTCGTCATGTAAATTAACAACCTTCAGCACTTCTCCAAAAGCATTGATAGATTTTCAATGGAAAAGTCATGAACATTTTACGAATTTAACGGTTCCGAGTAGTTTCGTTCACACGCAACGGGACATGCCATCAGCCATGACTGTGGTAGACCCTCGGATTCGCGTGCCCTGCCCGAAATGTTCAGATTATGTTCCTAAACAGGTGATTACCGGTGTAATGTTAACGTCTCAAGACTTTTTTTTTTCTATTTTGTTTTGCCTTTGATTATCATCGTAAATGCAAAGTGAGCCATGAGCTGGGGGGTGCTCGGTGGTTTCTAATTTTATTAGCCATTGGTTTGGCTTTAGATAAATGATCGCTGGTCATACGAAGTGGACGTTAGGTACGCTAACTATTTGGTAATTTATTTCACCATTTTGAGTGTTCTTTCGTGACCTGTGCGCTCTGTCATTAAGGTCCTTTTGAAAGTGTTATTTATTTGCCACATTGACGGCATGGAAATTCTTAGTGTTCGCTGGGCACTTCATTTGGTGCAAAGGAATTTATTATTCACTCTCGGAAAGGGTTCGGTATCCGTTGAGACGACGCTTGAAAATGTCGCGACACTGTCAGGATTGATTGATGTCGCAGAGAAAATCGATTAAATGTTTGGAGGTCCTCATTCGTGAGAGAAAAATCACTTAGCACTCTAGTGAATTGCCGGCAGACACATGAAACTAATTGAGATGGCGCTTCTGGTAATCGTAATAGTTGGCATCTGTGCGGTAATTGTCTCTCATTGGCAATGAAGTTAAGGCTTAATGCTGATTATCACATCTACGGGGTATGCGGTGGATTCATGCATATTCTCAGCAACTGCGTGCTTTCCCACGGTAAATGAAATTCATTTCAGGGCAGTTATCATCAAGTGCCTCAGCCAAAATGTATTTTCCGTTTCAGAAGTTGCTGATGTATGTTGAAGGGGAAATAAAGGGAACTATGCATACTGAGTAGAGAAAATGATGGAATGAAAAGGAAATGTGCTCATTAGATGTTTTTGTGACATGCAAATGTGAAGCGGAGAATTGCCTGGCAAGAAGATTAATGCAAATTTAAAGTTAAATTCCACTTAAAACTAGCAGCAAACTTTTACGAGTGAATGGAGCAAAATAATATACTGCTGCTTAAAGTTATACGAGGTGGAGGACTCAACAAATATTAGAGACACTAATGTTTGTAAACAGGTTGGGATATATTAGGTTGCTCATTGTCTAAGTTACAGTCCGCATGGAAACATTATGCATCTCTCTTTGTATTCATTTTAATTCAATCCCTTTTAACTGTATCAACGGCAACAACTTCTTCTAAACTTTTCTAGGTTTCTGTGTGTTTCCAGGAATGGACAGGACAATAGTCAGTGAAAGTTTTTTTTTCCGTCCTCATCGCGACAGTCCTCACAAAATTGTTTCATTTTTAATGTCCAGACATTGAATAAACATTGATACTATTTGACATGTGTACAATAAATGAAGATAAGAGTTGAGAGTTTCCTTTTTTTTGTGTTGTAGAGTAGTTTTTGTGTGTAGGGTACTAATCAGTCCTTTCTGTGATTTGTTAGTAAAGTTTAGGATGCAATAAAAACTTAGTTTAGAAAAGTAAACAGGGCAAGCCCCGATTACCCTCGCACATAAATGGTTTCGTTTTTTTTTTAATTCAATTGTGTTCTTCTGTGTTTTACACATTAATTTGCATAAATGTTTCGTTTTTTTTAGTACACGTTCTCTTATTCACATGGATTATTGAGGGAATAATTTTTGAAGTCACGGTATGCATACGCGCATATATAGTCTCACAACAAATGTCCAAAATTTGACCTTATGTCTCTGTTACCGTAAATCTTGTCAACATGTTGGGAAGCAAACGAAACAAACCCCAGAAAAGCATATCGAATGGTATACATATATATCAAATGTTACGGTGAAATGTATGTTTTGTTTAACCAACAAACACTAGATTGCTTATCTGGCTATCTATACTGACCCTCTGTCGAGATTTGTCTGTCAATGGAGAGTGTGGGTCATATATGGCTTGCTTGTTTTGTTTTTAAAATCACAGATTTGACAACGGACTGCGGAATTTTTGCGGAAGACTTCATTCATTCGCGGAGTATCATTACTCTTGAACAACTTTGGGAATTATAGAATTCTGTAGCTTAGTTTCAAATAAAGCAAGTTTGCGGAAGAAAGCTCATGAAACTGATGTGCTAGTGAATAGGGCTCATGATCTCCTACTAACTCGCCATCGATCTAAACAGTTCAACATTTCACGCACTATCTTGAGGAGAATTCTACAATAAGATTTCAGATTATTTGCTCCAATGGACTCAACAGTTACAAGCGTATGACTATCCACTTCTTAATCGCTGAAGGTCAGCAACATGAATTAGCCAAAGATTTTTGGCTAAAATCGTTTCTCTTTTCTAAGGAGCTTTATTTTAATCTTAGCGGCTATGTTAACAAACAAAATTAGCGCATCTTATTTTTGGAAAATTCGCTCGTTATTGTCGAGAAGCCAAACCATCCAGAGGGAGTGACAGTTGATGATGCTGGTGAGGATTGTGGAGTGGTGGCATCATTTGAAGTTTTGTCTTCGAAAATAAGGCTGGGATCAGGACGTTTCGGTTAACAGTAACCATGGATTTAGATGACCCCACGATTATGCCACAATCGACCTTTTGCGCACCAAATTCCCAAATCTAATTATCATCCATTTCAGCGATTTCATTCGCCCCCCATCGGAGCTGCATTTTGGCTCCTTTCGCTTAATTTTGTGGGAAAGGACCGATGTTATGCCAATTTTTAAAATGAGTTAACCACCTCAGGCCAATGGTATCAAAGCAACCGGTCAGCTGTAGAACAAGACCATCAACAAGGCTAAGTAGAAATGGTTGTTCTTACTAATACCAGTTATGAATCCACGTTTTTTTCGTCTAAGCATTAAATTTAAATAATAAAAGAGGCCGAATAGTATTAGGAAAAAAACACTGGGTTGATTTAGAGTACTTGTAGAGAGTCAGTAAGTTACAATTAAGATCATTAGATTTAATTTTTAAGCTAGTTTCAAGTATTTTTTGTTCTAACATGGAATAAATTGTATTTGAAACGAGTCATATATGAAAACAAACATTACAGGGGCATATTACGCATCATTTCTTGCCAAACTGAAGACAGAAATTGGGGAAAAATGGTCACATTTGCAAAACTTAGCGGTTGCCATGGCGAAAATCCACGAGTGACAATTTGAACTGCTTAATATTCTGCCATATTTACCAGATCTTGCCCCAAATGACTTCATTTTGTTCAAAAAGCTGTGCTCACAGGACAGAAATTGTTGCCAAATAAGAACGCAATCACCTTCGTAAACAATTAGATTGCAGAGAGGGAACTATGTAGAGTTACAGGGAAACTATGCAGAAAAAAATTCCTCCCTTGGAATCCAGACCAGTCTCAATATTGCCTACTGTATTATATTTATAGGATGAAACTTATGTTTGTCCCATTCTGTATATGGGAGGCAACCCCATTTATCCCCGAATCTAAAATTTTCATGAACGGACCTTTATTGCTTTGTGCATTGCACCCAATTTCATAATTCTGGGAGATATGCAGAACGACATACACATGTTTACGCTTCTCTTGAAGCTTAGAGCGATTGAACCCTTTGATGAAATGAAGCCGGTTTCCATTTCTACTGCATGAGGGCCTGAGAAAATGCTCTCACATCTTCCTGCACATCTGACTTAAAGCTGTTTGAAAGTTTTACATTATGAAGCATTACAGACAATATTACCAAAACATCTTGATTGTTGCGGGAAATCGTTCACAAATGGAAAGTTTTGTGAGGTTGTGTTTTAGAGCAATCCTTGCGGTGCTATATGTGAATAAGAAGATCGTTATCTTAAATCTATAAGAAATAACGAAGACTATAAATAACTACACATCTACGTATGTTACATACACCTAGTACATACATACATATGTATAGAAATGATTTTTTGTTTGGTATTCTTGACAGTGTAACACGTAAATCCTTAGCGAAATAATCAAACTGTCAAAAGTAAATTGAGTGTGGATATTGTTTAGGTAGTTTGAAGATTGCTTGTTCCTGTAAACAGTTGATTGATGAATATCCCTTAGGGATCTGAATCAAAGCGCTTTTTCGAACTTTTATAGAAGATGTGTAAAGATGCATCATTATAAAAGTTTTGTATCACTTCGCTGTTTTGCACTTTTAGCATTCAGATAAGCCACCAGCCGTTGACATTGGTAGATAATACATTAATCCTTCGGAAGAAACACTTCATTTGTATTGGGAACAGTTACCTAAATATTATGAGAGCAGACCGCATTTTAAAAACGTCGTAACTGAAGTTTATCTGGATGGAATTATGTTGAAGTAAGTATACCTCTCATGGGAAGATGAAATCAGTAATTATCTAATTAATATATGTATGTTTAAATTGAGACTTAGGCGCGGCTTCTGCTATATATCTTTATCTGTGTTTCCACCAAATTTCAAATATATTGTCAGGAAATTTCATTTGAAGGGAGTACTTCTTCTGACAACCTGGATGAACTCAGTGAGAATAACATCTCATGTCATTGATAAAGACATTTATTACTAGTTGATCCGGTTTGTTATTCTTCGGGTTATCCTATATGCACTAAAATAAATATCTTACACTCAGCAATTCAGATGGACATGGTCAGAAGAATAAGATTACTTTTGAGTCAATACTTCAGACGGCTCCTCAAAATTTTATGTTTTCGTGAACCTTGTTACGTGAGTGCTTGCATAGATTATCCTTTGGAAAGCAAATTGTTTTCAAACTAAGACAAGGAATTCTCTATCGCAAAGTGGTGTCTGCCGTACAAAATTGTATAAATAAATAAGCGGGCCAAATCACAAGCCTTATTGATGTGCTCATTAAAAATCTTTTCAAGAATGTTGGTCATACGGCGAATGTACCGCATTCAATTCCCCGTCTGCCTATTCGTTTCACATTTTTTTTTTGCGGAATTACCTCTGATTTGCTGACCACGCTCATAGAGTGCTATATGTTAAATAAAACTCACTGTAGAATCGGCACTGTGAGTTACCTCCACACGTGGGAGAACAGTAGCACACAAAACATTAGTAAATAGTTGCTGCAATTCGACTTTTGTGGGCAGTAGTGTCACTTAATTTATTTATTTATATTTATTTATTTGACTTCTTCAAACTGTGGAGCTGGATAAGCCTTTTCTAGGCAGTTAAGAGGTCTTGCAAAAAAATAAATATTCATATACCCAATTTTGGACATTCTGTAATATATTCTATGCATTCAAAGTTTCTGCAGTCACTTAAAATCACTACATCACATAACTTTTGCCTTGATGTGCTTTGCTTTGTCTACTAACCAACGTGTATGTATCCATAGTCCTGTTCCTCTTGTGTGCAAAATTCTACAGAAATTTGGGTCAGAATAATTAACATAATTACCGTGAATATTTGTTTGAAAATAATTTTGTGTAAGGGAGAAATTAAGTTTTTAACGTTATTTTTATGTCATTTTTGTATTTGACCTAAAAAAATACAACATGTCTTTGTAGCAATTTCTAAGGCCTGAGTGTAATTTTTGTCAATGAAAAATTGGGCTCTATTTACACAAATCCAAAACAAGGATCTCTCTTGCCATCACCTATTCAGGACACAAAAGGGAAGATATCTGCATGGAGATACATTTGTATGAACATGAATAGTCTTTGTCATGGATAGACTTATGGCAATGAAATTGATAGATTCTTCTAGAGATGCGAATCGATCATAAGACCAACAGTGAAGGAGCGGAGTATCAGTATTAGATAGAGCCAAGTTATTCATAAAGTGTCTAAAAGTTAAGAACTTGCGTTGTACTCCGAGTTGTTGTATTCGGAACATTGCATAATATATCTAACAGATCTTTGGAGAGACCGAACTGATGTTGAGATGGTCAGGGTTCTTGTCGCAGTGCTTACTTCTGCTGTTGGTCACTATCGCTGAGTTAAAAATTCAAGTGTTGTTGATAAAGAATGTAAGTTAAGTTGTGGTTGTGTGATTTTTTAGTTACAGTCGTTTTAACAACCGCAATGTTTACCGCACTCACGCTTTAAACTTAAGTGCAGTCCTCTTTTCAAAAATAATGAAATGTTTGAAATTAATATAATAAATGAAATGAAAAAAATATTTTTGTATTTTTAACGATGGGTCAGACAAAATAAAAGTTTTGAAAAGCCTGCGCAACTGTCTGCAGTAGAAGAAGCCTGATTTGTGGCAGTTGTGCGACTGGTTTTTCCATTATAACATCGGTCTTGCTCAAACATTTCAGTCTGTTAGGAAACTTTTGACTAAAATGGCATGACCACCAATCATTGATAAAATTTCTGTATTTTCAAAGACTTTTAAGCAGACGAGTTATTTTCATTGCGTTTATAAATTACATAAGATTTTTGCTTCACGGCAATATTTATAAAATGTTAACATTGTGCCTATTATTTACTGAACAAAGTAGATGCTGTCATCACGGAGGGACACACAACATCGACTTCTCGGAGGGATCGTTATAATGGGCAACAGAAACTTCGAGGTACTCAAGGATTTCGTCTGCCCCGGCTCTAAAGCAAACAATGATAAGACACCAGTACCGAGATCAAGTGCCAAATTAAGCTTTTAGTGTTTTCTGTCTTCTGTTCCAATATCATTTCTTACCGAAACAAATATAATTCTTTATCATGTGTGACATCAGAACCTATTTTTAATAAAATTCTAAGTACATAAGTGAATCATCTGTTGTTATTGTTGTCACTGTTGTTTCTCCGAATACCAGCAACGTCAACTGAAGAAATATTTTTCAACTCGGTCATTTTCGTCATCAGCTTGCGGTAAATTTCATTGTTTTCGAACTCAGTTGCAGTTGTTGACATTTTCTGAAGTTGTTGAAATTTTTCTGATTTGTTGTTAACGTCTAGTATGCCAAGCCGAAGAAGGCCTTGACTCAAAAAACAAAACATAACATCCAATCCTTCACCAAAAGGAGTCTAATCCCGAGGCGGCCAAATGGCATCGCAAAGACGACTTGTAAGACGTTTTCAAAATTTGAGACGCATAAGATCGATTATGGCTTGGTATAGTGTGCCACTCTGCATCAACCACAGGTCATCCAAATCCATGTTCTAAATTTCAGTACCAGAAAAGTTGGATAACATGACCCACTGTTGGCCAAAAAGTTGTTCATCAGACTCATTTGCGAAAAATGGCCACCATTCCGCACCCAACTATCACTCATTACGGATGCAATGGCTTGTCGACAATAACGTACGGTCCTTTCGAGTTAGTTAGGGCACAGATGCGGAACTTTTGTTTGCCGAGATGAATATGCCATTTATCGGAAAACATTATTTTGTCCAAAATCGTTGTCTGCGATGTGATTACGATGCGGATGGTATCGCGCCCTTAGTCTGTGGATTGGATTGTAAGGGAATACTCCAAACCATCTATGTCGAGCTGATGTTCATGAACTTAATTTCTCTGGCACATCAGCCGCATTCTTATCTGTGCGGTGAGAACGGGGCCTTGCGTGTTGTCCAATACTGTGCCAATGTCACGAACTATTTGCACAAATTTGCGTATCTACAAATTTATGGTTCATTTTTAAAAAATGCGCAAGTTCTGAAGCATGATACTGATCTCATGCCTGGATTTCGAGCGAGAAATAGTTGAATGTAGCTTATGATTAAAGAGAAAAAACACCAAACGACTCACCCTGTATGTGCATGTATTTTCTTTCATTCCAAGCTGACTTGGTTTTCTTATTTCGACATTCTTAAAGAAACTAAATTTCGAATAAATTTGACAGGCGTCAGAAATCTTGACCGCAATGTTTTTATTTTAAATGGTGCGGAAGTTCTTGAACCACACTTCAAGGTCAATCGCGATTGTGTGTGGTGAGTGTGGTGCCACGCAAATGTTCCCATTTTCCCCACGCCCTCAATTCGACTCTGGCGTCAAAAAGTTCGATAAAAAGACGATGCGCGTCGTGCCGAGATTGAGGAATATGCTTTACGGTCCTTAAAAATTTGTACAATATACTTGAGAAGGTTTTATAGGTGATGTATGATGGGTACATACTTTGATAGTTCTCACATGAAATATGATCGCCTGTTTTTGTGTATGGGGCATATGGAGCAAATATAATATTATTTATTATATTTTATTTATATACAGTTATCGCAGTTTTCCGGGAGTATGGAAATCTTTCTATCTAACTATGAGCTAGTGCCATTTTCCAGTTAGCTTCATAATTTAATCGTTTATCAGTAAAAAACTTGTCCTATTGATTTTCAGCAACTTTCCTAACACGTCGTTCTGATCTGAATTTATCAAAACTTCTCGAAAACCTCCGTCAGTTTGTTCCAGGTTATCGAAAATGTCTTTAATTAAAGAAAACTCTTTTTCGTTTGGTCAGATCTGGTATTGTTTCACCTGAATCGAACAACCTTACGATGGATTCGGTGTTCTCTCACATTATTTTCACTGTAAACTGCATACATTTTACAACATGGCTATGCAGCGTCTTATTGGAGAAGAGAATTTCTTTAATCATCCAAGCTTCTTCTTTTCCACAGACGCTAGAGTAAGGGGTGGACCTGAGCCGGAGCCAACAAGACTCTCCATCTGGCAAGATCTGTAACCACCTGCTTCCAATTTCCCACTCCATGTTGGTTAAAATCCTTTTTCACTTATGTGTGGGTGAAGGGTCTGTGGACGTCCTCTATTATGTTGCCCCACTGGTTCGGAGTCAAAAACTCTTCGGGCAGGAGCATTATTGTCCATTAGCTCAGCATTGCTTAGCTATCTTAGGCGTTACGTTTTTAATCGTCTGGATAGGGTCATGTCGTAAGCAAGTAAGTTCACTAGGCCGATATTAGCTATAGGCATTTACAATTTACTTCTGACAGTTTTAAAGTTAATGTGATGGTAACTTGTGCGGAGTAAACGGGTCGACTACAAAATTACCGCCCTTTTGTACCAAAAATAACCTTTAGAAAAATTTTTGTGTTTGATTGAGCCACTTCGGTTTAAGCGCATGTAACATAATACACGAATACCAGCAAAGAGAAAATATGCCAAATTGTTTCCAAATTGGTTAGAGCAAATGCAAGTTATCAGTTAAATTTTGGTACTTGCCCTTATATCTGTGCCTATGCTACTGCCTCTTCAGGATCCTATTTACATACATATTCTGGGATTTTCGTCTGCTAACCCCAGCCTGTAAGGAAACTCGTTTGTATATAAGGTTCTAAATACGGGTTTACTTGGTAAGTTTTTGTTCGTCTTGTGGCATGAGCTTTATTGCAGGCCTTTGCCTGGTTGATTGTTTCTACTTTCATGATTTAGGCCCTGATATTGTAACACTTGAGTTTACTTTCGTCGATTTCGTTTCACTAATTTCGATGTTAAACTTGTTCAAAAAATACAAATTGCTGAGTTTAACCGACATGTTCTATCTGATATGGGTTAGTCTAGCTCTTAAATTGAATCTGTGTTGTTACTTATTTGGATGTGTCTGAAGAAAGTCATCGTCAACAGAAGAGAAATTTGACAAGGACATGTTGCACATACGTTAAAAAGGACTTGCCAGAAGATCCGACAGCTCAGTTGCGAGGATTATGGCTTCACTACATAATCCGGATCTAGCAGAAAGTACTTAACAGCAATTATCACAGCGACGACCTTTCTTTAAACTTTCCTCATTTTAATCGAAAATGTGTGTAAAAAAGTTCAGCATTCTTTAAACCTGAAGTTCTCTTTATGATGAAATCGCTACATTTCATCAAGATCATTGACAGTTTAGAACTTCGTTTAAGGATGCGTTTACAGTCAAAATTAGTCGAAGTCACAATTGAAAAACCTGTTGAGCTAAAGTCATATAAATTTCGAAATTACCACCACAAGATTCAAATGTCAGAAACTGACTACAGTCTTAGGAAACGAAGTAAACCCTCCCACAGTTTCAACTCCCGTACCCTTACCCTTCAAATTCGTTTGTTTGCGTGCTTATAGGGCATTCCTGGGCATTAGATCTCGGGATGGGTTTTCTATGCCTAAACATCATCGTAAATGCTTGGTCTGGTCTACGACATGTTCGCCAACTACTTAGAGACATGTAACATGGCACGTGCGTCATTAATCCAAGGCTTTCAAGGAGCGTTCAATCACCTATTCAGCATGGCACATAAACTCCTCCTTTCATTCGCTTGACTAAGCTAATTTCAATTTACGTGCAATTTCATCAGAAACCTCTGCCATCTCCCTCATCTGTGCCACCTCTCCTATGCCCAACGATGGTGTATGGCTACGTTTGGAGAGCAGTACACAGAGATCAAGCTCCAGTCACAACTGTGAACGGGGCTTATGTATTAATCATGGGAATTTGTTTGATCGTTGAAGTGCATTTTACATAAAGCCTCAAACTACAGACCGGTCAATTTCCAGAGGGGAATTACAGGCCTTACAAGTGAATTCATCAGTGATTGGGGCACGAATATGAAATTTATATGCCAACCACCAGTCCTTAACTGGAGGTGTTCATTATTAACCTGGGGCCATCTGTTAAGGACGGCCCGAATTTTCCAATCTCATGAATAAACACTACGTCCCGGAGTTATTCTAGTCCATCCAAAGGGATGACAATTCTCGGCCCAGTGAAACTACGATTAAGTCATGCCCTTGGGATGCACTTTGAGGAGCAAATACTGAATTGATTACCCGTCCTAACTAACGCTCCCCAACAAACCTCCTGGCCTCGCAATTATTCCATGAATAGACAACTAGATTTAAATCAAAATTCGACGAACCAACACGCCTCCCGTACTACACACAAATTGAAGCGAATTTCAGTGAAACTTTAAGTGTGCTCCGTCGCCCAACTTTGACTGCACTCCCGACTGCCGATGCTGCCATGGAAATCCACTTTTCTATTCCCAACCACAGCCACTAAATCGATTTAGCCGACGTCTCGAGGGACTGCCCGGATGAACGTATACATAAATTCGTTAGGTTTCAGCAGCAGTACTCGTACGTGTTGGACTCGGAGTGGAGTGTGTATCTTTGCGTATGTGCGCCTCCCCTGTTGGCAATTTGTTTCCCGGCATTAGTTGTGGTTACTTTGTTTCTATGTCCCTGCCTGCAAGGCTCGTGGTGTCCACGAGCGTTCCACGAGCAAGGCAATCACCCAGATTATCTCCCCGCACTCGGATGAGTGCAATTTGTTAGATCCGGTTGTGTAATGTTTATTCTTGTATCAAACAAAATCAATACACCCTCAACTCACTTACCAGCTGTGCAGAGTCGCATGTCCTCGTCGTATCCGTCCGAGCAATCGGGGGCACCATCGCAGAGGTATTGTATCGAAATGCAGTTTCCATCGCCGGGACACTTAAATGGCTCGTACGGGTGGCATGCGTCTGAAAATGGAAAATTTTGGTATAGTTAATAACGGTTTGGTGAGTTTGTGCGTGTGTGTTCATGTCATGATGGCAACAGTATTGTGCGGAGTTCGACCCAGGGGAATGCTAACGGTCTATGAAGCATTTATGAAGTCCACACTTTTGCTGTCACACGTCACGGTCAGCGGAGCAAGGACAGTCCATGTGTGTCATGGGAACATGAGAATTACACAGAAACCATTGCGACAAGTGGTAGCGAGTTGCCCTAGATAGTCCAACAAGTTGGTTGGTGGTTATTTGAAGTGCTCTTGGGAATAGAAACGCGATGACAACAGACGCACAAATGCACTCCGGTGCCTGACGGAATGGCAGGGAATATGAAAGCATATCACTGTTATGTTGTACGAGTAGGTTGTGCAGCGAGGATTTGTTCAAAATGTTGCATTGCAAGTGGACGACAGAGAGACCATTCCGTTTGTTGCATTGATTGACGTTTGTAAGTGAAGTCAATGAGTGTATAGATTTGGTGCCCACAAATTGTGTAGCAATTATTTCTGTGCAAAATTAATGGTGCAGAGGCGGGGAAGTAAATGCTCAGAGTTGGAACAGTTAAAAGCTTGTGTCGGAGATGAATTGTGATTGACTTTGCTTTTGAATGTGAGTAAGTTGCGTCAGGAAAAGAAAAAAAGAGCAGCGTGAGAGTAGGGAGGATGGAAAAGCCGTGACACTGTTTACAATCCATCTGCCCATAGAGTAGGTTTGTTTGCTACTTATCAACCCAGATCTATCGGATCAATAAACACAAGGTCAAGATGGTAGTGGATTGCTAGAACAACAGCGGTTGGTGGACGCCGTGTTACCCTGTCAATTTAAAACCGTTATATAAGCATTGAACTTTGAAATGCGGAACACAAATTGGTACGAGCAGGGTATTTTCATATAAAGGTCAGTGTTGTAAATGTAAGGATGAAAGAAAGACGACAAATAATCGCTCTACCCAAATAATTTGAGCTGCATGTTACAGTGAAACTTGCATATATCGCACTCCTATAAGTCGAATGTCCTTGCAACTGAATTTTGATGTACAGAACTTTCCATTTTCTGTACATTTTCTTTACTCGAAGTGTGTTTTTTAATCGTGTGTATAGGGAATTTGAATGCTGGAAGTTCTACTGTGTAAGCCTTTTAAGTGAAGAAAAACCAAGATATTATTGAAATGAATCCAAAAAAGGACGTACATCTACTTTTGCTCATAGAAGCCACTATTACAATAAAGACATGCTTGTTATCTTATATTGATACAATAACCCTAAGACCCTTAAATTTTCCTTTTTCGTATGGAAGTTGTACCTCAGCCGCAAGCCGATAGCAGAGATGACGAGACTCTCGAACTTTACACAATCCTTTCTCGAAAGAAAAAAAAAACTACTCTTGCTGATGATCGACTACTCATCCATTTGACCAAAGCTAATCCATTTCTAAGGCCAAGGGAAAAAAGACGGCTATGGAAAGTTCATACGATATGAATGTGAACAAGCCGTGCGAAGGCGTCTGGCACAAAATAATTTGAATGGACACATTGCTTAAAGAAATTCAAATGTGCTAAAAAAGCAACAAAAAAACCCATTTCAGTCTGCCAATGAGCACTTTAGCAAGGGCAAGTTAATGGCAAGTTAACCTTACGCAAGGAATAAAACCGATAAAATACAAAGAAAACTTTCAAGCATGAAGGGACCTCAGTTATGGTTTGGAAATGTTTGAATCGTCTGGTGTAGATCCGTTCGATATAACGAAGAAAATAACAGATTTCTTTTAGATATACATTTTGAAGTTGATGGTGAAGATAATTTGTCATTGGCCTAGACTTTTCAGCACTAAAATTACCACAAGCATTATTGGCAGGTCGTTAGGTAGTAGTTGGAAGATGAAAATAAGAGCTTTGCACCACAAAGTTCAAATCCAGGCCTTAACCCCATAGAACATCGACGAAGTATGAATAATAAAAAATATGTCTGTTCGGCTGCTCCCAGGAAGTACGAAAAGTGCTCATGAAGTTAAACCTTTAAATAATGCCGAGTTTCATAAGCTTGTGAATAATCGTACTTAATAATTACTTTTAATTTTCAAGTTCGCTATGTAGGTATAAACGGTGAGTTTTTTTTTCACTGTCAACATCTTCAGTTTGGTCTATACCAAACGAACAACGCTTGGAAATTATTGATTTTTATCAAAATGCGTGCTCTGTTAAGGAAGTTCATCGCGCGCTTCTTCCATTTTATGGTCAGGAGTTCATTTTTGGCTCAATGGGTACGTAAATAAGCAGAACTGTCCATTATGGAGTGAATATCAGCCAAACGCATTGCAAGAGCTACCAATGCATCCAGAAAAAGTCACAGTTTAGAGCGGTTTATGGGCTGGTGGCATCATTGGACCGTACTTCTTCAAAGATGATGCGAATCGTAACGTAACTGTGAATGGTGAGCGCTACCGTGAGATGATATCCAACTTTTTTTTTGCCCAAAATCCAAGAGCTTGACTTACATGACATGTGGTTTCAACAAGACGGTGCCACATGGCGCACAGCACGCGCAACAATGAACTTATTGAGATGCGAGTTCGGTGAACGCCTTTAGACTATTTTTTGTGGTGCTATGTTAAAGCTCATGTCTATACAGACAAGCCCGCTTCAATTGACGCATTAGAAGACAACATTGGAGCATTTATTCGTGAGATACCGGCCGAAATGTAGGAAAGAGTATGAAAAAATTGCGGATGGACCATTTGAGGCGCAGTCAAGGTCAACATTTGCATGAAATTATCTTCAAACATTAAATTATATGGACCGTACTATCGGTTTAAATGAAGATTTCATGCATTTTTCTGAATTGTGTTTTTTTTTTAAACTTTCCTGTGGCTTTAAAATATCACCACCCAGTGACCCTTGATATTAAAAACAGTATAAAGTAACGCTTCTTTTAAGTTAATTAGATGAGGTTATTGGGTTGCGTAACTCTTATATTATTCCGAATGCTAATAACAGACATTCATGCAAGATCGTCCGTTTTATCGCCGTTTGACTATTTTCTTGTGGGGATATGTGAAGTCGCAAGGACAACGTTCACCACGTTATTGCTGAAAGAGGGTCACAAATGCTGGATAAGATCTTCGAAGATTTGACCTTCACATAAAACTTCATTGGACCCCGCCTAGTCATCTGTTAGAAATCATAATAATAATGACAAGAAATTTTGTTTCGAATAAAGTTGATTTCGTTTCGTGGTCGCCGTGGCGTAGTGGTAAGTGCATCGACCGCGGTGCAGAAAGTCTGGGTTCGATTCCCGGACGGGACACCTAGCATTTTTTCACGGCACCACCTCTTTCGAGTTGTTGACAACACTCAAAGAGTATGAATTGTCTATGGAATGCTTCTCAAATCTCGCCGTTCGGAATCGGCAAAAAACTGTAGGTCCCTTCTACTCGTGAGAGAATAGTAGCACGCATAATACGAGTAGTTGTTGTAGAAGCTAGGCCCTGGTCCGTTATGGGCTGTAGTGCCACTCAATTATTATTGTTAGTAGTCAAATTGCAAAAGTCATAATTCGCTATATTGCTTAAAACGATAACAGTTTCCTAGCTTATTTGAAGATCGACCATAACTAAGACCAATTAAGGGACATAAATGGTTATAATTCTTTACATTTGACCCACTCCGAGAGTCAGCATTTACGACTGTTGACGAACTGCTGAAACGAGTTGGTCTTAAATAAATCTGGTCATGAAAGATAAGCTGGCTTGGCTACATGGAACGTTTAAATAAAGCAACGCACCAAATCATTGGTGAACCCTTGACATTAACACCCCAGCTGTGGTAAATATGAAAGAGCAAAGTATTCATCAATTCGTAGAATTTTAAAAATATCACTTCACTTTCACAGTTGAGGCCATCTTCGGTTGAAAACATGTTTCCATGCAAATTTAATTCACCACGCAATATGTTTGTATTGAATACTTCTGTTTGGTTTATCCCATTCCCATTGCCATATGTAATTCAATTCAACATATCTGATGAATATGTAACATTCAAACTTGTGTTGGGACAGCCACAAAAGAATTTTTTTTTCCTGAATAACACCCGAAACCAGTTTTTTTTGTTTTTGACAACTATTGATTGCTGCGTTTCTCCGATGGAACAATTGAAATGCTGTTAACAGCAACCTTCTCCCTGTGACTATTCGACGAAAAAGCAATTAACAATCGGAGCGCATATATACGTGGGAAGATACAAATTTTTTGGAAAGTTTCTCCACAGCAGATGTTAAAACTTGTGATGAAGTTGAGAGTGCCTGTGAATGAGAATGAATGTACTCACTGGTAACCCCGACCACCCCATTAAACGACGAAAAAGTTTCGGAGTGGTTGCACACTAAAGTCGATGCGGGAGTTGCTGAAAATGGCAAGTGAAACAATTGAGATATCAAACCATTTTTTGTTCGAGTCGTATGAAGGCATGTCCGTGTGTGCGTGGTTGTTGGGAAGGAGAAAAAGAACGTGTTACTTATCTTGTGTGTGCAATTAAACGCCATCCTTTGCATAGATGATTAAAAGTGTCCTCTCTGCTGACATGCAATTATAAAGCTTGTTTCACGTCAAAAGTATTCTTTGTGAGAACACGGGTTTTGAATTAAATATTCTAATATTTTTTGGAATTTCGCGTAATTGGCCACAACGGTTGGCACATGCACGAAACATCATTCTGTGGTATGGCTTTATGACAGATTTTTTTTCTAATACAACATGTGTTCATACATACAGTGCCGAACAAAATAATAGCAGTAGCAGCTTGAGTAATGTTTTTTTCTGAAAATAAAACACTGATTTTTAATTGGAATGCAAACAACTTTTTATTCAAAGCATTTGCCGTTGCTAGCTGTATATTTTTTTTGAGGCAAGTTATTGATTCCACGCCAATAAAATTTTCGTCTTTTGAAGCAAACCAAATAGTGAATCAATTTCAGATTAGAAGTGGTGTACAGCCAATTCGTGTCCCCTCTATGAAAACAAATGGTAGTCGAAAAGAGCCAAGTCTGGTGGATATGGCGGGTGGAGTAGCAGTTTCCAGCCAAGTGCTTTGATTCAATTGTGAACCACTTGCTTTGTTTTCAGGTGTATCGTCATCGAGAAAAATTATCTACCTTGCCGTTTCCTCTGGCCAACTGTTCGTTTTTCGATCAATGCATGGATCAAATTGATTATTTTTCGGTAGCGATCTATATTAACGGTTTCATAAGTTCTTAAGGGTTCGTGGCTACCATTCGCTACTTGCCGAATTGATTTGGTTTTGCAGTCGAAATTGATGGTTGCCACGGTACTGTTTACGGAACCAAAAAGAAATTCAGAAACAATTCGATGCAAAACGGATTTTTTTCGTACGCAACAATTCACAAGTGAATTTCAATTTATGCCGCACGTATTTTCCAGACCTTTGAATATTTCGCATTGCTCTTAGACGGTCGGAACTTTCTTGCGATTTATTTCTAACTCAAAATGTCATCTTTATCCAAATTTGTCTCAGCGTCGTCCAACTTGTTTATAAATGTATGATGATATTTTGGCACACTACAGTGTATAACTTGTCCAACAAAGTTTCAGCGTCGCTTCAGACAACCAATTTTCAGGTGGCACCCAAAATCATCAGTCCACGTTTAGTGACTTTAGTGTGGAGATAGGGCAGGGTTTTTTTCACATTAAAATTTCTAGAATGGAATCAAACAAACTCGTGGGTTACGGAGTTTATTTACAGCATTCTGTCCATAAACTGCACAAATTTGTCGGCATGTCTTTGCAGCATTTAACCCTATTTATAAAGTGTGACATATCGTATCTCGTCACATGTTTCAAATCGTATATCTTTTAACACCAGAAACAATTACATAGTTCTTTTTACAAGATGTGTATCGTGTCATAATGCCTCTCAAATACGTGTTAGTATGACAGCGTGTAGTCAAAGAAAGGTCCCTCTTTTGACATCAAAGCATGCAAAGAAGAGTTTAATATTTGCACAATAGGATTTGAAATGGCCAGCAAATAAATGGCGCAATATGTTTTGGACTGATGAAAGCAAAATCATGTTGTTTGGCAGTAAGGGATCTCGTCTCTATGTAAGAAAGTCTCCAAAAGCTAAATATATAACCTCCAAATATACAAATGAAGTGGTATAACACGGGGGTTCAATTATAATGTTGTGGGGTTGTTTTTCGTATTATGGAGCTGGGCCTTTATACTGGATCAAACCCATCAAGGATCAACACGTCTACGTAAATACTCTTGAAAATGTTATGTGTCCTTACGCTAAGGAAAAAACGCCGCTTTTGTTTTGAAACGAAGCACTCTGGACTGCAGTTAAAGCGTATTGGAAAAAAAATCAAGGTGAAAGGTGCCAGAGCTTAGCAAACTCAATGATTAGACGTTGTGAAGCTGTTATAGTCACAAAAGGCCATGCAACGAAATATTAATTTTGATATAAAGTATCTTAACAATAATATCATGCAAGAAGATTATCGATTTTTACGATGGATTAGTTTTATGTTGGATATTTATAAGGTTTGTTAAAGAAATTATATGTTTTTGATGTGTTGTTTTAGCTTATTATTAAGTTTGTGGATACTTAAAATGTCGTTGGATGCATCCAAATAAATTTTATTTTATAACGAAAGTTGAGTCTCATAATGGTGCCCCTAAAAATACATACTTCACTTTTTATAAGTCCCCTCATACTTTTTAAACTGTTGCCCAGTCAGAAAAGTAAATTATTTCGAAAGTGACATAAGACATAGCTTTTGCAAAAGTGCTATAAGGCCATAACGATGATACATATGAAAGTATCACGACGCCATGTCACATGGCCTTAGGCGACGGCACTGTCTAAAACATAGTCTCGCACTTACAGCGGTCTCTTACAAAAGTTTGCCGAAGGCCAAGCAAAATGGAGAAGACGGTTGACCTTCCAACCTTCTTATTCGCAAACAGGAGAACGATTCTGGTGCCTACGAAGGATTAATTTTGCATCGGATGTATGGTCTTGTGTCCGACGTGGTTGTATGCAGTTTCGATTACTTGACTGGATGGTTGTCCTAAATTTGTTTAGGGCACCAGGAGTTGTCTATAAAAAGCGTCTTTAATTTCACCCTTTGAAGTCGACAATAAACTATAGGTTCCATTTACTTTTGACGGAGTTATACCAAAAGACGATAAGTTATGCAAGTAGCTAAAATCTTGTCTCTTATGGTCTGTAGCGTCATACACATTTTATTATTTATGCCGGCTTGTCAAGCTGGAAGCTAAATAAAGGAAATCACACAACTCGCAAGATGTACATGCAGTCCGTGAGCCAAAAATAGGGTGACTACACTAGCTCTGGCACATCGAGTGAATGGTGAATTCCAGCCTCCAAGTTCAAGAAGGAGAGACGAAATTAAATTATTAAACCTCCGCCACAAAGACTAATGCGTAACAGATGCATGATCGTTTGGTCTTGATGTGTTCAAGCTGGGATAACACTTTCCTTGGTCAGCTGACCTTACTAGCTTAAATGATAAGACCTTGAAACGCAAATATTTGTTTGAATGCCGCAAGACAGTCTATAGAGTGGAGAAGAAGAGGAGAATTTTCTTCTTCACACGCCATCAATGTAAACAAACACTCTAAACTTCCTTCCTCGTCCGCTTTTAATAACATCTAGGTTTCTGTTCCATACAGCTGGACAGGTACTATAAACCTGTTGTACAGAGCTAGCTTATATTGCTTAATAGCCTCTTTGGCCCGAGAAGAAATAGCGATTGACAAGAATGACAGACACTGCCCCACAAGTCCTCACGCAAAATTACGATGAATATTCTTTAATGACTTTTGTAGTAGCTTTCTTTAAGAGGAGCGGGAGGAAAGCACCCCATATCTTCTCCCTTGTCCCGCCATCGCCTCAAGATGGAAATACTTTCTAGACGCCTTTTTCTACGACAACCTCAGCCAGACAGTGGACAAATCGCCGATTAACTCTGTCGAGAAGACTTTCTCTGGTCTAAGCGAAGAGAGAGGAAGTAAATTCCATTAATTTAATTGCAAAACTGATTTGATCAAATTGATAAATTAAGTACGTGCACTCACGAGCAACAAAGTTGTCCTTAAAACTGATTTCCGGTGACGCGGTGAATGCTTTAAGCGATGATAATGGCAAGCTTCCGATTTAAGGGTCCACTTCAATTCCAGTGCAAACGGCAAGGTGTATCCCCTCGAGTGTTATCGTATCTTTATGAGCATACTTCGTCGTAAAGTAAGGCGATTAAAAAGTTTCATAACTCCGCTGTGATATTTATGTTACTTTCAGAAGAATATAAATTCAAAATTGCATTGCTACTCCACAAAGGCGAGGATTTAATGCTGAAAAAAGGAATTGTGGTATCCATGGCGAGGGATTTAATTCGTTTTGAGGTATTGTGTAGTTGGAATTTGGAGGATTTAGTTCTTTAATGTGCATTTGGACAGCGTTAGGTGAACGGGAATTGTTCTGTTGGCAGCTATTAACCGCCTTATTTTATGGAACTTACACACAAATCATAATCCACTTGGAGAGAGAGAGAGAGGAATATAAACTGGTGGGAGAAACTGTTCCACTGGATAGAAAACTTTGTACACTTGAAAGTTTCAAAAAAGCCAGTGAATATACTCGTACGATTCTTTTGTTTTTTCAGATTTTACAATAAGGACGTGAGTCACTCTCAAGATTACAGCAATGAAGAAGGAGGAAACTAAGAAAGGACACTGAACAATAGAGAACGTATCCAAAGAAAGCAGTGATTCGCGATGATCAATCTTAAGGATCTGTTAAATATGTGAGGCACATATGTCGCTCAACTCATGAATGCGTTCAACGAGTATTTGCTCTATGATAGCTTACGCACCGGGCATCGAACAATCATTGAATGTGAATTTAATTTGGGGCATAATTGGGGCTGACTTCCATATATGCAGATAAATTTGAGACCTCATTGCAAATAGCAACTTTAAACGACAAATGCTTTAAAAAATGAGGTTTGCTATCCCCCATTTTGGTTAAGATTACCGTTACAGAGAAATTTTCTACATTGAAATTTTGTACAATTAATTGTAAAATATGTCTTCGATCCTCAGTTTCTGTAGCGGCATATCTCTTAAGAATAAAAAATATATAAGATTGATAGAGATACCATCCCCTAAAACACCATTAATCTCACGGAACGTTTCTCTAGCGTATTTGCCTTTAACGAGGGAAAACTTTAAAATAGCGCGAATTTCGGCGATAGTGAACTCCATGTTTACACGTCTATAACTGTTAAAAGCAATATCCAAACTAATCAGCGTCGTTTTGTAGGTTATGTCAAGACCTTTCAAATGATGTATAGTATTGATAGATACGAGCTCTGTAGCGCTTTGTCCATAGCTGGAAAATTCGAAAGACAAAAGTGCGGAAGGGAGATATTTGCGGAGATATCCTTATATTTTGAAGGGATTGACTGGGATATTCTGACAAAAAAGCTTAGCGTCAGTGCGGTAATAAATCAATGTGCCGACGAATATGTAGACTTAGTCTCGGTGCTTGGCCAACAGACCCTGATCTACTGTAGTCAGGTGTTGCCTCAAGATGTCGCTTTTTCGTGGTTTACGCGGGACCTTCAAACTGTTCTTAAATGAGTCTTCTGCTACGTCTACCTCGCTACATCCTTTTAGCATCGCTGCCTACTGTGGCTAAGGTGAAAACTTTCGTAGGAGTATAGGAATACAAGCAAGAATATACTGTCACTGCCCCGTTCTTCTGAGTTCTAAAGAAATATAGATATGCTCCCAAGAGGCTTCTAGGTTAGAGTAAGATTAAATACAGAAAACCCATCACAGCTATGTCATTATCGGTCCACAGAGCTGATGACGTTTAGGTTGGGACATTATTTATTACTTCCAATAAACATATTTTTTGCATTTCAGAGTTCATGACAATGGATAAGAATCCTTGACTGCCAAGCAAAAAAGAATTAAATTAAATGTCTGCAATCTTTCATCACGAAGTGACGTAGGCCCGAAGTCTAGCAGAAGGACAACATAAAAGTGTCCGTCTCTTATTTGTGAGTGAAATTATAGACGTGACTTACAAAAAGTCATTCTCCCACACAAGTTGACGTCTGACCTTCACCTCCTGCACCTTCAAGGCGTCAAAGGCAATCAAAACTGAGCACACTCAAGTGAACGATTGTCGAAATTACCCCGAATATGAATGTTTATGTGAAAATTTTCATCATAATTTGAAGAGAGACATCAGTCAGCACAGCAAAGTCCCTTAACACATTCAATCAAGCAAACTGTATTCCGCCCTCAGAGTGATGTAGTCTTAAATAAAATATGCTCCCATTAACTCGTTTATGGAGCAATCTTTAACTAATAAGTGACAAGAGACTCCGCCGCGACACAGCGGATCCCTTCCAGGTCATTTCAAGATTAGTGTATGCTCCGTCCCCATGCAGCTTAACTTCACAATAAAAATAATACACTTGCCAGCCGGACCATCGGTCGGGCGAAGCAGCACCCTCCAAGCGCCCAGCCACGTCCCGTTCATGGTTGGGTTAGTGGATTTGCGTGTAATGTGTTATTACTATGCAAATGTCAACACTTTTAATATCAATTTAAACGCTAAACGCGATTATCGTCATTTATTCGATATCCCTGCCACAGTAAGGCCGCACCAAACCCCGTTTCAGTTTTTCTCTTTTTCACTCCCCTTCGTCCTTTGTGGGGACAGGGAACGTCAGGCAAACGGTGGGGCGTGAAAAAAACAATTTGTATCCGATGGCATACGCTTGATAATGGCCCCGACTTCAGTTTGTGAAATGTGCAATTGACTGCTCCACAAAATGGTCCCGTCGCAGGGGGAGTTAAAGTTACTGTCCTTCCTTCGGCACAGACGCTAAAGGAGACCCCGTGACAATAGGCAGTCCGCCGCACAATGCTATTGAATTCGCAATTTCAAAGCAATGTCAAAGTAGTTAAGGCAACGACAACGATAATAACGGTATGACGGTGTGTCCTTGACAGCTGAAAGTCGCTTGACACACCGACTACCACCACTCGTAGAGAGTGAGGAAAAGGGACTGCAAAATGAAAAAAAAGCCAAACGTTCGAACTGAGGGAACACCACACGGGATTGCTTTTCGAGTTAAATGTTATTCGCCGTGCCAGGAGTATTGATTTTACGTCCTCATTAAATTTCACTCGATAGACGACGGCGGAGAATGGTTTTTAACTTCGAGAAGTTTTGTACGAGTGCAAATTTTCCCAGCCAATGGGGGGTGGTAATTGCATCGGTTTGAGACTTAAAACTCACGATGAGATCACGCGAATGCACTAAAAGACGCAATTACATTAGTTTGGGTAAACTTTTGAGGAAATTAAGATAAAGAGGAAACATTTTTAGCCGTCGTCCACGATCCTGAAAGGACACCGTTAGGTCGCGGTGCACAATCTGCTTGCTGTCAAGTTGCCTCACATTTGTCCTCATTTGACTGAGAAAAGTTTGTTTTGGTTTTTAATTGCAAGCTAGGTGCACTCATGCCACTAGTCGTATCATTTTCGAGTGTGTTTTTCTTTTCATTTCCCGTTCGCCACCCGAGCACGGAGAGCATAACAAAACCTCCCTGACAGCGTGAAGGAAAGGTCATTAAAGTCAAAAATCAGCCATCCATTCGATGGTTAGATTTTAAATGTCTCCTTGGAGAAAGAGGACTTTATCCATAGAAACACAATCCAGTCATGGATAATCCTTGCCACTTCTTTTTCCATTCATCAAACAGGAATACAATCTGAAAAACAATCTACCTTCACAGGGGATCATCCTCTGCGAGACCATTACTCAGTTCATCGCGTTTTTCACTTCGTCTGATGGCCAAGAACTTGAGACGATCATAGATCCCTTGGAAGGAGCTGCTTCGTCTGGCTTAAATTTATTCATAGCGCTTGGAGAGGAACGTTTTAAGGTATTCAACGCTGGCAATATTTTGTTTCTTATGCGGGTTAGACGTTCAATTTTGCTTTATAAGGGCACAAGGTGCAGGGGCGTTGTGGGTGGGAAGAAAACTAAAATGAAGACATCAAAAAGCAGTTGCCGTGGAGGAAGTATGAAATATGTGAAGTGGATTGGCAGGGAATGTGACCTTTAGCATTTAAATTCTGCACGTCTGGAAAACAGCAGGAACTCAAAATATGCGTACACACAGTCATGAATGAAAGAATATACACACCTTCAAAAAGGGGGCATTATTGTGCTTAACGTCGATTTTGTCATGGGAATATCCCTTAAAAGGAAATTTTAACTTTTAGGGGGATGAGTTCTGTTCACAAAAATTGTTCATCAGTTGGTGCGCACAGGGATATGGATCATATATCGTAGTGTGTACGTTGTTTAATCATAATTATACTATTTTCTCCGTTAACTCCCAAGGGATTGAATAATAGAGAATAATTGGTGTATAAATAAATTTAAATAAATGGCGTGTGCTAAAGGGACTGGGATGATCCGAACCAAATCACAGCGCAGGCTGGAGGAAAGGAGATACATTGGCTGGGAGGAATATTTCATATTCATGCGTTTGATAAGAAGAACGAGTTGGGTACCCCCTGAAACATGGCTTAGAAATTATTTGAGGAGCATTCCATTCATTAAAATCATGAAGAAATGGAATTCAAAATGTCAAACAATGAACGGACATTTAAAAGAAACTAAATTCATTTCATTTTAATCCCCCTTAAAGTTATCTTTAGTGACGCCAGCATACTTGTGCAATTTTTTAACATTTCAATGCTCAAAACATTACATTATGTGCCACCCAACAGCGCTTCCGTCGTTTTTCTTCACTTTAGTAATTTTATGTTTCCTTTCATGTCTCCGTATTTGGGAAGAAATTAGAGAAAATCACAGGGGGTACGGTCGGTTGACGTTGCGTAGTATTTTCGGTTTGAAAAATTACATACCAATAGGACTGTATGTGCGCAGGGGGGTTATGGTGATGGCGAAAAAACAGGCACTTTCTGCCACAAATTAGGTCTCTTCCGCTGCAAGCAGTTGCTTAAAATTTTCAAAGCTCCCATGTAGAATGCTTTGTTAAGTATCTGAACTGTTGAAGTAGAACACTCTTCTTACGTCAAACAAACATATCAGCACTGTCTTGGAATTTGATTTCACTTGGTGTTTTGGGACAGTGCGAACTTGAATCCTCTCACTGGCTTGATTGTTTCTTATCATGAACGTCATCCTGTAATTACTGTAGGAGAAATAAACTGAATCATTTCGGAATTACAAATTAACGAAAACCGCTCGATGTAGAGGCTCAGACGTTGCAAAAAAACAAAAAAATCTACAACACAACTGTATAAAAAAACTCAACAAAAACTAAACGAAACCTTCTTTAATGAGGAACTGCTTCGCTTTCTGACTCGAAAATGTCCTCCTAACGCCAAAATTACAACAAAAACTAATTCCACTACAACATCAATTCGGTTTCTTTTCGCTACTCCCTCGTCCATTGGTGTTTTAGCCGAGATGATCGACTGTACGTTTGGGGGGTGCGTAATCTTAACTGAATCTGATCAATATTGACATCTTTTGAATGCAGAAGTTACGCCCTTCGAAATCGGGCTTTTAGATTTTTATAATTCGTCGGCCAACGTTTTTTCATTTTTTGTCGAATAATCACAAAACTATTTGGAACAAAATATTTGAAGAAGTGTTCTCTTCGAACGCTTTGAATGATTGATTGATGATTCTTTCAATTGCTTGAGATAAATACATACACATGTAAATCTTGATGGTTCTCTGCCGGTGATTGAAATCAAAAAGCTCAAAAAGGAAGAGGTCTGTCGATTGATGTCACTTGTGGGAGTTCGATGACAACTCCCTTTGTCCTCGTGCATATGGGACATCACTCTCACTCTCAAATGTTTCCTGTAGTCTTCAATTTTTGTGTCCAAGCATTGAATGATATGTAAAACGCATCTATATATGTATATCCAAAATTTCATTTAACTCGCCTACTACGTTCATAAGATGCGAAGATTGTGAGAGACCGACAGAAAGTGCTCATAATATATTCAAATTCATTTCATGATTTCAATTTGGTAACACTGGTATTCGACATCTCCTAAACAAAGCCGTCATTTGAAGAATGACAGAATAAGACCAGTATTTGCCATTTTTGTCAGTGGATCGCTTAGCAATCAGAAAGCGCGTTAAGATTTTAAAAACTTCCCCCAAAAGTGTTGAATAAAAAGTAGCCAGTTTTGCGCCTTACGCGATGAATGAGGTCATCATTATCGAACAAATACACAAGCTATCGGTAAAATTGTCTTGTAAGATTTTGTCGCCCGCTCATGCACACGCACAGTTGAAGCACTAAAATGTGATATTTTTCCTGGATCCTAAAAAGCTTCAAAACGTGAACCTTGAGACAAAGCACTGGTTCACCGGGTTTCGAGAACTCTCGAAATTTACGTGCTCCAAAATGTAATAATAATAATTGAGTGGCACTACAGCCCACAACGGACCAGGGCCTAGCTTCTACAACAACTACTCGTGTTGTGCATGCTACTATTCTCTCACGAGTATAAGGGACCTTCAGTTTTTTACCGACTCCGAGCGACGAGAAGCTTTTCATAGACAATTGATGCTCTTTAAGATTTGTCAACAACTCGAAAGAGGTGGTGCCGTGAAAAATTTCTAGGTGTCCCGTCCGGGAATCGAACCCAGACTTTCTGTGCGGCGGTCGATGCACTTACCACTACGTCATGGCGACGACGGCGACCACGGACCTCCGAAATGTATAACGGTGAATTATTGGCTGTCCCTCTTTGGCGCTATCGCATTCAGCGAAACAAAATTTTTTAATTTGAATTAGTTCGACGTGACAGGAAATGCTGTCATATCCAGGGGATCTTTTTATATATACAACAATACCATTTTGAATTTTCTATCATTCTTCGCAGCAAAATAAAAGAGCACTATATATGCCGTGTATGGTGAAACTTCTCCTTCATCAAACATTTGTTTAACGAGTTTTAACGAGGTCGCACATCGGTTTTCGATAAGCCATTCTCTTTTTTTTCTTCTTCTTCTTGTGACGCTACAGTCCGGTGTGGACCTGGGCCTCAACCAACATGCCTCTTTAGCCAGCACGGTCTTTCGCCAGCTGCCTGCAGTTGCGCACTCCAAGATGGTTGAGGTCCTTCTCCATTTGTGTGCGCCACCTTAGCTTGGGCTGTTCTCTGTTGCGTTGTCCCAATGGCTCAGATTCATTGACTTTTCGGGCCGGAAGAGTGGTGTCCATACGTACTACATGGCCTAGCCATCTTAAGCGTTGTATCCGAAGACGCTTGACTAGGCGCATGTCGCTGTACAGCCCATAAAGTTCGTCGTTAAAACTTCTCCTCCAGATGACATTAACGCAGGATGGACCAAAAATCGCACACAAAACTTTTTGCTTCGAAAAGATTAAGGGCTTCCTCATCTACTTACATCTACTTACTACAGTGGCGCATTCCTTCATCCCAAGCCCCCAAAGGTCGTGTAGGACGTTTTGTGCTTAAGGCTTAATTTGCGCGTCCTAAAGGGATTTAATTGGAATCACAGCACAAACCGAAGAAAGATTGCGATGCACATTGGTCGAAAACAACTGTGAATTCTAATGGGGAGAAAACATCGAGTTGAGGAGAGCATTACATGTTCGTGTAGTGTGGCTAAAGAACCAGTCTCTAAACTTAACGAAACTGAGCTTAAGACTAAACTGACGAGCACTCCGAAAGAAGCGAGTGTTGCGGCGGGTAAGTTGTTGAAGTGAAGGAATGCAGCTGGTTAAATCCTTTGAGCATCTTTTCTTTATATCGCGCTAAAAGTGTAAAAAAGACTAGCCATTTCATCGGTGTTCTACAGAATCGATTGACTTTGTAAAATAATCGTTTCCATTGAGTTTTATCATTCGCTTTTGAATTCAATCCAGTAGGTGAAGAGAGGTCTTTGAAACATCAGATCAGATAGGAGCATTATACTCAAGCTTTACAACAACAACATTTATTTTTTTTAAGAAACCTAAGCATTTTCGAGTATTTTTGGCAGTCTCAAAGACCAACTTAGTGTTGATTTGATACAAACATCGTGGATGGAATGTCTTTCGCATAATGACTGATTATTTTAAGAGCATGATTGACTGGTAGTAGACAGAATTGTGGTTTGAATGCATAAAAATCATTTAGACAAATGGGAGAGAGAGAGAGCTTACGGATTGCTTGAATGATATTTGAATTATTTGCATAGTATCGGTTATTCAGGTCTCTCCACAAATTAAAGTCGACAGGAGTTAAATTGGCTCAGAACAAATTAATCCCACACGTTTATATTCGCGACCATCTGTCGAAACTAAAATGAAAAAACACTACTTGATCCACCCTGTACATGGGATTACTCGAATGCGTTTGTGACTCATTGGTTTAATTTGCATTTAAAACAGACCTGCCAAATTTGATTAATGCCCAGTTGAAAATAGAATTTAAATCGCCAGTAATCGGAGGTCAACACTCTAATTCGTCAGATAAATAATAGTCGTGCATGGGATAATTTGGATATCCCCCCGGTATTAGAGTGATATTTAGATGAAAAAGCAATTCAATTCACGGACACGAGTGCATCGCAAATTGCGGCTTAATATTGTCATTTGACTCTGAACAACCAACTCAAAGTGCAACATTAATGATTTCCATAACTAGAAATGGAAGGCCAGTTTGATTAATTTTCACACTGATTTTCAATTCATATCAAGTGGTTTCATGAGGCGAGTGTGGGGCGGTGGAGAGATTTGTAGCTGGGGTTGATGCCGTAGCATTAATATAGTGCTATCCAATGGGACAGACAGAGTAGACTTCACTATGAGCCTGAAGTTTATTCCTTAATCCAAAGTGACCCCTTAAAAGGTCAGTTTCGATTTCCATCAAATCTACCCATTGATGGCAAATCTACCCAATTGGCCGAGAAGACGAAGCTGGTACTATACAAACAGCTCATACGACCTATCATAGCGTATGACTTAACAATATGGTACAGCATCTCCAAGACCAGCATGGAGACACTATCGATCCTCGAAATGAAGACACTACACATCTGCGCCGGTTTCATTTTTGACAAGGATCGGATGAAAGACTATAGCAAGAATAAGATCCATAGAAGATCGCGCATCATCCCCCTGCAACAGTTATTGGTGCAACTTTTCAAAAAGCAGCCCTTCCAAACACAATCGTCAGGAACATGAGTTCCCCGACAACGATTTCTCAATGCACACAACATGTTAAACAAAGAGATCATTTCTCGACATCACTTCTACTCCGGTAGTGATACAAAATACCATCGAGGCCGAACATAACACAAGGCAACACCATCGACACACGCAATTGTAAATAATACACATGTACACATTCAAAACTGTGTTCGACAATTGGTCATTCGTTGAGCCCCTGTTGTTGAGCCGACAAATAGAAACATACAATATAGTCTTATGCTTAAAAATATTCAAATGAATAAGGTTTTTGCTTCAATAAAGAAAATTGAAAACTGGTTCTGGGGTCCTCGTGGAAAGTGACAACATTACACCTCTTTGGTTAACTTCTCGACGGTTTTCCATGTGAAAGCCCTTAAGATCCTAATAGCCACAAAGTATATTGCGAAAAACAGGTGGAATGGGTAAAGTATTATATCTGCGTGTTAAGCGACAGTCAAGGTGTGCTTAAGGCCTTTCTTAACCCTCTAACCACTTCCAATACAATAGTGGAATGCAAGTTTTTCTTTAATTTGGTTGGCTGACTTTTTGTTGGGTCCCTGGATCATGAGACGCGAGATTGTTAGGAAAGAATCAAAAGAGGCATTTAGAGGACCAGAGCCCACCTTAGGATGGCCCGTGTCATTAGTCAGAGCCACCATCGACAGTTGAGTCTTTCGTCAGAACAGTCAGAGATGTCATGACTTTCTATGATTTCAGTAAGAAATCCGCGGCATTTCTGTTTGTCTCTAAATAGAAGACTGCAAATGACTTTTTAGCCTACTAACGGGACACTTCACCTTCGCTAAGAACTTCAGTATGCTTGGGCTAAGTGATGATACCCTATGCGATTCCTGTAGAGAAGTGTAAGATACTGTAGAGCACGTCCTCTGCCTTTGTCCCGCCTTTGGTCGGATCATGTGGCGGGTATTTGGTGCTGATGCGGGAGAAGTTAAAAACTAAGGCACTTGATCACTGAAGCGTTAGCCGATATTCCTCTGGGAGACCCAGAAATTACATTAAATGTAGGTTACTACTTGGTAGTACAATGGACCAGCTTGTGTGTCTAAGTGATCCAGTGCTGTCCTCAAAAAAATGCTCAATTCTATAAATAAATCGAAAAACTTATTCTAAAAAATTTCGCGACTAAATATAATAAATGAGGACTCTGACTATCAGGTTCCAATTTAAAAGATTTTTTGAGAACAATAATTATTTTCAGATCGCAATACTGTTGGTGGTTCATCGCAAGCTGCGTTTAAATATTTAATTTACCTTAATTCCCCACATACTTCTCTTCATTACGCCGCAGGGATTAACTCCCATTGGGTATAACTGCATCCAATTTGAGTTCGTCATTAAAAAAACAGTAACGTTGTGAATATTAAAACCGATTATCCGTATAAAGCAAGTTTAAAATTATACTTTTTCCTACGTACTCTGAGTTAGCTTAAGTGAGCTTATGGCAGAAAGGATTAAAATTAATTTCTACAGAGCCTTGTTCACAAAGAAATTGTTAAAATTGCGGTAATGTTTTCGTTTGTGTAAATATTTCTTATGCACACTTAGCTGTCATTTAAGTTTGACTCTCGAAAGATTCTTTAACTGACAAAGCAATAAGTCAAGTTCCGGGAAACTTAGGAACAAAGGATTGGCTGAGAAAATTACTGTAGTGTGTAAAAGATGCATTCAGAAGAACTTGGAAAGTGTAACTTGACATGTTTTCCATTGAAACTTAGCTCCGCAAAAGTATCAGAATACTGCCAATGACCGTAGATAACTTTAAAGATGACCTACGATTTTGCAAAAATAGGATGTAAAGGCCACCCATAAATGGCCTGAAATGAACGTTTGTATGAATTTTTTTACTGGACCACTTCTTTCGAGTCGCTGACAATACTCAAGGAGTGTTAATTGCCTAAGCTTCTTCAAATTTAACTTGTGAGACAAGTAGCCGAGAAGTGAGTAATGTCCTAGTTCCTTGTGAACTCAGCTCAAAAAGGTGATGCATGCAAAATGTAAAATTCAATCCAGAAATCAAACTTAAAGAGTGTTGTAGCCTCCATTCAGGTCATAGAAATAGTCTGTCGTTGCGAACAAAAGGTCATACATGAATAACATCAAGGTGGTGTGCGTTTGCAGTGCGTGCTGAATAATATCCCGCTATGCGACATTGGTATTATCTCTTATGGTACCTATCAACGTTCTAGCCTTAGAAAAAAGAAGACTTCAAGACAATGTCGCGCAATTCCGACCAACCGCAAATCATGCAAAGAAATTGGAAAGAAGCCGAAGTGTAGAAGCGTGGCAACAATAATGGAACGAGTCCCAAACGGGAGATGAACGAATCAGTAAGTCCCAAGAATTTAAAGTTAAATTGAAAACGGCTATTTCTGGGAATAACAATTTAAACAAAACCGTAAATCAAGTTTGTCTTTTCCTGCTAACCGCTTTCCTCGAATATGCTCGGTAAGAAGAGGGAACAAAGCCAGAGAACATTGTCCAAAAATGTGGATACTCTAAGATCATTGGGCTCCTATAAACTATTCAACAGTACAAATAATGCATGAATTAAGGAAGGACCGGCAGCGAAACAAGTAGGGACAAGGAATCACCTCGTACCGTAGCAAAAAGCTCGAGTCCTTCTCTCGCAAATTTGATACTTATCGTTAGCTCCAAACACAGGATGGGCCGAGTAAACTGCTCTTTTTTGTAAAAGTGTATAAGTAAGAAACCTTTTAGAAACGGTTTAAAACTTTATCGCGACAAGCTTAGCGTTGAAAGTTAGACCTGTATATGCACAAGAACAGTGCGGAGGACAACATTTGCCGAATCGGTATGTACTGAACGCTCATTACACATTATTAACGGGACACTAGATGTGCTACTTAATGGAGAATATGCAGTAAAAGTCCTTGGGTAGTTGTTTTAGTGAGTAAGAATCTGACAATGCACTTCGGTCCATTGCTGCCTAGTTCATGGTTTCCATCTCCCAACGAAAAATAAAAAACACAGTTAGAGGACGACTGTAGTCAATTAAGAGTCGGGGGGACAATAAGTCCCCATTATTCTATATTCATAAATAAATCCACGGTCCCTGTACGTGTTCGTGGCAGAATATCCAATTGTGTATCTAACTCCTTGTCCCAGGTGTCGGTTAATTCCGTGTTAAAGGTCTTTTCTAATTTCTTGCCCCAGTCACGTAACATGTCTTTGTCCATGCCTTTGTGTAAGTCCCTTTCAACGGCTGTGCCCAGTTTTTTGTAAAAGACCTTGTTCAAATCCTTGCCCAATGCCTTGTTCAATTCGTTGTAAAATTTTTTGTTCGAGTCTTTATCCAAGTTCTTGTTCAATTCTGTGTCCAATTTTTTTCCGTGCTTTAGTCAAAGTTTTTGCTATGGCACCCCGGACTGTAGCGCCACAAAAAGAAGAAGAAGAAAGACGTACGGATCGTGTAAGCTTTGAGTACGACTTTTTAATGTATTTACCACCAGTAGTAAATTGGTTAATTCAAAATCAATGCATCTCGACAATAAGAAAAGTCATTGCATGTTGCCTAGAGAGATCGCCTGCAATAGGGCGATCCAAAGAGAGCTGATCATTACATTAATTATCAGTCGTTATGCTCGAACGAGTCGCCCAAAATTGAACCTTCCGAATGGATCACCTCAGCCGTTGTCATGGCTAATATTTGCATGATATCACTTTCAAAAAGTTAAATGCCATTAATAGCTCAATTAACCGATATTACAAATTGAAAGTGCACTTCCAAATTCATGTGTTTCATTTTACATTTTTAATCAAACCTCACGATGAATCACCCTTTATCCTCTGAAACAGGCATTTAAATTCGGTTGTCCCCACTTTCATCAAAATTAAACAAAGCTATCAATTTCCTTACTTTTTGTTGCTCTTGAACCAACAACTCGAAACGAAACAAAGAATCAATTTCGCGCCCATTCCTGCCATAAACCTTCATTACCAACAAAGCACTTCCCATGATAAAATCAATTGTCTCATAATTTTAGACATGTATCTGCCACCTGCCTCGTAAAACACCGTATTTGTATCCCTAACTCAGTGTTCTTCAGGCAAACAACGGAACGAAACTATGCTTTGTTGCCTTTTTCTTTTACGACGGTGAACGCCTTCGCGACTAACAACTCTGTGGACCTGCCCATAAAAATGTCTGAAATGTCAATTTTTACGGCTTGTCAACCAATTAACAATCTGCTGCTTGGGAAAAAAAGGCGAAGCTCGTAAAAAAGGAAGAAATTAGGAAAACTTTTTCCTGTTCATTTCAACGAGAAATATACCATCCCTGGGGGATGGGGGAGCAAAGTCGTTAGACGCACTTGGGAATGGGTGAGTGCACCGTTAGTTGCGATTGGATAGCGCAGAAAACTTGCACATATAGCATTAGGAGCGATAATTATTTTTACAGATCATCGAATATAATTAAGGTCGCTATCAAATTCGAATAAAACTACATTGAGTGAGGCAAGTACCTGCAGTTAGACAGACGAACTTGAGTTAACCTAAAATCGAAATGGGATTAGTTCAACTTCCGTTTGATTAAGCACAATTAAGCTGAAATTAATGCCATGCCACTTCAGGACACGTTTGTATCTAAAACTTGTGGTAAAAGTTCAAAAGTCACACCCGCAAGAGTTCCCGCCGGCGGGCCGCATCGATAACCACAGGAATAAGGGAATAAGAAATCGAACATTCGCTTTGACATTGACACTCATGACAGATGAAGGGTGTGTTCGTAGATGTCTGCCTGCACATGAAGCATGCGTTGCAAGTCAATTTGTCAAAGTGACACACTAGATGATCCAGACGATAAATATTCAATTACTTAAGCACGAAGAAGCTTCTCTGCAGCAACAAACATTCCCCGTTGATGATGATTAATTGCGAGAGGAAGCAAACAATGCCCACCTCTCTAAGTAATCAAGGCTGTCAGGGGAAAGGTGAAAAAAAAACAACACAAGAACTTTAAGGATCCATTACGGCCTGAATTTCAGTTTTGTTTTGCGTTCCCCCGCCCAATCTTTGAGCACAGGGGAGACATGGTAATATTCGTGCATATAAACGTAATAAATCCTAATTAGTTTTGACAGTGGAAATCATAAATCCTGGTCCTGAGCTCCTGCCAGACGGTATCAGCTGCATGCTCGTATTTTCATTTCCAACAGTGAGCCAGCAGAAGGCGACGACTGCTGAGAAATAAAGTAATTTGTCTCCATTGCGAAAAGAGATGAATATCTAGAGCTCTGCAAAATAGACGAGTAATTACGGAAAGTTTTACGCATGACCTGGTGTTGCTGAGGATTGATCAAATTTGCATACGATAGCTGAGGGTCTGTCTGTTAAAGTGCTTCGCTTAATTGCTTTACGGTCCTTTGAACCGTAAAGTGGTGCTGTTGCTGGCGGCCTCCGAAACTGACCGGGCCAAACGGTCTTATCATGTTTTTTTGCTTTTTTCTTGGTTTTGGTGTTTGGAAACTCGAAGATGAACAAGCTGGGTGATGGCACTCGTGGGAGCGATTTGAGTTGGCCAAGAATTAGTTTGCGAAGCGTCCGGATTTTCAATGAGAATTTGAAAAAGGATTTGCAGGGACATGTTCGAGGTGTTGAACTGATGAAGTGATTGCGTTGAAATAGCCGATAGACATCTTTCGAAGCGTTGTGTGTAAATGGACCATTTGTGAAAACATTTTAGAAGTTTTAAGGGGTTTATAGGCGCTCGTCAGGGATGCGATTTAATTGATAGCCTTGGGCACTGTTGAATGGTTATTTTCTCGGTGAAATTTTGTTTCATTTGGCATGCCCTTGAAGGATTGCGCATTTGAGTTTTTTCACATACAATGGAAGAGATTTCAAAAGATTTAATAACATGCTCCTGCGTTTTGGTTTCGTTTACTAAAGTCTAAAATCGTCAGATCAAAGACAGAAAAGACACTGGGTAGGTGAAAAAGTTGGAAGCCAATTTGGAAGCTTCAGTTTTGAAAATTATGCTACAGCAAATTTAAAGTCCATAGAAGTGAGTTCGGCGGCTGGCTTAAGTTTTTTGACATGATTGGACGAACACAGCGAGCTGTCAATGGGTTGGTTTCTGGGTTAGAAAAGGTCTGTCAACAAACGAGGGAAAACGAAGGACACACAACAGCGACGTTTCGGAGAGAACGTCACAATAGACAGACGTGGGATGTGGTTTTAAGTGAGCCCCTGCCTTACGGCTTATATCACGGGGTCCATTTTCCCAAGAGTCGTAGATAATGCAAGACTAGACGCCTTAGTTACCCAAGTATCATATGACATCATGGTATAACATGGATAGACAATCTTGGTATGATGTGAGGCCTTTCTAAGACCGCTCTCTGGGTCGGCTGAAATGCAACTCCACATTCCTCCAATCAGTAGGGTGAACAACCGGATTCAACCCATCAGCACGGTACACTAACCACGGCTCACAACGATACTCCCACAAGGAGGCCTACAGCTCAATCAGGCTGAAACCGAAGTTCCAGGGGCTCCTAACTTCCTTGGCACCAGAATATAGCATCTGGTCAAGCTCTCATTGCCAGTCAGGTTCCCTCAAAACCTGGGTCTCTTAGTCGCCATTCCGCCACCAAATGGATTTCGACTTCATCAGTGATTCCGTATACACTAATAATAGTGCTACGGGTGTGATTTTACATCCAGTGATTCTAAATCACATCATCTGGTCACAATGAACTTCCTCTATCTAGGCTCCGCAATGAATGAGGAGGGCAACTTGAGTACCGAAATCAAGCGCAAAATCGCTCTTGCCAACCGCTATGGGCTCAAGATGCAATCGACTACTAAAGTCCTCTTTCGAAGGACTTATAACATATTGGTCATCTCTGTTCTTCTCGTTATTTTCAAAGGGAAAAGTTCTTTATGCGATTTTTGTTCTGGATTTTAATCTGGATGAGAAGACTGACGACGAACTTGACAGGTCCCACTCTTAAGATCATCATCATCATTTTCTTTAACCCCTATGGTCCAATAAAAGGGTTCGCTGAGACCCCCTGGTTGCCATGGCGTGGTGGTAAGTGCGTCGACCGCCGCGCAGAAAGTCTAGGTCCGATTCCCGGACGGGACACCTCGAATTTTTCACTGCACCATTTCTTTAGAGTTGCTGACAACACTCAAAGAGTATCAATTGTCTATGAAAAGCTTCTCAAATCTCGCCGTTCGGAGTCGGCAAAAAACAGTAGGTCCCTTCTATTCGTGAGAGAACAGTATCACGCACAACACGAGTAGTTCTTGTAGAAGCTAGGTCCAGGTCCCTTGTGGGCTGTAGTGCCACTCAATTATTATTATTGAGACCCCTCCAGGCTGCTCGATTAACTGCCATCGACTCATCATTAACTATTCCCAAGCGCAATCAGGCGAGTTTATCGATTTGATTCATGCACCTCGACCTGGGTCTGTCGAGAGGTCGCCTATCTGATGGAATTGTATCTAAGGCATGCTTCGGAAGTCATGATGAAGGGGATATCCGTACCACGGGGACAAACCAACGAAATAAAGCCCTTTTCGTACGAAAATGTAGCTGCTGAACATAAACTTTGCCCCGACCGACATTCCTCTTAGGGCAACTAGTTAATATAGAGCGAATGGATAACACTGTTCCGGCCTGAAGGGTTTTGGAATTCGAGCTTATGGCACAAAGCCACGGAGGACGACCTCGTCTGAAACAGCACCAAAAGTGGAGAAGGACCTCAACCAACTTTGGGTGCGAAATTAAAGGCAGCTGGTAGGAGATATTGGTAATTGGAGAGTCAGACTGTTCCGCCCTAAATGACATAGCTATAGGCGGCGTAGTATCTGTAGACACTTGATTTAGTGCATGCCACCGCACCGTAGAGTTCGTCCTTGAATTTTCTCCTCCAGATGCCATCAACGCGAACAGAACCAAAAATCGACTGAAATTTCCTTTCGAAAACACCAAAAGCCTCCCCATTCGATCTGAGTACCATCGAAGTCTCATCCCAAAGTAAAACAGGAATAATCAAGAGTTTTGCTACTCAAGTGCCTCTTGAGCCGAAGGAAGCAGCAGTTGACAAGAATGATTTTACGCTTGAACTGTTGCTGACTCCATTTATTGAAAAGTCAAAGTGGATGGAGTTCAACTCGTTGGTTTTGCTGCCAATTGTGACGCTTTGTCCGCAACGTCAATAGTGTGCGCCATAATTTGCGAACTTGCTGGCAGCATATACCTCTGTATGCACTTCATTTGGCCCTATCAACTGATTGAGCCATTTTTGCCGCTTTGTTTCTGCGCCAGCAAACACTTCATTCGCGTAGGCCATCAGCTTGGAAGATTCTGCCACAAGTGTTGAATTTTAAGTTAAGAATGAACTTTCTAACGTGTGGGATGTAGGAAATGATGTCGCTGTGTCTAGAACCTTTGTTTTGATATGGTCTCAGTGAGTGACGTTCCTGACGAAGTAGAGAGAGTTCTTCTTGGTCATTATGTACAATTTGACAAGTTTGGCAGAAACACTAAATTTAGACATGACACTATAGCTCGATGCATGCTGCCATAAAACGCCCGAAATTGACAAATGTGAGTGATAAGTATCGATTGGCATTACTTGGGTCTTTTCAGGGATCTACCGCTAATCTGTGGTGGACTTCCTTTTGCTGATAAGGACCTATCAGATTTTAAAGAACTCTGTCAGGTTTTCATACAAAACAACTTCTTTTTTGTCCAAAAGTGTGTGACCTTTGAAATGGTTCTGGTAACGTATACATTAATAAATAATTGCTCCACAATGATTAAAAATCTTCCATTAAAACAAAGCCACATTGTTCATTAAACATTTCGTTATTTCACAATTATCCCGACAGCCATTTTGAGCCGCGATGCAATGGAAAGTTCTGATTTCAAAAATCCAATTTCAGGATCAGTAGCGATCTCATCCAGTTACGTGCCATCTCTTCATTAAGGCGATACTATCTCCGAAAGTAAAAGTTCCAACATTCCTGACATTCGAGCAATAAATTTCCAGCTAAAATTGATTTTATGCAACAGAAATCTGTGCCAGCGCACGTGATGATGATTTAATGCATTTTGCGCAACAATTTTCACATAAATCCACTTACTCCCAGCGCCTGGGAACACAAAGCGATGTTTTATTAAATTGCAGTCCGGCACAGGATACTCTCGTCCCGCGTGTATCCATATGTATGGAGTGCGAGATTGTTGCCGTTAGGAATGGGGAGGGGGGGGGGGGGGTGGATATATATGTACATTCAACATTCTACGCCTCGCCTGACGTTTAAACACTCGGGTTTCACCAAATTGATTGCGATTTTTTGCACTCCGACATGTTGGCAGCTTAATTTATCACATTCGCCTTCCTCACACATGTGTGCGTTGTGCCACCGCCACCGCTGGGGGAAATGGCGGTGGGCGCAGTGGAGCCAATGTCCGCCCTCTTTGCAGTACGTGCGTTTCGGCTCCACCTTTTGCGTTTGCACAAAACTAGTTCTATGCAATTATTGCAGGAGAGCGGGAAAGGGTGGAAACGCCGCCATGCCGAAATAGAGAGCGAGCGTGTGTGTGTATGGAGGGCAATTTTTTTTTTAGAATAAATGCTTCTTGCATGAACGCATTTTTCCAGTTGACCTTTGATGTGGTCCCTTGCCAACGGGAAACATGGAAAGTATTGCGGAAAAAGAACGGACCATTTCCATAGTTCTCCACATACGAGGGCTTTATTAAATCAACGACGACGACGCCGACTGCGGTTGGCGTGGGGTTTGTGTGTTGAATGCCAAGCGAATTGAATGGGGAGGCCGACAGATAGAGAAAAAACCAAATTTTATCCGTTTCCAAGTGACTTGTGCGAAGAAGCGAGGTCAATTGCAAACCGAAAATTGCTGAATAATAAACCATTTCTGGGGGAGGACGCGCCGGGTTTTTGGGGGAATAAAATATGCACGTCCGTGCCGTACCGCTGAATGAGAAAGAAACGGTGCAGAGGAGGAGGAGGAAAATCCCTTTGAGTGCCAGTCAACTGTGCGCACGGGAACATATAATTGCAACAGGGGCAGACACTGGTTCCTGCCACTTGAGTTAATCTCACAAGGATTTCGAATCGTGCCCCAGATAGACGGCAGTGTTGAAGTAGATTTTTTGCAATCTCACTCCTACTCCTCGGCTTTTAAAATCTATGCAAATGTTCTTTGAACTCAATTACATTTCGAAATACATGCGGCAGTGGTGAGGTTTGCGCTGGGAGTGGGCGGCAACGCTCTGATTTGATATGGCAATCCAGCCTCAGCCGTAGTCATAACGTGAAATGTCTCCTTTCAAGCCGGCGTCAATTACGTATTCAACAGGAAGCCCCTGTTTTGCGAACACACGCACATCCGCACTTTCTCACTCACTTTCAATCCGTTTCATAATTTAACAATTCATGCTGCCGTTGCCAACCGGTGCGGTGGTTTGGCGGCGGAAGTGATGAGACGAGGTGCGGATCGGGACGGGGGAAAGTGAATGGGTTTTTGGCACCACCAGAAGGGCACATTAAATCCCAGCGAAAATCGATGAAAACCATTTGTGCAGTGCTTTCGTAAGGCTGCCTCCCCTGGGGTTACGCTCGCCTTACAAATCATGTACTTTAATGGAATCATATCTGCCTCATCGGCGGACCTCGATGGTGTGCTGAAAATGGTTGAAAATGGCTGAAACGAGCGCACTTGCCGGGACCCATGTGCAGTGCAACAGATGAGAAGGTCAGGGAGGGGGGTGTCGTTTTGCGCCCATTTCGTTTTAAATTCGACATGATGACATGGCTCCTGCGCCAGGGAAGTGATAAAATCTTGCTTCCAATTGTCGGTCTTACGACGTTTTTTAACGTGTGATTTATGAGCTAGTGCGCACACAAAAAATAAAATGAAACGACAGCCACGACGACGACGACGACAGGGACGGAGTTGGTGGTGTCGTAATAAATAAAATCCGCCTGCGAAAAGGATTAATGACCCGACGTAGCAGGGCTTTTATTTTTTCTTCATTCCCTAATTTGACGTAAATGGGGCCGAACACAGTGTACCCATCCGGCTGTAAGCGGAGTGAGGTGAACTCGCGTTTGATTTATTCCATGTCTTACATCCACTTAGGGGAGGGGACGTTTGTGAAGCTAACCTTTTGACATTGATTCCCGCCCACGGTTTTGTAACGACCACGGGCGGGAACTGACGGATATCGTCAATCTTTAATCGTTAATCGTGGAGATTAGCTGAAACATTCGGTCTGAGGGTGGCCCTCTTTTCGAATACGATTCTGGCAATTAGTTTGGGCGGGCGTACACCTGGTAAGTGTAAGACTGACTGAAACAAATTGCGTTATAATTTCCCTAAGGGGGGGCAAGTGCTCCCATAGATTTGATTTGTTGCTGGAGATAAGGTCGACATTTTGTACATTATAATTTGCCATTTATTTTGATATTAGAAGTAGTAGGTAGTTGGCGCAAGGCGTCTTAAGTTTTGGAAAAAAGTTGATTACCACCACGAAGGTTAAGTGATTGTAATTCTCTTGGGTGGAACTGACAGATGAGTGATGAACTTTGTACAGAGCTTACAAGGGAAGACCAAATATATAGAATGCATGCATTTGTCACCACACCATGTCTGGTGGCTGTATGCACAAGTGGGCAGGCGGCGTTGGACTTGATTTATGACTAGTGTACCAGGAATGGGCGTTAACTTAATCCTCTTAAAACAGAGATTGTTCCCTTCACGATGAGGAGGAATCTGACTGTTTTGATTCAACTAGTACTTAAAGGTGGCATCTCTCCATACCCCGATGAAACTAAATATCTGAGTGTTGTCCAGTCCAGTCAGTTCTTTGGAAAAAACAAAACACATTGAAACCAAAACTTTCTAGGCACTGCCAGTTTGCGGACAGTTTAAGAGAGTTTTTAATAAACTTGGGGTCTAACGCCAAAATCACCTCTTCTTTTCTATGCATCAGTCTTTTGGTGGAATAATCTTTCACGCGAGTACGTTACTACTGCTTTTACTGTAAGTTTCAATAAGCAGTTTGTCTTGGCTGAACAGGAGCTTTCCTTAGCACGCCTGGCTCTGCTCTTGATGCATTGCTTCCTTCGCTCCGCATCATAGGAAACACTATCAATCCCATCTTCCGACTAAAAAGAAATTGTCTTTGGTTTAACTTGCAACGGAGCTTCGATGACCTCGCGCACCGCATCTCCTATTACACGGGTCGCATGGACACGCCGTCTGATGCGGGGACACCAACCATCCAGTTGTTTCGTTCATACAATCTAAACTTTTCCTGCGCCATTAACTGGCTCTGGGCAGAAACTCAGCAGGAAGGGAATGTACTCGGATTTTGACGAACCGCTCCAAGACGATGAATGGATCTGTAGCTAAGGCCTTCTAGGAAAACGATAACATTAGACTTCCCACCTCTTTAGTTAATTTCGGTCGTCCAAGTCGAAACTTTTGGGATGCTTCACCTTCGCTAAGCACTTAAGTGTGCTTGGGCCCAGTGACGATACCCTATACGTCGCCTGTAGAGGAAGTACAGACACTGAAGATCATTTTCTCTGTCAATGTGCCGCCCTTGCTTGAAACAGCTGGTGGCTGTTTGGTACGGATTTGGTTGGAACTGAACTAAGCTGGAACTAAGCACTCTATTACAAAAGCGCTTGATGTTTCTGCTACGGAAGATCAAGTAGTTTCATGGAATGTAGGCTGAACCATATTGTTCACAAAGCACTCGACCTCACATATTCCGGTTGATTCTTCATGCCCGAACGGTTTGTTTGTTCTACGCGAGTTAAGAGCCCCGATTGGGATAGAGAAATGAACGCGCAATAAAACGACGTTCATCGCAAATCTATAATTAGAACAGATCGAAACGAATCCATAGAAAAAACATGGCGGACGACGGTAGCCAAGTAGGTGTAGGAGCGACCAACGAATCTAAAAACCAGGGACTAGAATCAGATTGTGAGTCGAAAAGAAAGAGGAAAAGTGAGAGAGAGAGAGAAAGCTAGGTGCAGAAAATGGTTATTGATTGAATTTTGGAAGTTAAATAAAAATGGAGACCGAGTTGGCATGTCATCTCATACGTCGGAAGCTATAGGTTCACATTCTGAACTTAATTTTTATTTCACATTACATTCCCTATGAGGGAACAAACATATACCACGTACAAAGCGACTAGTTACTAAAGAAGATGGGCCCCGTTTTTTTACGGACTATAGCGCCATTTTATATATATATTTTTTTTCACAATTATCCGGAAGACACTATCGGCGCGAGAATGGGGTGCACTGTGAAATTTTGTTGCTAAATAGTAGTAAGGACAGTAAAACCTCTGACAGAATGATTCACTCAATGAATGGATAAGAATTGCATCTCCTCTTAGACGTGCTTAAAGCAATATCAGAACTCAAGTCAAACAAAGCCGATAAAGCCGACAAACCATCCGCCAAGCGCTGAGTTATTCTTGACAATAGTTGTTTGCGCTCAAGAAAAAGAGTTTGCATCAAATTTCAAATCTCTTACTCTTGCTCTACGGTGTAGATATGTTGGCCATAAAGAATGAATTTGGAAGCCGCATCTGGCATCCCTACGGTCGATACTGGATACTTCCTTCGAAAAATTGGAAACTGACAGGAGAAACGTCACTTGATGGGAGCAAGTAAAGGGCGCATTAGAATGCTCACTCGAATGATAATGAATGCACGCAACCTATTCCCATTCGCACCTAAAAATCATTCAAATGGAATTATTATTACTTCTCATGGCAAACCACATTCGAATGTTAGAAGATTCATTCATTTTCAGAACGTCTTCATTTATCCCAAAAATAAAGATAGCCCGTGAGAGGGTTATCACAAAATGTTGGCTTATATCTGCGGACATTTCGGGAGCGTTTACCAGGAAGGTGTGAAAGAAACAGAGGAACATCTACCCAGCCCTTTCCAGGACTAAATACAAAACGTTAGGTAAGCACTTCATCAATTCATTAAACAAATCTGGTGGCCTTGCATCCTCGTACATTATTCCAATTTGCCCACGCAACATCAACGCCAACGTCAATAGTTAGGTTTATTCAGTGCTGTGAAAGTTCACTACCTGTACGGTTTTTTTAAGACTCACTCCGCACCCTTTACCGAATCTATTTGTTAACATGATTGTCGGCAGAGGGTAAGTGCAATTCGTTGACTCCTATGTGAGAAGAATGACTTCGAATCTCGAACTGGACTCTGGCTTATTTTGCACTCTTTTATGGTTCGAGCAATCTTGACTCAGTAATTGTTTTTTAAAATAGCTTAAATCCAAGTAGAACTCAAACGAAAAATACGTCAAAGGAATGGAAGTGGGCAGGGCACCCTTGGCATTGAGGTTGTCATTGGTGTTGGATGCATTATCGTCAACTTACTCCTTTGTTTGCTGAGTATTCTTCATACATTTCTACTCAATGGGTTCAGTAGCCAAAAATTGATTGCACAATATCACCAATGATCCGGAATATTATTGTATATTAGACTTACATTTATTTACATAAGCGTAAGGGAAACATATTGGTCGCCTTGACGGACGGGAATGTTGGTCAGGTCAAAACAGAAAATCTGGGGTAAGAATGAATGTACACGACACCGACACACGATGTCGATAGTCCGTGCAATGTATACACTCCTGCTTTAGAACAATTTCAGTCCTGCTGTCTTACAAGACTGGCGCTCGGAAAGATACTTCTTGTTTGTGCAGGGAACTTTCCTACGCAGGAAAGAATGAGAGGGACATTATTTTTAGCCAGAAAATGTCCATGGTCAGGCAGACTGTTTTGGTTATGATCTCAAAATGGGCCCAAGTAACCGTAGTGCAGCCCAGTTTGCGTAGTGAATAAGGCCGTAGACTTACTCGCTGAAAGTACTCAAATCCGATCCCGGGACTGAAAATCTCCCATTTTACTTGCGGCACCACCTATTTGGTGTTGCTGACAAGAGAATAAATTGTCTATGAGAAGAAGAAAAAGGTTCCATTCAGAGTTAGCAAATAAACTCAAGGTGCCCTCTAATTGTGATAGCAAGCACAACACAAATAGTTGTTAAAGAAACTAGACTTTGGTACCTTGAGTGTCTGTAGTGTCACCCAAATTAAACGTTTTTAAGATAGTTTCTGAATTTCAACTGAGTCATGAAATATGTTAGCTTTTAGGTCTGCAGTAGCTGGTGGCATTTTTTACAAACCCCTGGGACAAAGGGAAATTCCAAACGAACAGTCTGACGGGGAGCACCAAGATTTCGGTGATCAACTTACGTCAACTCCACGTGAGATTGTGCTTGATGCAGAATTTTCAATGTGACATGGAAAGCATTGACGTATTAACAAAGACTATGTTTCTTTTTTCAAATATAAATATAAATGTCTTCCGTTCTTCAACTTTACCTTACACAGTAAATACGAGTAAGTTTCACCAGAATTTCAATGGATTTCACCTTGAGCAGCTCGCGTTCGTAATCAACTGCTAGCAACAACCTGTATGCATTGTTCTTGTTGAATCTAATCTTGAATTAGTATAGATGACGTAATTTGACATCACATCTCCTATCAAGAAGTGCATTGCCCAGTTCATTTTTCCTTTTGCTAAACTTTAAGTGTCTACTCTACTACTTGAGTAAGCAAAAAGGAACTTTTTTTTGTCAACTCACACCATGCCCCGTAACGTCAATAGGCAAAAGGCAAAATGTCGTCAATCAATGCTCTTGGTCAGTCATTCATGTTTCTTTTTTTTCATAGAGGGATTCCGGATAATGATGATTGCTTTAATCAGTGACAACTGATGTGTTTCCTCCTTCAACTGAATTGCCTTAGATTGAAAGAGCTGCGGTTTGTTTCCCAAGGACATGTCACACAATGTACAACATAATCAATTTCCGTATGCTGTTTTGACAACCAAGTGATACACTCACTACTCAATGAAAATAAACATTCACAAGTTTACTGCTCTTGTACGATTAAACATGACGTGAGTTACACTAATACAACAAAGCACTAGGACCTGCCTAGAGCGACATGATATGTAAGCAAACTTAAACGTAGAGTGGGAAACTTGTTCCTTAATCACAACTTAAGGGTGTACTTTGTAAGTTTCTGTAGTTTCAAGAAACAATTAAGCATTACAAATCAAGCTTTAGTACAAATTATCTTAGTAAAGACGAAAGTAAATACCAAACCCGATTTTTTTGATTTGCACAAGTCTGGATAATATAGGGTGAACACTGGTTTAAACAGCTGACGCCCGTTTCGTGTTTTGTTTCACTGTCAAACATCTACAGTTTGGTCTATAATTTAACCATGTATCGTCTTACAAACGAACAACGCTTGCAAATTATTGAATTTTATTATCAAAATGCGTGCTCTGTTAAGAAAGTTCATCGCGTGCTTCTTCCGTTTTATGGTCAGAAGCTCATTTTTGGCTCAATGGGTACGTAATAAGCAGAATTGTCGATTTTGGAGTGAATATCAGCCAGACGCATTGCAAGAGCTACCAACGCATCCAGAAAAAGTCACAGTTTGGTTCAGTTTATGGGCTGGTGGCATAATTGCACCGTACTTCTTCAAAGAATCGTAACGTAACTGTGAATGGTGAGCGCTACCCTGAGATGATATCCAACTTGTTTTTTCCCCAAATGCAAGAGCTTGACCTGCATGGCATGTGGTTTCAATAAGACCGTGCCACATGCCACACAGCACGCGCAACAATGGACTTATTGAGAGGCGAGTTCGGTGAACATTTTACGAATATTTCACATTCGGGACCGGTCAATTGGCCGCCTAGATTATTTTTTGTGGAGCTATGTTAAAGCTCATGTCTATACAGCAAGTCCGCTTCAATTGACGTCTTTGAAGACAACATTGAAGCATTTATTCGTGAGATACCGGCCCAAATGTTGGAAAGAGTATGCCAAAATTGGACTAAGCGGATGGACCATTTGAGGCGCAGTCAAGGTCAACATTTGCATGAAATAACCTTCAAACATTAAATTATATGGATCGTACTATCGATTCAAATAAAGATAACTTTAAGTTGACAACACTATTTTCACTGGCGGCCATTTTGTCAGTGATTTATTTTTTGTTTGATTCGTCATTTCAACATAACAACGTTTCAAATATGTGCAAATTCGTCCCAAAACAGGATTGCTGTGGAGAAGTAACTTTTGGTTAAAAGTCAATAAACAAAATTTTCACAGTTTGAGTGACGATAAACCTCAAGTGTATCTTGAGACACCGTTACATTTACAAAAACTGTCAGTTTGCCTGTGCTCTATGGTCTGGAGGAATAATTGGTCCGTTCTTCCTTGGAAACGATGCTGGACAGAAGGTTACAGTCAATGGTAACAGCTATACAGCCATGATTACCGACTCTTTTCATTCATCAGTTAAAGAATCATGATGTGCAGAAGCTGATGCTTCAGCAAGACAGCGTAATACGTCACATAGCGTGCCTCTATTATCGCCTGTCCAAGACCTAATTCGAACTCGGTCGGGGCGGAGAGTAATTATGTATATCTGCAGTTTAAAAAGTGGTTTATTCCAGAAAATTCCTTTCTCGCTGAGTTATGGTGAAGAATATGAAAAAAAATATGATGCATCTCGAGAGCTGATTTGGGATCTTCCACACAGAAGGTGTGAACCAACTACGCCAAACGATCCAAGTCAAGGGAAAAGGGAGCGCCATAAACTTTACAATGTATCTATCAGGAGAAGGTTCAAAAAGTGCCCTTGGAAACACATTCATAATCCGAAATCGTGTCTCAGAGTCAAACATTCCCCCAAATGACCACAATCGTCGAATACCAGTAATTACTTTTAAATCAGTGTCTGATCGAAATCCACTGAGGTTATCAGACAAACTAATTACGTTCACTGACATGAATGACATTCAGAAAACTCAATTACTACTAATAGCATCACCCTTCCTCATGCTGCTTCCCTCATTTGAATTATCACAGTGACATTTGGAATCCACCCGCACCATTAACGCCCACGGCACTGATGCCAAAATGCAATTATCATAACACTAAGCACCACGAAAAACCCATTTTCCCCTTCCTCCCTTTCCAGACCCAACATTTAAGTGCCTGATGATTCGCATCCCCTGACGACTGTCAGACAGCATCATCGAACAACATTGTCAAATGTGTTCCACACTGGCTACGTGCCGTTGAAAAATGATCCTTATGACAAGTAATGGGTTAAGCAGACGAGCGTCGCACGAGGGGATTCTCATTCTCACATACTCGCCCTCAACATTCATATCCGAATCCATTCTTGTTTAAAATGCCTGTAAATGGCATCGCATATGAGATACGTTACTGCAATCGAGGCACACCAGGGCACGTACTCAGCTTGTGACGCTTGCACGTGTGCACTGCTGATTTAGTTCTTTGTGCTTGCAAACTTTCGCAAAATTGTTTCGTGCATTTAGATGAGTTTTAAACTAGATAAGGAATATCCAAGTTATTCCAGGCAATAAATATATGAGATACCCCCCAACCGAGGGCAACTTTATGCATATTAATGCCTGACAGCTGGCAGAAGGCAAAAAGGTCACCGTCGGAAGGAAGGAACTCCATCTTGTTATGGGAAAACAAAAAAAAAACGTACTTTTGTAGGAAACAAAAGAAAAGAACAACAACGCGAAGACCTTGCAGTTTCAGGAGAAGGACGTCTGAGGAATAATTGTGCCAACACCGACAGACAATCAAGAGGAACTTTAACAAGGGTACGGTTCGCCTTTGTCGGAAAGTCGAGTGTTTGACTTATTAGATGAGAGATTTAGAGCTCCATCCGACAGGCTGAAAGTTGGTGAGGTTACCGTTTTTAAGGTACGCCCAGGAAGTCGCTCTTTTGCATGAGCAATGATGGTTTTGTTTTCGGATACGCTGATTGGAAACAAGCGTCGATTGATTTCGAAAGAGATGAAAATGAACTGCAAGCAAATATTCGGTCCACGCACAAAACAAAATAAAAATGCTGATTCTATAACAAACAAATACATCAGGAAACATAGTTAATATTCAGCTCAGTTCGCTCTAAGCTGAAGGGTATTTGCCGGCGAAATGAATGAGAATTGAATAAAAGGACGAGTCGCAGACGAAGTCAGTGTGAGGGAGATTGTTGTCTGGGTGTTTTAAAGGTCTACAGAGTTGTGCATTCTATTTCCTCCTCTCTCGTTGTGGAGCTTCTTTAAGAGAAGATTTGCTACTGATAGTTCGATTCCGAATGTTTTTTTTCAGGTTTAGCCATAGATGTTTAATGGGGTTGATGTCGGGTGACTGTGGAGGAGTTTTGAGCTGCGAGCGAGCATTGAAAAGCAGCCACATTTTGACATTGTGAGCAGTGTGCTTTTGGTCGTTGTCTTGTTGAAAGACATAATTTAACCCTAGACTCATTTTCGTGGCGCTTTGTTGCAAGTTTCTTTTAAGGATGTCGAGGTAGTCATATTGGTTAATTTTGTAGTTAAAGAACGCCTTTTGACCGACGCCCTTCGCAAACATATACCCCCACATTCGCCATGTTTCACCGTCGCTTGAAGATTAGTTTCTTTTCAGCTCAGTATTTATTTTTCGCCAAGCCCTTTGCTTCCCGTCATTGTCCAACAAGTTAAACATGCTTTAGTCACTAAAAGTAGCAGTGTTTCAAAAGTCTGGAGTTTTGTTAACATACTCTTTGGCGAATGCGAATCCTTTTGCTTTGCTAACTTTGAAAACAAAGGGTTTGCGATGTGCAACTCTGCCCTTAAGGTGGTTTGACCTTAAAACCCGACTTACTGTTTCAACAGAGAGCGGTTTTTTTGTGATGCCAGACATTTCTGCGGTCAGTAATTTTACTGGTGTCTCAGGATTTTTCTTGATTTTCTTGACAATATGTCTGTCATTTATTCTCCAAAAATATTTCTCTTCGACCCCTCCTTTTCTTATTTTCTAAACAGCCCTAATTTTTAAACTGATGAACAACATTCCCAACTACTGTATATGATCCTCCGACAAGTTCACCAGTCTCTCGGTACGATTTGCCTTCGAAAACTAAATTTAAAGTAAGCTTTTACTCTTCTATAGAAGTTTCCGATTTCTAACGTCCCATTTTGCTCTTTTTTTCGTTTTTTTTTTCTTGTTTTATTTTCTCATAAATATCCTCTAACCTTCTACTTGTTACCTTAACTCAATTATATATGTACCTCTCTATGGTTAAAATCTAATTAAATTGAGTTAAAAAAAACCTGACAAATGAACATGACTGACATGAATCATGACTGACTGTTCAGCCAAACGAAAAGGAAACAATAAACTTGTTTATCTTATCTAGATTTGCAATCTCTCCATTGACGTCACACACTTATAAAGCGAAAAAAAAATGTATTTTTTTTCGTGAGTTTAGCACACATGGATTATTCTACTCCAGCTAAGAAGGTCTTCGAATCGCAGACTCGCGGTTTGAGAAGGAGAAGTAGACCGAACCTCTGGTATAGAGACCAAGTGATTACAAACGCTAGAAGCTTAGTTTTGACAACTGAAAGCAGCGTGCCCAGGACCGCCGCAAATAGAAGGCAGCTATAACTGAACTAAAGTTCAGAGTCGCTGGCCTGATAAGGAAGTAAGATATTTCTACCCTGCTATGTATACACACACTCAATAAATGGTATAATGAGTAGGGAATGTATTTGAATGAGAAATCTAATTCTTTGATGTTTTCCACTTTTTTTAGTCACACTTCACTTTAATTCGCTCTTTATAAAGTATTCTGATAGACTTGAAATTTTACCAAAAACTTAACACCTTAAATGTAAGACTGTTGTTAAGCCAATACCTATCATCATTATAGCCTTAAGTTTTGGAACCTCTGAAATTCTGTTAATGACGTAACTTCGCTTCTTCTCCTTATCATTCTTACTTCACCAGACTTTTTTGCTGCTTTTCCACTACAATTCAATTCAATACTGTTCAATTTTTCTTTATTGAACAAAAATATTTACAATTTAAACATTTTAAAGCTTTAGACTATAATGAATGTATGTAGGTGTCGGCTCAACAACAGGGGCCGACGGGTGAACAATTGTCTTACACAGTTTTTGAATTATTCACAATTTAGCGATGTTGTGTCCTAACATCGGGGACCGTGTGTAGATGCTGTTTCTTTGTGGTATGGGGTTGTTTGTACTAGCTTCGTGGTAGCACGGCTCCGTAGATGTCGGGGACAAATCTCTGAGTTTAACATGTTGTATGCGTTGAGAAATCGTTGTTTGGGAGCTCAAGTTAAAAATTGTATTTTCCAATTTCTCCTCACTGCTTCTTGAAAAGTTGCAACAAGAACTGTCTTATAGACCTTATTCTTGCCAAGTTTCACCGTCGTTTCATCCGATCCTTGTAAAAAGTAAAACATATGCAGTTGCGTAGTATCTTCATTTCGAAGATCGATAGTGTCTCCATGGTGGTCTTGGAGATACTGCATCATACAGGAAAGCCAAACGCTATTATGGGTCGTATGAGCTTCGTGTAAAGTGCCAGTTTCGTTTTCTCTTCAAGTTCGTTCTCTTGTCGTATTGATGGGTAGATGTGATGGGAATCACAACTGCCCTTTTGAGGGGTCACTTTGAAGTGAGGATTAAACTTCAGCCTCTCAGTGAAGTTCACTGCAAGATATTTCGCATTGTTCCTTGTTGATTGTGCTGTCCCGTTGGGTAGCATTATCTTGATACTCCGGCATTTTCCGGCTGTTCGGGAACCTCGTCTGGTTGGTCTCTGAAGGCACATGAGGATTGATTTGTTAATGTTGATCCGGATGCTACACTTCTGGGAGTATAAGTAGAACTTCTCCATTTGTTGTTCGATCCTCCGCGCTGCTATCTGCTGTGACAGCGATGTTGGGTATATTAACGAATCATCCGCAAGCAGGTATCAATTAACAGATGGAGACAATGGCTGTTGGTCTGCGGTGAACAGTCGCGATCGCTGTGCAACACATGCCTGGATGTTCCTTGTTCTTGATTTACTTCCTTCTATTTTTAAATAGAATCTCCTGGCGTGAAGAAAACTATGGATGATCGCGATGAGGTAAGACGGAATCTCATTAATTTGAGTTTGAAAATTATTCCCTCTCTCCAAACTCTGGCAAAGGTCTTCTTGATATCCAAGAAGCAGGGCACGGTGACTTGGTGATTGTTTTTTTTTTTATTTTTTTCAGAAACCAATTGCGGTGGAGGTTTACATCCGCACGGCTTGTTCTCACTCATCGCTATGGAAGGTTAAGAAAAGGTTATCAAATATCGTCCTGCGGTTGGTTTGAGTACTTGAATACAACACGATATTACGTGTTCGCGATGAGAAGGAAATTTGTTCTTGAAGAAGTTAGAGTGATAGAGAAACTCAGTGTTTATGTACTAAACGATTGAATGCTATGTGCAGATCACTGACCGAGACTAATCCAGATGCGATTCGTGGCCTTAAGCATTTTTTTCAGAATTCTAGAATTTTCTTTATTGCACAAAAATATTTACAGTTTGAGTGTTTTCAAAGCTTTGGATTCAACAATCACTTCCCGACGGATGAATAGTTGCCTTACATGATCTTTAAATTTGTACATGTGAATAATTTACAATTTATCGGGGTTTTCAGATCCGTGCATCGATGGCATTCCTTTGTGTTGGACTTTAGCATTGGGTTTGCCAAAGATTTTCAAAAACATTGCACTCAACACAACGAATATCATAGTGTCAATTATATTTTGTCGATGGAGTGCCGTCTCTTATATTCGTAGTTGACGTTTAAGTGTGTTCTTGTTCACTCGAACTCCGCGCTGCCTTGTCAAGCAGCACAACGTCGCGACCACCCCACTTTGAAGCTGAGATGACGCGGTTTATTGCAAGTTTTTGAGCTAATTCCTTAACAAACTATTGACTCAGCCATTATAGTGAAACATAAGTGCATGCATTTTCTGGGGCTTTTGTGGCACAAATTTCTGCGATAAGGATTGTGCCATGCCAAATGCCTGGCCTGTGAATAATGATATCATGATAATACACATGCACAGGAAAATGTTATCTTCAGACCATTTTATAAGAGTTTGTTTGCCATCATGTTTGTGAGTGTTACAATTAGTCTTCGTCATTGCATTTTTTTTGTTTTTGCTTTTGAATTTATGTATAGAAACTCTTGATTAGTGCCTAGCTAACTGAGAGGGATCGCCCTTACTTATGAAATAAATATGTGAATAGAAAGTGATACCACTTCTTTTGAGAATTGCCTTAAGCGACCTACGCCTCATAACGCTTGTAAAAGTCATTCTCGGGAAATGATAAAATTGTCATAGTGTTTAGCTTGGAATGAAAATTATCGACAGATGTGTTGGGGAGTGTGATGAAATACTGAACATTTTTGTGGACTTCGTTGGTGTAATGGGAAAAACTGATAGTGTGCAGGCTGTAGCGGGGGCTGATTGGATAAGAAATTACATTCTAGAAACGTCATTAGAAAACTGATAGTGTGCAGGCTAGGTTCACAATTTTTTTTCGAGTTCAGTGTTCATTTCATCTATATTTTGTTCCAACAAAAATTGCTTTTGGTTTTATGAAATTGAATAAAATACGGAAAGCTGATTGGTTTTTATTTTTTCAGAAGAAAGTTGTTGAATTGGAAGTCTTGAATGGGGGTCTTCTTTGCGGTATGCAATGAGCCGTTGCATATATATGTTCTTCCGCACTTGGTGTCAAATACCACGTCGAAACATCAATATTGTACTTGAAATACAAGCCCTACATTATTTTGATTATTGATTAATGATTGAAATTGCATAGAAAATATTAATAATTAAAGAAGTTAATTATGTAGCCCTTGGCAAAAAGAAAAGATATAGAATATTTATTACGAAAACAAGAAACTTTTCGAAGCGCTCTAAAAGTGGCGTAACTCTATCTCATTATTCCCGTGACGAAACCAAACCAAACTAATTCGAGAAAATATCATACGATTGATAGAGTGGCACTATAGTCCACAAGGGACCCGGGCTTAGTTTTTTCAGAAACACGAGTAGTGTTACACGTGCTATTGTTCTCTCACGAGTAGAGCAGACCTAAAGATTTTGCCCATAACGTATGGCGAGATTTGTGTACTTTTCATAGACAGTAAGTACTCTTTGAGTGCTTTCAGTGGTTCGAAAGAAGTGGTGAGGTGCAAAATTCGAGGTGATTAATCCGGGAATCGAACCTGAGACCTTCAGTATATTAGTCAACGCACTTGCCCACTACGACGCTACGACCAAAATATTAAAATACATAATTTGGCCCCCCTCTGCTATATTTAAATACATAATCATCGAATTTCGCCGACGAGTGAGCCAAGTCACAATAGCTTTGCATATTCAAGACAGAGGGGGTGGATGAAATTAGTCCCAAAGTAAGACGAAACAATTTCAATGGAAAAACACTTAAAAATATTGCAAAGGATAAAGAATATTGTTACGTATGCTCGCAACATAATGTACGTAGCATTTGCCAAGCACATCTGTTTTGATGACACTTGCTGTTTGCATAGATCCAACACCAAGTGTGCCAAGCGTATCCAAATGTTCTCTCCAACTTATCTCCGTTTTGGAGAAGCAGGTGGAGAGACCAATTGCTGTTCACTCGTACTTTGACTAGTAACCGGGATTGACGATATTACTAAGTAAGATATATAAAAATTGTTAAGAAGTGGAACACTGTTAAAATAAAGTAAGAAGTTGATAAACGAAAAACTAAATTGTGTTTTATTTTGTACTATCACAAAACTATATAAAGTTTTCCTCTCTTATCTTTTAAAACCGCCAAACACCTTCTTTAGGCCTTCTTTGTTAAATAGTGTCCGTTGCTAATATTATTAAAAATGACATCATGTCATCAACGTCGCATGTGAAAGTAACGTATGCAGAACATGACCTATGGACTGTGAAGGTTTTCTTTGGCGTCGATAATGAAACAGTTTCACCAGGCTTTGTATAATATTTGTTCTTCTTGGAGTAGTCGTACTATATCCACTTCTCATTTAACAAGCAGTTGCGAGGTGAAACATTTTTTGAAGCAAACGGAAATTGTTTACTGTATCACTTTTCAAAATTCCGACTTTGATTCAGTAAAGTCACCGATTTCTCATCTTTAAACTTTTTGGGCAGGCTTAGATGCTCTTTCTTCTTCAACAATAAATCACCACTGTTGAGGCGTCGAAACCACTCTCTGCATGCTTTATCGGTCTCAGCAGACTCATGATAAACTTCCTAAACTTTTAAACTTCGATGAGCTTCAACTGCACTATTCTTCTAATTAAAAAATTAAACCAAAACTTCCCCCAAATGCTGTTTATTTAAGATAAATCCGGATATTTTCAAAAAGGCAAAAAAAACTATGTTGTTGCTTAAAACAGACGCTGATGCACATATGTCATATATTTCCAATGATGTAGGTAACCACTTCCAAGATCAGTCACTAGTTGCAGGTGGCGCCATCTTATGAAATCGAACCCTTAACAAAATGATAGTAACTCAGCCCAATAGACCTGAGTCTGTTTGCCGTACGGACTGCGATTTCATTTCCTAAAAGATGTAGTTAAGGAAGAAAGAGGAGTATACAGTGGAACGTAGGGAGTCATTTTTCGTAAATTTTATATACATATACGCTGGCTCAAGCAAATTTGTAATAATCTGTCAAAACCAGGAATTACCTACAAAAAGCTGGCGGTATAGAACATAAATTCCTATAAGGATAACCACCAATCAAATGGGAGCCTGTGGGAGTTTTGTAGCTCCAAAAATTTACATTTATTAGGAACCGTATTTCATTTCACACTGCAATTGGATAAATCATAAAATTCACCGTCACCCCACACCATCGCTAGTATACCTCCCTCCATATGATCGGATTACAATCTCCAGTGAACCGAAGACAATATGTTCACATGTACACATTTACTCGCGGAATGAGTGTCGCTTACGCCAATTGCTGCGGAAAGGCACGGTAAACATTTACACATCAACGAATGTGTACATTTCAAAATTTCAACGTTACGATGCGTGTAAATTGAAGCTTAGAGCCTTTCAGTAACATACAACTTGATTCAGAAGAGCCGAAAGTCAACACTGAATTCAGCTGGCGTCCCCAGCAAAAGAACATATTTGGATAACCGAAAAATAGCCCCGATTCCCCACCCAATGCAAAACTTTGCGTAATTTATATTCATGCGTGTGCATATTAAAATTTAAAATTTTCGCAATTTTTTAATGGATAAAAGATAAACTAAATTATGAATTTCATCCACCTCCTTTGTGGTGGAATTTTAATTTTTCTCACTCACATAACGGTGATGGCGTTGAGAAAGCAAAAAAAGGGGAAAAACAAACGCTAGGAGTCAGGTGAAAAAAAAAACATAACTTTTGGCTCTACTCTCGATAAAATTATTTCACAGTGAGGATGAATTGAAAAAGTTTATAAAAAATGCAAAATAACTGCATAGTATAGTTGTTTTTTCATTGGTTGCAGTGAAATGTGTGCTGCACAAACCAATTACGGGCAAGTTGTTCGAATGACTTATATCCGACAAGAGGTGGTTTATTTGCTGCTAATTAACCATTAATCGAATTGCGTACCGTTATCTGTCATCAAATTGTGCAGACATCATCAATTTGCCCACAGATGATGGCTTCTTTTGTAAATTTTGCATACGTAATCCTTGACAGACAAGGATCACGGCAATGTGAGGCGCACTGTTTATGTGCCATTGACACAATGTTTGATGTTAACGTTTATGTCCCATAATCAGATGCCAGACTCGATTAGCTTTATTTTGATTGCAGCAAGCTCAAGCAAATCTGCCCTCTTAATTGCGTTTGCTCTCGCAACTTGACTAAATTTTCAGAAATTTCTGCGAAATTCAGTTAATGCTTTAATCTTCGAGCGAACCGCTCTCGCTTGCTCACACCAAACGTACCTTCGTCTATGTACACAGGGATGCTATGAGACGAATTTTATCCTGCTCGTAAATTATGTACACAACAGATGGAACATTTGATTACACATCCAGTTGACAGAAAGATGTCAGGTCAAGTGAGACACATTGTCATGTACTAAGGCCCGCACGCATTCATTCTTGAAAAACAAGAGTAACCGTCTAAATATTGTCACTTCCGTTGGCGCTTACAGCGTTGCGTTGAATTAATTTCAAATGGTGACGAGATATCTATTTTCTGCCTCTGTGCGAAGGATAATGAATTTCGAAAAACGTGCCCAACGCCCTGCACTTATCCAACATCTGGGCAAACTTTTCATTCATAGAATCGTTGCCGAAGCCTTTGTTGACGCGCACTTTACGACCGTGCTGGACTATAAAAAGTGTATTGAAATTAGGAACGATTGACCGTCCTTTTACGACTCGGATGTCACTTTCGTTTTATGAAAGTCGAATAAAAATTTCCCATTGGCGGAATGTCGGAAGGCATTCCGAATTTATCGACATTTTTTTTTGTGTACCCTATCCCTATAGGTTCGGCTTCTAGTTTGAACACAAAAAGTCGCGGCTATCGCTGGCGAAGAGATGATTTCGGAAGCATCTTTGTGTTGATGACACGCATTCCGATAAGAATCCAATAAATATCAGCAGTTTTTCAGCGAAATTCAAGGAGTGTCGTGCTCATTGCACCTAATGGGATCCCATATCCGGTATTTTGTTTTTGCATTTGTGACATGCCTAAATTAGCCATCGCCGTGTGAGGATATAGATGGTAAGGGTGAATAAAATGTAGATGAGAGCACATTAAAGACTGTTATTGTTGTGTTGTCTGCCTTTATACGAGGGTGGTCCGATTAGAACTTAGCCTATAGTAAAATAAAAACCTTGTCTCGATATAGTCATGCTGCAACTTCTTTTACCGAGTTCGCGTTTTTTGAGTTCTGCAAAGTAGGCTTTTGTGGTAATCCACACATTCGAATCAAATTTCTGCCTTGCGAGTGACATCTCAAGTTTCCAAACAAAATGCAGTCACACAGGGTCAAATCTGGGAATAACCGTTAAAGATGTACATAGATGAATTTAGCAATGGAAATCTGAGATGGTGCATTTTTTTGCTTTGGCAAGTGACACCCTTTTTCCTGCAATCCGGCCTCGAAACTGACAAATAATTGGGCATAGTAGAGTTCTGTCACAGTTTAGACCTTTACTATTAGGCCAATATGGTCTGTGGTCGCTGTGGCGTAGTGGTAAGTGCATCGACCGCGGCGTAGAAAGTCTGGGTTGGATTCTCGGACGGAACACCTTGCATTTTTTACGGCACCACCTCTTTCGAGTTGCTGACAACACTCTAAGAGTATGAATTTTCTATGGAAAGCTTCTCAAATCTCGCCGTTCAAAAAACTGTAGGTCCCTTCTACTCGTGAAGAACAGTAGCATGCACAACACGAGTAGTTGTTGTAGGAGCTAGGCCCTGGTCCGTTGTGGGCTGTAGTGCCCACAATTATTATTATTATTATTAAGTCAATATCGATTAGTCCTTATGAATCCCAGAAAATGGTGGCCATCACTTCCGTCCTATACGAAGAATGTTCGCCGGTTGAAATTTACTGTCTCGTCTGTTCCTTGTTTCCCAGTGTGTATCAGTGGAAAAATGTTTCGTCAACAGGACGGGTGCGGAAACTTTTTTTGAATTGCTTTGAAGTGGTATCCCAAAATGGTATCTCATGTCCAATACTTTATTCAAAATATCCCCAAAGCAATTGTTGAGATTTCTCAGCTTGTTGTCCGAAATGGGAAAATGCGGAACCCACCGAACCATGGAACAGACAGCTTTCTCACACATAATACTTCGTTCAGGATAGGACCGGTCTTTGAGATGTCTAGTGCCTCGGTTACCTCGTGCACTTTCAATCACCGTTTTGTCAGTAGGACATCGAGACTATTTGTCACGTTATCCTTCATAGAAGCCCTTTACTTGGCTTCTAAGCTGAAACTCGGTGAAATCAGTTTTCGACGGTCGCCTTTAACGAAAAAAATTCGCTGTACACACTATGCAAGCGGTGTTTGATTTTGTTTCGCGATTTCCCTTGCAAAAACAAGAATTGATCCACCGACCGATTTTTTCCTTATTTTTATTTTTTTTTTAAACACAGCCGATTGGATTCAAATTTTGACATTAGTCGTCTATGAAAGCATAGTCCACTATCTCTTGCGATAGAGGCGCCATCGAACGACGACACTAACAACTAATCGAACCAACCTTAAATTTTTTTCTTCTTTCCATAACTAAAGTCTTGGACTTAAGCCAACATGCCTCTCCAGCTAGTAAGACATCTCGCCGGCTGCCACCAGTTACCCACTTCAATTGAGTTGAGGTCCTTCTCCACTGGTGTACGCCATCTCAACCTAGAACCCTCATATTTGCCGTAGAAAAATTAGTCTTCTTCTGGGCCCCAACCAACAGGCTAGCACTTTATTAAGGCAGTAGCCTCCAATTTCTCACTCCAAGTTTTTTGACGTCCTTCTCCACTTGTGCGCATCATTGGTTCCGAGGGGGTCCAAAACCAATCAAACCCGACCTAGTCGCAGAGCTGTTCCCTCGAAGAGATCATTGATATTGTCGATGTTTCAGCAAAATACAGCAGAAAAGGTATCCACAAAGTCTTGAACAATGTACAACTTGGTCCTTCGAGAGGGCGCTCTACTACTAAATTGCCCTTGAGCCCAAAAAAAAACAGCGGTTGGCAAGAGTAATTCTGAGTTTAATCTCGGTGCTGATATTGTTCGGACTGTCTACTTGGGAGACCAAGTTGTAGAGCCTAATGTGAGATTACACCGTTGAACCCATCTCGGCCGCCTGCGCTTCGATACCAGCAAACGCTATAATTACTGATAGCGAACAGTACAGTTCGACCAATCCCGTCAATGTCGTTTGCATAACCAAGCAGTTGAACGAACTTTTGGAAGATCGTGCCTCTAGTGTTGGCTTGTAAGTTGAGCACGATCTTCTCAAGGATAATGTTGAAAAGTCACATGACAGCATGCCTCCTAGTGTTAAACCTTTTTTTTGACATTGAAGGTTTCGGTGAGTTCGTTACCAACCTTGACGGAGCAGGGAGAGTTCTCCATCGTCCGTGTGAATAACCTGATGAGTTTGGCAGGCTTGTCAAAACCAGGCATGGCACTGTATATCTCGTCTCTAAGCACGCTGTCATATGCAGCCTTAAAATCGACGATATTGGTGGGTGGCGGCCTACATCTCTTGTGTTTTTTCCACAATGTACTGTAGTGTGAAAACTTGGTCAATTGTGGGTTTCCCCGGTCTGAAAATGTTACAATGGGCACCTGCTAGGTTAGTTACAAATGGTTTCAAGCACTTTGGTTTGTGTTTGTGACCTGGCGTTGTCCTTACGGATCACACATCCTCTATTATTGGGTGAAGCTAGCCCCATCTGAGCGGTTATTTCCTTTAAACAGTCCAATTTCTGGCAATACAGTTTCGAATTAAGAGTTTCACCGCAGAACGAAATTTCATCAGGATTTGTTCAAAACCGTCTTTGTTTAACGTTATTCTTTGTCCTGGGATGCGCAAATGGAAATTCCGACCGTGATGTTCTTCGGCATCAACTTGGTGTGGTACAGATTCATTGAAATCTTCCCCTTATGCCTACTCTTGTTCAAGTTGCTTCAAATGTACTCTTATGCAATTTCAGTGTAATTCCTGTGCAAAACTCGACGATTTATATGATTTTACCCACATTTTCGACGCTGTGCTGTGATGTCGAAATTGACTGAAGTCGGTTCAATCGCTTGCCTTGTGTTTTCACCTTTATCGTAGAATAACTTTAAATTGTGATATATTCCGTTGATGTTCGTCTTCACAACACACAGCAACTTCAAGGGCCATTTGTTACAAAAGATACTTTTTACTCAAATGGTTTGCAATTTTTTTCTTAAATGTTTTATTACTCATATTCGTTTTGAAAAAATCTGTTAAACGACACGCACTTAAACACTGAGCATATAAAGTCATTCGTTATTACTTATGGCACCGCCAACGCCCAAATTGATAAAATCAATTCAGATCCATAATCCTTGACCTTCTCACGTAGCAAATTGAATTGCATTCAAGTGGAAATACGGTCGTCAAAAAATGCAGCACAACATTTGATGATCTCATATTTGTGTGTAATAATCATGGGAGTTTCCAAGAACGTGCCGTTTGAATTATTTTCCGTGTGTACTCGTAAAGTGGTTATTTTACACCAATAAACCCGAGCATGAAAGATTGCACACATCCCGATGTCATTAAGTTTGTAAGGTGTTGTCCTCATCCCCGGGTGTGTGCGAAGGGTAGAAGGATATGATGGAAGGTTTAGATTATGTATCTTTTTATGTACCTTTGATTGCAATTGGTTTTGAAGTAATAGTCAAAGTTCTCAATACGACACTCTAGTGAAAGTGACGCCATACAAAGTTTCTTTTGCAGTTTGATGCTTAGTCGTCGAAGCCCTCTTGATTTTATCTTAAGGCTGGTCTTGTAAGGGGCTTAAGTGGATTTCACGGAGGTAACAAAAATGATAGAGAGGGAGACAGTGTTTTTAATTTTTGTTAGGAGTAATCGATTTTACGTGATGTGTGGCAGAATTTTCCACTCCACGTTATGAATAATGACTCTGCAGTTTTATGTGATGGCCCCATTTATCAACAATCTGATAGGTCCCTCACAGTACGCTTTCAGGCCGGAATTTTTAAGAACGCCAAAACTGAAAATGGCGTTGTTTAACATATATTGCGACCTGACGGATGCGGTTTACTATGAGCTGTTAAAACCAGACGAAACTGTTAATGGGAAACGTTATCCACTACATCTAATGAGATTGAGTCGTGCATTGCGTGAAAAACAGCCAGAAACGACGTAGCTTTCAAAAAGTACCTGGAAGCTCTGAAATGGAAGGTCTTACCGCACCAGTCGTATTCTTCAGACCCTACTCCTTCCGGCTGCTGGTCTTTTCGTCGAATGCAAAACGATTTGGGGGCTCACCGTCGCGGGTTTTCTAATGAAATCTAAGAATGGCTCAATAGGGGAATTGATGCCAGAGAGAACTAATGTTTTAGAAATGTTATTTAAATTAAATTAAATTATCAGTACCGAAATCAAGCGCAGAATTACTCTTGCCAATCGCTGTTTCTTTGGGCTTAAGAGGCAATTGAGTAATAAAGCCCTCTCCCGAACGACCAAAGTGACTTTGTACAACACCTTGATGATCTCAGTCTTGCTTTACGGCGCAGAAATCTGGACGATACTAAAAGCGGATGAGGACTCTTCTTGGTCTCTTCGAGAGAAAAGATCTGCGTGCGATTTTTGATCCTGTTTGCGTTGATGGCATCTGGAGGAGAATATTCAACCACGAACTGTATGGGCTGTACGGTGGCATGAGCCTAGTCAAGCGCCTGCGGATACAACGCTAAAGGTGTCTAGGTCATGTAGAGCGTATGGACAACACTGCTCCGGGCCGAAGAGTCTTCGAATCCGAACTACAGGGACAACGCATCAGAGAACGTCCTAGACTGAGATGGCGCACACAAGTGGAAAAGGACCTCAACCAACTTGGAGTGCGCAATTGGAAGCAGCTGGCAAAAGATCGTGCTAGCTGGAGAGGCATGCTGGTTGAGGCCCAGGTCCACCCGGGACTGTAGCGCCATCCGAAGAAGAAGAAGAAGAAGATTTAAAAATAACCGAAGAGATTGGAAAAAGTAGTCGCTACCGACGGACAATACTTTGAGTGAGGTAATTTTTAAATTTTTTCAATAAAAGCAAATTTTTTTGAACACAAAAATTAATTTTAATTTGCACTCCCAAAAGTATCCTCCACAACACACAGATCTCACTCTCCCAATGAATCTTTTAGAAAGAGTTCTCGACCAGCATTCCCAGAGAGGTTGTGCCTACGTCGCTAGAAGACTCACTCTGTATATTTACGGATGGCACACAGATGGTCTATAATTTAACCATTTATTATCAAAATGCGTGCTCTGTTAAGAAAGTTCATCGCGCACTTCTTCCATTTTATGGCCAGAAGCTCATTTTTTACTCAATGGGTATGTAAATAAGCAGAATTGTCGATTTTGAAGTGAATATCAACCAGAAGCATTGCAAGAGCTACCAATGCATCCACAAAAAGTCACAGTTTGGAGCGGTTTATCGGCTGGTGGCATCATTGGACCGTACTTCTTCAAAGATGATGTGAATCGTAACGTAACTGTGAATGGTGAGCGTTACCGTGAGATGATGTCCAACTTTTTTTCCCAAAATGCAATAGCTTGACTTGCATGACATGCGGTTTCAACAAGACGGTGCCACATGACACACAGCACACGCACCAATGGACTTATTGAGGCGAGTTCGGTGAGCAGTTTATTTCACGTTTGGGACCAGTCAATTGGCCACCTAGATCGTGCGATTTAACGCCTTTAGACTATTTTTTGGGGGGCAATGTTTAAGCTCATGTCTATACAGACAAGCCCGCTTCAATTGACTCCTTTGAAGACAACATTGAAGCATTTATTCGTGAGATACCGTCCGAAGTGCTGGAAAGAGTGTGCCAAAATTGGACTAAGCGGATGAACCATTTGAGGCGCAGTTAAGGTCAACATTGGCATGAAATAATATTCAAACATTAAATTATATGGATCGTACTATCGATTTAAATAAATATCTAAATCATATTTCTGAATTTTATGTGTTTTTTTTCTGAAAAACTTTCCAATAGTTAAAAAAAAATCACCTTTTATCTTCATACTGCAGTATATTTAAGGGCCCTCAAACAAAGAGACATCAAAGAACATTTCTCACCTTTTCATAGAGCCAGGCAGGTTAACAAGAATCCCTGTCAGTGCTAAAGTCCAGTTCACAGACAGCTTCTTTGTGGCGCTTTCCGCATAGCCATCACAACCCCCGTTGTGCAATGAAGCATGGTATACAGTGATTGTTCCCAACAAGAGGTTTTGCATATTTTCACTCCGCTCAGTTAAATGGATAAAAGACTTATGACAACAATGTTCACAGTGGATCAATGATGAAACTAGTGGAGAAGCTGTTGTTCTTTGAAGTTCGAGTACATCGATGGTATAGAGACAAACAGGAAAGTCGATCCTCTGGAAGAATGCCAAGGTCCTTTCAGCAGACTTAAGGACAGACACCCATGCTCTTCGAAATCGTGCAGGTAACTACCACGGAGGAGAGCAACATGTCCAGCAGCAGCTTAACTGACACGACCAAGAGTAGAACGCGGAACAAACGTCCTCGTTTTCTCGAAACGATGCGCATTATCTTTTTATCGAACTTTTTGACGCCAGAGTCGAATTGAGAGCGTGGGAAAAATGGAAACAATTGCGTGGCACCACACTGACCACACACAATCCCGATTGGCCTTGAAGTGTGGTTCAAGAACTTCCGCACCATTTGAAAGAAAAACATTGCGATCAAGATTTCTGACAACTGTCAAATTTATTCGAAATTTAGTTTCTTTAAGAATGTCGAAATAAGAAAACCAAGTCAGCTTGGAAAGAAAGAAAATACATGCACATACAGGGTGAGTCGTCTGGTGTTTTTTCTCTTTAATCATAAACTACATTCAACTTTTTCTTGCTCGAAATCCAGAAATGAAATCAGTATCATGCATCAGAACTTGAGCATTTTTTTAAAATGAACCATAAATTTGTAGATACGTAAATTTGTGCAAATAGTTAGTGCCATTGGTACAGTATTGGACAACACGCAAGGCCCTGTTCTTACCGCTCAGATAAGAATGCGGCTGCTGTGGCAGAGAAATTAAGTTCATGAACATCAGCTCGACATAGATGGTTTGGAGTATTCCCTTACAATCCAATCCAATTGACTCACCCACTGAGGGCGCGATACCATCCGCATCGTAATCAAATCGCAGACAACGATTTTGAACAAAATAATGTTTTCCGATAAATGGCATATTCATCTCGGCAAACAAAAGTTCCACATCTGTGCCCTAACTAACTCGAAAGGACCGTACGTTATTGTCGACAAGCCATTGCATCCGTAATGAGTGATAGTTGGGTGCGGAATGGTGGCCATTTTTCGCAAATGAGTCTGATGAACAACTTTGTGGCCAACAGTGGGTCATGTTATCCAACTTTTCTGGTACTGAAATTTAGAACATGGATTTGAGTGACCTCTGGTTGATGCAGAGTGGCATACAAGCCACAATCGATCTTATGCGTCTCAAATTCTGAAAACGTCTTACTAGTCGTCTTTAAGATGCCATTTGGCCACCCCAGGATTAGACTCCGTTTGGAGTGAAGGATTGGATGTTATATTTTGTTTTTTTGAGACCAGACCTTCTTCGGCTTGGTTTACTAGACGTTAACAACAAATCAGAAAAATTTCAACAACTTCAGAAAATGTCAACAACTGCAACTGAGTTCGAAAACAATGAAATTTACCGCAAGCTGATGACGAAAATGACCGAGTTGAAAAATATTTCTTCAGTTGACGTTTCTGGCATTCAGTGAAACAACAGTGACAACAATAACAACAGCAACCTCAGCAACAAAAGCAGCAATATTTACATAAATGATTCACTTATGTACTTATGATATCACACCTGATAAAAAAATGGAAATTTGTTTCGGTTAGAAATGTTATTGGAACAGAAGAAAGAAAACACTAAAAGCTTAATTTCGCACTTGATCTCGGTGCTAGTATCTTATCCTTGTTTGCCTCAGAGCCGAGGCAGACGAAATCCTTGACTATCTCGAAGTTTCTGCCTAAGACGTCGATGTTGAGTGTCCATCCGTGATGACGGCATCTACTTTGTTTTGTCTTCACTCACCGTCAGACGCCAGCAAACGCCTCGTTGCAGGCTCACTGTGATCGTCCAATCACATCAATGTCGTCCGCGAAAGCAAGCAGTTGGACGGACTATTGAAAGATCGTGCCTCTTGTGTTGACTTGTGAGTTTCGCCCGATGAAGTCATAAATGGAAAAGTCATATGACAGCACGCCTCCTGGTGTATCACCTTTTTTTTTGACATTGAAGGTCTCGGTGAGTTCTCCATCGTCATCCTACATTATCTGACGAGCTTGGTAGGAATGTCAAAACTAGTGTATTGCTGGTCTCTACGGCCTTAAAATCGACGAATAGGTGGTGTGTGTCGATCTGTACTTCTTAGGTCTTCTCCAGGATCTGCCGTAAAGTGAAGATCTGGACTATTGTGGAATTCCTTGACCAGAAACTTTACTGCTAATAACAAAACTGAGTATCTTCTATTCGGGCATGCTTTTCCTTCGACCGTATCTTACAAATGCACTGAGGCATGCGCGCTAGCAGGTCCATCCATCTCCAGCTCCTTTAGACAGTTTATATCTGGGGTACGTAATTGTTGTTCATCCTCGTCCAAATTAAGTCTAACATTCTGGCTCATAGCAGTATTGGAGTCGTCATCACCGACTAACTGAATTTTTCAAATTCTCAGCTTTGATTGTTACCCAAATAAAAGTTTGCGTCCCTGTAGGCTTCGGTTTAAGGTCAACCTTCTCTGAATTACTTTTTTACGTTTGGGGTTAACTTTCAGACTGTCTTCCCACTCTACATCACACCGACGGCGCGTTTCTTTTGCTTTCTTCTGAGAAGACGGTTTTCTTCCCTTCTCTTGCGTTCGTAGAGCTCACGAATAGCTCTCATTGTTCGATGAAGCGTTGCCTTGTAGGCCTCCTGTTGGTGGTTGGTGGGGTATAGCCTTGTACTTCAGTGGCAGCTTCTGTCGTGGCTTCTTGCCAACGTTTCCAATCCTGGTCTATCGTAAGTGCAGCCAGGGAAGAATTTTCAGAGAGTTTTTTTAAGGCTCCGTAGAAGCCGTGGTACTTTCTTCATCTTCACCTTGGCTACTAAAGGGAACCTACGCGAGACGATGTTAGCTCTTAGAAAGGTTCGGACATCGAGCATACTGGATAAGTGTCTGACGTCCATCGCATATTGATCAATCTGGTTGATGATTGAATGATGAGATGGTCGCTATGTCACCTCTGATGTGTTACATTGATTAATAATTATTTGTCTTTGTTTACAATTGCATTATAAACTCACAAAGACTCACACTTTATGACTCCTTAACTGACAATTGCTAAAGTCACACTTTTAAAAGAAATTTGTAAAACCTGCGTGGAGTGGCTTTTAAGAGATAATACACTCATATACTATCTTTTCTGATATACATTATTTATTTTCTGATAGTACAGTTATTTCGAATAAACAAAATAATGAAATTGAACGACGTAAAAAAAAAATAAAAAAATTATGGTTTTTCACATACTACTACGACGTAAAAAAAAAATAAAAAAAATAATGGTTTTTCACATACTACTATTCTTCCGCTTCATTTTCAAGGGCCATCCGGCAATTATCGCAACAATCAGGACGTGCTTGCAATTCGTCACAGTTCTCCCCAAAGTATGATAAAATAAATCGTCTCCTGCACTCAGTGGTGGCAACGTAATCCTGCGTTACATTCATCAATGCTTCCAGTCGTTCATCGACATCGTCGTCTAATGCTGATCTGTAGTGCCTCAAATACCTCAGATTGTGCCAGTCATGTTCTTTATAAAACATAATGCATTTTGATGGCGAGCCATCACGGCCAGCATTCCCGAATTTTAGATAACAACTATACATGTCCCTGCTGGCTGCGTAAAGTATAACAAGGTGAACATCCGGTTTGTTAATACTCATTCCAAGGGCAACCGTTCCACAAATGATGCGAGTGCGATTTTGCAAAAAATCTTCCAGACTTTGCCTTCGTTCAACTAGGTCCACATCTGAATGATAGGCAGCACACTGATAACCTTTAGCCGTTATTAGCTTTGCAACAAATTCGGTATCGGGGATATGAATGCATTCCACAATAATAGAGCTATTTTCAGCTGCCTCGATATAAGGACCAATATCGGCCCAGATGGTCTCTGGATCCAATCGATCGAGAAATGGAACATTATTTGATTGTTTCCGAACAATAAACTCCAAATTTGGACGATCCAAACTTCGAGAAATATCCTTGAGGAAAGGAAAAGAAAACTTATAACTTTCTTTTCAAATAACTTGATTTTTCAATGTCTCACCTTTACGTTATCCATTCCAAGTCTTCCTGTTATATCATTTCGGAGAGCTGGTGACCCAACTCCTGTCACTGCGAGAATGGGTACACCAGGGCACCAGTTCCTCAGTTCATGCAAGATGGCATATTCAGGGCGAAAATTATCCCCCCACTTAAACACAGAGTATGCCTCATCAATTGCGATCAATGTGAGACGATCTCGAATTTCAGTCAAAAGATCGCGTCCAATGTCACCGGTTATATACTCAGGAGTGACGTACACGATATTGTACTGGCCATCTATAACTCCTTCGCGTACGTTTGCTGAGTCCTCTTGAGACGATCCGAGATAACATCCGCGGAGATTTCTCGATTCCATTTCACGAACTTGATCTTGCATGACTGCGATCAGGGGGGAGACGACGACTGTGATGGTGTCGAGGAAAACTGAAGGGAACTGATAACAAAGTGACTTTCCAGACGCGGCTGGCATGCTAACAAAAGTATCTCTGCGGTCATTTAAAATCGACGCAATAGCATCCCACTGCCCTTCACGAAATTCCAAATGACCAAATTGAGACTTAAGGCAACTTAGGCAGTCCGTTTCAGTAAATTTTTCACGCTTAATGTCCTCTTTCATTGATTCTGACATCTCGATTCACACAACTATATCAGTACTTAATATGTTAAACCGGTCACAATTGAACGCAGATAAGAATATCTCTAACCGACGGCACCGAACGACTGCACACAACTGAATGCGAAACTTCAAACAGGGAAGAGAAGAGGCCAACTTATAAAGAGAACGATAGAGAAAAGCTTTTTTAGCGATGACTAATTATTGCAATTGTTCGTCGCGTACGAGACCTGCTTCAAATATTCGTTCGTACATGCACTTTCATTTTTGCTTGCGATATTGTGGTTCTTCGCACTGAAACTTTCGTTCTTACTATAGAAACAGAAACTTGGATATGCCTTGTATTTGCGTTCGATACAATCAATTCAAGTATGTACAAAACTTCGACTTGCTACGTAGGTGTGCAACACATGCAACCCAGATATAAATCAAAACACACGCACCCTTAACTGGTCTTACAAGATGGGTCAACAATTTTTTACTTAGCTGATATGAAAAGTATTGGCGATTTTTTTTTTGAAACAGAAGGCTAAAGGTTATCTAATTGTTTAAGATGATGACGCATCAGGCTTCATTGATTTTGAAAACATGTGTTGGTTGGATGACTAAACTATCTGAAGAAATACATTATAAGAGGGGAAAACCACCTAGCCCTGGTCGACCTTTCAGTGAAAATTTCAATAGGATTTCGCAACTGATGTAGCAAGATCGGCACTGAAGCCCTTAGGAGACAGCAGAGGTACTAAACATTAACCGCATGACAGTTGGGAATGATCTTAAACGATGTTGGATGTGTGAGTATCGTATGAGGAACTGCCAAGGAACGAGTGAAACGGTGCTGAAACGTAAAGAAATGAAACTATTTTTGAAGCGATTCATTTCGAGCGCTATAACGCAAGTGTTGACAAACTGCAACAACTCTTTTGGAGGTAAAAAAATTGTCCACAACAGGCCCGGAATATGACAGTAGGTCATAGATAGAAATGGTCAATGTATGTATAGCTGTTTAAGATTGATTTCGAATAAAAAAATATTTTTCTTTTCAAAAACTTTTATGATTTAGTTTTTGAAAAAACAGATTTTCTCTATTCTTTAGGTCTTTCTTAAGGTCAAACATTCCGATTGATTAAGATTTGCAACGTCGTTCAAGATCTTTCAAGTTCAATCATCCTAGACTCGCAAATACTTAATAGATGGTTTCGGGCTGTAGGTGATGGCTGTATTCCTTAAGCGCTTAAGTTGTTTTTGGATCCTTAGTATAACTTCGATCCAGTTTCCCACAAAAACAAATGTTTTAAGCTCAGATCATATCTCCAAGACGACCAATTGACATCGTCAAGGCACAACATTCACTTTGGAAATACGTTTTCAACATTTTCTAATGTTTTCCAAGCGCCAAGCAACTCTTTCTGTTCCGTGGATGTAAGACAGCTGTCAGTGGCAAACTAACCTACGATTCCACAAAAAAAAAAATATACTGCTCACTCTGTGTATACTTTCCTACAAATATTACAACACCCTTGACTGGCTCTCACCATAGCTCCAGAGAAAATAATTCAAAGGTGTGATATTCTAAGATCTATGCAGCACAACCTAAATTCCCAACCACAGACACCATGTACTTGAATTTCGGGAAGTACATAGTCCATGCGACATGACCTTTTAAATAGAGGAAAATTTAAGGTAGAATAAAGTCCTTAAGGCGTACCCTCTCGTGGTACAACACGTTAGGGTAGTCCCAAAGATCAAACTGTTGTTTGAAATCATGCCTCGAGCAGTGTGACTCCGAATCAACGTAATAATAAAATTGTTCATCGCCGATTAGGTTTGCCTCGTTGTACAGAACCTCGTTGGGATAGAATTTCTTGTTTTAGGATTTGTCCTATAAAAACGAAGGCAGGGCCGCCGGAACTGTTTCTCAAACACTCTCATCTTCTTCATCTGGGAAGGACTCACGTTGATCCACACTTGACAATCATACACCAATGTTGGCCGGATGAGGGCCATTTTACAGACCAAACTGAGTTACATGTGTTCCTCAAAACAACTGCCTAGCAATAGCGGGAACATGTACAGCGCTTGGAGATAAACATGTTTACCCAAAACAACCGCCGCAATGAGATCAAACGTCCCAATAAATTACCACATGTAACAGAAACACAGTCTAACCTATGCTGTGAGTGAATATTATCAGCCGCATGCATGTTGTTCCCCAACTATGGTACAGTCGCAACCTGCAACCACTACTCCACCTGATGGCTTGGCGCTACTTGGCTTGTTCTTTTCATTCTTTTCTTTATGTACTGTTATATTTCCCTGTACAACGTATGTATGTTAGATGTAAGCTTTATGAAACTTGTGACTTGAGTTGTATATTGGCAGTCGAAAATAAAACATATTAAAAATTGATTGATTTTTTGATTATAAAGGTTAAATAAAACGCAGATATTTAAAAAAAAATTGTGAATTCTTTATTATATCGTAAAGTAGACAGGATGAGGTTATGTGTGGAACAACACATAGGCCAGATGGCCGTCGCGGCTTTGCTGGCACATACGCGATCTTTTAATGAAATGCAGCGTCCACTTTCCTCTTTTAAGGCTTGAGTCATCGTCGGCTTATTCGCATAAACAAAAGACTTCAAAAAATCCCCAAAGAAAAAAGTCCAATGGTGTTAAATTGCACGATCTAGGCGGCCAATTCTGGTCAACAATTGAATTGTCTCTCTGGCTGTATATGACAGTTTCAGCAAATTTTTCCATTTTTCTCTTTACAGCTGACTTTTTTGGAGCATTATTGTAACCCCAAATTGATCGCAATTTGCGAACTATAGCCGTAAAACTTTCACCATTTTGGTAAGACTTGGTTGTTCATTCGTGTAGAGCTTCATTCTTATTAACCTTCTTCTTCTAACAAACAATAATAATTGTTCAAATGTCAAACAATGACAATTCGAATGGCGCCAAATTGGAATCTTGCGTTCTTGTTGGGGCACACTTTATATATGTACGATCGCAAGATCTAGATATAAATGCAAGAGGGATCTTAAAGTTAAGAATAAGACAAAAGGTTAAAGGAAGGAACAAATCTAATTTTAATTAACAATACAACGAAACTCAATATCCTATAATAAAGAGTGTATTAAAATTTAACTGTGGTATTAATGAAAGTGTGGAGAGTTTAATCAATCAAATAAAAGCTTTACAATTTCAAAATATAGCTGAAGAATTATTTGAAAAACATTTAAATCTCTTGACAAAGCTGAATATTAAATCTTCTCTATGTTCAGACACTCCTGCTTTGTTAAATAGTGATCAGAATAAAGAAATTGTATTAAGGCTATTCACTAGGAAACTGCAGACAACTTTCAAGGTGCTGAATCTAGTAGAAATACCCAAGCTGAATCAATGTTTGTTAGCTTTCAAAATACAATAGGAAGATATTTTTCAAATTCACCATACATGAGAATTCTTCGATGTACAAAGTTTCTCACGGACTTAACCTGTCTTGAGAAGAACTAATTGAAAAGGCTCATAGTAAAATTCATAGGGGAATAGAGGAAACCTTTTTAGAACTAAAAGACATACCACTTTCCAAACCTTAGACTTGAGATAAATAAATACATTAATAATTGCGTAATTTGTAATATGTGCAAATACAACAGAAGTCCAATAAAACCAAAATTAATGCTTTCTGAAACACCTAAAAAACTAAATTAAATAGTATAGATAGACTTATGGTTTTCAATTAAAAACAAAATGCAAGCATTGAGAGTCTTACCAAACATGTTTCTATTCACCCTCTAACAGATAGGAATTCAATAACACTAGCTGCAATGTTAAAATATCGACTTGCAAATTAAGGTAAGCCCCATAAAATTATAGCCGACCACGAGTTCAACACTGCGTTTTCTAAACAAAGAAAAGATTCTTTACAATTTCACACCTCCAAATGTGCACACCGGAAATTCTACAATAGAACGGTTTCATTCAGCTCTGAATAAACACATTCGTCTTTTCAAGCTTAATAAAGAAAACAAAGATGCCGATGATAAGACACTGGCTCTTAAAGCTTCAACGACCAAATACTGACCTAACGATCTTCTACATTCTACTTTAAATTAATCTGAATGGGAAAATCTGAGACGAAGGGTTCAAGAAGCTAAAAAATAAATAGAATTAATGAAGCACGAAAAGACCCACCTGAATACAAAGAAAGAGAGTTTGTAAAAAATTTATCAAATACTTACCTAGGTACATAATAAAAGAAGTTAAGGAAAAGGGCAGAACCTATTTTAAAGATACGGATGGCCAAAAACGCGACCTTTAAATAGTAAAAAGAACCTATATATATCAAAAACCAATGGAAAACATACAATTTGATAGGAAACTTACAGGCAGAGATTACTCAAAACGAAGCAAGAGTGTCAAGGATAAGTGACCATTATTTCGAATAATAATTCGAATCCTAATTTTCAGCGGAATTCATAAACATTTTCATAAACTTATCATACATATCCGATTCTTAGCCTAATATTTTTCTTTTCTTCTTCTTTATGTATGTTTTTGCTGGCTAGTTGTTATCTAATTCTAGGTAAAACACAATGAAAGAAAGTTAACCTAATTAATTAATTAAGTAATTTAGAACCTTAAAATGTTATTATTAATCAAGCTAAATCTGTGAAATGATAAAATCCTAAACATACACGTAGCAAAAAAATATCAGTCAGAAAAGCATTTGAATTATTAAAATAAAAAATAAATAAAACGTATACGCCACAGTACATTGAATTAAAAAAAAAGCCTAGCAACATTTCGACTACAACATCAGTATGCACATTCACGACATTTCGCCCATACAACGGCGGGAGGAGTTACATGTGTTCATCAACACAATTGCCTAGCAACAAAGGGAACATGTACACCGCTTGGAGAAAAACATGTTTACCCGAAACAACACCAGCAATGAGATCAAGCGTAACTCGTAACTCAGCTGGTAACAGTTTAACCCATGCTGTGAGTGAATATTATTAGCCGCATGCATGTTGTTCCCCAACTATGGTACAGTCGCAACCTGTTAGCGAACGAGACGAACACAGCACGCCGTCAATGAGACGTTTGCTGGCATTGAAGAGGAAGCGGCTAAAATGGGTCTGGTGTTTAATGAGGGCAAAGAGGGGTAAGGAAGGACGCACAACATCGACGTCTCGGATAGAGCGTCACACTAGGCAGCAGAAACTTCGAGGTAGTCAAATACTCGGCTCCGCGGTAAATAGGAACAACAACATCAGTACCGAAATCAAACGCAGAATCTCTCTTGCCAATCGCTGTTTCTTTGGGCTCCAGAAGCAATTGAGTAATAGAGCCCTCTCTCGAAGGACTAAGCTTTGTATACCAGCTTTATTCGAATCTGAGTCATTGGGACAACAAAACAGAGGACGGCCTAGGCTAAGGTGGCGCACACAAGTGGAGAAGGACCTCAACCAGCTTGGAGTGCGCAACTGGTGCTGGCTATACAGATATGTTGGTTGAGGCCCAAGTCCACCCCGGACTGTTGCGCCACAAGAAGAAACGGAAGTGTACGAGTATTAATTCAAAAATCTTTATTCCGAATTCGCATAAGTGATCTTCTTAGAATGTTCGACTGTTCTGCATGAAGACGAATCGAAGTTGACGGATCTTCTTTCGCATGAACAATGGCAATGTGTCCCGCAGAACGTACTGGATAAGGATGGCCAGGTCTTTTTACATTTCCTTCAGACCCGGTTCTACCGATTGTGGACACATTTGGGCGGTAGTCAAAAAAAAATATCACAAAGTCCACAAAATGCTTTTTGATTTAAACCCAAAGCTTTAGCAACGTTAACCCAATTATATACCTCTTTATGGTTAAAGCCAAATTAAGTTGAGTTAGAAAAACTTGACAATGTGACTCACGATCTTGCTATACTCTGAAAGTATACTCATGACTAACTGGTCAGCCGAACGAAAACGAAACAATTAAAATGTTTATCTTATCTAGATTTCCAATCTCTCCATGGACGGCACACACTTATACAGACCGAGTTAAACACATGGATAATTCTACTCCAGCGAAGAAGGTCTTTGAATCGCAGATTTGTGGTTCGAGAAGGAGAAGAAGACCGAACCTCTGGTACAGAGACCAAGTGATTACGAACGCTAGAAGCTTAGTTTTGACAACTGAAAGCAGCGTGCCCGAGACCGCCACAAAAAGAAGGCAGCTATAACTGAACCATAGTTCAGAGTCGCTGGCCTGATAAGGAAGTATGATATTTCCACCCTGCTATGTATACACACACTCAATAAATGGTATAATGAGTAGGGAATGTATATGAATGGGAAATCTAATTCTTTGATGTTTTCCACTTGTTTTAGTCACTCTTCACTATAATTCGCTCTTTATAAGGTATTCTGACAGACTTGAAATTTTACCAAAAACTCTACACCATTATTCAAAAATTATGTAAGACTGTTGTTATGCCGATACCTATCATCATTATAGTCTTAAGTTTTGGAACCTCTGAAATGCTCTCGATGACGTAACTTCGCTTCTTCTCCTTATGATTCTTACTTTACCAGATTTTCTTGCTGCTCTGCCACTTCAATTCAATTCAATTCAGTTTAATTTTTCTTTATTGAACAAAAATATTTAAAATTTGAAGACTTTAAAGCTACCTCTACCTCGTCTACCTCGGCTCCGCGGTAAATAGGGACAACAACAGTTTCAAAATGCAGAATCTCTTGCCAATCGCTGTTTCTTTGAGCTCAATAGCCAATTTAGTAATAGGCCCTCTGTCGAAGTATTAAGCTGGTTTTATTTATCAGCTTGATCAACCCAATCCTACTTTATGGCGCGGAAACCTTTACGTTATTAAAAGTGGATGAAGAAGGCCGTAGTCTTTTCGAGAAAAAAGTTTTGCGCGCGATTTTTGGTCCTGTTTGCGTTGATGACGTCTGGAGGAGAAGATTTAACGACAAATTCTATGGGCTGTACAGCGACATGCGTCTGGTCAAGCGTCTTCTGATACAACACTTAAGATGGCTAGACCATGTAGAACGTATGGACACCATTCCTCCGACTCGATAAGTCTTCGAATCTGAGCCATTTTGACAACACAACAGAGGACGGTCTAGGCTAAGGTGGCGCACACAAGTGGAGAAAGACCTGAACGTACTACAGTGAAAGATCGTGCTAGCTGAAGAGGCATGTTGGTTAAATAAATAATTTGGGGACGCTGTTTGGTTTGATTTCTTACCAAAAGAGGCTGCCCAAAAAATGGAGGCACGCGTTATCTGTCAAAAAAACCTTTTCAAAATGAAGCCTATTTCTGTTAGTGTAACATTCAGTGTTGGGTGCAGTTTGGGTACAAGAACATTTTATGGATGCTTTGGTAGAAATTCTCGTTCCTACGAGGTTTGTTTAGAGGCGAAAACAGAGTACCATCGTGTACAAAATCATACATATTCCAGGTAATCAGACAAATGTCAACTCCACAATCGACACATAAGTGGAAATCTAACACAGAAGTGCTCGTGGCGACCGACAGTAATATGGCGTTTTGAAACTCGTTACTTGAAGGTTTAGGTTAATACGATCAACAATCAAGGGCCAAACGATGATCAAGAGGGCTGAACAGATTTTGGGTACGTAAATGAAAATCTGTTTGAGTCTGAAGATGCACTGTATTCGGAGACGCACAGATCAGGTAAATATACTGGTTGGGCACATTTGACAAATGAACAGCAGGTCTCCCCCTCAGGAGGTACAGTTCGACTAACCAGATGAAAGATGCAAGCCAGCTTTGAAGGGAAGCAGCGTTACAAAGGAATGACGGCTAGATCAGATTAGCTCAAACTCAATACCCTTCATGGGTCGTTTCGCTGATTTAGTGAGTGATTATTTGGAAGCCACAACAGCTAACATATTTTGTTTCAAATTCAAGTTTATCTAAAACTTAAAAAATCAAAACTTAAGTGGCACATATCAATACCAGATTGAAGCCTAACAACTCCATCAACTTATCCCTAAACGCAATAAATTTCACACAATTGTGTATCAAGAGTGAACGTTAGAAAAAAAAATGTTTCCACCCCAAATTTCAATTTACTCACAACATCAATATCATCATTTGGCCGGACAGCTCTTAATCAAATTCCTCTCTAAAATCATCGCCAATCAGGATGTGGGAAAACAATCATTGCCATAAATTTAATTTCACGTTGATAGCAGTAAAATCTGTGGTTGCCGTGGCGTAGTGGGTAAGTGCGTCGACCGCCACACAGGAAGTCTAGATTCGATTCCCGGAAGGGACACCTCGCATTTTTTCACGGCACCACCTCTTTCGAGTTGCTGACAACACTCAAAGAGTATCAATTCTCAAATTCCGCCGTTCGGAGTCGGCAAAAACCGGTAGGTCCGTTCTATTCGTGAGAGAACAGTAGCACGCACAACACGAGTAGTTGTTGTAGAAGCTAGGTCAAGGTCTCTTGTGGGCTGTAGTGCCATTCAATTATCATTATTATTATTATAAGCAGTCAAATCACTAACTCAAGCGAAAGGTCGTACGCTTCGTCTTTCCGCCATTCCACGAATATTTCAATTATTTCCAAAAAGTCGCATATCTCGACAGTTTTTGGCGCATTCACCGTTAAAATAAGCCAATTCTCAAAGCAAAAGCGGATGGTGGCACATCAGTTTGTTAGTGTGGCTGTCAAATATCCCCATATCCATGGGTTCCTCTAACACGGGATGAATTCGTTGTCAGCGGTTCCACGTTGAAAAAAAAATGACGTAAGTCAAACCCTCTTCCCGTCCAGTGGGAGAACGTTTTTGGCTGATGCACAGCTGTTGGCATCGATTCAAGAATTCTGTGGACCTCATTGCGAAAAGGTCTCGTGAATGCTGGACTTAAGGCACTCAAAGTAAAGCCGAATTTTCCGGAAAAGAGTCAAAGAAAAATGATCTGTGCAGTACTAAATCAGACGATGCAGTTGATGATGCTCATCATCCTCCTCTGCATCACTGTCCTACTATTTGGTTCCTTTTGATTACCTCTAGTAGGCCGTATTTTTCTTCCGCTGCAATACGATCTTTGCCAAATTCCGATGGATATATGGAGACTTTCACGACGCTCAACCCTGGGGGAACAAATGAAGTGCACAGCACCGTCATGTTGAATTTTCTCTCTGACTTGGAGCACCAACTTTCCAATCCAACGGAAGCGGAGACTATGGGCAGTCCCATAGGAACTCAACAATGCCCGGAAGTACACCACGAAACCGACAAACTCTCGTTTTCACATTGTACACCCCAGGACATACCCAAGAACAAGCTTCTGGTGGAGTTAGGCAGGGAGTCAAGAGTGGAGGCCGGAGAATAGAAACGGTGATGAGGCGTAGCCTTGGCCAACATAGAGAAAACCCAAGCGCCTGATAAATTGTTCCTTACCCGGCATCAAAAGCCAACCGTGGGGACCTCATCCTAGTCGACAAGAATCCAGCGGCCATTGGCGAGTCGAGGAATCCAGTACATAGGCACCGTGGCAAATACGAGTATATCGTGAAGAATGTCTTCAGTGGAACCAGTTTAACATTGCAATGGCATCAGATCGATGGAAACGCTGGTGGGAGCATCCAGAAGAACGGTTCGATGAGGACGTCAGGGAGGAAAAAGATCCGAGAAAGGAGTTTCGATTTGTAACGTAATATGCAGGCGGGTATATTCACCCGCGATTCCATATATCAAACGTCGCCCGCACTGTCTCAAATCTTATCTATGCGACAACATAATAATGCGTTTTCTTTCGCGTTGCTTCTGTTTTTTCTTACACGATAGGAAAGTAATTATTTTAGGCACATAAACAAAGAACATTTGCTTCATTTGATCTCGTTGAACTTCTCCTATGTTTCCGATATCGTGAAGATCGGTCTGGTATTTACATAAAAGGCTGCAACAATACTGGGCGCAGCGCTGTGGCGTAATAGTTAAATGCGTTGGAGTGAGTATCTCGCATTTTAGAATGCTGGTGGCGTCTAGCGAATTTCTTAAGAGAACAGAAGAGCGAGAGAAACCTGTTTTCACAGCACAGTGGATCTCTTGCCTCATAAGAGAACGATTCTAAGTTAATCCGAGGCATTTCCACACCACTGGAGAGAGGTTGGAGCAAATACAACCATCTCCATCGACGAAAAAAACCAATTGAAACAATTAGTCATCGTTCGAAAGCTTTTCATTTCCGATGATTTATTAATTTATTCGCTCGTATGGTTCGTAAGCATTCAGTGTTTGACAGTTGTGTAATTCGGTCGTGTCGGAAAAATATAAGTCGGCAATTCTTACATCTAAGTTTAAGTAGTGCGATTCTTATAAAACTCTGCTTCGAGATGTTGGCAGCAGAAGATGCAGGAGCTCAAGCCGCAGATGCAATTGCTTACATGGAAGAGGATTGCCTTCAACGCCTAAGGGAATCCTTTGGTCACATGGAATTTCGTGAAGGGCAGTGGGATGCTATTGCGTCGATTTTAAATGACCGCAGAGATACTTTTGTTAGCATGCCAGCCGCGTCTGGAAAGTCACTTTGTTATCAGTTCCCTTCAGTTTTCCTCGACACCATCACAGTCGTCGTCTCCCCCCTGATCGCAGTCATGCAAGATCAAGTTCGTGAAATGGAATCGAGAAATCTCCGCGGATGTTATCTCGGATCGTCTCAAGAGGACTCAGCAAACGTACGCGAAGGAGTTATAGATGGCCAGTACAATATCGTCTACGTCACTCCTGAGTATATTACCGGTGACATTGGACGCGATCTTTTGAGTGAAATTCGAGATCGTCTCACATTGATCGCAATTGATGAGGCATACTCTGTGTTTAAGTGGGGGGATAATTTTCGCCCTGAATATGCCGCCTTGCAAGAACTGAGGAACTGGTGCCCTGGTGTACCCATTCTCGCAGTGACAGGAGTTGGGTCACCAGCTGTCCGAAATGATATAAGAGTGAGACATGGAATGGATAACGTAAAGGTGACACATTGAAAAATCAAGCCATTTAAAAAGATAGTTATAAGTTTTCTTTTCCTTTCCTCAAGAATATTTCTCGAAGTTTGGATCGTCCCAATTTGGAGTTTATTGTTCGGAAACAATCAAATAATGTTCCATTTCTCGATCGATTGGATCCAGAGACCATCTGGGCCGATATTGGTCCTTATATCGAGGCAGCTGAAAATAGCTCTATTATTGTGGAATGCATTCATATCCCCGATACCGAATTTGTTGCTAGCCTGATAAGAGGTAAAGGATATCAGTGTGCTGCCTATCATTCAGATGTGGACCTAGTTGAACGAAGGCAAAGTCTGGAAGATTTTTTGCAAAATCGCACTCGCATCATTTGTGGAACGGTTGCCCTTGGAATGAGTATTAACAAACCGGATGTTCACCTTGTTATACTTTACGCAGCCAGCAGGGACATGTATAGTTGTTATCTAAAATTCGGGAATGCTGGCCGTGATGGCTCGCCATCAAAATGCATTATGTTTTATAAAGAACATGACTGGCACAATCTGAGGTATTTGAGGCACTACAGATCAGCATTAGACGACGATGTCGATGAACGACTGGAAGCATTGATGAATGTAACGCAGGATTACGTTGCCACCACTGAGTGCAGGAGACGATTTATTTTATCATACTTTGGGGAGAACTGTGACGAATTGCAAGCACGTCCTGATTGTTGCGATAATTGCCGGTTGGCCCTTGAAAATGAAGCGGAAGAATAGTAGGATGTGAAAAACCATAATTTTTTAATTTTTTTTTTACGTCGTTCAATTTCATTATTTTGTTTATTCGAAATAACTGTACTATCAGAAAATAAATAATGTATATCAGAAAAGATAGTATATGAGTGTATTATCTCTTAAAGGCCACTCCACGCAGGTTTTACAAATTTACAATTGTCAGTTAAGGAGTCATAAAGTGTGAGTCTTTGTGAGTTTATAATGCATTTGTAAACAAAGACAAATAATTATCAATGTGTGTTACATCAGAGGTGACATAGCGACCATCTGATCACCAGATTGATCAATATGCTATCTACGTCGCACACTTCTTCTTCACACATACTTCCACTAAGACACCTATATGTCTTTAAGGTTCTCAAGGTTTTCTTCATGAGAAGTGGGTACAATAATAATCTCAGAAGTTCGAACACATATTACTTGAGAAATAATGGTGTGTCAATTTGTACTATCCCATTCTCAAGAAAAACCTGTTGTTCTAAATTTTATACAATGTCAGCACCAAGACTATATAATAAATTACCAATTGAAATCAGGTAAATAGTTCATCCAAAGTATTTTATAAAAGAAGTAAAAGTATTTTATAAAAGAAGTAAAAGTACCCCACACTTACTTATTATAATCAAAGTTTATTTTTTAATTGAAGGATCATTCGCCACTAGTTCTATCTGAACCAAAAAGAATGATGCCCATTCTTTTCTTAAATTTTTTCAACTTGTAATTAAGTAACCTTGTATGAATTCTGCTGTTAAATTTAAGAAATTGAATAATAAATATAAAAAAAAAAATCTCGATGTCCGAACCTTTCTAGGAGGTTACATCGACTCGAGTAGGTTCCCTTTTGTAGCCAAGGTGAAGATGATGAAAGTACTACGGCTTCTACGGAGCCTTCAAAAAACTCTCTGAAAATTCTTCCCTGGCTGCACTTACGATAGACCAGGATTGGAAACGTTGGCAAGAAGCCACCACAGAAGCTGCCACTGATGTACTAGGCTATACCGCACCAACCACCAACAGGTGACCTACAAGGCAACGCTTCATCGAACAACGCAACGCAAGCAACTTTTCGTGAGCTCTACGAACGCAAGAGAAGGGAAGAAAACCGTCTTCTCAGAAGAAAAAGAGAAAGCAAGAGAAACGCGCCGTCGGTGTGATATAGAGTGGGAAGACAGTCTGAAAGTTTACCCCAAACGTAAAAAAGTAATTCAGAGAAGGTTGACCTTAAACCGAAGCCTACAGGGACGCAAACTTTTATTTGGGTAATAATCAAAGCTGAGAATTTGAAAAATTCAGTTAGTCGGTGATGACGACTCCAATACTGCTATGAGCCAGAATGTTAGACTTAATTTGGAAGAGGATGAACAACAATTCCGTACCCCAGATATAGACTGTCTAAAGGAGCTAGAGATGACCTGCTAGCGCGCATGCCTCAGTGCATTTGTAAGATACGATCGAAGGAATAGGATGCCCGATTAGTGGATTCTCAGTGTCGTTCCTAGCAGTGTGGTTTCTGGCCAAGGAATTCCACAATAGTCCAGTTTTGCACTTTATCGCAGATCATTAAAAGGACCCTAGAAGTAGAGATCGACACACCACCCATTCGTCGATTTTAAGGCCGTAGAGACCAGCTATACAGCACCATGTCTAGTTTTGGCATTCCTACCAAGCTCGTCAGATTATGTAGGATGACGATGGAGAACTCACCGAGACCTTCAATGTCAAAAAAAAAAGATTTTACACTAGGAGGCGTGCTGCCATATGACTTTTCCATTTATGACTTCATCGGGCGAAACTCACAAGTCAACACCAGAGGCACGATCTTTCAATAGTCCGTCCAACTGCTTGCTTTCGCGGACGACATTGATGTGATTGGACGATCACAGTGAGCCTGCAACGAGGCGTTTGCTGGCGTCTGACGGTGAGTGAAGACAGAACAAAGTAGATGCCGTCATCACGGATGGACACTCAACATCGACGTCTTAGGCAGAAACTTCAAGATAGTAAAGGATTTCGTCTACCTCGGCTCTGAGGCAAACAAGGATAAGACACTAGTACCGAGATCAAGTGCGAAATTAAGTTTTTAGTGTTTTCTTTCTTCTGTTCCAATAACATTTCTAACCGAAACAAATTTCCATTTTTTTATCAGGTGTGACATCATAAGTACATAAGTGAATCATTTATGTAAATATTGCTGCTTTTGTTGCTGAGGTTGCTGTTTTTATTGTTGTCACTGTTGTTTCACCGAATGCCAGAAACGTCAACTGAAGAAATATTTTTGAACACGGTCATTTTCGTCATCAGCTTGCGGGAAATTTCATTGTTTTTGAACTCAGTTGCAGTTGTTGACATTTTCTGAAGTTGTTGAAATTTTTCTGATTTGTTGTTAAGGTCTAGTATGCCAAGCCGAAGAAGGTCTTGTCTCAAAAAAACAAAATATAACATCCAATCCTTCACTCCAAACGGATTCTAATCCCGGGGCGGCCAAATGGCATCTTTAAGACGACTAGTAAGACGTTTTGAGAATTTGAGACGCATAAGATCGATTGTGGCTTGTATGCCACTCTGCATCAACCAGAGGTCACTCAAATCCATGTTCTAAATTTCAGTACCAGAAAAGTTGGATAACATGACCCACTGTTGGCCAAAAAGTTGTTCATCAGACTCATTTGCGAAAAATGGTCCAATAATGCCACCATTCCACAACCTGCACCCAACTATCACTCATTACGGATGCAATGGCTTCTCGACAATAACGTGCGGTCCTTTCAAGATGTCTCTTTGCTTGACGGCCCTAAAATATATATACGGTTGCCTTTGGAATGAGCATTGACAAACCAGATGTTCGCCTTGTTATACTCTATGGAGCAAGCAGGGATCTGGAGAGTTACTATCTAACATTCGGTAGTGCTGGTCGTGATGGCAAACTGTCAAAGTGCGTAATGTTTTACAAGGAACGTATTGGAGTACTCTACGATATTTGAGACATAATAGGGAATGGGACGAAAGCGATCTCGAAAACGATATTGAGAGGCGAATGGAAGAAAAAACGCAAATTGTTCGTCAATACGTTGAGAGCAATGAGTGTCGCTGGCGATTTATTTTATCATACTTTGGGGAGAACTGTGACCATTTACGGAGACGTAAACGTTGTTGTGAAATTCGCAGAGAAGCTTTGAATAATTAATTTCTTTAGTTTGACAAGTGGTCGCTGGGGCGTGGTCGGTAAATGCCTCGACCCACACTCCTAAGGTTCAGGTTCGATTCCCAAACTGAGCACCTAGAATTTTTTCAAGCCACCACCTCCCCCGAGTTGATGCCGACACTTAAAGGCTAATAATTGTCTATGAAAGGCTTCTCAAATCTCGCCCTTCGGAGTCGGAAAAAAACTGTAGGTTCCTGGCAGTTGCCAGATTGCAAAACTAGGGTTGCCCAATCCCGAAATATAAAAGGTAACCTACGTATCAATTTAATTCACAAATTTAAATTAATAACTTGTTGCACTGCCTCTATACTTCAAGGCTGCTTGTAGTCTGGATAATACCAAGTTCTTGTGATTACGTTGCCAATATTTGCCCATTCTTCCTGCAACATGTCCCTAAAAAGGGCTCCTTCGGTGTTATTTTCTGCTGGCTTACCTGCTTGTCTAACGGAAAATTGAATGGATGCAGAATCCCGATCCATATTTGACAGCAACAAATCACAGAATAGTGCTTCGAACTGTCGAAGTATGGCTTTCATTTAAAACAAACAGTCTCTCAAATATGGTGCAAAAGTTATAAAGGTTTCCAAAGAACGTAACCGGCGAGGCAAGACATGGCTGAGAACCAAGCTCTAGCAACAAATAAATCAATTTAAAAGTGATTTAGAGAAGTTCAAGACTATTCAAATCGCATCGACCGGCAACACATCATAAACGATTCAAAACTTATTTTGCACGGCTTATTCGTGGAAGGAACCCAAGTAAATAAATAACAACGGGAAATGGAAAAGAAACGCTGGCCGTGTTGATAGTTTTTCAGCTGTTCAAGTATTTCTTAACTTGAGTCCGGCAAAGGAAATCGTTAGAGGTATGCTCAATCCTGAATTTTGGAACGAAGCTTGGAACCGATCCTTTTGTTTCCAAAAGCCTAAGAAGTGGGGCGTCCAATCAGTGTTATCCCTAATTCCGAGATTGTAGGTGTCTGACATAAAAACAATCTAATGAATTTATTACTTATAAAGGAATTTGAAATCTGCGATCAACACGAGTTCGGTCCGTATTTGTTACAAATCGTCTCGGGCCGCCAATCACGCGGCTTTCGTCAAGCTGCTGCCAAAAAATTGCAGCAACAAAGCTGTAGGTTCGATTATGGTGACTTTGTTAAAAATGTCTATCTGTCTGTCTGTCACATGTTTTGAACTCTGACAGCGAGATTTTCGACACAATCACACAATCACGTCAACGACCTCACCACGATGATATAAAGTTGTCAAACACCTTCCTTCCGCGTTTTTGCTCTTCATTCAATGCTTGATAAAAACTGTTACAGTCTTCGGATTTAGTTCAAATATTCTCCGTTTTGTTCGATAATCTGTCAACTTCATAATACCCCCCTCGTAGAAGCCCCCCTCCTTATATGCGAGGACCTCGGACAGCCACTTTTCACAAGCCTCTTTTGAGTTCAACTTTACACCACCAAGGGCGTTCGCCATGAACAGGAACAGGTGGTAATCACTTGGCGCTATGTCCGGGCTATATGGTGGATGCGATAAAACCTCCCATCCGAGCTTCCGTAGCTTCTCACGAGTCATCAACGAAGTCTGTGGTCTGGCGTTGTCCTGGTGGAACACTGCATCCTTCCTGTTGGCCAATTCTGGCGCTTCTGGTCGATGTTGATGATTCCCGTCCAATCCCAACAAGCACACAGCAAAACCTTCCTGGCCATCAATCCCGGCTGGCCACTGTTTGAGTCGATTCACCGGCCTCCAATCACAACCGTTTTCGCTTGATATTGTCGTATGTGATCCATTTTTCATCGCCAGCCACCATCCGCTTCGAGTTCGTTTGATTCGGTCTAGAAGGTTTTTTTTGCGTCAAATCATGCGGCACCCAAACATCAAGGTTTTTTGTATCCAGCCTTCTGAAGATGGTTTAAAATGCATTGGTGACTAACCCCCATCTCCTAGGCGATGCCGGTCTAACTCGATGATTTCCATGATTCGATCGGTTTTTGTCGTCACAGGTCTTAATCCGGCTGGCTTATCCATGGTGTCGTTTTCAACGGTTCTGAATCGTCGAAACCATTCCCATGCGGTTTGAAGTGATAGAGTACCATCCCCCAAAATTTCTCTAGTGGATTTGCCTTTAACGAAGGTAAACTTTAAAATAGCGTGAATTTTGGCGCGCGAATTTAGATCAGTTTCTAACTAAATGGAACTTCTGTTCACTTCTGAACGGCGCCATTTGCAAAAGAGAATAAAGATATTCTGGTTGCAATACAAGTGTGGATCATATCCATTCACACCTCAACACCCACGAAAGATAATGGTGAGAGTTTTATTAAACGCACGAACTCCTCAACTAAAAGAGACAGTATGAGCTATGAGTATGTTTTGTTGAGCATCCCAGTGGCATTTAAGTTGACAAAAGATGGCAAATATTGGATGTGACTTCTGCAAACGACATCTTAGGTTGTCGTTGACTCACACAGTCCTGGCCTGTGCCTAGATTGGGCACGTCAGCCGCTTCGTATTCAGTTCAGGTTGGTTTTTTGTAGGCAGCAACTTACAGCTAAAACAGACATTTTTATTTAAATGCAAGTCTGAGTCTAAGAACTCAACAAACAATTGAGTGGAGCGAATGGACATTCAAGAACTGATTCACTTGGAGGGTGCTTTAAATTTCCCCTCAATTTGTATTCAATGGCGGAAATGGATCTTGGTAAATTTGATTTCTCCAATCGGCCGGAGAGTGGTCGCCCCGGCGTAGTGGGTAAGTGCGTCGACCCACACGCCGAAGGTCTAGGTTCGATTCCTGGGACGCAAAAAAAAAACTACAGGCTCCCTCTACTCATGAGAGCGCGATATCACACACAACACGAGTAGTTGTTGTGGAAGCTTGGCCCTGGTCCCTTGTGGGCTGTAGTTCCATTCAATTATTATTAGAGAGCTCATATTCAAATTCCCCATCAAAAACTCAGTCAATCAGGATGAGGGGCAAAATGTTGCAGCAAATTTAATTTCGCGCTGACAGCGATCAAATCACTAACCCCAGCAAAAGGTCTTCGTCTCTCTAACGTCCCACAGTTTCACACACTTTCTCCCGGCATCACCCTCCTTTCCATATGCCAACAGTTTATGACGCATTTGCAGTTAAAACAAAGCCAATTTTCGAAGCGAATGCGGGTGAAGACACAGACGTATGTGTGTGCGGATGTCCCATATCTAATACAGGATAAAGTGGGTGTATCGTAAAATTAATCCTTGTCGCCGTCGCTCGGAAGTGAGGCCGTTTTCCTTCTCAAATTGTCACAGGCTGTGCTGCGAAGGCACGTACGTACAGCATGCGTATGCAAACGTTGTGCGGAGGACTTCGTTAGTCGCAATTTGTGTTAAGGTAAGCCATCCACTTCTGCTCGTGGCTTAACCGCAATGATGGCTGTTAATTCGTCTGAAAATGGGACGCCGTTATGATGATAAAAACCATTCTCCGTATGCCAAGTGCCCGTTTGTACTGTCGATTGTTGCTGACTGATGGTGACACTCAGACTGTCACTGTCGGTTTCATCAATCAGGCGAGTGTCAAGCGAGTGAGGTGTGAAATTGTCAAGCAAATAAATGAACCCTTCGCTGACATGATTCGCGCTGTGCTCTGTGATGACGCAGCAATGAAGGCAGTTTTGCCACGTCACCTTGTGCTTGTGCGTTGCATGACACAGTCGTCCTTGTGCGCCTGCCATCGGTATCAAGAACCGCGCGACAAATTGAAGAACATTTGTGCCCGATGTGATTCAGCAGTTTGTCTCACACGGTTCGTTGCGGTGGGCCGCTTAATTTGACGGAAACCCAATCCTGAAGCAAGCTTGTTGTACTCCGCCCACACGAGCACAAAGTAACGAGCGCCTTGATTGGGTAACAAAGGGAAGCTCGTTGTTCATGCTCGAGAGACGCCGCACATTAGGCAGCCCTCTGAGGGGTCTACCGAAATAAAATGTGTAAATTTCACATTTCTTTTGGATGCGACCCTCCCCATGGGGGGAGGAATTGAATTAAATTCAATTCGGCTAGGATATTGACGTGGAGTTTGTTCTCATCAAGCGGCTGCTTTGCATGTTTTTCGCTGATGGCTTTCCTCTGAACTTGTCAGCGACTGGCCGTTATTTTTTTATTTGACGTGTCACAAATGCTCGAAGGCGAGGGAGGGCTAATGGGCACTTCTCGAAATCTATATTTACTCTTGCGGCACCCACCAACATGATACCTGCATTCCTCTTTCCTTAGCCCTGGGCAAGTGATTTGTCTCATGAGAGACTTGTCGACAAGGCTGCGGATGGCACCCGAGGCATAATTCAAATTAATTCATTCATTTTCATTCAGTTCTACTGGTGAGAGTCGTTTCGAGATAAATTAAAGTTGTCGGGAGGATTGAAAAGTTCACAAGAACGTTCAGCGAGCAAAAGCTGGTATAGGGCGCCAGATTTGTCTTGAAATGAACGGAGTTAAGCTATTTTGCAGATCGTGCGAAACTCACAAGTAAACAATAGAGGCATGAACTTTTAAGAAGCTGTTCAGCTGCTGGCTTGTGTGGATGGCATTCACTTGAATTTGTTATCATCGGAAAAGGACGCAAAACTTCGTATCTCGTATGGACCGATACTACGCACAGCTCTCAAAGATTTTGCCTTTCTCGACTCCACAGTATTCTGAGACAATAACATCTGTACCGAGCATAGAATCACTTTTGTCAATCTTTTTGGACTCACGAGGCAATTGAATAATAGAGTTCTCTAACCTGTCTTTGAAGAGCTTCGGCCGGTCCCCGTTTTGCAATATAGCCCAAAGAAGCGCATAAGAATGTCTAATCGATAGTAAGATTGTAGACGAAGAACCCACAGGATGATACCATTTTACCTCCCGACATTTGACAAGGATGACACTAATCCTACCTCCCAAGATTTGAAAACAGCAGACCAGTGCAACAATACTAATTGCGTATGACACAATAGAGCATAAAACACAAGAGATTCCATTAGAGGCAATTAAGTATCAATGTCTATTGCATCAGAGGTGACATGGCGACCATCCGATCAGTCAATCGTCAACCTGATTGATCAATATTCGGTCAATGTCGGCCACTTCTCCAGTATGCTCGATGTCCGAACCTTTCTAGGAGCTTACATCGACTCGGGTAGGTTGCCTTTTGTAGCCAAGGTGAAGATGAGGATATTGAAAGTACTACGGCTTCTACGGAGTCATCAAAAAACTCTCTGAAAATTGTACCCTGGCTGCACTTACGATAGACCAGGATTGGAAACGTTGTCAAGAAGCCACCAAAGAAGCTGCCACTGATATTCTAGGCTATACCGCACCAACCACCAACAGGTGGCCTACAAGGCAACGCCTCATCGAACAATGAGAGCTATTCGTGAGCTTTACGAACGCAAGAGAAGGGAAGAAAACCGTCTTCTCAGAAGAAAAAGAGAAAGCAAGAGAAACGCGCCGTCGGTGTGATGTAGAGTGGGAAGACAGTCTGAAAGTTTACCCCAAACGTAAAAAAGTAATTCAGAGAAGGTTGACCTTAAGCCGAAGCCTACAGGGACGCAAACTTTTATTTGGGTAACAATCAAAGCTGAGAATTTGAAAAATTCAGTTAGTCGGTGATGACGACTCCAATACTGCTATGAGCCAGAATGTTAGACTTAATTTGGAAGAGGATGAACAACAATTCCGTACCCCAGATATAGACTGTCTAAAGGAGCTAGAGATGACCTGCTAGCGCGCATGCCTCAGTGCATTTGTAAGATACGGTCGAAGGAAAAGCATGTCTGACTAGAGGATTCTCAGTTTTGTTATTAGCAGTGTGGTTTCTGGACAAGCAATTCCACAATAATCCAGATCTTCACTTTACAGCAGATCCTGGAAAAGACCTAAGAAGTTCAGATGGACACACACCACCTATTCGTCGATTTTAAGGCCGCATATGACAGCGTGCGTAGAGACGATGTATATAGCACCATGTCTAGTTTTGGCATTCCTACCAATCTTGTCAGATTGTGTGGCATGACAATGGAGAACTCTCCCTGCTACTTCAAGGTCAGTAAAGAAATCACCGACATGTTCAATGTCAAAAGAAAAGGTTTTACACTAGGAGGCGTGCTGTCATATGACTTTTCGAACATTATCCTTGATCGGGCGAAACTCACAAGTCAACACCAGAGGCACGATCTCCCAAAAGTTCGTCCAACTGCTTGCTTTCGCGGACGACATTGATGTGATTGGACGATTACAGTGATTGACGGTGATTGAAGACAACACAAAGTAGATGCTGTTGGAAGGACAGAAAGACACACAACATCGACTTCTCGGACGGATCGTCATAATGGGCAGCAGAAACTTTAAGGTAGTCAAGAACTGCCTCGACTATGAAGTAAACAAGGACAAAACGCCAGTACCAAGATCAAGCCCAGAAGTACTCTGACAAACGCATCGTCTTCGGGCTCAATAGGCAATTAAGTAACAGAGCCATCTCTCGAAACTTTATTCAACACTCTGATCATCGCCATTCTGCTCTATTGCGCTGGACTGTATTGAAATGGATGTGGAAGTTCTTGTCAGTTTTGTGAGAAAAACTCGGCGTGACGTCTTTGGTACTGCGTTTATTGCATTTTCAGGAAAAGAAGAACCTCCTCCAATCATTGAGTAATTTGAACCTTGTAAGCATAAATTTGAACCAATGCATAAATATTGACCTGTTGCCATGTATGGTGAGCTGATGTTTGTGAACAGAATTTCACAATCTCTTATCTATGCACGACAAACGGGAGCCATAAGTGTTGCGCACTAGTGTACCAGTCCCACGACCTAAGTATTTGCACAACTTGCGAAATGAAATATTTTGCCTTTATATCACTCACTTTGTTTTCTGGATCTTTCAACGTTGTTCAATCGTAAGTTCTACTGATGTATGATACAGACTTCCTGTCAAGATTTCAAGCAGGAAATAGTTCAATGTAGCTTATGATTACAAAAGATGTTACACTGCATGCATTTAGCTTCTGAGCTGAATGACTTCAGGGGAACTTTTATCTGAAGCTCAACATTGTAAGCAAGAGTCTCTATGCAGAATCTTACGGTCAATGATTTCTATTGCTAAACTGCACCTAGACCTATTTTACAAAGATGATTAGAACATAAATATATAATTGTATTGTTGTGAAAAGAGAAGATCCGTTTCGATCTATGAATAACCAATGATGTTGATATTAGCTTACGTGAAGACTTTCAGTCGCAACCTTATTTTGACACATTTAAAGATACATTGTGCGAGTTAGAAAGTGTTAAAAAAAGTTTAAAAGAAATTCATAATTTATTGAAAATACTAAGTGCAGTGATCCCCTCTATTCCTGAGAGAACAATAAGCACGTACTCTAGTTGCTGGAAGATGCTGAGCCTTGGTCTCGTGGACTCTAGCAAGTAAATTAAATAAATCAATATAAAGTCCACTCAAATCTGACACTTTGTTTTTGAACAAAGGTCGGTGAAAATATCAATTTGTCAAGATCTGTGGAGTGTGGAATCGAATGTTCGGGAACAGTTCTTTTCCACCTTTTACTGTTAATGCGTCCATTTCGATTTGACACACAATTCTTCAAACTTCTTTTTGTTGTTTTAATGGCGCTAAAGACCAGGACATGAGTCTTAACCAATATGCCTCTGCCACGATCTCTCGACAGCTGCCTCCAGTTGCGCACTCCAAGTTGGTTAGCATCTTGGTGTGCATCATCTGACCCTAGGCCGTCCTTTGTTGCGTTTTTCCAATTTTAATTGGTGGGGAGAAACCGTAAAGGACCGATATTGTGCCAAATTAATTTTACAATTTTCCTCTTTGAGAAAGGATAACTTAGAGAAACACTTGGAAAAACCACTGGAAAAAATTGTTGTTTACTACTCAGCTTCACCGCGAACTGGGAGGAGCTCGAGGTGTTATATAAAAGTTAGGAAAATTATAACAAAAGCCAATTCCCATTCTCAAATGATCAATCAGTTAAAAAATGCATTAAGTCCGACAATCTTCCAGAAAGCACTCTTCTCCCCTTGCTCTGCTTTTCATTGTTACTCGTAAATGAAATAAACCCCACCATCCAATGAAAAATCTATTCTTACATAAAATCCCTTCTTGTTGATTCTCACTTGATTGATTGATTGAAATGCCCCACTGGTGCGAGAGGAAATTCTCACAGTTACAGATTTCTCGAACATCGCATCGAATCAAATTTTCCCTCGAAACATGGATAATGGTTAAGTAATCCATTAGTGGATATTTACCTCAAGCCATCAATCGACTTTATAAGAGCTTTGTATTTTTAAAGCAATTAACTAGGTTACGGTTACATTTTGAAATATTTGCTAACTAATCCCTAAAGAAGCACTAGACCCCACCGGGTAATTCCGTTGGGCAGTCATGTGTACTTTGGGTATAGCCTTGTTTAAAACGCACTTGGGCAACAATTTTCTTATTGGGAGATTTTTCTTAGAAAGCGACCCGCAAACTTTTTTCATTTCAAAGTTTCAACGGCAACCGAAGAACTTCGTTAGTTCGTTTCATTAATTATTGAATATCTGATGTAGCTGGGTTATCGTCAAACAAAAAAAAGCAAAAGAAAGTATGCACGGCATAAATATTTTGATTTTTTTTTTCGAGATATTCGAAAAGTTTTGCGCATCATGGGAGGACCCAAGGCGAATTGTCAAAAATTAAGTGGCCACCCTCATTTAGCCGGTAGGTTTTCGGAGGACTTAAAAGGCAACCGTCTTTCCCCCGAAGAATTATGCATGTATACACAGAGCATTACACATATTTGTATATAGACGTCATGATTATCTCTAATTCATAAATAATCATTGAAAGCAAATGTGTGCTTCTGTCTGGGATGAAAAATCAAAGGAAAGATAAGCGAGATTCTGTGAACGGAATTTATTTTTTGCATATAACTTTGAATTGTGCGATAAAGAGGGGATGGAACGTACATTCAATACCAAGCGCACTCAACCTTAAGTGGGATAAGTCGGATTATCCTTGAAAAGAACCCTTTGTTCATGAAGTGCTGAATTTGTTTTGGTTTTCATGAAAGCTTCAATGGACTTATGTAAATGTACCTGCTACAGGCCATTAAAGTAACCGAGAGCTATTACAATGAATATTGAAACAGATATTTCCCTTTCCCACGTTAAACAGGCAAAATTATGTTTTTTTTGTAAGCCACCCTTGAAACTCAACCAAATACATCACAACGTTTTTCAATCAATTAAACTGTATGTGTAAAGACAGAAATTATGCAATAGCCGGGAATAATGTTGTACCTTGATTTTGAAACGAAGCCTTTCGTGTGCGAGCATACGCATTCATTTTACGTAACAGGAAAGACTGCAGCCAACTATCTGTCTTGCTATCGGACAACATTCGCAAAACACCTAAGTATATTGCTCCTGCAAGAGGAGAACGATGATACTGCAGAGCACTTACCATGCTACTATCCCGCTTCATTATTTGGATTAGGTGGCAAATATCTGGCGCTTATGTGGTGAGAGGTGATGAGAGGAATTTCTCATCACTGCTAGTGCTAAAAAATTTGAAAGATCAAGAAACTGGATCAGTTGTAAAGTCAGAGTGCTCAAGTGTACTGTTCAAAAGTGGTTTTGTGACAATATTTACCGAAACTTTCATTCTGTTTTTGAACGTTGACTCAAATAAAGAATGATTTACGAAAAATTCGTAAAACTGAAGGAAAAAAGCCTGCATACAAGTTTATGACTTTGTTGAAAATTTTCTTTTCTTTTACACCATCCTGCACCGCTACAATACTTCACACAGAAAAACAGTTATGTACCCAAACTAAGAGGCAATTTAAAATTAATTTCTTACTTCACCCGCGAGAGGGATACACAATTTCGTCTCGTCTTCCATCTCAACAATCAACACACTTACAATGACATTTCAGCTTTCAGCTTTTTGGATAACTTATATCTGTTAGCCGCACAGTCAGCTCTGCGCTACAGATTGTGTTTTGTCTCCCCTTTACTTGACAGCGTAAATTTTTCCATAGGAAAGATCAAGTTTCTCAAATGCAAGTGCGCAAGGAAGAGTGCTTAAATATCTCAGCGTTCTCAAATTAGCTCGTCAGGTTGGTATAACCCACGTTCTTCTTAAGAGGTGTACTTCTACGCTGAGAAAACAATTGCGTCTATCCTATTCTTGGGGGCTCTTTCTGCTTATGTACCATTGGTCCAGCCTGTTCTTAAAAAGTTCGAATCTTCGTCACTCATTTCCCTTCTTTCTAAATTTGTCGAAACGTTGATAAACATATCGAACCCAGAAGCTTCTTAATGGCTGGTGTACTAGTGATCTGAAGGCACATTGTACCAAAAAGTAAAACCACTCTTTGCAAAACATGGGAGAAAGCAAATTCGTAGCACCTGATATTTAAATGGGATTTGATAGAGTCTGGCATCAGACTCCCTTGTCGATAATTATGAATTAGAAATCAACTTACGAACCATTCAATAAAAGTTGTACTGGATGGGTTTGAGTCTGATATTCATTATATTAAAACTGGTGTTCTTCAGGGTTACGTTTTGTCTCCGACACTCTTTCACATTTTCATAAATGATTTTCATAAATGACCTCTCTACTTCTCCGCTGATGACGACACTCTTATATTTCGTTTCTTGACTCTCGCCCTTCCTCTTCGGCCGCAGACTTGGAATGGTAGCGTAACATATGTCAAGCACATTAAATTGACAGCAAAATAGATCTTGATAGTGTTGTCTACTGTCACTCAAGCATTCTCAAATTGGCCACATGCATCGTTGAGATCGAAAAACTTTCCATCTGCGGTATGTGTATCAAGTCGATCACATTTTTGAGATCGCCAAAAGTGCAGCCAAGTATCTAGGTCTCTTTAAGCTTTAAGACCTTTCGGTCTGGCTACAATATCTAAGGCGTATAGTCATCAAGAGCTTGAATATGACGCTCCTATCTGCTTTGTAGTTTGAATATGGAATGTTCTTTCCAGCTAAAAAGTTACCCCACGTAACAATCGAAAGGTTTGTAAACCAATGTGCATCAGTCCCTACTCTCCCTATCTTCTCTATACCTTCTGCCTATGCTGTGACTTAATCCCGGTCGGTTAAGAGTACCAAAGCGCACGTCAATCATACAAAAGAAATCGACCACCATGGTCAATTAATCTTTGGTGGGTTTTCTCCTCAGCACACCTGTTTGTCTACTTTTAAAATGGTTAGCTTAAAGAGCGACTTTAAACGCGGAATTATGATGATGCCTGAAAGATGGCAAAAGGTCATTGCACAACATGGGCAATATAAAGGGTGATTTTTTTAAAAGCTATAGGAAAGTTTTTCACAAAAAAAACATATAAATTCAGAAAAATGCATGAAATCTTTATTTGAATCGATAGTACGGTCCATATAATTTAATGTTTGAAGATTATTTCATGCAAATGTTGACCTTGACTGCGCCTCAAATGGTCCGACCGCTTAGTCCAATTTTGGCATACTCTTTCCAACATTCGCTGTTGTCTTCCAATGCGTCAATTGAAGCGGACTTGTCTGTATAGACATGAGCTTTAACATAGCCCCACAAAAAATTGTCTTAAGACGTAAAATCGCACGATCTAGGCGGCCAATTGACCGATCCCGAACGTGAAAGAAAATGTTCACAGAACTCGCCCCTCAATAAGTCAATTGTTGCGCGTGCTGTATGACATGTGGCACCATCTTGTTGAAACCACATGTCATGCAAGTCAAGCTTTGGGCAAAAATGTTGTATATCATCTCACGGTAGCACTCACCATTCACAGTTACGTTACGATTCGCATCATCTTTGAAGAGGTACGGTCCAATGATGCCACCAGCCCATAAACCGCACCAAACTGTGACTTTTTCTGGATGCATTGGTAGCTTTTGCAATGCTTCTGGCTGATATTCACTCCAAAATCAACAATTCTGCTTATATACTGATATATTGAGCCAAAAATGAGCTTTGTCGCTGAACACACGCTAAGCACGCATTTTGATAATAAAATTCAATAATTTGCAAACGTTGTTCGTTTGTAAGACTGATGATGTTTGACGGTGAAACAAAACACGAAAAGTGCTTCAGCTGTTTAAACCAGTGCTGCCAATAGGATAATAGCTTAAAAAATCACCCTTTATTACAGAATAAAGTTATTTCGTTCCATGAAAAAATTGTCTTTTATTTTCCAAAAAAATCCGCTATTTGGTTGTCATCCCTATGTATTGTAACTTAAAGTCATTGTGACAGGTTCTTTTCTTCTTCACATTGGCTCGCATTCGAAAACTCTTCCATGGTTCATTAACAGCATTCGTAGATGACGTGGATTCAACTTAGTACCTGAGCTCAGAAACTAAAGTCATGTTCTTTAGTTTAGGATTTAAAAACACCAACACCAATTCAATTACAGTGATGGGTGCTTTTTTGTTGAAAATGTATTGTAAATGAGCTCACTTACTTTGACCTTACTGGAGCCTTTTTAATCCCACAATAAATCTGAAAAAGTACTTTCGACGTGTGACCAGAATTTTTTTTTTTCGAGAAAAAGAGTAGACTATGTTTTTCTAAGTCTACGAGTAGGTTATATTATGGCAAGGTCTGCGTGGATGTAACTCTTTGAGTGTTGTTAGCAACTTGAAAGAGGTGGAAAAATGCAAGGTGTCCCGGCCGGGAATCGAAATTACTTCATCTGCGTGTGGATCGACGCACTTACACACTATGCCACGGCGATCACAGGCATCAACACTGCTAAGCGTTTTTTTTAAAAGATCAAGTCGTTCTAATTATTGACATGTAGCAACTATAAATTTACATATCACTCAATAAGTCCCGAGACTTACATTTAGAGGGCGCCACAAACATAAAATCCATTTTATTTTTAGGAAGCACAAACATTCAAATGATACCTGTCAAATTTTCATGAAAATCGGATTACCAATTGAAAGACCAATTGCGGTGGTTATACCTGAAATCGTCAAAAAGTACAGAAAGTCGTTTTGCAAAACCGCAAACGAAGATGAAAAATATTCTCAACTCGTTGCCTACCATGGCCACATTGCACGAATTGGGCTTTGAATTGTTACCAGCGACTTTTACGTCTTTTCAGACATTAAACAGATGCTCGTCGGAAAAAAATATGTGATCGCCGAAACTAAAGTCTATTTTGAGGCCAATGATAAATCGGTCTATAAGAAAGATATCGAAATGTTAGAGCGGCGTTCTACTGATTGTAGCACTCTTGACGGATGTTATGAATACAGTTGAATATTGTATAGAAAATGTGTTTGTATTGGTTAGTCCCGGGACTTTTGTTTAGTAATGTGTTCCGTGGTAATTTCTTAAACCAAGTTGCAGTGGAGTCTTGCCGAACAACTGCAGCATTGCGCAATTTTTACAGTGTTCCCTCTAGTCGCCTATTCAACTTTCTCTCAATATCCATCAGGGCAATGACAAACCAAAATAAATTTGTGAAAAATGTGAAAAAGTAACTTCTTCTTCTTCTTCTTCTTCTTGTAGTGCTACAGTTCGGGGTGGCCTTCAACCAACATACCTCTCCAGTCAGCATGGTGTTTCGCCAGCTGCCGCCAGTTGCGCACACCAAGTTGGTTGGGGTCCTTCTCCACTTGTGTGCGCCACCTTAGCCTAGGCCTTCCTCAGTTGCGTTGCCCCAATGGCTCAGATTCGAAGACTTTTCGAGACGGACCAGTGATGTTCGTACTCTCTACATGGCATAGCCGTTGTAGCATTGTATGCAAAGACGGCTCATGTCGATGCACAGCCTTTAGAGTTCGTCGTTAAATCTTCTCCTCCAAACGCCATCAACGCAAACAGGACCAAAATTCGCTAGCAGAACTTTTCTCTCGGAAAGACCAAGGGTTTCCTCATCTGCTTTTAGGAGCATTCAGGTACGACTGGAATGATCAAGCTATTATATAAAGCCCGCTTAGTCCTTCGAGAAAGGGCTTTATTTCTCAATTGCGTTTTGACCCCAAAGAAACAGCGATTGGTAAGAGTGATTCTGCGTTTGAAATTCAAATGAAAAAATGCCTAATGACGTAAGTTTTAGCACAGCTGTCAGTAACAGTAGTGCCAACATAGAAACAAAGCTCTATGTCCCTAATTATTAGCCCACAAGAGTATTGCGCCAGTAAAAACCTTTTTAGAGAAATTTTTCCTTGTCAATAACAGTTAAGAAATAAGCAATTCCCACAAATTAAAAAATTACAAAAATTTACATTCGCTTGAAAAATGAAGTCATGTGTCAGATGAAAGCCTAAAATTACATAATGTGATGAACATAAATTCAAGAACCGTGATTAGATTATAGGTTTTTTGTTTCGCTAAATCTTTTGTTTGATTTATGGCCAAATATCTACACACGTTATGAGCACATTAGTGCACGATTTGATTCACAAACTTTGATGATAAATGGGATGTTATGACTAAAAGAAGGCTGTGAACGGAGGAGATGAGCGAAGGGATCCAAAAACTTTGCTGGTAACACTTATTAATCATAGTCTTTGTGTGAGAACACTGATTTCAGATAATTTATGTACACGCTCGGTGAAATAGGGCGCCGTGCATGAGTTCCCACATAAACGTTTGTTATTACAAGGTTAATTAGCAAAGTGGTTGGTTTTTTGATGCTCTTTAATTGAGCAGAATTCTCTTAACAAGGAACGTGTTATTCCAATTATCAATTTATAGTTTATTTATATTTTGATTTCCAACAAATAAAAGCAACAAAAAATATTTTGTGAGGCAGACAATTGACAAACAACAACTCCATTGGGCAGCACCTGCAATCGAAAATATATTAAGAGACCATTCGAACATTGCCTTTCAGCCAGTCTTTCATTCTCTCTCTCTGAGAAGCATAGCTAAGCATGTTTCACCGTAAAGTTTGAATTTCGAAAGGCTTATTTTGAAAGATCACGTGTTATTCCTGCCATACTGCTTTGTCATTCATCATTTCATCATCATGGAAAAACTACAGTAGCATGTCCAAACTGTGACAATTTTTTTCATAGAATTCGAGGAATTCATGGAGCCTATAACTGACTTACGCCAATTTGCCAACTTGAGCCTCAGTTTCCATTATTGGGTGTTACTCGACCGGCAAGACCACATTCAGGAGCTGGTTTAGAGACTTTAGCAGCTGTAGCTGAAAAAGTACGCGATGACTGCGACGAATTAATCCCTAGAAGCTTGACTTGGCATATTCGACAATTTGAGAATCGCGGCCTAAAACCGTAAAATTTTCTACTTTCGACTTGTGGCTCATATTTTCCGTGAATGGACCCAAGAAAAAATAATCGTGAAGTTTCAGTTCAGTGATGAAGACCACTTCTGGCTCAACGGATACGTAAATAATATTTGGCCTGATGGGCAACCAGAAGAGTATCAAGAGCTACTATTACATCCATTAAAACGAAAGGTCTGTGTGGTTAATGGGAAGGTGGGATCATTGGCCCATACTTCTTCAAAAATGAGGCAAATCACAATATTACCGTCAATGGTAACCGCTATCGCGACATGTTAACGTGCTATGTGCTTCCTGAAATCCTCGGTGAGCTGTAGTTTGAACAGGTCTATGCTACGAGCCTTGCAGTGTGTGAAACAATAAACTTCTTGATAAGTTATTTTGATGAACACTGAGCCGTCTTAGACGAAGCTTTGGACTGTTTCCTTTGAAGACGTATACATGTAAGCCCTTATGTCTGTAGGAATAAGCTACCTGCTATTGACGGCTCGGAAGCAACATAACTCACGTTATCCGCGAGATACCAGTCGCATGCGTCGAACGAATCGCCCAATCAATCAATCAAAACTGGACCTTGCGATAGACCACATCAGACGTAGTCGTGGCCAATCAGCAACGATATGTAAATGCCATGAGTTGTTCTTTTAGCCGATAGTACAAATATTGGGCTTACTTTTGAATTTATATGTTTAATTTTACATTACAAATCAAACCTCACGATGAATCACCCCTTACACGGGTGGGTGCAGAGCCGATGTAGAACTGTTCCGGGTGCCTCTTGTCTACACAGCCCCTGCTTCATCAGCCTTGAGGGGACTTGAGAAGCTTTTTCATAGACAATTGATACTCTTTGAGTGTTGTCAGCAACTCGAATGAGGTGGTGTCGTGAAAAGTGCTAGTTGTCCCGTCCGGGAATCGAATCCAGACTTTCTGCCTGGCGGTTGACGCCACGGCGACAAGCGTTGTCAAATTTATCAACTCGGCAGGTAACAGTAACGTGGAACCCAGCTCAGGAAGATATTGAATTGCTGAGTCAACTCGTCTAGAATGTGCCGAAGCCAATGACTCCTCAGAAGTTAAGTGAAACTGATTCCAAGGCCTTTAGTGTAGCCTAACAATCTTAAAAATTAAAGATATTGTTAAGGGATACACTGCTCCCTTTCATCCAGGATAGTTGATCATGAATAGCTTGGAAAATACTGCATAGATTCAGGGTCTGTAAAATAGACTTAGATTGGCACCCTTACATAAACTCATTGAAAAAAACATTATCCCTTCCATCATCGTTCGTGAAAGCCTCTTTCTAAGGCCCTTAGAGTGACGCGTCAAATAACTGTCAGTTATTTTGTTTAAGGCCCTACCGCACCCTAATCTATTTCCTTAACCGCTTAAGACTTCCTTGACCTTTCCCACAAGCTGGGCAATCAAACCATCACGAAGACACTCCAAATGATGTGCGTTGACCTTTTAAAATGAAATTCCATTCGATCAGCGCACTTTAATAGCCCACCAAAGACGGTCTTAGCATCCGTTATTGTTTACACATCCTCTATTGCATCGAAGAACGTCCTGAACAATAGATCCCGCCATAAAAAAAAACCTCAATAAATGGAGAAAATAATAAAAGGGAGAAAAGAAAGCCAGCAGCCGCACACGCCAACTTGGATTAGAATTGAAAGGCAATGAGCCTAGGAATGAAAGCGAATAAGTAAATAACGCCCCAATAAATCCGAAAAGGAACGAAACGCTTTTGCATTTCGAAACCAGTCCAATGCAAATGAAAGGAGAGTAGAAGAAAGAGTGCACGTCATGGAGCACAGTCCCTCTCAACGACGTTGGTGGTGAAGCAAACGACTTTCAGTCGCTTACTGAAGGGGGAGAGAGAGAAGGAGAGAAAGAGAGAAAACCATTACACGGTTACGAGGAAATGAATACTTTTTTCCGAAATCAAGGACACACTTTCCATAAAGAAAAGAAGGAAAAGGCGAAATGGAACATATTCGTTTCGGGCAGGATTAACCACACACACACACACGCACACAGACTCCGAATAGGTATTCAGAACGTTGTGGAAAGCAAACAGCTTTGGGGTGAAAGGTGTCAGAGAGTCGGATTCACCCTCTGTTTCCTTTCACACTCCCCGGGTGTTGTGTTGCCTTCTTAAGTGAGAGCACTTTGCTTTTGCAGGTATTTACGAAACGGACGTACGGAGGTTTTGACTTTTAAGCTAACAGGCTGAAGATTGATTTTCGCCATACAACGGTTGGAGGCAATATGTGTGTGGGTGTGGGTGGCTGTAAACACCATCAATTTGAGTGATTTTGAATTTCGGTGTGGATTTGACAAGTTGACGCGTCGACATCACTTCAGCGATGGGGCGGCCGAGATCAATTTCCGATTGTCAAACATATTCACACAAGTGGTTTGAACACAGCGGCGCTAAGCCCTGTGTGGGGAAACTGATGTGATTCCGATGACAGGATATGTGAGATTGCCTCCAGGATGGTGTACAATTTTGAATTCATTATTCAGCAGTGTGGGATGGACGGGAATGCCAGTGTCCTCAGTGTGGAGTGATGGGTTGGAATCTAAAGAATCTGGGCGAAAAGATTGAATTTGGGAGTAAAAGATGTCCACGTTTTTAGGGTTTTTTTTCCAGGGGAATAGTTTGATTGAACCGTGTTCCCTCAAATCTAAATCTTGTTGGCAGTGTTTGTATTTCTGATATCAGAGTCACTGAAGACAAATCTTTTAATTTGAGGCATTAGAACGAAGCAATAAAAGATGCCATAGACAGAAATGCCGCACACATTAAAGATCTCAAGTACACCAATAGACGCGTATCATACCCGAAAACGTTGCAGCAGTGCAACGTACGTAGAGTTCGTCAATTTCTTCAATCTGACTTCAATTTAAAGAACTTTGTGTCGAAACTTCCACGAGGTACTATTGAATGATCTAGTTGGTATGAGAGGCTTAGACCAAATGACCAACACCGATTGGTGGACTGAGAAGCTTGAATAGAAGCATCCAAATATTGGACTAAATTCATTTTAACTGGCACAATCTTTACGATAACTTAGCCTTGTGAAACTAACCTTTACTTCTACAGCCTAAGACGGCCGTATGCAGCTGCTAAGTCATCCACAGGGTTGTATCCGTTGATGCTTGAGAAGGGAGATGTCCCCCAAAGGGTCTGTACTTCATCATTCAGCAGAAGAAAAATTTTCTCAATAATGAAGGCCCCCACCAACATCAAGTATGGCTTAAAGGGTATGGTTCTTGTTCAAGCAAATCAGAAGCGTGCTCGTGCGAATAAAGTTCAGTGGGCTGGTGTCACATATTGTGTCTATTGCTCTTGTCTATTGTCATTGCCATTCAGGACCTTCGGAGGTATAAAAATAAATTGCACTGATCAGACTTATGATGTCCGGCTGGTCTTCCAGACAAGCACAGATACCATCAGGAACTTTGTTAGGGATGTGTTCTGCAGACGACGTGTCATAATGACTCCTGTCCTTGTGGCATCGCGTAGCCATGCTGGTCGTAAGGCCATCGGTCCTGGATGTTAAGAAATCCAGCTGGGAGCAAGATTGCGAAACTCGACTGGAATCCATATTCGTTTACCACGGATAGTCAGGGGGCCCTGACCGTGCGTTTGGCCCCTTGTAAGCGTTTCCCTCTGGCTGTGGTTTAAGATCAAATCTGATATGTCCCAATTTTCTGGTTTGAACCGGATCATACAATTATGGGATATAAGCTTCCGATTGGATGTGGTGTTGCATTCAGTTGGGTGTTTTGACCCATAGAACAGCAGAAGTATTAGAAGGGCCTTGCTCCTTTCCAAGAAGAAATGATTGTCCCTTAAGAAAAAATCTTTAGTTGGTACTACTGGGATAACTCCTAGCGTTTTCCTGACTACGGGAGTATGTACTTTGTGGTACCTTAACAGCATCATTGTATCTTTTCTCCAAGATGCTACTTTTAACGATGTGACCAACCACTTCCTTAACGTCTTTCAATAATGTCTACCCTTATGCCATGTAGAAGGACTCTAATGATCAAGGCAGCTCCGAGAGAGAGCTCTAATACTTAATTGTCGTAAGATCTCTGAGACAAAGCGCTTTGCAAGTAATTCACGGATGTGTCAAGGCAATCTTCGAGAACAATAGAGGAGTGAGAGACACGAAACTGATTCAGCATAAGAAACGAAAGTTAGATGGCACTACAGACCACTGGGGCACTCATGTGACTTAAGCCATTCAAGTTGTGTGTTGGTTTTGTTTTCTCATGAGTGGATGGAACTCAAAGTTTTATGCCAAACTCGAATGGTGAAATTTAAAAAGACTTTTCATAGATGGTCTCTCTGCTCCGTCAAGGTTGGGAGCGAACTCACCGAGACCTACAATGCCAAAAAAGGTTTTAGACAAGGCGACGCACTGTCATGTGATTTTTGTAACATCATTCTTTAGAAGATGGTGCGTAACTTACAAGTCAACACCAGAGGCGCGATCTTCCAAAAGTCAGTTCAATGCTAGCAAACGCCGACGAGATTGACGTGATTGGACAAAAACAACGAGCCGTCAATGACGCGTTTGCTGGCATTGAAGCGGAAGCGGATAAAATGGGTCTGGTGGTTAATGAGGGCAAAACGAAGTACATGCAGTCATCAAGGAAGGATGCACAACATCGACGTCTCAGACAGAGCGTCACACTAGGCAGCACAAACTTCGAGGTGGTGAAGAACTCAAATAGGGACGACAACACTAGTACCGAAATCAAACTCAAATGCTAGTGGACAACACACTGAGATCATTAACATCAATTCTCAATCGAACTCTTCAGTTCATGCGTGTCACACAAGGTTCTCGAATCATTCAAGGTCCAATTGTCCCAGCAACTGAAGGCGTCCGACCATTGAAAACGATTTTGGAAGGAAAAATTATCTTTTTTTTTTTGAAATTGTCAACGCACTCAGAGAGTATGACAGGTGCGAGCGGATTGTTAAATGGAACATTATCCTTCGAAAAAGACGTAAATTTTATGATCAACGGTGCAGGACGGTGCACCAAGCCATGTGACAATCAATCTTATGCGCACTAGATAAGTGTTATTGGGCGTCTTGTTTATGTCAAGTAAGTAAGATTTTAACCTTTTAGGGAAGACCGATGTTATTCCAACTACTCGAAAACGATGGCACTCAACGCCAATATCATCCAAGAAATCTGGGAGCTTCACCCGGAGTAAGTTCTTTTAAAATTTTGGGTGGAAGAATGCTAAGATAGACGCCTAAACGATTTGTACGTGGAAACACCGTAAACGAAGCCATGGGAAGACGAGTACAAGGCTCAGCAGGAGCATATAAGACGGGATGTGATTTTACTTCCAGTACATGGAGAACATTAACTGATGCATTACTTACACTCTTACCATAATCTGTTTCCTTGAAATTCAATTCAAACACTTGATTTTGAACTCCTGTTTTTCCTGACCCACTCCCTCATACCTAAGCTTCGAAATATCACTGACCCGATTCCAACAAAATGTTGACGACTGTGCGGTGACCACAAGAAATCAAACTCACTACCTATACAAAAGTTTTTCGAAGAACCTCACAAACAACTTAAGTTCTTCATTTCAACATCGATCTGCAGCTACTGAAACTTCTTGGACAAAATCTAAAGCAAACTTCTCACACATGCGAAACTCACAGACTCAAAACACTTGTAAATGCCTTGTGCCGTAAGCAAAACGTCCCGCTGAACCAACCAGTCCTTTAGTCCTCATGCTTCCAACAAAGAAAGAAATTAAAAAATTCCTGAATCTGTTCGATTTGTTAAATCTCGACGGATGAATGTCCTTGTGGACATTTCACCAAAATTTTAGTACCGACGAAGGGAAATTTTTGTTTGTTCACGTACCGTTAGAGGTGGAAATGAGTTCTGTCACTCATGATGAATTTTAACTCAAAATCCTTCGGTTTGCTGTGGAGATTCAAAAAGACGTGTGGATGCACGTCACGCTCAGTGCCCGTTGGCTAATGACGAACTACCTGCACATTGTGAGAGGGCACTTTCAAATATACTTCCTGTATCGCCGAGACGTGCGTAGAATGACCAATTGGGCAAGACGTGTCGTCCGTTTGATGACATAGGACATGTTTTATTCTGTTCTGCTTTAGTAGGCGGACGAGCACGGATTGTTGCCGGTCGGCACTTAACTGACAAGACTGTTCCTTAAAACACTCCAATTATGTAAATCATTCTCAAGAGTCGAACTCAACCGCATTCACATTATCCTGGCACAAAGTATGGCTTGCACCACGGCAATGAATTCCTCGCTGTTGTAAATTTATTTTGAAAATACCGCCCACCCTCAACCTACGCCTGCACGAAAAGCACAATCTTCGAGGCAGACGTCCTTAAAAAGAAAATCTCTTAATCAAATTTGGTGTCAGGGGAATGTGGAGGAAGTTGATTAAATGAGGATGCTTGCCATATTCTAAATTAGAATTTCTCTCTGGTATTCATTTTTCAAAAAATAAAAGGCATAAACAAACATTCACATGTTGTCCTTGTTTTTCTTTTGTTCCTCATAAATGCCAAAATACTTTAATAAGCGATTCGAAGTACTTTCAGAGCAGAAGTGCCGTACTGTTGATTAAAAGCTTTGTTTGACATTTAAGGTTCGTTAGGAATTGTAACGGAGGGCAGGTGCCCTCGCACAAAGGTGCTCTTGATGAACTTTTATCTTCAAAGGACTCTCGAAGGCGTTGAATCGTAACAAGGAAAATTACTTAGTAGTTCAGCAGGTGGGTTTTATGTGCCTTTAAGAGAGGTGACAAATTTAATTTATCAAAGGTGGACGTTCTCGTTTTTGTTTTCTTCTCTTTTTCTTCAATTTCACAATAATTTGATGTTCGGTGGGTGGGGGACACGTTCCCAATGCCCAAGACGATGGAGATGTCAATTTGGTGTGATCTTGGCAGTGGTCGGATTGCTTGGAAAAATCCCGGCGGTCAGGTGTGTACCGGAGAAAGTGAATATATTTCTTAAAAATTTAAAAAAAAGTGTTTCGAAATAAGTTGTTCAAACAGACAAATCCCCGAAAATGGTCTTAGTTCCCATTTAGTGGGTTAGAATGACATTCTAAGAGAACCAGACTGCTTTTTGCATAGAGGCATGCCCAATGAGTGAAATCATTACAGTTTCCAGGGCTCAGACGACAAAATGTATTATTTAGAGCATGAAGAGAAAAGCCATGACGCAGCTCGTGGTCAACATCCACAATCCACGCGCAACTCAAAATTCCGCGAACTGACAGAAGGTATTGTAAATTTGTTGAAAGTTTTTTCGTTTTGCCTTAGGGACGGACCCCTTTTACTGGACACCATGCACTTCGGAACTGCTGTGGCATTGCTTCAGAGTGGCATTTGTCAAGAGTAAAGGTTGAATTTTAAAACACAAGAAACAACAGAGGAACAGTCGGCAAGGAAAAGAGAAATGTTTTCAACTTCGTATTTTAGAATCTTGGCGTCGTTTGTCCGGTTCATGAGAATGGAAAACCCTTCGAGTGCAGCAATTATCGGGGGATAATCCTTAACATTTACTCTGTCATTTTGTGTGAACTTCTAAGACAAATTTTGGTCCATTTCACAGTGGTGTCCGGCAAGAGATGTCCAGAATATATTTACTTTAATTTACAGCTGTTGGAGAAGTCCTCAGAAATACAAATGGACACATACCAGCCATTACCATTAATTGTAATATGGTAAGCATGGGCACAAGAATCGCATCGACGGAGTTACCTAACTCTCTCACTCTCTGGCGGTTTGAAACGGAAACCAACCCGACAACGATGTCATTGACGCAAGAAATGCATCGAGCATCCTGTATGCTAAAAAAAATCAGAGGGCTGAATATCGACATTGCAATACGATTCAGAAATCGATTATTAAATATCACAATGCTGCATCAGCCAACAAAGAAAACGTTTGTCATTGGACACCTCAGCAGAGCGGAGATTTCCAGAGTCTACGAAGAAGAATTCATTGTACGCGTACGTCAAACGCAATTGCCGCCCAGTCATCCAAGAGGTAGCAGAGGTTACCCATGAAAGCCGTGGCAAGATGACGTGTGTGTACAGAACCAACGAGGCATACAAAAAAGCGTTGCATCGAAAAAGTAGGTTAATCCGGGGAGAATATCGAGCACGGAATATGTTTCTTGAGGTCTCCTAGGTCAACGAAATCGGGAACCTAGGGCAAACAAAAAATGCTATCATTTTATAAGAAAGTCAAGAATCAAGCGTTAGACATAAAGAAACGTCACTAGGCTTGAACAACTGACCCACAGGAGATTGTGGAGCAACATCTTCAGCAGCTCCTTAAAAGGTACGAACCAGAGAGAAATAAAAAAATCCTAACTCTAATCGACAAAATAGTGATAGTGAGGAGGAATCTAAAAGGAATTTTATCTGTAAAACTTGGGAGGGCGAAAGAATTGCCGGCGACCCATAAAACACATCACTTAATAAGTCGCGGGATTACGGGACACAACTAACAAAAAAATAATATTAAATGAATATTTTTTTAATAGTGCCCCCTATATCCCGGGACTTATTGAGTGATCTGTTATACCCCATCCACGAAAAGGAGATCTTACCTCATTTAAGAATTACCGATATCCTTATTAAGCGGCTACTACAGGATATTGTGTGAACGTTTTGTATTCCACTAATCGGCACATATCAGATGAAAGACCAAATATTTCCACTAAGGCAAAACCTGTGAGTTTCAGGTCTATAGGAGCTAATTCTTTATCGAAGACTGCACTTGACTTGTGTCGCACTAAGCTAACACAAAAGCAGTGCAACATGCAGTTTAGTTCAAGGCGCCCTGAACATTTTGAAATCTGTATTAGATTACAGATTACTAGAGGAGATTGTATGGAGGGCCTCCACAGTTGACATCGATATCGTCGCTCGTTCTCAACGTTGCCATCCATTAAGAAATAGGCGAAATGAACTGGTCATTGAAGAATGGCAAAACAAAATAGATATATGCATGCTGGCACAATTTGAAGAAAATGTGACAATTTACAGCCGTTTGTGATAATAAGGGGTTTGTCTATCTCGGAGTCAGCGTTGACTCCACGACTGTGAAGACCCGACACAGAATCTCCATTTGCAAACTAAGCAAAATTTTATTGCGGACTACCAAAAATCGAAACTAGTAATTCAATGGACAAATCAAACACTCTGCAAGACACTTAAACTGCCAGCATTGTCGTATTGAACAAAATTCTTGAAAAGCACCTTCGACTACATCGACTCGGCAAAGACAGCAAAACTTAGGATGCCAAATGCAGGGTGGCCATTACTGAAGTCCGATATGAAGACCAAGTGACCATGGATAATAGAGACGAATGTCAGCAGCTTGCACGGAACCACTTACAATGGTAAGCTTGCTTGCAGACTTAAGATTTTAGAGGATCGCTGGCCCAATACGTGAATAAGTTAATTTGTGATTGTTTTCTCATTTGATGTAGAAAGCCAAACCAAAGTTTCTGTACACTCTTTAAAAACAAAAATACACACGATATTTTCCACGGACACAATGCTTAACTTCCAGAGTTGCTTAGTGCCACGGAAAGCATTCTTAATTATTTTCTGAAAACAAAACACCCTGTCGGCAGCACACGTTGCAAAACGCCATGGAGGTAGTCCTAAAACAAAAGCAACATCTACAAAAATGGTTCGGAAATGGAAGGCTCAAATGAAAGAAAAATGTCTTGTAAGCTCAACATATCGTTGGAACGGATGCAACACCCACTAAAAAAATGTACATGGGCTCAAGCCATTGAAGTTCTAAAAAACAAACGGTCTGACACCGCACAGATTTAAATTAGAGCCGAAAGAGTGAAGGAGGAGCTACGCTTGCTCGAAAGGGGTGAGTTCCCGAATTTGGTGTTTTCGAATGAGTCCCCATTTGCTATCGAGCAACAAACAAAATTACCAAGTCAACTTGCCAAAGTGGTCCTTGGAAAATGTAAATCTTTGGATGGCCACCAGAAAGCAATCAGCACCGATGATGACGGTTTTGGCCACCATGCATCTCCACTAGTATTTTTTTGGACTACGGCATCAAAATAATGACAGCATTGGAGCTATTGGCGAGATTTCAGTCGGAGGCTGTGAACATTTACACAAGACACCGTAGAACCGCTTGCGGGCAGCGTGTGAGGCTTTCTTCCGCCGCCTCAAGGCAATTATTCGCACCAAAGGTGGACATAGTAAAAACTGCTGATACAACTTGAAAGAGTAATGCATTTTATTTTCAAACATTTCTAGCCTTGGTGCATTTTTAAAAGGCGGAGTTCGGGTTATTCACCTTGTTAATACGACTCACAGCACGAGTAGAGTGTTAGGGTCGTCGTTCCTCGTGGGCTATAGTAGTTCTTTATTTAACTTATCCTCTTCCCTAAAACGTGCTTCTTAAAGTATTTGGAATGAATTTGAGGAAAACATTCATGAGAGCAATCCCTTAATGAACTGTTTTCCAATTTGTTATTAATCTGACTCATATTACCAGGGTTGCGCTCAAAATACTCAGCTTACAGAAGAAAAAACGATTATTTTGCAAAATTGCAATTTATTACTCAACGTAGTCTCCGTTTAGGTCACTGCACTTGCCGCAGGGATGCTGCAGGTTCTTCTACCCACCTCTGAAGGTCGGCGATAAACCTCTGCATCTGATTAAAGTTTCTGTGAAGCGATTAACTTCATAGGGTTTCACAACAGAGGGAAATTCGGTGAATGAGACAGCACTTCTTAGCCTAGTTGGACCAATTTGGTTGCTTCGATGGCGGAGGTATAAGCTGGTCTGTCACCTTGTATCTTAGAAACCGTGTCCTTTGAAACCGATACAACAGTTTTCGCCTTCTTCAACAAAGGAAGAAACATTATGACACTAAAAGCCAATTAAATAAAAGGCAATTAAGCTACAGGAAGTTAACCGATGCGCTACGAACCAATCACACTGCTCCTATTAGGACAAACCTGCAAATCTGGCAAACCAATGAATGACAACTGTTTACAGTGTATGTACATGAAATTCGAGATCTCTTAACAAACAGATTTGTAACCAAAGGAGGTCTCCGAATGCTACAAAGCAGAAAATCCAATTTCTTTTGTTTCGTAGGAGTACGAAATAATTCGGTCCGACTTTTTTTATTGTAAGTATTGTCCGTTGGAGTAGTCGCCGTAGCGTAGTGGGTGAATACGTCGACCCTCACGCAGAAGTTCTAGGTTCGATTCCCAGACGAGACAGCTCGCATATTTTTCATTGCACAGCCTCTTTCGAGTAGCTGACAAAACTTAAAGAGTATCAATTGAAAAGTTTCTCAAATTTCGCTGTTCGGAATCGGCAAAAACAACAACAAACAGTAGCACGCACAACACGATTAGTTGTTGTAGAAACTGAGCCCTGGTCCCTTGTGGGCTGTAGTGCCACTCAATTCCGAAGAGACTACTTTTTCCCACCCATCTGAAAATTTTCAAATACCATTTCTAAAATATGAGTCCTCTCCGGCATTCAATCATTAAGTCATTTTTCAATTTCTTCAAAAGACCCGAACCGGTGATCGTTTTGCATTCGACGAAAAAGCCAGCAGTCGGTAAAAACATGGTCTGGAGAATACGGCGGGTGGGCAAAGACCCCTCATTCGATCGTTATAATGTTCCAAAATCGTCTTGTCAAAAAATGTCTTCCTTTGATGTCTTTCAAAAAGCAGTTCCGAGGTGAAAAATCGCCTTCGACATTTCTCGATTTCAACTCCTACGGCACCCGATTTCCTTGCTTTTGAATAAACCAAAATTTCTGTAACCAAACGGAAACTGTATGCTGAGTGACTCCCACCGATTCTGTGCGTTCACTTTGCACTGGATTTTGATCCAGTAAAAACTCTAATTCCTCACCTTCCTTCCTTGGGCTGACTAAGACGCTCCTTGTCTTCGACGTCAAAGTTGTTACTTTTGAAGCGTCGAAACCACTTTCTGCATATCGAAGCAGACTTACCATAAGATTCTACAAGCATTTGATGAGCCACAGCTGTATTTTTTTTTCAATTAAAGCAGAAAATCAAAACTTCCTGCAAGTGTTGTTTATTTGAGACAAATCCGAATAGGCAAAAATCATTGTTGTTGTTTAAAACAGACGCTGGTACACACTAATCATTTCTGACAAATGTCGCACCTTTCCAATGAAGCAGGTAACCGTTTCCAAGGTCAGCCACAAAACGCATCGCATTAATAAGTACCCCCAACGAATTCTGTTTTCAAAGTAGAAGTGGGTTCATGGAGAAATGGTGTCAAGCTCTTAGGCAGAAGGCTGCACACCTAGCCAAGGGCAAGAGCAATAATTTCAGCTTACCTTTGAAAGGTTCAAATGTTCGTCTACAGCCTCAGGAGTGTTTGATTACATGCGACTTGAACAGTGCCCCAGAGAACTTCTAGAAATAAACTGATGCATAAAAATGCAAATGGCTCATCAGTATTTCAATTGTACTCTTCGACATTAAATGGATAATTTCGTCCTCCCTTAAGTGGTGTCGGCCTGCAAAACAAACTCAAACCGAACCAAAATGATGTTTCGAAAATCCTCCAGCAAACAACTTAAATCATTTTCGGTTAGCCCAAACCGTAAATGTCACTCAACAATCCTTTGTCATTTGGCCGCAAATGAGAATAAATAAGAATTTCATACGCACTCAACAGGGAGCAGTTGGCGTTTGCATACAAAGTGGTCTATATCCAGCAATCAACCGCAACGATTTGCAGTGAAATGAGCAAATCCTCTCATAAGGGTCCTTGTACCACAAACTCCACCTAGATGTGGCAGCAATTCTGAGGTAATGCTATGCAAATGTTCGTCAGAAACAATGTGTGCAGCGCACGCTTTGAAGGCATCCAACTGAAGATGGCCGACATTGCCCAAGTTTTATTGCACACACATACACACCAGCAAATGCCACTTTTGACGAGAGTTCGTGTGGTTTTGAACTTTCACATCAACCGGCAAAACTTTCCCAACAAATAACCGCGTAATGTCTTGCTTCTTGTGTCCTCGTCGTTCCTTTTTTTGTCATTGAAATGCCAACGTAAATGTCATGGTTTCAATTATCCAGTCGGCGAAGGGAAAGAACACATTTAGGGTTGATGACTGTTTCTTCGAAAGAAAAACAAAGAAAAAGCCTTTCATCGAAATGAGGTTGTAATAAATGTCATCTTGACAGCCGCGAACCAACACCGTACCGTACCAGGAGAGATTAAGTCGCTGCGGCACCTTAAAGTTCGCGTGTGCCTCTGCCAAGGGTATGCGTGTCGCTCATGGTTTGCTGGCGGGTGAGTTGCTGTAAGTTTGTTTTTGTTGTATGTTGTATTTGCATTTGTCAACTGTCCAAAAAGGTGGCAACTTTATTAAGTTGTCAGAGTGCACAGTACATCATAGCGGACCACAAAATGTGTTTAAATTCAGAAAAGAAATAACCTGTCGAAATCGCATGCAAGAATACCTGTGTCAGTTGCCCTGAAACACCATACACGTCACAATCAGAAAATTTTAAACGATTTGACTGGACGGAGATGTATCTTGTCGATAAATTACACATTTGAGATAGTCCTTTGCGTGCGAATGACATTTAGGGCTTGTTGGTGTCCGCTATCGGAGAGCGTGTGAGACAACAATCAAAGTTAATACGGTGATCTATTGTTCGGACTTGACCTGAATATGAACTGAGTCACGTTCTTTCTTCTACTGATTATGATAGGGCCGACACCTTATTGAAGCAAATCAGTGGACATCCGGACCATGTGCCATTGGTATTGGTTGCCAATTTGACACTTAATTGCATTTGCAGAGTGACAGAGATTTGATCGATGGAAACTGTCATTAAACAAGGATCACCCCTTCCTGTCTATTTGATGGGGATTACTCATTTAAAAGACACTCGAGAGGGAGTGGTGTTTCTGAGGGCAGACAAGAGAATTCCATTATCGTGACCTTATAGTGCAATTTAAAACTGTTTACACTCCTTTACACACAAACCTTTGAAAAATCGGAGGGAGCTGTTTGCGGTTTCCACATGGTTTTGTAACTTGTTTTTGAAATTCGTTTCTGGGTATTAAGAAAATAGAACAAATAGAGGGGATTGCCGTTTTGATAGAGGCTTCAGAGACTAGGACATAACTACTGCACATAAAGCCACAAATTAAAAGGATGAGTTACAAGAAACAGAGCTGATTTCTTGCTACATCCCTGATTTGTGGTTTCCGAAAAATAACCAGGAATACAAATATGAAAAAAATGTGTGGAAACGAAAAGATTTAAGATGTCGGAAGGCTACAATTTCGTAATGCCCAAAGTCATTGAGTCCCAGAAATCCCAAAAAAAAAAACAGAATTCCCAAAAGCAAAGATCCCGAAAATTCTAAAATCTCGAAAATCAATCATTTCGAAATGCTCGAAACTCCAAAAGAAAAAAATTTCAAAATGCCCAAAATCCCGAAATACTTAAAATTCCGAAGCACAGATTTTCGACATGCCAGAAAGTCCAAAAAGGAAGAATATTTAAAGGCTAGAATTTCGGAATACCCGAATTTAGGAAAGAACAAGATTTAAAAATGCCCAAGATTCCGAAACACTAGAATTTCGGAATGCCTAAAATCCTTTAAAAGCCAAAATCGAAAAAAAACAAAATCCTGAAAGGGAGAAATCAAAAGAAATTCCGAAAAGGTCAGAATTTGGATATGCCCAAAATGCTATAAATCCCGAAAAATAAAGATCAGGAAAATTCAGAGCACCGAAGAGCATGTTAGCTTTTGATATGTCAAAAATCCTGAACAGCTAAAGACGTGAATACCCAAAATTCTGCAATGCCTAAAATGTCGAAAGACCAGAAATTTAAAAATCTCTAAATGTACTAAACCCGAAAATGTCTAAACCAGAAAAATTCTAAATCTCTAAATCCCGAAATTATTAAAATTCCAAAACCACAAAATTTCGAAATGCTCCAATAGTCAAGAAGCAAACCCAGTTAAGAACCCAATCGCCAAAAATTCTGAAAAACTGAAATAAAAAAAGAAACATTTCAATGGTTGCGGTCGCTACAGAATTTGGAGTTGGTGCTAAAGGCGATCCATGCCGATTTCTTTTGTCTTAAATTTTCACAGACTGGTGAGGAATATCTTTTTTTGGTTAGATAACAAGCGAACTGACTTCATTTTCACAGCCCGCAAGTTACACTGAAGGGTTCACAAATTCAGTACTCTGCTCATACTCATGAGAAGCTTAATCCAAAAGCTATAAGGGAACTTTTTGCACATGGTCCAATCACTGGGTCTGCTGCCCGTTCGTCTACCTGTTGTTGGGGACATTTGTGGCACGTGACCAACCGGTCAACCATTAACTCTTCAAAAATATTGTCCATAAATCGTGTTGAGGACATTGGCTATTTTATGACTTGATGTCGTCGTTTGGAATAATGTATGACAACATCTTGGCAATTTTTGTAAAAGGGGCACTTGCTCACACCGCCGAACGCTTCAAAACGGAGTCTGCCTCCTTTCGATGCCAAGACTGAAAATATGTATAATGACAAAACACATATTTGATAGCCTCCCTCAATGATGGCAGCAAACCTCTTTGACATCAAACAAACTCCTTCCGAAGAACATCCTTCAGCAGTAACTGGTCCATTGACCAAAGTTTGTGAGTGACAAGTAATCGTTTCGAACGGAGAAAATAACATCTCATCTTATCTGAAGGTTTTGATTGAAGGGGACGGCAAGCGACAAGGATAACAAAATTACAGAGCACTGGATGTAAGGGGGCGGGCCGCCTGCTAGGAATATAGCCCATTTAAGGATTGATTGTGAATTAAGGACATTAAACTGTCTCTTGTCGACAACGCGATGGCGGTAAAGGATTTAAGAGCGATAAAACATTTTTGCTTTCGGTTGATGGGCGAGAATGAAAGGGATAATTACTTTGAACATGAGCACTTTGATGTTTGAAAGGCCTGTGTGGGGGAGTTTTGAGCGGGAGTTCTTTAAGTTTAGAACTGTATTTGAGAGGACGAGTTTATAATTTTTTTTTTTCTTTTGAATGGAAAGAGAAGTAGTCGGATTGGGAGTTTATGTAAATGGCTTTAAAAACATCAATTTGTGTGCACCATACAATCCGTTTCCTTCATTTGCCCAACGAGCACGTTCACTCAGCCTAATACAACACATCACCATTCACATTATCTTGTCTTCGCTCATCATCAAAACACAAGGAATATTCGCAATATCCATAAGGCTAATCCTCGGCTGTTTCCTCTGATAGTTACTGTACCGGGAAGTAGTTTAACAGCCAAGAAAATGGGATCAACGTGCGGGGCATGCTCACACGTCATTAACTATTCCCTAATGTGTGATGAAAGGTAAAGCGAAACATTGTGTGCGGGCCCCAGAGATGCCTGCATTTTACATATCTCCACTTTCGTGGTGCAAACGATGTGAATGAGTGAATAGCACACATGTCCCTGTCCTTAGATCTTGATAAAAGAGCGCAGCGAGGGATGTATTTTTAAACAAAGCGTTTTCAAAGTCTTTTTCGCTTTGTTAACGAAACGGGTGACTCTTTGAATGTAAATATTATTCCGTTTTAGTTGTGGAAGGTAGGTTGGATATACCCTCCTAACCTTGCTCGCATTGTTTGGTGGTGTAGGCCATGGGGAAATCAATTTTAACGGTTGAACTGAACACACTTCAGAGTCACTTATGTTAACAAAAGGAAAGAAATTAAATGGCTAAAGGTTGATGCTGTTAACGAGTTTACGGCAACTAAGGTGAACATGAGTGCATTGTGCGGAGCGGACACAACATGACATCGTAATCCGCAGTTAAGTGATGGCAATAGGAGAGTTGCCCCCAAGTTCAGCCTGCTGCCGCCCTTCAATTAGTAGCATTTCACCATCGGTCACTGGTTCATGACAGGCTCTTTGAATTGGTTACCCAACTAATTAACAAATTAGAGACAGAAAATCATTTTTCATGAATCCTTTCGATGGTCGCAATCTAATCTGCCAATTCGAACCTATATGCAGTGACTTCTGTACGGGTTGACGAGACGAGTATGAAGAGGAGAAATTCTTTAGGGAAACAAACTGGGAAAAGTCAGTTGATGTTCAAAGATCTCTTCTCGTAGGAAAACGAATTTCCTCCAGTTATGTCATCAAGATGGTCCCACTCGTGACCTTTATGGGTTTCAGCAACTTTGCAATTTAACCTAATCCAAACTAACCTTTTGAGGGGCTTGATGTGATCTTTTCCCCATAGCAGTAGTGCTATTAAAATGCACTACTGCGAAGCCAATCAAGTGAGTCACTTAACTTGGCTTTGCAGTACTGCGTTCTAATCGCTCCCAACTATCATAGGCCTTTCTCTAGCTCACCGATTGCTTAGATAATATTGGCCTTAGGTGCTTCATTTCCGGATTGGTCGTTCCGCACAAAAAAGGTCCAAAGTGGTCAAATCATCGCTCAAAGACAGCCAATTGACATCGATACGACACAACACTCACTTTGTGAAAAAAAGCTTAAACCTTTCACATCGTTGTTCAAGAGTAGAAAATTCGATTCTTGTTCCATGGAGGACCAAAATTAGCCTAACATGTGCAAATGTATTTATTTCTTCTTCTTCTACGTGTGGCACTGTAGTCTGGGGTATCTGGGCCTCAACCAACAATGCTCCTCAACTGGCACGACCTTAATTTAGAAGTGTTCAAATTCGTACGCCAAATTGGTTGAGGTCCCTCTCAACTTATGTGCGCCTACGGCCTCGTGGCAGTCCTCTATTGTGTTGTTCTACTGGTACGGAGTTAAATACTCTTCAACTTTTCTACGCTTTACATGTCCTAACCATCTAAAGCGTTGTATTCCTAAACGCTTGACAAGGCGTATGCAACGGTAAGCCGTGTAGACATCAACGTTGCATCTTTCCCACCAGAACACATCAAAGCAAACCTGACCAAATTTTGAAGACAGACCTTTTCTCTTGAAAAGACCAAAAACTTCCTCATCCACATATTGCCCATACTTCGTCCCATAGATCCCATTGATCATTTGAGAGAGAGAGAGAGAGAGCTCTACCACTCCATTGGTTCTTAAAAACAAAAGACAGCGATTGGCAAGAGTTATTTTGCATTAAGTCTCTCTCTTTCTCTCTTTCACTCTTGCTCTCCTTCTCTCTCTCACTCTTGCTCTCCTTCTCTCTCTCACTCTTGCTCTCCTTCTCTCTCTCTCTCTCTCTCTCTCTCTCTCTCTCTCTATCTTTGATGGTGCGTATTTTTTTAAGATCTTGCCTCTAGTGCTGGTGATTGACTTGTGCGTGACCTTCTCAAAAATGATTTCATCGTCTTTTTGACACTAGCGGTCTCAATGAGTTTATTTCCGACCTTGATGAAATAGCAACAGTTTTCCATTACAACCCTACACAATTTGAAGAGTTTGGTTTTGAAATGCAAAAATTTTACATGTCAGCTGGATTTGTGTTGCTTCTCTAATCATTCGTTAAAAGGCCCCGAAAAACTGCACCTGTTTTAATAGGACTCCACTAGCATATAGAGTGCATGGGACCGGCGTTTCGGAAATAAACATAACTGCGGACTTGCCAACATTCACTCATCATTTCAACATCAGCACACATGGCCATAAACCTATTCAGTGCGTGCTGGAGTTCCGTCTGGAAGGATGTGAGAACAACTAAGTCATTTTCGAAAAAATATGACGTAGTCTCAAATTTCGCAAGCCATTCCTCAATTTGTTTGCGCTTATGCAGCCTACGCAGCCCATATATATGTATATAACCTTGGATGAAGCTCAACGCTCATGGTGAAAGGTATCGATTAACTACCGTTTATCCGAACACCACAGCTGCAGTTGGTGTAAAGAGATTGAAAGGCACTCAGCAGGGGACCCTCAATCCCACACTCCTGTAGAACATTCCAGAGTTTTTGTCGAGTAACTCGGTCGTATGTCTTTCTGCAAACCAACTGTAGATCGGTTTAACATACTCCCAAGCCTAGTTAAGTATCATTGTCAAAGTGAAAAATTAATCGAATGTACTTTTGCCGGGATGAAAGCCGCACTATTCAACCTGGACTCAACCACAGCTTTACAACGGGCATCCAGCACCTTAGCGTAAACCTTACCGGAGATACTTAAAGAAAATGACACTCTTTCTCTTGTCCCGCTTTTTGAAAAGTGGAGCAATCACTCCAGTCTACCATTCGCCAGGTGTTTCGGCACATTCTCAGGACCCTCTGCATCGCTTATTAAGAGGACAATGAGACTGCACACCATTTATTCAGCCCATCGCCTTTGGCGTTTCTGATAGGATTCCATCCACATCGGTGAACCTACCACAACACAACACTACCACGACGGCGGTAACAACTTATGAGTCAGCAACAGACTTAACAAACAGAAAGACATTATTTCAAGAGGTACACCCTGAAGCCACTGTATATCCTCCAGAAGAGAGACACTTGAAGCATCGCTGCAATATGATTTTCCTTAATAACGGACTTAATAATTTCCAGTGTATCGCGATGGCAAAAAAAAGTGATTATCCTAATCGATGTGGGTTAGGGCAAAAACGCAAAAGCCATATATTCGTAAACGAAACAATTTACAAGAGTGCTTTAACAAACACATAAAACAATGATTGGAGTAAATTTCGCCAGGGGCAGAGTTCAGCAACTCAAACCGCGAAAACGGGGGAAAAAACTTTAACGAACAAGTTCATAAAATTCAAAAACCCAACTCACAGCACAGGAAACTGTCCAGACTTCCCAAATAAAGGCTACTTTAAATTGAGGTACGAAATTATGTTGCCAGACGGCTCAGAGTTTTTAATTAAAATTTGTGTTTTTTTTATTGATTCATAAAGTTCAGGGCATGGGTCTATTTAACTTTCCACAGCGGAACCTCGCAGCAAGAACCTTCTAGGCGTTCATCAGAGTAGCACTCTCAATGAACTTTTAATTTCCCCTATTGTGTTGAGGACGAAATTGATAGATTAGAGTGACAGCGAAGAATAATATTCAGGTCCCTGAAGAACTTGAATGAAGAGAACATCCCAGGAAGCGACAGAAGTAACATAATTATTAGGCACAGCCCAAGTTGGGTGGGAAACTTATACACCATTAGGCGTAGTCGGGCTACTTTACCTCATTGCGGTAATGAATTAAGGAGCAATTAGGTTGCTTCGCTTCAGGGAGAGGGGAATGAAGGAAATAATGAAGTTATATTTGAATCGGCCTTTACTACGCGTTCTTTTTTCTTTCGCTTAAGTTGGGGATGTGGAATGCTGCATGACGTTGAATAATGTTCAATCTTGTGTTGATGAAGGAAACGGAGGCGTATGAGTAACATGTCTCAGATGAAACACTCTTATAATGGATTCAGTTGAAAGATGAAAAAAATTTCATGAATTTGCCTGCAACTACTGAAACCACAAACCACAATCCACTACTTAGGACTGACTTTTGTCTGAATCTAAGCCAGGAAAGAATTATACTCGAATCCTGTAAAATAATGCCAAGACCAAGTGAGCGGCTGGCGCTGACACCTTCGCGGAGGACGACAACCGCAGACTGGCCGCCTCGTTTGATAGTTTCGCGTCTGTTTTTAAAGGGAAAATCTAAGTGCTCGAAATGGTCATCAACAATTTCGTGAAGATGGAATAAGAGGGGCAGAAAATGTGTGTCTCTAGCGAGAGTCAAGTCCTTAAACCACTTCTAAGTTAGTTCAGAAATTCAAGTCTTCTCTGCATTTTATCGATAGTCCAAACTCTTGTTATGGTCCAGGGTCTCCGTAGCATCATGCCGAGGAGTCTGTCAGACAAGAATCAGAAGAGGTACCCATCGGGCTCTAAGGCAAGTAGAAAAGAGCCATGTCCTTGGTGATGTTTTTTTCTCTTGAAAGCACAGCATATCCAAGGGCAGCAAACCAAGCGTATGTTAATTGATATTTGTAAGAAATCCGCGGCTTCTTTGTTATCTCTTGACAGAGATTTTTGCAGAAGACTTACCGCCGCACTAATGAGCCACTTTATTTTTGTCAAACACCTAGGTGTGTTACCACCAAGCGATAAGACCCCCTGCGTCGCTTATGAAGAGGACAATGAAACTGCCACCACCACTTATTCTGTCACTGTCTCGTTTTTGCTCTGATCAGGTCGATCAGATATTTAGTGCTGATTTGGTGAAAGCTTATTTCTTGTCACAGACGCTCATGCCGATATTCCTCCAAAACGTAAATAAATTAAAGCAGATAAAGGTTGCTGCTTGTAATAAAATGGAAACAATTTTTTTTTTTGATTTTGACTACTCCAGTGTAGTAGACAAACAGAGAAGGGCTGAATGTTTGATCGAACAAAACGGTGTAGAAGTGTAAAACTTTAAGTTGGCAACGCTATTTTAACTGACGGCCATTTTGTCAGTTGTCAAGTGATGTATTTTCAGTATGGTTTGACGAATAGACTGAAGCTTGAAGATCGCTTTCAAATTGTGCAAATTTTAACAACGTTTACTCTAAATGCTAATTTACATCTACAGATATGTCGTTTAGTGTTTACACAAGTCATTTCTGCTGTAGAACGTAGCGTAGAGGAAGATCCGAGTCAGTCTACTCGCCATCCTGTACAGAAATTGACTATGTGTCATGACTTGCAGAAAGATCTTGTTTTGCGTACTTACAAAATCCAAGAAGCCACAGGAGCACCTAGAAAAACGTAGATTCGGTGAATGGGTTCAAAACAAGGTTGCTGTTGACCCCAATATTTAGCGATGAAGCTCACTTTCGGTTGAATGGATACGTCAATAAACAAAACTGCAGTGTTTGGAGGGACAATAATTCTCAAGTGTATGTTGAGACATCGTTGCAGCCAAAATAACTTACTGTTTGGTGTGCTTTTTGGGTTGGCAGCTGACGCTATGGAGTCATTGTTCTTCAATTGAATTATTATGATACGAGTATGCAAGAGCTTAGGTTTCAACAAGACGGCGCATCACCTCGTGCCAAAATTGATTTATAGAAGGAAACGTTTGATAATCGTATTGTTCCATGTTACAGACTCGTGAATTGGTGTCCCAGATTGCGCCATTTAATGCTGATTGAGTGTTTTCTGTGAGAATATGTGAAGTCTTCTACCATAAGCCCGCCACGGTTGACCACTTGGAGTACATATACATGTATATGTTTTGGTTTTCACCTGCCGTACAGGCCTATATCAATTGGTCCATTTTCCCAAGGGTCCTAGATAACGCAATACTCATGCTGGAGGTACAATCACTCCACCATAGTTTAGAGCGAGGTCCTTCTAAGACCTCTGGCGTTCTCCGTTTTTATTTGCATTTTATTTGAATAAAGTAAACATTTTCACAAGCGATGAGAGGAGAAACACTGAGCTTTCTTGTAGGACTGGCTAAGATGGAGAAGCTCGTTAGATCTGTAAAAAGGAAGGTCAAGCTTGGTAACAGAGCCAAGTTATCGGCTTCTAAGTAAGGTTTTGTTTCAATCTCACCTATGGTCATGTAAGTTGGGTAATAACCGAAAGAATAAGATCGCGAAAACAGTGCGCCGATATAAGATTTTTCTTTGAGCTGAGAAACGCGACGGTGCAGAGGGTGGAGCTCAATATTGGACAGCTTCTTCCTAGGACGGAACAGGCTATGTTTTGTTTGTTTGGTCAAATCGTGCAGATGCCCCTTTATCTCGACTTCCGAGGCGTCCCTTAGATGCGATTCCATCAGGTAGGCGATCGCTCGTCAGACCCAGGGCGATATGGTTGGATCAAGTCCATAAATTTGCCTGATTGCGCTTAGGAGTAGCTCCTGATGAGTAACAGTTGATGGCAGAGTATCAAGCGACCTTGAGGTCTCTCCGCGACGCCCTAAGTGGAACATGCGTGTTAACGAAGATGATGATGGTGATGATAAAGTAAATTTCATGCCAATTTTGATAAACCAGTCTTTATTTGATTCTATTTCAAATTCGTATTGTTATACCCTTTATTCTATGAATGGCTTATTTTGAAAAGTTTGAATACAGGAAATCAGTCGCAAGTTGAAGGAAATTTCTTGAGTTGAAAGACGAACAGATGACCCAGAACAAACTTCAAAACAAACTGCATGTCTGAAAAAGGTAAATATTTATAGTTGCCTCCCAGCATAAGGCTATCATAGAGTCAAGAAAAGAAAAAATGCGATTTTTCAAAAAAGCTAAGTGCCTATAGCCTTTAAAAAGGCACCATAGCTGTTAAACATTGCGAGGGTAACCCAGTTACTGTCCTACAGGAATCAACGAAGCTGGGCTTACTGACGTGGAAAAAGTGACTTCAGGTAACATCGCAACATCGGTTCGATTTCTGTACCTGTACCTATTCGTATTGGGAATTTCCTCGGCCCTCTCAGACAATAAATGCACAAAATGCACAAAATTTGAGGAGAAAAGTTTGTCACAAACAAAAACTACTGATTTCTTGTAAATGACAGCTCACAAAACAAAATATTATGACTGTATATATTAGGTGTAGTTCGAAAATTCTTTTAACAGCCTTCAATCCCTTCTAATCCCTTTTGTAATAGAAAAACAAATTATTGCAATAATGCTTCGAGTTTTCAATCATCTTTAAGCATAAGTAAGGTTTCACAAAAATGCTATTTTGAAAGCGTGTTCTAACAAAATGAAGGCCCAGATGTAGCCTTTGGCAGGGCCTACAGTATTGGTAAATGCAGTCAATATTGATGGAGATACAACTGAACCAACTTGCGACAAACACCCAATCCTAAAGCCAATTCTAAACAACTGCGGGAAACTTGTAAGTCATTATGGCTAATTGCATGAACTTTGTGTTCATGCCACAAAACTGTGGTCTAAACCACTATCTAAGAACGACAATGTATCCAGGAAAACAATTAGTAAACTAGTGCCCCTTCCAACTTATACCAACTTGATTCGATTACTCTTCCTTGGCTGGTTTCAATTGGATTCAAAGCATAAAACCACACTTCTCTTCAACGTTACGAAATCACAGTCTATTCCTGAGTAATGGTTTAAAATCAAACAGCAAGAAAATGGGTCAAGGAACCGAGTGCCTTAATTAATTGCACTTCCTCTACAGCTGTTAGCTTTCTTCAATGGCTGCTAAATTTGAAGTTATTGCTGCAGCAAATCAAATAATCAGAATCATTCCCACAGAGTACACACTCTAATTGATGAACACACCGTGTACTTTGTACACCGCAAACAATGAACTGTTGAGAGTGGTCTCAGTTCGTTACATTCATCACTCTCATGGCACCACTCTCAGCACAGCAACATGTTCTTCAGTGCACACTGCACAAAGTCATTCGCCAAATGTGGAAAGCACACAATTTTCAAGGATTGACCATTGACGGCGAAGGGAAGCGAAACACTTTAGGAATGTGACTGCACTCGTTGCGACAGTTGCATTTGTAGAGAATACCATTCGTAGCAAGTTGTATGATGTAGTCAGTTCAACAAATTGGGATCTAATGGTAATGCTTTAAGGGAAAGTGTTTTCATGTTGCAACAATATTTCAAATTCAAATTAGCTGCCGACAATTTTTGAACCTTTTTGTTTTATTCGCCGAAAGAAAGGAGAATTTTGTAAAGGAAGAGAAATTTTATCTTAAACTCAAGTCAATTGAAAGAAACAGTCTTCGTTCTATAAAAAAGCACAATTTAAAATTCTTTATTAATTTTAAACGAAATTGGTAATAAGTAACTGTTACCACTAAAAAATAATGTTACTAAAGCTAACAAGGGACCAAGGGGATATATTCCGTCTCGAAATCGAACAAGGGTTCTTTAGAATGTGAGTCGACGCAATTTCCGGCAACGCTGCGGCGCACTGTGGTCGTATTGTACGAGATGGTTGAAAACAGATCTGTAACGTGTAAGAACGTGTAGACAAAATCTAATGAATTTCGAAGCGTGGAACTAATGGTTGACCTTATGGAGGTTCAAACACGAGGTAGATTTAGAAAAATCGCTGAAAAACCCCCTATTTTTTGTTAAATACTTAAAATAAATCTGTTGTTTACTTTAATGACCAATAATTTGGGCTCAATTTAAAGCTAAAAACACAACCTTTACAATCAAATTAACTTTAACTAGTTAGCTCTCTTTTACAATATAATAAAATTGATATATCGTGTAGCAAGGCTTGTGCTTCACTCCAAAATTGAAGGGAATCTATTGTGTATAGCTCGCACCTTCAAATAGGTAATTCAATGAATCAGATGAAGCCAACAATTGATGCAGGCATCCTCTTTTCTCGTCGAACGAGAAAATTGTCTACAATTATTAACTCGTTGAAACCTATAAACTTTACTTCGTCTTTCCTAAGCCACCTCTATGAATGTTCCACTATAACGCTGACGATGAAATTATTTTTGCTCCTTGGAAGAGAATTTATGAACCATATCATATAATACCAGGAGCACAGTCTTATAGCCAATTTAGCTTTTTTATGGTTGCCGTGGCGTAGTGGGAAAGTGGGTCGACTCACACGCCAAAGTCGATATCCGGACGGAAGACCACACAATTTTTCATGGCACCATCTCTTTCGAGTTGCTGAAAACACTTAAATAGCACTAATTGTCTATAAAAAGCTTCTCAAATCTCGCCGTTCAAATTCGGCAAAAAACTCTCGGTCACCTCTACTCCTTAGAGAACAGTAGCACGTACAATACGAGTAGTTGTTGCAGACGCTGGTCTCTTGTGGACTGTAGTGCCACTAAATTATTGTTATTAGCCATTAATCTGAGCATAAACTCCAAATTTTTCTGGGCCAATCCAATAAATGCACGAAAGTTTTTCCAACATAAGACCAAATCATTTTATTAAATACACATCAATTTCAGTAATTTTACCATTTGGAATATTTAATTAAAAACGTTTGCTTTGTCTGACACACTTCTTAATACCCCTCAGTACAAGGTGGGAACTACCTTTATTTCACTTCTAAGACTATTTGAATAAATTGACACGAAATTATTTAAAAACCAGATCCCAAAAGTTAAAAAAATGTTAATCAATAATATCAATCAATAATCAATCAAAAATTGTGGTCGCCGTGGCGTAGTGGGAAAGGGCGTCGACCGCCACGCAGAAAGGTCTAGCTTCAGTCCCCGGACGGAACACCTCGTATTTTTTCACGGCACCACCTCTTTCGAGCTGCTTACACCACTGAAAGAGTATCAATTGCCTATGAAAAGCATCTCAAATCTTGCCGTTCGGAGTCAACAAAAAACTGTAGGTCACGTTTACTTGTGAGAGAACAGCAGCACGCACAACACGAGTAGTTGTTGTAAGGCTGATCCCTTGTGGGCCATAGTGCCACTCAGTTATTATAATAATTAAATCAATAAAATTATCACACTGCAATCTGCAGTTAAATGCCACACTTGCCATCGCATAAAAAATGCTGAATGGCAACTGCAATATTGAAATTATTTTCAAGGCAATATTTTGTCTTTCTTGTTCGACATATTTCCAATCATATCGGATGAAGTTTGATTTTCGAAAGGCATTTTTTGAAAGATCACGCTTGACTTCTTTCGTTTGGTAAGTTATCATGGAAGGACCCACACCACAAGAGTCTTTCCAGCTGTTTACTTAAGCCACTATTGCCAATACCATTTGAACATTTGAGTCCCAGTTTACATTAGTGGATGATATTTGACCGGTTAGACTACATCCAGCACATGAGGATGTGAGGAGACTTAAGAAACTGTAGCTCAAAGTGTGACAAATTGACTCATCGTCGTTCTCAGCAGCTTGGTTGGCGTATTGGAAAACTTGGCGTTTGCGGCGTTGGCGAGACGACGTTAGACGTTAGAAATCGACCTAAAAGCGAATGAAATTCAACTTGTGCAAGAATTAAAGCAAGACCTCCTTAATTTGCTTCATATTTTAAGTGAACGAACTTTGGAAGCACTCAACGAAAATCCATATTTTTTATCGTGAAATTTTGTGCAGCGATGAAGCCTATTTCTGGTTTGATGGAAACGTTTATAAGCAAAACTGAATTATATGGGCTGATGAGCAACTTGTCAACCTGGCTACCATCGACCGGTCGATACACCTCGTACAGTTTGCAATTTTTTTTTTCTCCATTCGCCCTCCTCACACACAGGCCGTATATGCGTCGCAAATTTTTTCTCTCAAAGGTCCCAAGAATTCATTCAGCCTCATTACTTTTCCTCCAGGGCTCGCCTTCGCACAAAACTTGCAGGATGAGGGTCTTATAAAGCATGATTTTGGGCCATCGCGGTTAATAGCATCGATTGGCAAGGGTAATCCTACAACAGATAATCGCTAAGATGCCCTTGGCAGAAATCACGTACGCCCCTCATGGAGTGGCAGTGCTGCCCACAAAGGACCAGCGCCGAGCTTCTACAAGAACTACTCGTTTTGTGAGTGCTACTATTGTCTCACATTTAGAGGGGAACTTCAGCTTTTTGCTGACTCCGAACGGAAAGAGATTTGAGAAGGTTTACAATGTACACTCTTTGAGTGTTGTTAGCAACTCGAAAGAGGTTGTGCTGTGAAAAAATGCGATGTCCAGGAATCGAACCTACACCTTTTGCGTGTGGATCACTACGCCACTTAGCTCCTTAGATACGGACAAAGTCCTAAGCTACCGCAAAATTATAGCTGTCGGTATCTGATGGCTAGGCTTTTATCCCCATTCACTTCAAGTTCAGTTCACTCCGCCTGTTCTTCAATTGCCGTGAAAGTTTCTATGACAAACCGCTATAAACAAACAACGATATCGAAGTGATCTGCAAGAGTTGCTCTTACATCCATTCAAAGCAACAGCATCGTGTTGCTTATGGGGTGATGGAATTAGTCTCCTCAAAAATATTTAGCGACATGTTAATGCACTACGTGCTCTCTGAAATATGTAGAAGTAGGTGCGCTCTAGTTTAACAAGACGGCGCCACAAGCTATACAGCTTGTTAATCAATGCACTTGTTGGGAAATCATTTTGGTGTGCACTTGATTTGACGTCTTGCTGTGGTAAATTGATCGTTAACTTTGGACTACTTTCTCTGGAGATAAGTCTTAGGTTTGAAGGCCTAAGGTAGCTACGATTGATGCTTTCAAAGCCAAAATTAATCATGTCGCTATACGCGAATGAAAAAATTTAACCTTCCGAATGGACCACCTCAGACATAGTCGTAGCTCACATTTACATGATATCATGTTCGAACAATAAATGCCATCAATTTTTCATTTAAGCCGATAATCAAAATGTTAAGTTCTTGAAAGCGAACTGGTAAATCAAACCTCACGATGAAGTACCCTCTAAAATTATTATTTCCCTTTTTGTCAGCAAGATGAAATGTAAAATGAAACGGAGAAGACTAGTTATAAGAGTTATAAGAGACTGTTGGGTAGGATTTTCTACTTAAAAAAAACTCATGTACGGGACACTTTGGAGGGGGTGTCACTTTTTGACGTGTTTTGAAAACAATATTTAAAATAATAGGTTGTTGTACAAAATGTGTAAAATGTCCATGAAGAACAAAATATTAGTTGTACGAAGAAAGTTCACCTCTTTCTGTTCTATTTTTCGCTGAGATACACGCGTTTGAAATGGATGTTTCAAAATTGTTTGCGTTGTACGCAGACTTATGCGACCGGGTACATGTATTCTAATGTGTAACATAACAGCACTTTAAATAATGACATTCGTGCCTTTAAATTGCCTATAGAGCCTGCAGGCAAAAACCAAATTAAATCAAAAAACCACCATTATCGGACATTTTTGTACAATCTGTCGGTTTTCCATCGACTGCGAAAGTGATTTTTTACTCAAAATTATTCCACCACCGGAAGAACTCATTTCCATTTGTTTGCGAACGTAAACAAGCGAATCTGTTGCATCAAAAACGAAAAGCAAGCAGTACTGCACAGTCCGTTCACCATACAAATTGAGTGCGGCTATGGTTGTGATTTTATTTGTATTTTTTATTTTTTTTTTTTGTTGTGACTGGCGGTGACGCTGATGTGCGTTATCAGAGCATTTAAACGATTTTTTGTTTTGTTTTTTGGCTTAAATCCATGTAATGTTTGTAGATGACACGTTCAGTAGAACGGCGCCACATGCTGTACAACCCTTGTAAACAATTGCTCTATTGCGTGTGAAATGTTGCGAACAAGTGATGTCTGCGGGATGGAGAATTCAATTTGCCACAAAAGTTGTGTGATTTAAGACCATTTGACTTTTGTAGGAAAAAAATTAAGTCAAAGAAAACATTTAATGCACTAAAAGACGACATTGACATTTTTGTTGCCGACATTCAGTCTCATTATGATGGAAAAATGTGTTAAACTTCAGAATAAATGTCTATTCATTCAAATGACACTTCACATTGGCTCACCCCCCCTGGAGAACGCAATCCAATTGCTGGCTCAAAACCAGGTGAGTGCCACTTACCAATTAGTATACTTAAAAGTGAATTGAATCAAATTTGCCAAAACTTAATTGACATCATTTTTGCCACTAACCATCAGTTAAAATTTGCATATTGTGGGGGCCAGTTCAAAAAATAAACAGTTTTGTAATCTAATCCGACCCGTGCGAAACTAATTTATCCATCAACACGCCAGGCAAGTCATCCTCTTAATTTCAGCAGTCTAATGAATACACAACCGCACCGCAGACAGCAGAGTGCGACCAATCAAAGGCATGAACGACGCTCATTTGCACCTCAACCAGAACGCCGCCCGAATGCGTGCGTGGGGGGCGCATGCATGTGTAATTAGCAATCAGTCTACCTGTCATACGGGGAGCCACCCAACTCATTTCACCGACTAAGCATCGTTATTTGTTCCACCCACTTCAGACATTCACACCAAACCACAGGCTCGTACTGTACGAGCCAATTTCGCTTAGTCATCATCACAATGACGGATGTCATTTATTTATTTCATAACATTCTCCCTCCACCCCCCTCCGTCTTTGTCACTTAATTTCCATGTCCTTTGGCATATCAAACGTTCAACGGCGCCGCCGTCGTTGGCGTCAGCTAAGACAAGGCTATGAAAACGGATCCAGATCCTCTATGTCAATCCTTTGTTTGATTATTTCATTGAATGAAATTAAATTTATTCCCACATTGACGTCATGTCATGTAAGGATGTGTGCAACATCATCGATTTGCCGACAAAGACAGCCCGGACGACCATGAACGACATGCTCCTCCGTACACCTTAACCTCCGCCAGTGAAACAGGAATTTTCGGTTTTAAATGAGAATCCTTGCTTTTGTGCGATTTTATTGTTGTTTTTAGTCAATGTACGGGCATTGTGTTCGCAGCGCACATTCACTCAGTCAAGCGCCATTAAGTCGCCCTTTAAAGAAACTGGAAGGTAACCAACATCCACTCGCCCATCTCCAAACGACCAACGAGCACATTACTTAGTCATCATCACAAAGCGTGTATATTTCTCTCTTTTCTGTGCTCGAGGTGAGGTGAGTTGCGGTAAGCCGAGAACAGCACGGCGCACAGCGAAAGGACTCTGCTTAATCCCTTCGAAATACGAGTAATAAGGGATACAACGATATGGACATGGGGGAGGAGTACGACAGGGGTAACCGGGCAATGAAGGGATGTAGGTGAGGGTGGTGGGAGGGGGGTGGTGGAGTTGGGAAGGGGCGGTGCGGGAGGCGTTGTCGAGGCAATATACACTCGTCGTGTATATGAGGTGTGGTGTACTATATGAAGGCGGAGTAGTAATATGGTGGACTCAACACGTACACATTGGCCTTTAGGTCGCATATCCTTTAATTAAATTGAAAAACTTTTTCGTACGTTCAGATGTGCAGCGATGTGGTTCCCGCTTTCATACAAGCATTTTCCCTTCTTTTTTTTTTTTTCTTCTATTTTATGGCAATCCTTTATATCCCCGCGCGACCTCTCCTTCAGTTCTGGTGGTGGTGTTGCTGCCATTGCCATTGGTGCTTCGGCTTAAGCGTTTTGTCCTGTTGCGGCAGAACGTTGTTTTCTTTTTACTGCTCTTTGTGTGCAATTTTTTTGTTTTTTATTAAGTAAGGATCTACATCCTGACAATGGATGGGAATGGGTGGTGTGGTGACTTGGTATTTGTTTTTTTTTTTGGGCCAACACACAGACGTTTACATTATTAACCTCGACAACAGAAATCGATATTTTTCAATTAAATTAGAAGCAAATGAGGGTGTATTCGTTTTACCTCTCTGACCTATCCCCGCTTCACCGGTAGCGGATTTCGGCGCTACATAACTGCTTATGGCACAGAAGTGACTGTTACAAAATTGGCATGATCTATAACTGAAAATTGTGTGCGATATTTTGATTTTCAGATAAAATACGATTCACAGTTAGTTTCATCATGAAGAGTTACAGAGGAATGTTAAATTGACGATTTTACATTTTACCCGTTCAGGGAGGAGGAGGAGCTCAGTTCCTGGACAACGATTTCTTTACGCAAACATCTACTGTTTTCGAGCCGTTTCACTTCTACTCCAGTAGTGATACGACCTTCCATCGAGGTTTAACTGGCGAACACAAATTCACTCAATACAAAGGAACATCAACGACACATGGATCTGAACACCCCAATGTTAAGACAGGACATCGCTAAATTGTAAATAATTCAAATGTTCACATTCAAAAGTATATAAGACAATTGCTCATCCATCGGGCCCATGTTGTTGAGCCGAAATATATAGTTATTCATTATAGTCTTAAGCTTTAAAAATTGTAAATATTTGTTCAAGTGGTCATCAACACAGATTTGGAAATCGATAAAATATAAAACTAAGCAAACACTTAAACTTTGTCGACAGTGACTGCTCGTCATGTCCCCGTTGTTAAAAAAGGGTTACGTTTAGAGTTTTGAAAAAAAATGGTTATGAGTGAGTAGATCCATTATGACAACCTCCGTAAATCTTAAAAAAGATGGAAGCTCCTTAGACCGTTACCGTGAACACAACAAGAATAAAATTAATTTTTGCAAGAAAAAACTCACCACTTCGCTTTTGAATCGGTTGTCCCATGTGACCATACAAGCGACTCAAATCAATTCCAGCCACGCTGAGTGGATGCATAACCAGAAGCACCCCGAACGGAAGATAATACCACATTGCTATGGACATTTTCTATGCTTGAGTTGATGGAGATGGTAAATTTTTGCACCGCAACGTCCTTTTGGGAGAGGGGGGTCGAACACCTCACCGACACTGAAACGTATCTGTTGTTAGATGTTTCTTTTCCCTTATTTTTTATTTTGCTTTCTAATTTTGGCCGCTTGTACTTTTGGCGTTCACGTTTATTCACGTTGCCAAAAAAAAAAATGAAATTGATTTTCCTCTTTAGATTATATAAATTCAAATGGGGAGAAGGAAACGAATAAAACAAACACTTCGCTGCTATATACACAATATACTATGTACTCGCACTAAACAAAATTAAAATGCCAACGAAAGAAAACTGTTTACACAAAAAAGGACGATCTTCGAGATTCAAAGTTGCCTGTTACGGGGGTTCTGTTTTTTTTGTTTTCGTCTCTTTTTGTTTAGTCTCTTGTTAAGGTTTTTGCATTAATTAAGTCATATTTTCTACGTTACCCTGGATGGAGATTGTCCTAGAAGAAAAAAAAAAACAGGACTAATGATTAGATGGATGGGTGGGATTGGTACAGGAGGGAGAAACCGACGACGATAACAACGCACTGTAACGAACTATCCACTTTACATCAATCACAATTTTATTCCTTCAATTTTTTTCTCCAAATCTCTCTCACCTCGCACGGGATGTCTAGGCAGTCTCTAACATGTTTGTGTGTATCTGCATGACTAGCTGAGTGTTCTACAAGTTGAAACACATCACATATATACACATGGTACCGTTTATTACATGTAGATACAAGAAAAAAAAAACGAAGAGACAGGACACTTAAGAAAAAATGCTAATTAGTCCATCAGTCCTGTCAGAAGCAACACCCGTTCGCTTGAGAGAGAAATGGAACTTGAAGGATTTATTTTTTATATTTTTGTAAACTTAGAACAAAAAAAAATGCAAGAAGAAATACACTACGGGTGAGTACGAGCAAAACCAGTTCCACTCGCCTTCTTGGGATACTCTGTCGACTAGAGTAAGTTTAGAACTCGACTGAATAATCCTGAGCTTTTCGCAAACCTAATATACTTATACGCTCGCTCTCTCGTTTCGTTTTGCTCTCTTTTTACACTCATACAGCGAACACAAATACAGACACAAGGGAGCCCAAGAAACCACCAAGCACACAGGGTCATGACAAAGTAATGCGTAGGAAAAGACAGTGTCTACCACCGTTACTGGCACCCCCCAACCCATCATATACACCGATATGTAGCCCTTTGAAATAAACATACAAACTTAGTCAAAGTGGATTTGTGTGGGGCATCACATCATGCCACTGCCACCACCATCATGAATAAAACTGGAAAAGAAATTACACTAGTTCATCGGTTATCTACCCGATTTACAGGAAAGCCACCCTCGTAGACTTGTACGTTTTTGGGTACATATTACAACCCTGAAACTGTAAAAACTCAAACACCCACAAGGACTGAGAGGATTGCTGTTGCTCTTTACTTGGCCAGGGCCGTATCAGGTGACGATAGTCGCCTGCAACTGGACTCTCTTTGATTTATCTGTGGTCTCTTACGAGTGGATCTCGTTCAAGCTTTACGCTTACAGGCACAGGGAAGTGCTGCGTTCACAAGGAGATAAGGATTAAGCTACCATGGGCAGTTGTGATTTGTTGGTGTGCTTTATGGTTTCAATGCTTAAATGGTTTTTTGAAATTGTTTGAGTTTTCAGAGATGTGGTCACGTATGGAATAGACGATTGTTTTTGGTCCTTAAAAGAGGAATGATAATAAAACAATTGTAACTTTGCTAACATTAAAGCTGCCAGGATTCTTAAAGAAGGCGTCCACCTAAATATAATACGTTCTTTAATTTTTAGTATTAAAAATTAAGCACACAGTGTGTCAACAAGGGCAGTCCGGTAAGTTCTTTAAAAGAAAAACGAACATTTTGGAAACTTAACGATTTACATATTACTCAATACGATACATTCTTCCCTTTCTTTGCTCGCCCAACAAATATTTATTCTGGAGGTCTGCAAAGTACTCCTCCGTGGCATCGATACCAATCTCTATTCAACTCAAATTCCTGCTCAGCGTTACTACTATCAAACTGCTTTGTCACTTTGTTTAGTTTCGCTTGTCATCACAACGGCGTCTACAAATTAATTGCTCAGCTGTATTGTGAAAATGAGTGTTTTTGAGAAATGTTTCTATTAACAATACCATTTGCAAATTTTAGTCCCAGTTAACTTTGGTGGATGATACTTGACCGGTTAATAAAGCCCTTCCAGCACGTCGTGAGGATACTAAAGCAACTCTACCTGTGAGTCTGACTGACTTATTGTCGTTCTCAGCAGCTTGCGTTGGCGTAGTTTAAAGTTAGAAATCGACCTAAAAGCTAAATTGAATTCAACTTGGCAAGAATTGAAGCCAGACGCCTTTTAAATATTTGCTTCATATTTTCAGTGAACGAACCTTGGAAACACTCAAGGAAAATTCGTATTTTTTATCGTGAAATTTGTGCAGTGATGAAGCCCATTTCGGGTTCAATGGATTCGTTAGCAAATCTTCCTTATTTAGGCTGATGACCAACCTGAAGAGTATCAAGAGAAACTATTACTTACTTGTTAGGCTGGCAACTCATGGACTACCAAACTACATCCACAGCTCGATGCAAAGCGTAGAGCTCGCAATTTTTTTTTTTTCTCCTTCATTCGCCTTCCTCACAGACAGGATGGTATTTGCGCCGTAGAATTTTTCCCTCAAAGACCCCAAGAATCCGCTCAGCCTTTTCACTTATCGTCCAGGTCTCGACTTCGCATAACAAGACTTGCAGGATGAGTGTCTTGAAAGGCATGATTTTGGGCCTCCGCGTTAGGAGATCTTACCATTACTGCTTAAACACCTCGAAATAGCATCGGTTGGCAAGGGACTTTTCACAAGCCTCTTTTGAGTTCAACTTCACACCACCAAGGGCGTTCACCATGGACAGGAACAGGGAGTAAGCACTTGGCGCTATGTCCGGGCTTTATGGTGGATGCTATAAAACCTCCCGTAGCTTCTGACGAGTCACCAACGAAGTGTGTGGACTGGCGTTGTCCTGGTGGAACACTACACCGTTCCTGTTGGCCAATTCGCGATGCTTCTGGTCGATCGCATGCTTCAAGCGGTCCAGTTGTTCGCAGTAGATGGCCATATGGGAGCAGCTCATAGTGTACATATGACTCCCTTTCAAACACACAGCAAAACCTCTCTGGCCGTCAATCCTGGCTTGGCCACTGTTTGGGACGATTCACCGGCCTTTAACCACGACCGTTTTCGTTTGATATTGTCGTGTGCGATCCATTTTTCGGTGCCAGTCCGTCCATCCGCTTCGAAAATAGGTCGAGTTCGTTTCGTTTCAGCAGCATATCGCGGGCATTGATTCGGTCTAGAAGGTATTGCCAGATACGGGCTCTGTGGCGCTTTGTACATAAAGACAAAAAGGCGGACGGGATATATTTGACAATCTTATATCATTTTCGCTCCTAGGTAGATCAACGACTTAGCTGATTCATAATTATAGCTGTCAGTGTATGACATTAACTACTCGTGCTGTGCGTGGTACTCTTCTGTCACGAGTAGAAAGGACCTACAGTTTTTTGGCGACTCCGAACGGTGAGATCTGAGAAGCTTTTCATAGACAATTGATACTCTGTGAGTGTTGTCAGCATCTCGAAAGAGGTGGTGGCTTGAAAAAATGCCAGTTATCCCGTCCGGGAATCGAACCTAGACTTTCTGCGTGGCGGCAGACGCACTTACCACTACGCCCCGGCGACCACGGGATATGTTGCTCAGGAGGATTGGCCAAGCTGGACCAATTTTAATGCACCTTGGTAGATCAGTAATAAGGAAGGCCGAGCTCAATCTCGAAGTTAACTTAAATGTTTTTTAACTTTTATATGGGAGCTGCAGCCCTGTATGATGCACTGGCTTCACACTGTAACAATACATCGTAAGCTATTGTACGGCATAGCAATTTCGAGGATAGTGGTCGATAAAAGCACAACATACTCCAAGTTACTCAACCGACTGCAAATGTTAACCAATGTCTATGTATTCGGAGCCCTGAGAAGCATCCCCTCTGGAACAAACAACAAATATGCTCCTTTTCCTTACTCCGCAAGGTTTTCTCGTTAAAAAAGTCGCAGCCTGTGCGGCAATCAGTCATTTTTGGAGGCAGAAATGAGGTTACACACTAGTATCCTTAAACGATTTAACTTCCTTGCAAGAAACCCTGAACTTACCCTCCTTCAACTCAACTTAGTGAAAGATTTCTCAGCCAGCATACCGAAAAGATAAGACTCTGTTCCCACCTCGTCTCTGGAAGACTCAATGTTAATGGATGAGTTAAAGTCTGCTCCAGACCCCTGGACCTCCGCTTTTCTTTCCTTCCTTCTCTGTCTTTCAAGAGGAGATTATAGCAATAAGTAGTACCTTATCGTGATTATGAAACAATGGTACACCGAAAACGAATACAATCATTTGCTCTTACAATCAGGCTGCAATCAAAAGATCAAAACTTCCACTCCCGCAAGTGATGCCTATTTCTCAACGAGAAGGCCGAATCCACCTGATGTGGATGCCAGGATACAGTGATAACCAGGGTAACTGCGAAGCTGATGAACTTTGAACCAAGGATGGCACCAACTCACTAATCCCACCCGAGGGTGACGTACCTTCGCTTTAGTGAAACACCTTTTCAAAACGCACACATTGAAGCTCCCTTCGCCTAAAGGCCCTCTATGCCTTGTCAACTTAAACGAAATGCGTCTACGAACCGTAATTAGCGTCATAACAGGCCAATGCGCCCTTGGAACACACGCCTCCAGGCTCGACATCTCTCACAATGACTTTTACAGGAGCTGCAGAGACGAGGAGCAGGTGGAATCCATCTCTCATCTCCTCTGCGACTGTCAAGCTCCTGCAAAACCAAAAAAGGGAAATCCTTTTTGACAACCCAAGTGAACTCAGCGACATAAGCGTGGGACAGCCAATGGTGGCTTAAGTGTGGTTAACTGGTAACTGGCCACTCTAACCTACCCTAACTAGATTTTCCAAATGCCACTTCTCACATGAGAAGATAAATAAATCCACTTGATTTGAATTTCTGCAGTGAACTAGATTCTGAATTTCACCCAGCAAATGTCAGATGATAATCTTCTCGTTTCATGACTGATGCAGAAAACTGTTCCACATAACATGCATGGCATGTACAGCAGTTGAATTACATTTAAATTGCATACGTGAAGAATTTTTCAAAAATCCCATCCACCATGCAACATGTTTCTACTTCAGTGAACTCTAACAAATGGGAAAATTCCCAAAAGGGGAAAGATTTGCAATGGACCAGTAATCATCGTTATTGTAACACTGAAACGAGAATTTTTCCGCAAGTTGCGATGTACTCTCGCTTATCTCAAGTCAAATTCAATGAGAGACGCAAGAGCTGTACTCCTTCATGAGAATATGAATTCGAATGAGGGAAACAACGACGCACCTTACTAGCTTAACTTCAATTCGATTCGATTTTGAGACACAAACACTGCTGACGGCTTTTATACAAGTATTCCAAAATTTCGTCTTATTTTAACAAATAGACAAATAGTCGGTTATTTTATAAAACACACAATTTCGGATTGCTTCATAGGACTGAAGTTCATGGAAGGAAAACGATAAAATTCGTAAGCTTCCTGCCAGTCAATTACAATGAAAACACATCAGGGTTTACATTTTTGTCCTCAAAAACAAACTAAGAAAGGAATATAGACTGCAGGTTAGTCATTAACTCACATTATTATATGTAAGAGGGAGAACACAGACGAAGCGATTAAAGGACGTACAACTCATACAACTGACACGTTTCCATGTGGTTCGTTCATTGTTTTTTTTAGGTCTGAACTTTTAAACTGTTCGCCAGAGATTGTAACGAAGTATCTCAATACGAGCATTCTGTCCACCTCGTCCCGTAACTGCAATTTAAATTTAAGCCACCCACCATGTCTGCATTCAAAATCGACTTCACTTGAAAACACAACCAGTTTAGAGGTCGCTTGTTTAATAGTTGCAACTCGCAACTATAATTACTCACATGTACTCTAAGTACGCGACCCAGTAGCCTTTGTGTAGGTCATCCCGAAAATGTATGTTGCCTTTTATCTGATTCCAATTACTTCTTATTTGAAATTAACCTCTACCTCTTTCAGAAATCATGTAGCTCCAGCAACATGATTCTTGCCTTCACCGAGCGAGTCTACCAGTCCTGGTGTCCAGGCTAAATTCGGGAACATCAGCCTGATATGCGCTCACGCCCCGACAGAAGAGAAAAATGACAAGAGCAAGGATGAGTTCTATGATATCCTAGAAAGAACATACGATCGATGCCCCAGCTATGATACCAAGATCGTTCTAGGAGATTTCAATGCTCAGCTGGGGAAAGAGGACATATTTGCTGGTGTCATCGAAAAACACAACCTGCACGACACCACCAACGGAAACGGACGCAGGCTATTGTAATTCGCCACGGGGCGGAACCTCTCTGTGAGAGTAGCGGTTCCCACACCTCAACATCCATAAAGGAACCTGGCGACCCCCTGATCAATTAACCGTCAACCAGATTGATTACGTTAGGATCGATGTCAGATACTCCTCCAATATTCTCGATATCCGAACTTTCCAACATCGAACAGGTGCCAACATCGACTCGGATCATTTCCTTGTTGTAGCCAAGGTAAGAACCCGGATATCGAGAGAACAACGGAGTCGCGATAGGCCAAAACGGTTCGACGTCGGAAAGCTACAATCGCAACAGGTCGCTGGGATGTTTGCCGACCGAGGCTCTTCCAAAGTTCGACGCCGCCTGCACTGACAATAGAAGAAGAATGGAAACGTTGTCAAAAAGCCATCAAAGAAGCTGCCACTGATGTGCTGGGTTTCACGCCACCACCTAGAAGGAACCCATGGTTTGACGACGAGTGCAGGCAGGCACATGCAGCCAAACAGGAGGCCTACCAGGCAACGCTGCATCGGACTACGAGAGCTGTTCGTCAGCTCTACGAAGAGAAAAGCAATCGATGCTGAGAATCTGGAAAGATCATTTCTGCAGACTCTTAAACGGCGATGACGGCCCAAATCCCGCTGTTAGGCAGAATGTTCCGCTTAATTTGGACGATGATAGACAAGAATTCCGTTCCCCCGACTTAGACGAGGTCAAGATAGCAATATCGAGACTGAAGTCAAATAAAGCTGCTGGAGCGGATGGACTGTTCGCAGAACTGTTTAAAGCAGCTATGGATGACCTGGTTGGGCGCATGCACTAGCTCATCTGTAAGATATGGTCGGAGGAAAGCATGCCCGACGAGTGGAATCTCAGCGTCGTCTGTCCGGTCCACAAGAAAGGAGACCCCTTCGACTGCGCCAACTATCGAGGGATAAGTCTCCTTAACATCGCGTACAAGATCCTCTCTGCCGTATTGTGTGAACGCCTGAAACCCTTTGTCAACAACCTGATTGGTCCTTATCATTATAGTTTTAGGCCAGAGAAGTCCACAGTCGACCAAATCTGCACACTACGGCAGATCTTTCCGGTACAAAAGAAGTGCAAAATGACACCCACCACCTATTCGTCGTTTTTAAGGCCACATATGACAGTGTGCATAGAGACGAGCTATACAGTGCCTAGTCTAGTTTTGGCATTCCTACCAAAATTGTCAGATTGTGTAGGATGACAACGAAGAAACCTCACTGCTTCGTTAAGGTCGGGAACTAACTCACCGAGATCTTCAATGTCAAAAAAGGTTTTGACTGAGTGACGCACTGTCATGTGACTTTAACATCATTCTTGAAAAATCGTGCCTAACTCACAAGTCAACTAACACCAGAAGCACAATCTTCCAAAAGTCAGTTCAATTGCTAGCTTACGTCGAAGACATTGACGTGATTGGACGAACACAAGGAGCCGTCAATGACGCGTTTGCTGGCATTGAAACGGAAGCGGCTAAAATGGGGCTGGTGGTTAATGAGGAAAAAACGAAGTACATGCTGTCATCAAGGAAGTACACACAATATCGGGGTCTCGGACAGAGCGTCACACTAGGCTGCAGAAACTTCGAGGTAGTCAAGAACTTCGGCTACCTCGGCGGTGAATAAAGACAAGTTTCAGTACGCAAATTTAACGTAGAATCAGTCTTAGCAATCGACTAATAGATCCCTCTCTCGAAAGACTAATCTGGCTTTGTATAACAGCTTGAACAACCCAGTGCTTCTTTATTGAGAGGTAACGTGGACGTTGCTACAAGCTCTTAGTCTTTTTGAGAGTAGAGTTTTGCGTGCGATTTTTGGTCCTCTTGATGGCAGCTGGAAAAGAAGATTTATCGACGAACCTTATAGGCTGTACGACGGTATGCGCCTAGCGTCTTCATATACAATGCTTGAGGCCATGTAGAGCACATAGATAAAATCTTTGAATCCGAGCCATTGGAACAAGGCAACAGAGGGCTACCTAGGTTGAGATCACGTACACAAGTGGAGAAGTACCATAATAATAATTTTCTTCACTTTGTTGAATTTTCGAAGGGAAACCTTTTATTTTTATCCGGCTTACCTTGCTTAAAGGATTTTGCTTTAGTTTCTTGAAATTCAAGGATTTTGTTGGAATATAACATAAGACAAATAATCGACACCTCCTTAGAGTGTGAGTTGCAAATCCTTCAAGAAACCAACATATCTATGTTTGCACTAAATCAAACTCAAATACAATTGAATTTTAATTCTCATGTGAGTTGGGACGGATGTCACAATTTATTGATTATTCAGCCAGTATTCTTAAAACAATATTTGATAATGTACAAAGGATAGCTGCCAGCTGTTGGCCGTAACAACTTCTTCATTTCTTCTTCTTACTCAAGTTGTGCTTCAGTTTCTGATAAACTCCTGCCACCTCAGAAACCTCCCTTCGTTTGATGTTTGTTTATTTAGCTGGTTTTCAGAACGGTACACCAAGGGCTTGGAGTGCTTTACTCAGCAACGGCACTAGAGGGCTCTATTACTCGATTGGTTTTTTCATCTTAAAGGCTGACAAGTGTAATTCCATTCAGTTGCGTGCTTTGTTAACTCCCAAAACAATGTGGATGGAGTTATCCATTGTGTCATCCTTGTGTAAGCGTGTATGTGTGATTTTTTCTCTATCGCAGTGCACAAGAACTTTGTTGAAAATATTGACAATTTTTGTGAGCTAGCAATGAAGAGGAACACACGTCTTCATCTCGGCAAGATGAAGTACGAGTATAATTGTATCCCTATCGATTGTAATGCAAAACTTTTTAGTGCTCTAGAACTTTTAGGAAACATGTTCAGATTTCATTCCTGCCATTCTACCAACGGATAAGCTTATACATACACCCAACTATATCTTCTCCATCTGCTTCCATGACTCTTAGGACTGGGGCATTCCACAAGGATCCTTTTCACTGTACACACAAAAAAGTGTGCACATGGTTCTACACAATCCCCAACACGGTGGTTGATGAATTTTGACAGATGCCGTTTACACAATTATTGAAATTTATTCACTCTCTTCCTTTGGTCCCTGAACGAGTTTAAAGTGAAAAGAGGAAAATGAGGAAGTGGGGGAGTACAATAAAATACATTTAAAAATAGAAATGTGTTAAATTAGAAAAAGATGGTATTAATGGTTTGTCGTTCCGCAGGAAAGCTTTAAAAAGTATTGATTTTCTGCGTCACAAAAATGAAGAATATGCTGATTTTATACACGACACAGATTTTCACGGGAATACTTTGTGGAGAACAGTGAATGGTTGGAGGAGGAGGCTGAACGACGAACTGTACGCGCTGTACAGCGACATTGATTTGGTCAAATGAGGTCGAAACTCTCGTCCCAGATAGCAAGGCTATAGAGAACGAAGCTCCGGTCTGGTCTCTCCTGTCTTTGTCTCCAGCTCTAAGGGACAATGCGTTAAAGAGCCCCTCGGGTGTGGCAAGCAGCTAGAGAAAGAGACCTCAATCAGTTGAACGTGCCCGGCTTGAAACAGTTCAACATTGGGCAGACCGTAGGTCCTCCCCGGACTGTAGAAGAAGACGAAACAACCAACTCGCCCAGAGCGATTGCCTACCTGATGGCGGATCTAAGGCACGCCTCAGAAGTCGTAACGAAGCGGATATTCATACCACGTGACCAAACCATTGAAGCATAGTTCACTTCGTCTGTGCCACTCGAGGGAGAGGCTGATCCCTCGAGTTGCACAGTCGAAGTGGTGTCCCTTCTTGTGGAGCGGACTGACGACACCGAATTCCACTCATCGGCTATGTTTTCCTTTTCCGACCATATCTTACAAATGAGCAGGTGCATGCGCTCAATCAGGTCAGCTTTAGCCGCATTAAACAGTTGTGGGTGCAGTCCATAGAGCTCACAAACAACTCTCGTTTCTTGACATTTCCATTCTTCTACTTCAACTATTAAATACGAAAGAACGTTTTATTCGTAAAACCGCTTCCGCAGAGCCAACTATTAGCCAACACTAGGTGTTCATTTCATTCTTCTTTTTGCATTGGCTGATACGCATATTAAAATGAAATTAAATTCTTGTATAATCGATCGATTATTCTGAGCTTGGTAACTTCCCGCAGAGAGGTCAAAAATTATCTGACTGTTGCACTCAAAAGAGGAAACAAAATCAAATTTGAACAGCGTTGAAAGAAAAGGACAAAAATGGCAAAATATTCCAAAATGTTCTTCAAATTCGGTCCGTTTTGATGGCGCCACCGGCAAGTTGGCCGATCTTAGAAGCGAGTTGCTACTTCATTGGAAAGGTGTGACATTTGTCAGCAATAATTAACGTGCAAGTTAACACCTAGTACGCTGTCTACACCACCGGAAACATTGTCTACACGCGCCGTCTCAGAATTGCAAGCAAAGCTAATTCTTGCATGGCAACACATGCAAAACAACATCTTCATCTGAAACCGCTGGACAAGCATCGCTCGCATGCGACACCTCATCCGTTGCACGAGCGATGATATTGCACATTCCGTCACGTAGGAGAAACTTCACGCCACCAACTCATGATCCCGCATCGCAGCATCGTTCACTGGGTAACAATAAGTTAACTTTAAGTTCAGTTCTGAAGTATCGCCCAAAGAGAGTAGTTGAAAAATAAAGTTTTTTTAAAAACTCAAAAAATAATAATTTAGTTTAATTTGCATCAGCGTCTGTTTTAAACAACGTTGATTTTTGCCTCTTCGAGAACGTGCGGATTTCTTTAAGTAAAAAGCATGTGCGGAAAGTTTTTTTTTTTTAATTGGAGGAGAAGTCCAGCTAGAGCCCTGAAGATTATGATGAATCTGATCTGACCGACAAATCATGCAGAGAGTGATTTCGACCCTTCAAAAGTGGTGATTTTAAAGCCGAAAACAAATAGAGTCTCAGTCAGCCCAAAAATTTTGAGGATGAATAAAACGTCGCTGGGAGTGACTTAGCAAAACAAAAATTCCGTTCTGCTAAGGAAATTTGGATTTCTTCAAAAGCAACGAGTTGAAACAGAGAGATATCAAAAAAAATGTTCATCTCGGTACTGCTTCTTGAAAAACATTAAAGAAAAGGGTGTCCAAAGGTTATGCTCTGCATATGGTGGAACCAGACGGGTACGGTCTACTAAAAAAAGCTGCTAAAACCAACCGAAACCTTAGGTGGGAAACGTTATCCACTACAACGAATGCGATTGAGCCGTGCATTGCGCAAAATACGGTCAGAATACGGACTGAAAGGCATGATAAGGTAATTTTGCAACATGATTACGGTCGGCCTCGCGTGGCTGTAGCGGCCAAAACCTTCCAGGAACCGTTGATATTGCAGGTACGTATTCTCTCCCTCCGACTTTTGGCTTTTCCGACGGATGCAAATCCGAAAGAAGAATCGAAGAATTGCTCAATGATTGGATCAATGTCAGAGAAGAGTCATTTTTTAGAGATAATAAAAATAATAATAATTGAGTGGCGCTACAGTCCATAACGGACCAGGGCCTAGCTTTTACAACAACTACTCGTGTTGTGGGTGCTTCTGTTCTCTCACGAGTAGAAGGGACCTACAGTTTTTTGCCGACTCCGAACGGCGAGATTTGAGAAGCTTTTCTAGATAATTGATACTCTTTGAGTGTTGTCAGCAAATCGAAAGAGGTGGTGCCGTGAAAAAATGCGAGGTGTCCCTTCTGGGAATCGAATCTAAACTTCCTGCGTGGCGGTTGACGCACTCACCCACTACGCCACGGCGACCACAGATTTTACTGCTATCAGCGTAAAATTGCCAACAATTGTTTTCCCACATCCTGATTGACGATGATTTTAGAGAGGAATTTGATTAAGAGCCGTCCGGCCAAATGATGATATTGATGTTGTCAGTAAATTGAGATTTGGGGTGGAAATAATTTTTTTTTCTAACGTTCACTCTTGATACACAATTGTGTGAAATTTATTGCGTTTAGGTTTGATGAATACAGTGCATCTTCAGACTCAAATAGATTTTTATTTAGGTACCCAAAATCTGTTCAGCCCTCTTGGTCATCCTTTGGCCATTGATTGTTGATCGTATTAACCTAAACCTTCAAGTAACGAGTCTCAAAACACCATATTACTGTCGGTTGCCACGAGCACTTCTGCGTTAGATTTCAGGCTGAGATTCGAAGACTTATCGGGTCGGAGCAGTGGTGTCCATACGTTCTACATGGTCTAGCCATCTTAAGTGTTGTATCAGAAGACGCTTGACCAGACGCATGTCGCTGTAAAGCCCATAGAATTTGTCGTTAAATTTTTTCCTCCAGACGTCATCAACGCAAACAGGACCAAAAATCGCGCTAAACTTTTTTCTCGAAAAGAGTAAGGGCTTCCTTATCGCCTTTTAGTAGCGTTGAGGTTTCCGCGCCATAAAGTACGACTGGAATGATCCGGCTGTTATATAAAGCCAGCTTAGTACTTCGAGAGAGGGCCTATTACTCAATTGGCTCTTGAGCCCAAAGAAACAGCGTTTGGCAAGAGATTCTGCATTTCGAAACTGTTGTTGTCCCTATTTACCGCGGAGCCGAGGTAGACGAGGTAGAGGTAGCTTTAAAATCTTCAAATTGTAAATATTTTTGTTCAGAAAAGAAAAATTAAACTGTATTGAATTGAATTGAAGTGGCAGAGCAGCAAGAAAATCTGGTAAAGTAAGAATGATATGGAGAGGAAGCGAAGTTATCCACCACTTAACAACAGTCTTACATAATTTTTGAATAATGGTGTAGAGTTTTTGGTATAATTTCAAGTCTGTCAGAATACCTTATAAATGGCGAATTAAAGTGAAGAGTGACTAAAACAAGTGGAAAACATCAAAGAATTAGATTTCTCATTCATATACATTCCCTACTCATTATACCATTTATTGAGTGTGTGTATACATAGCAGGGTGGAAATATCATACTTCCTTATCAGGCCAGCGACTCTGAACTTTACTTTACGGCGACCACTTTTTAGAGATGGTCTTTGAAAATTGTCAGAGAAATGGGGAAAAGTAGCTGTTTATGACGGACAATACTTTGAGCGATGTATTGTTTTTCTTTTTTTAATTTTTTAACGCAAGAAAATGGAAGAAAATTTATTTGTACTGCAATATTTATTAATTAACTGATTTGCGTAGTTTAAAACGAAAATGGAATGCGAGGGAGGCTAGAGTGTTTTCCAAATTCCTTACTATTTCCATTTCCAACCAGAATGCACAATGTGAGTTAGAAGTTACACCTTAAATGTCATTTTTATTTGTCATTTCTTTACTTCAGTGTGCCGTTCGTCACTTTTTTTAGACAATTGATAGAATTGTTCCCAAAATTTCAGCAAACCGGGTATGTAGGAAATGTGAAAACACCTGTGCATACTTGCACAGTTCGTTCTGTGGAACACGTTGCTGTTGAGCGGCAGATAGTGCGGCAGAAGAGCCGTCAACCCAAACATAATATTTCAAACTCAGGCTGCCCTATCATCTTCCAAGTCGCACGCTGAACAGTAGAAAAGCAATTGCAAAAGCAAAAGCCGGGTGTCGCTCCCAGACACGTTGATCTGCTACAGTTAAGTAGAGCGATTTTTGCCCATGATAGAGCAGTTTCTGTCAAGGAATGGCATTTTAACTACTGGTTACAGCAGAACCAGCATTCGATAACACAAGTCGTACTTGCAGAGAGTCAGTTAGTTAGAATTAAGATCATGCAATTGATTGGTAAGCTAGTTTCAAGTACCTTTTGTCTAACATGCAAGAAATTGAGTTGGAAAATAAAAAATGCATTAAATTCTATTGAATGTTTCCTTTTTCCTTTCCTACTTCAATAAGGGAATCTTTGGAATCAGCAGAAAATGAAATGAAAAAGCTTGTCTTAAAATTTACGTTATCGCTCCGCTGCTTGGGGCTGCATGTGGCACATTCATGTTGGAATAACTCCTTTCGAAAACTTAATCCACTTAATGCCGACGAAAGGAACTTTTTCAATGCATAATAACCATAACAGCATCACCTCCACCATTCTGAAAGTACCACCTACTTCCGTAACGAAAGCTTAAATAACGCATTATTTAAGATACAACTGCGCCTCACACAATAGCGGTAAACACATTTATATTGATTGCAGCCAAAATTGAAGTGAATTCAAAAAGTCCCCCAACATGACAGTGATTAAGAAGCAAACGAAAGAGTAGGCTTTGCAATTTGACGACGCCACCGTTAAGAGGACGAAGTCATTTGAGGCGTCCATGCCTTTGATGGATGACAGGTGATGAGGGAACATTCCAGAACCTTCCAAATCCTTAACGGCGAATCGCAAATTAGTATGCCGACCGAATGTTCACTTGGCAACGTATCATGATTAATGCCTGACCAGTGAAACAGTACACTGGCGGTGCGGCCCACTAGCTCGCCCATCAATCACTTATTCAATCTCGCCAGGGAGCACGTGGGCATGCCCACCAAGCGGGTCACATCTCAAATATCGCCACACAAGACTACACAAAGGCTGAGTCATAAAGGGGTTAACCACGTCGATTATTCGGATTTGTAAACCGCCTTACTGTGTGGCCCGCAGTCCAAGGACACACCATTCAAGCCGTGCCCATTCCACCGCTGTCTGCCGTCTTCAGTTCTCTAAAAAGCTCATAATTCTCCGCCTCCGCACTGGTTCTTTGTTCCCTGGCTCCCCAATCACAATCCCCTCCCCCGCATGACCAGCATCCTTGATGAGGACGAATTAAAACGTCAAGAAACTATTATTCGGAAATAATTTTGCTACACTCATGACAGGCAATTGTTCCCTAGATTGCCTAGAACCCGAGAACGTAATAAAACCCAACACGGGCGCAGAATGCCGAAGAGAAAAATTGCCTTGCTCAGGCTGAGCTTTACTCTTTGACCTTTTCCGCAGCGAAGCGACGCTCTCACTCACACACGCGAACTGCAGGCGAACGCATGTAGTGGTGCGGCTCTGGCGCTCGGTTTACAACCACGGCAATTGAGATGCCGCGCAGGAGAGGGTTTGAGTTGAGGTCAGGAGGTCTCTATCGCTTTTCACTCGTGTATTGAGGAGCTGTAAAATGGCATCCTGTTGCTCTCCTAACAGGTGGGAGCAGTCATGTATGCGCGCAAGATTGTGGTCGGTGGCGTCTGCCTGTGTGCTGGGTAAATTGTTGAACGTCGAGGGTGGCGATAGAGCTTTTCGCTTCGCCTAGCAGGCCACCTGAGTAGAGAAAGAGCGAGCGGCACTGAACAGAGCACGCATAGCCTAGGAGAGTATGTGTAACAGGTTTGATCTATTTTCCGGGGGACGTGTACGTCGTACGACGGGTCCTTTAATTTTTATGAGCATGCATAGGAAACAGCCGTGTGTACTCTGAAGTGGGGGCTTTAGGTGGCGGACCTGAGCGGTGCTGATTGGACGCGTTGTGGTCTGGTTGAATGGTGGCCTATTCAAGTGGGGCACGATGGCATAATGAATGGCTAAAGTGAAACCAAAGCACTGACACGGGTGGGGGCAAAGCACGCCCGGTCGGACATCCGAAAATGAAAATCGTTTTGAATGTCAGGAGTCATTGGAGAATGCGTCCACGACGACGACGACGGCGACATTGTGGAGGGAATTTATATTTGGAACAATGCTGGGGGCCCTGTGGAAATTTGCGTTCTACTTAAGTCGACGAGGATGGACGTTTTAACGATTTTAAGCAGAGCCGGCCGCAAGTTGCGTGTGTATGGATCTGTGTTTATTGTCAGTTTTCAATGAGGAGCACTTGAAGGTACTTGATCCGAAGGGCGGTCAGGATGTTGGTTCGTTTGGGGATGGGGTGGAATGCGAGCAAGCCGGGCGTGAGGATGAGCTTAAGACGTTTGACTTTGAGGGTTGGTGGCGACGGTGGGCGATAAAATAAATTGTATCAGATGTTTGGATGGGAGGGCTTTGTACGTTTTACCTAAGGGCACTTGGAGATTTATTCCGTGCAGCGGCAGAAGGGAAGCCGGCGTTGGGGAAGGTAATGCTTACACAGTGCTGAATGACGTATGCTAACGACGGGGCTAAGTACGTCATTCGTCATTATTAATTAAGCGGAATTAGGCTGCTCAATGGGTAGTTGACGAAACGAAATGTCAATGAAGGACCTTGTTCTTGGTTGGGTGGAATTGTGAATTTCAGTACTCTGGCAAGCATGTGCTTGTAGTTTCGTTACTGCTGATATCCGCTCTGAGTGGTAATATTGCTGAACAGAGATGATTCCGGATGCTGATAATTGAGGAAATGCCAGTGTTGATTAAAGAAAGCTAAAAGTGAGTTTTGCGTCAGGCAACTCGCCTTGTTCGTCTTAAAACATCTTCGTCTTCAAAATGACCTGGATTGATTGAATACAAATAGGATGTGCATTAGGAAGGAGTGGAAATTGGTAGCAGTGTGTGTGTACGTACGTATGTAGCATGTGCAGACACAGGAGTGAAAATACTTGTGAGAAAATGCAATTAGAGAACGATAGTAAACAACTTTGTACGACAGCTTGAAGATCCCAATCCTCCTTTGAGGCACGGAAACTTGGAACAGTATAAAACTAGGCTTATATCCTTTGAAAATGTTAATGTTCTCATTAAATTGAGTTGTGAGCTGTCAAGAGATATATCCTGGCCAGAACGTTACAGTCTATGGTGACTGCTATATAGCATTTCTGACCAGCCTATGGTTGTTAAATGTGAGAGCTATGGTTTCAACGAAACGGCGCCATGTGCCACACATGTCGTGCAACAATCGACTCGTTTAAGGAAATATGTGGTAAGTACCCTAGTTTCCCGTTACGGACTCATGCATTTTCCTCCAAGATTTTACGAGTTAAAGCCGATTTACAACTTTCTGTGAGGAAATGGGAAATCACTAGTCTACGACGATAAACTCAATATTTTCATCATAGTAAAGTTCACGAACATCTGCATATTATAAAAATTTTCTACCGGAATTCGGAGACGCGGACCGCAACTTTAAGAGCGTTAATAATGTCGACCTTGTACACAGGCAATAAAAAGTCTAGTGCAAAAAGTTGAATGTTCGTATTCATTGTGTGATGTAGAGGTTTCAGTGAGACAACGGGTTGGTCAGGCAGAAATCAGTCAATTCACGGCGTTCTCAAAAATTGTGCATCACTCAGTCGTATGACGTATTTTGCGTAAGAATCTTGGTTTACTAGATTAAGCTGACTTAAGAATTGAAGCCCATGAACCATTTGAACGATCTCCGATTGGCTCTCAAGAAGATGCGGCAAAATAATGAGTTTAATCGTAAACTCATCCTTCAGTGACAAGGCTCATTTTTTGCCCAATGAGTTCTTCAATGACCAAAATATGTGTTATTTGTCAAGTGAAAATTCACATGTGCTTTATGAACCACCACTTTATCCACAAAAATGACTGTTTTGTACTGTTTGCATGCCAGCGGCGTTATTTGGCCATATTTTGTCGTAGACCATAATGACTACTAACGCTCACAGTTATCGCGCCATGATTACTGATTGTTTTTGAACCGAATCGGAAGAGATGAACTTGGACGACATATACTTTCAACATGACAAAGCATACAAGGAAGTTTGTAAGGCCAAGCAAGCAGAGTACTATAAAAAACTCGCTTATAGAATGGAAGGTTGTAAGGACACGAAGGTGTTCTGGAAAACCGTAAGAATGTTAAGTGGTTACTTGCCCTATAAGCTCGGAAGTATTGGCAAACCATTTTAAGCAATTGCTAAGCGCGGCGATGGGTCAGCTAAACTTTCAGTATGCCCTTCCCTACGTCTCAGATCCTGTGCTGGATGCCCCAATTTCGATGATGGAGTTAACACGAACTCTGAGTAAATTGAAAAAAAAATAAAGCTCCTGGATTGGATGGTATTCCGGTTGAGTTTATACAAAATCTCACCCCTGCTTATTTAGAATGGTTACTGTTGTTTTACAATAAATTGCTAGAGTCCGAGATGATGCCGGAAGTGTTTCTAAAGTCAATTATTTACTGTATTTTTAAAAAAGGCGATAGAAACGCACCGGAGAATTATAGGGGAATTTCACTTGTTTCCGCATTTAGAAAGGTCTTCACCCAAATATTATACCATAGGTTGACTGTTTGGGTGGAGGCCAACGATCGTCTTAGTGTTTTTCAGGCAGGCTTCCGGTCAGAGTTGTCAACAGTTGATCAAATTTTTTCACTGACTACTATAGCTCGAAGGTTTAAAGAGCGGGGCAAAAAGCTATATGCTTTTTTCGTAGACTTCAAAGCCGCCTTCGATACGGTCAATAGAAACTCGCTGTTGTACAAACTTTCGACTCTGGGACTTTCAACAAAGTTCCTGAGAGTTTATAAAGAACTTATCACACAAAACTCTGCTGCTGTATGGAATGGCACTAGCTTGTCAAACTTCTTCGAGGTCAAAGCAGGTGTTCCCCAAGGATGTGTGCTTAGCCCGCTTTTATTTGCTCTTTACGTCGATGATATAACTGCATTTCTACCACGAGGAGTTAAAGTTGGTGATGTAGAGGTTAAAGTTCTGTTATATGCTGACGATTTGGTTGTTTTGGCTGAAGGACCACAGGCACTTCAGCTGCAAATAAACAAATTGAAAAGCTACTGCGATCTTTGGGACTTAAAGATAAACACTTCTAAGTCAAAAATCATGGTTTTTGCCACTGGTCGAGGTAACAGGACTGCACGTGAAAACTGGACTTTGGAGGGTGAGCCGATCGAAGTTGTCAAGGAGTTCAACTACCTGGGTTTTGCTATAAAATCTAATCTTGATATGAGCGCACATGTTCACAAGAAAGCTGAGGCTAAGACAGCAATTAATCTAATGTGGAGAACTTTCTTTGGTAACCAACGAATCGGCAGTGCGTCAAAGTTCAAGGTTTTCAATGCCACTGTGAATTCTTGTCTCTGCTACGCAAACCAAGTGTTTGGATTTAAGTTCTTTGAAGAATGCGAAATTGTACAGCGGTTTTTCTTCAAGCGAATTTTTAAACTCCCGCCAACAACTCCTTCATACGCTATCTACGTGGAATCTGGTTTGTCGCAAATCTACCACAAAAATCTGAAAGCGAATGCAGACTATTTAATTAAAGTAATGCGTAGGTCGAATAATAATCTTTCAAAGAGGCTTCTTAAGATGGCGCTTCGATATAATTTATCACCTTTTAAAGAATGGCATGAGCTCGCAACCTCACTTGACATTGCACTTAGGCTTACTGAGGAAAATTCTGATGAATGGGAAGATAAATTATACGACGGCATTAGGAAACACGATGACAAGATGTATCTAGATTGCCTAAATCGAGCTCGTTCCTCTTCGTCGAGGCATATGTACAAACATCTTAACCATACATTGGGGTCCAGCAACTACTTTAGAACAGAACTCTCAAATAGACAAATAAGCCTTATTTTTAGAGCTAGAACTGAACTGCTGAGACTTAACTACGTACCGCATCGACAAGATGTCAATGCCACCTGCACTCATTGCAATCGCAATGAAGTCGAAAATATATACCATTTTATATGTCCTATATTACTAGAACTGCGTCTGCTTTATTTCTCAAAAGTTTCTCTTACCCTTGAAGAAACGAAGAATATACTCAATGGCATGGAGGGTTGGAACCTGCTTTATAGTTTTTGTATTCATGCCTTGAATTACCGTAATAGTTTCAGTTAGCAATAAACTCTTTCTTTTCTATAACTTTATTCATACAGTTTTACTTTTTTTTTTTGTCTGTGCCCACTGTATTATTAATTTAAACAATGTCAATCTCCAACAGACGGCATTTTGCCATGTTAAATAATTTTTCTTTTTCTGTTATTAGTTGTTAAAGTGAAGATCAATAAAGAATGTTTATAATAATAATAATAATAATACTTTCAACATGATGGTACCACAAGTCACACAGCACACGTAACAATCAATTAATTGAAGAGTAAGTATGGCGAGCGTGTTATCTCAAGAAGTCAGTCAAATGGTCGCCTCGTTCGTGCGACTTAACACAGCTTCACTCTTATCTGTGGAACTACATTAAGTCATTGGTTTATGCCAGCAAGCTGACGACTTTAAAAGAACTCAGATCCACCATTACACACTAAATTTGTAGCCGATCGACCGCTGCAAACGTGATCATATGAACTAAGATTTGTTCTATTCATAAATGTTTCGATTGTACCCCAAGCCTATAATAAAGTTTTTGAGATGGTTTGCTTTTTATAAAAAAAAAATGTCATGCCCCTATTGCAAAAAAAAACCCTGATGTGAAGGGTTTATCAAATAGTACTGACATTTTATGGCGAAAGAGTTTTTAATTGAAAATCCCAAATCTACGACACGATATCAGTAACTATTTGGTATGGATGTGACTCAATGATATATGGAACTGACAGTGAATCAATTATGCCAAAACCTATAACTGAGAAGTAATTGTGTTTATATGATAATTAAAAATAAATTGTTCGGCCCAGCACGGGTAAATGATCCGGGAAGTTCTCAATACTCTAACTAAAGAGGCAATAATTAAATTTTAAACTTTATTATTATTTACACCTCGTTCAGATTAAAACACATGCCGAGACAATGTAAGGTTATGGAAGTGACTATGACCTTAAAACCAGGAAAACTGCCAAATGAAATAAAAACTTTTCCTCTCCTGGTCATATCCAAAGTGTTTGCGAGGTTTATTCTAGGGCATCCCCAATCACTGATGGAAGGTAACACTCTTATCCCGGGTATGGCATTGGTTGGAGATTTATGTTACAACAAATTCTCTCCACTTACCCATACGATGGTTGGGTATCATTTATTCGAATTCGTGTAAGATGTGGAACTATAAGTCGCAAGGAAGTGTTCTTGGGCCACTATGACCATGCTTGCAATATATCAAAAGAAGACGGCACTACCCTAGAGAAATTTGCCAATGATACAGGAAAAAATGACAGATCACACCAATGTCAGGGAATGGACAAGAGATTGGCAGATCGCATTTTAAATTAAGCTCTTGCGAGCCAAAACCGTTATACTCGGCTCTAATCAAAGCTGAAGAGAAATTTTCAAGTGAAAAGAAACCTTAGAAACTCAATGCTATGTACAAATAACTGTACTGGTTACCCTGTACTGGTTATACTGGCATTCCCAGCTGAATGCCAAAAAGAAACTGCTTTGAAATAAGCCAATGGTTGTACCAAAGACACAAACACTAATGTTCATCATCATCATGGTGCATGTATTCTAATCGACGTACACTGGGGCAAAACACCACGAATGCTGGCATTTAATCAATTTTTATTTTACTATTGGGGTTGCATTTCCGTTTCCAAAAGATGGCGCCACCGGCAATTTGTGACTGATCTTGGAATCTATTACCTACTTCACTGGAAAGGTATGACATTTGTGCATCAGTATCTGTTTAAGGCAACAACATTGTTTTTTGTCTCTTGGAAAATGTTCGGATTTGTCTAAAATAAGCAGCATTTGAGAACATTTGAAGAAAGTATAGCTTAAGACCATCGATTGCTTGTAAAAGTTTGTGGTGAGTCTGCTCAGACCGGTAATTGATGCTGAGAGTGGCTTCAACGCTTCAAAAGCGTTGAAATGTTTGCAGATGATGAATTAGAGGCTTGACTGGATCAAGATCCGTGTTAAATGCAAAGTAAATCATTGGGAGTGACTCAGAAATAATTTTCCTTCAGTTAAAGAAATTTGGATCTCATCAAATAGCAAGGAAAATAAGTGTCGTACGAGTTGAAACCGGAATATGTCTATAGGCACTTCTTCCCCTAGGAACTGCTTTGTGACTTTAAAGGAAGGGATTTTTGTAGCGAATCATGACTGGAGATGAAAAGTGGATATAAATGGTGATTTTTTAGCTATTATCTTCTTGGCAACACTGGTTTAAACAGCTGACGTACGTTTCGTGTTTTGTTTCACTGTCAAACATCTTCAGTTTGATCTATAATTTAACCATGAATCGTCTTACAGACGAACAACGCTTGCAAATTATTATCAAAATGCGTGCTCTGTTAAGAAAGTTCATCGCGCGCTTCTTCCGTTTTATGGTCAGAAGCTCATTTTTGGCTCAATGGGTACGGAAATAAGCAGAATTGTCGACTTTCAAGTGAATATCAACCAGAAGCATCCAACGCACCCAGAAAAAGTACCAGTTTGGTGCGGTTTATGGGCTGGTGGCATCATTGGACCATACGCCGATTGATAACTGTAGACGAAACTTGGATTCATCATTATACGCCCGAAACAAAAATCCAATCTAAACAGTGGATTGAAAAGGGGGAACCGGCCCCCAAAAAAACCTAAAGCTGTGTATTCGGCTGGGAAAGTGATGGCGAGAGTTTTTTGGGACAGCCATGGAATTATTCTTATAGACTTTCTTGAAAAAGGAAAAACTATAACAGGAGCATACTACGCATCATTATTGGACAAGCTAAAGAAAGAAATTTCGAAAAATTGGCCACATTTGCAAAAAAAGAAAGTCTTGTTCTACCAAGACAACGCACCATCTCACACCTCAACAGTCGCCATGGCGAAAATCCACGAATTGCGGTTCGAACTGCTTGACCATCCACCTTATTCACCGGATCTAGCACCAAGCGACTTTTTTTTGTTTCCTCAAGTTAAAACTGCGCTCGGCGGCCAGAGATTTTCGTCAAATGAGGAGGCAGAGGTTGCAGAGATGGGAGCATCGCTGGGAGAAGTGTGTGGAGTTACAAGGAGACTATGTAGAAAAATAAATAAAAAAATTTTGAAAAAGTCGCGTGCATCATGGTTAGGTCGGTTATTTATCAGACAGCCCTCGTACTTCTTCAAAGATGGTGCGAATCATAACGTAACTGTGAATGGTGAGCGCTACCGTGAGATGATATTCAACTTTTTTCTGCCCAAAATTCAAGAGCTTGACATGCATGATATGTGGTTTCAACAAGACGGTGCCACATGACACCCAGTACGCACAACAATGGACTTATTGAGAGGAGAGTTCGGTGAACATTTCATTTCACGTTCGGGACCGGTCAATTGGCCGCCTAGATCGTGTGGTTAAACGCCCTTAGACTATTTTCTGTGGGACTATATTAAAGCTCATGTCTATGCAGACAAAAATTAAATTATATGGACCGTACTATCCATTCAAATACAGAGTTTATGCATTTTTCTGAATTTTGTTTTGTTTTTTTTTTTTGAAAAACTTCCCTATAGCTTTCAAAATTACCCTTTACTACGTGGATATACAAACTTAGAAAAATACTATGCAACCCGTTTCATGGTCTTCTACATCGGCGCCAAGGAAAACATCCAGTGTTCTTGGTCATACTCTGCATAATTATGTTACGATCAGACGGCTTTGAGCTGCTAAAACCAGGCGAAACCATTGATGGGCAACATTATCGACTACAGCTAATGCGTATGAGTCGTGCATTGCCTCAGAAAGTGGCCAGAAACGACCGAAATCCATGACATGGTCAGTTTGCAACATGATGGTAATGGAAGGTCTTACCCCAAAGCCCCGTATTCTCCAGACACTGCTCCTTCCCACTACTGGCCTTTTCGACAAATACAAAACGATTTGGGGTGGTCACAGGTTCGGGACTTTTAAAGAGAGAGAATAATGACTCAATGATTGGATCGGTGCCAGAGAGGAATCATTTTGCTAATGGTCTTCGAAAATTACCAGAGAGATGAGAAAAAGTAGTCGTTTCCGACGGACAATACTACGAGTGATCCATTTTTTATGTTTTTTCAATAGAACAGTTGTTTAAACATAAAAAAATGGAACGGAAATAAGACAGAGAATAAAATATGAGAATACCAAAGTTAGTTGGAAGCACGTGATGTTTTCAAAATCTTTAAGAATGGAGAATATTTGAATATATTTCATTGAGATTGGTTATGAGTGACAACACTAAATTAAATGCAACCCAATTTTACAAAGCAAAATTATAACAATGGAATAAGTAAGCACAGGTGCGTTGATTTTTATCATACAGTTGACATTCTCTTTGCTGACGTCATTCTTGAAAAATATCGCCTTTTTGAATTTATTTAATTTTGATTTCTCCTTAGACCGAACTATTTCCAGAATAGTTGTCGATTAAAAGGGAAGAGCTGTATTACTAAGTAGGAAATGGCAAATTGTTTTCTTAAGGGAAGAAATTCAAAAGCGGTTCCGATGCAGCGGTGCTTTCAAAGATGATATTAACTGAAAAGTAACTGTGTTCAAATTGAAATTTAAGTCAAGCTGCGAAAAGACTTGTTGGATACACGCCACATTTTTAAAAGCAAACACGAATGGCTGAATATTCTTAAACTTTTCACTTATCCGATAAACCGGAAACGTTGTCGTCCAAAGAATCCATTTGAGGAATTTTGAGAAAAATCAAAACTTTAAAAAAACTGAATATTTCAGGAAGTCCTCATCCACAGATGCCTTGACTTACGCTGTAGGAATGAGCTCGGTGGCTCTAGGACAGTTCGATGCTCCAAAGGTAATGCATGATGTAACAACAACACCAATTCCTGAAAAATTGCAGAAAAAGCATCCCATGGCTGACTGCCAAATTTGAGGTCGTTCTGTCCCACTGTGCGACGATGCCAATCATTATCTGACTGTCAAATCAGGCAAAGGAAGAGACTGAAAGACTAAATGTTTCAGACAGTAGTGTAGCATTCAATCGTTCATTACACAATCACACCAATATCAATGCTCTCATATTGGATATCTTGTTGTCTTTCAATGAAATCGAACACTCAGAGTTTTTACTTTTACAAAATAATCGCTTACTTCTTTAAACTCACTCACCCATCGAAGACGCTGTCAGCGCCATCTACATGTGAGAAAAATACTTATCAAACAGAGGCCGGTTTCGTTAAATCATTCGTTAACTTGATAAACAACTGTCAACTCAAGTATGGCGTACGGCAATAACATGTCAAATTTTTCAAAGTATTTCTCTACCTCTTTGGCATTTTCTTTTATTTGTTTTATTGCCATACGAGTGGCGTGCATTGCGGAAATTTGACGCATATCACTAATTAGCCAAATGGCAAGTCGTTTCTAGGCGATTTTAATTCATCACTATCACCACTTGGCACAGTTGTGTCGAAGGAAAGCCAAAGAGTTGTGTTTTGTAAACAAAAGTGGAAGTAAATATCGCCACAGGTCCACGGGTCCGAGGTGCTGTGCCGCGAGCTAAGCACAACGAACGTAATATCAGGTTTTCGTGTGTCGCACTTGAATATAGGTTAGCTCAGAGTCATGAATTTGGGGAAGTCAGTGAGCGGCGAGAATGGCACGAGTTCAAAGAAATTCGCGAAGCCGTTGCATTTACAGCGTTTGGAGGCGAGTCTGGATATGCGTCCGTTTATGTCGTTCGCACATAAGATGCTGTCGCAGCCGTTGGCTAGCACAGACTCGGAGACGGACGACGATGACACGGATGGTGTGCGCAGGGCGGGAGGACGCTTTAAGGGCTTACACGGATCCAAGCAGGGTGAGTGTGCTAAGCACACGGTGTCTTATTGGAGTGTGTGACGTAAGGCGGTTTTATTGCAGAGAGGCAGAGCGATAAGGCGCACGTATATAACTTGTCCAGTGTGACGAGTGAGCGCGAATGGCTGTGTGATGCCCTGCTGAGTGACACTGAGACGGAGTCGGAGATCTCGGACGAGGACGACTACGTGAAGGATATGTTGCGGTGTCACGTACGCGAGCAGCGATACCGGGAGTCATACTACAAGAAGGAGAAGGTAGGTTAGGCTGTGTGAGTGGCGCCGAATTCATTGCTTCCCCTTTCCACAGAACACACAGTACGGCTACTACGGAACAGGGCTGCTGTCCGCTTACGACATGTTCCCGGAGCATCAGCGATCGATAGTCGGCGTGCGAAAGCGGCGTAAGGAGCGCGAGAAGAAGGAGAAACCACCGAAGATCCCCAAGCCCAGGAAACAGAGACGCAGTAAGCATGTCGACCCGTCTAGCTCCAACGATGCCAAGAGTCAGAAGTGGGACTCATCGCACGGCCCTCTGCAAATCAAATCTGAGTGCGGAGAAGATGACCCTGACTCTAAGTCGCACAGTCCGATGAGTTCCATGAAGGTGCTGCATTCGGGACGCGGCCGAAAGAAGAAGTCGGCAATGGCTAAGACGCCTGAATTGATGGCAGCCAGGCGTCGCAAGGTCTGGCAGCTGATGTCAAAGAAGGAGCTGGGCAAGATCCAGCGAGCGAAGGCCAACAACCATAAGGAGATGCTGCAGGGCTGCAAGCGCGTGGCAACGATGTGCATGAAGGTAACGCGCCAGAAGGCCATGCAGTCGCAGAAGATCATGAAGGAAACTATTTGGCGAGCGAAGCGTCTTACCCGCGAGATGCAGGGCTACTGGAAGCGATATGACCGCGTGGAGCGGGAAACGCGCCGCCGTATGGAGAAGGAGGCCGAGGAGCAGCGCAAGATCGACGTCGAGATCATCGAAGCAAAGCGACAGCAGCGGAAGCTGAACTTCCTCATCACACAGACAGAGCTGTACGCGCACTTCATGTCAAAGAAGCTCGGTCACGGCACAGAGGAGGAACAACTGCGGATACTGAATCAACTGGACGAGGAGATAAACCCCAGACTGTCAGCTTATGACGACTACGACGCGGAGCTGATGAAGCAACGCGCTCAAAAGAACGCCACAGACGCCTTCGACACAGACCGAGCAAGGACGCAGCAGTTTGACGTGAACATCAGTGAGCAGGCTGGAGGCGCGTCCACCTCGGGCACCGGAGAATGCAAGCCAGACCTTCCGCAGCCGGGTATCTTCCGGGGGACTCTGAAGACGTACCAACTCAAGGGAATGACCTGGTTGGCGAATATCTACGACCAGGGCATCAGCGGGATCCTGGCCGACGAGATGGGTCTGGGCAAGACGGTTCAGTCCATAGCCTTCCTCTGTCACATCGCCGAGAGGTACGGTGTATGGGGGCCGTTTTTGGTTATTTCCCCGGCGTCGACTCTCCACAATTGGCAGCAGGAGATGCAGAGGTTCGTTCCAGACTTCAACGTCGTCCCGTATTGGGGCTCGCCCAACGAGAGAAAGATCCTTCGACAGTTCTGGGAGCAGAAGGACCTACACACCAAGGACGCCAGCTTCCACGTGGTCATCACCAGCTATCAACTAATTGTGTCCGACTACAAGTACTTCAATCGCATCAAGTGGCAGTACATGATCCTGGACGAAGCACAGGCCATCAAGAGCTCTTCGTCGATGCGCTGGAAGCTGCTGCTTGGCTTCAATTGCCGCAATCGACTGTTGCTGAGTGGAACGCCAATTCAAAACAGCATGGCCGAGTTGTGGGCCCTGCTGCACTTCATCATGCCGACACTGTTCGACTCCCACGACGAGTTCAACGAGTGGTTCTCGAAGGACATCGAGAGTCACGCCGAGAACAAGACAGGCATCGACGAGAAGCAAATTTCCCGACTGCACATGATTCTCAAGCCGTTCATGTTGCGGCGGATCAAGAAGGACGTGGAGAACGAGCTCTCGGACAAGATCGAGATCATGGTGTACTGTCCCCTGACCACCAGACAAAAGCTGCTCTACATGGCCCTGAAGAAGAAGATCCGCATCGAGGATCTGCTGCATTTCACGATTGGCGGCGGTGGCGACGGCCACCATGTGGACAGGAACTTCACGTCGAATCTGATGAACTTGGTGATGCAGTTCAGAAAGGTGTGCAACCACCCGGAGTTATTTGAACGGCGCGACGCAAAGAGTCCGTTCTCCATGAAGTGCGAGGAGTACGTGCTGCCACGCCTGGTATACAACGAGGCGCTGCTCAGCATTGGCATTCCCAGCAAGAGACACTTGCTTTACAATCGGTTAGTAGAGGACTGCTTGAGGTTGGAATTGTTGTTAAATTCTGAGGCTCTCTTGCAGGTTCAGCATTTTTAAAGGAGAGCATGTGCAGAGGTCTCTGTTTTCGGAGCCCACCCGAAGTGGATCAGCTCGGAACTCGGAGAATTACCCAAGATACGTGGACTTGGGAGTGGATTGTGCATTCAGCTTCATGCGCTTCTGCGATCTCAGTCCGAAGGACATCGAGGAAGTGACTGTTGCGGGATTGCTTGGATTGTAAGTATTGAAATAATCTCTTTCTCAAAGGGGCCACACATGATCGATTTCTTTTAAAGATTGCAGCACTACTTGCGCACTCTAAGGACGTACAAGGATCGAGCGTATCAGTTCGAGTGGTGGGAGCATTACAAAACCATGAAAATGATCTTGTTGGAACCCACTTTACGGAATGTGCTAGACAGACGGTTCCAGGCGGAAGGAAGCGTGCTAAGCGGTCTTCTTTTTACGGGCATGGTAAGTGCTGATGTTTGTTAAGAGTTTTGGTGTTGGCTTTGTTTGCGCTGAGGGTGGAGCACCATCATAGAAATGCAGCAGCAGTGGAGGTGTTGTGTTTAACGTGTGTGGTATCGGAGAATGTCTTCCAATTGCTCTGAAATGCGGCAAATGTCTACGAAATTCGCCAAAAAAACTATCAAAAGGCGTTTCATTTGCTGATTTTTTCGAAGAAGGGAGAGCTCATGAAATAGTAAAATATTTCCCCTCCCTGCGAATTTCTGCCGAAAAAAATCTGTGGACAGTAGATGACTGAGCAGATAACAGTCCTGCTATATGGCGCGGAGGCATGGGCTTTGTCAAAAGTGGATGAAGCTGCTCTTGGTTGCTTCGAAAAAATATTCTTCGTGTGATTTTCGGTCCCGTCTGCATAGATGGTGAGTGGAGGAGGAGATACAATGACGAACTATACGGACTGTTCAGTGACATCGACTTAGCCAGAAGAGTGAAGATGTAAAGATGGAGACGGCGCAGTGAAGAAAGACGGCGACTCTAGTCAACTATGCGTGCGAAACAGGGGACAGCCAGTTTAAGATCGAGCTGGTTGCAGACGCTTGTTGGTTGAGCCCCAGGTCCACCCCTGACTGAAGCGCCTCCTTAAGTGATTAATCAGATGACTGTCAAATTGAAAATAAAAAAAAACATCTGACGGTTCATATGTCTGGTAGCCGTTTCGTTAGCTCTGCGAATTTCTATGAAAAGTCGGTTCACAAGTTCCGGCAGAGTTACTCTCTCCAAGAGAGATTTTTACCCAAACTACTCAACTACGAACTTCTGTGAACAGATGAATTGGAACAAATCTTGTGTCTTAAATGAAACGACGTTGATTGTAGGCTAAAGGCTTTTGAGGCTCAAATAGATTATCGCGCGGTCGTAACACGTTCCAACTACGAATCCCGACAAATGGTATCACGACTTTGCCTACGAAATTCGAAGTTTGTAGAAAGTGGAGTCACAATTCCGAACGAATCGGAAAATTGACGGCATTGTAATAGTAATAATTGAGTGGCACTACAGCCCATAACGGACCAGGCCCTAGCTTCTACAACAACTACTCGTGTTGTGCATGCTATTGTTCTTCACGAGTAGAAGGGACCTACAGTTTTTTGCCGACTCCGAACGGCGAGATTTGAGAAGCTTTCCATAGACAATTAATACTCTTTGAGTGTTGTCAGCAAATCGAAAGAGGTGGTGCCGTGAAAAAAAAATGCTGGGTGTCCCGCCGGGAATCGAACCCAGACTTTCTGCGCCGCGGTCGATGCACTTACCATTACGCCACGGCGCCCAAAAATTTATGTATTTTTCCTATATGTTATTTCTGTCTGTGCTCATACATATAATCAAGCCATTCAGTAAGAATTGCCATCCAAAGTAGCATGTTTCCGTAGTAAAATACATTTTCGCGCTAAAACTTTATCACAGTGTTTAAGAATCGCGTTAAATTTGAAACTTGAAAAAAATGGGCAAAGATAAAACTAGCACACCATGTGAGAGAGAAATGGTATGTAAGCATAACACCAGCGGTGACGAAACTCTCGGGCTTTCTCGCGGAAAATTAAACAAACGCAATTTTACTTTACAAAACAGATAAAGCTTTTGAGAATTTGCCACGACTTAAGTCGAGAAAAACTACCCTTGCTGAGGATCGACTAATTGTCAGTTTGAGCAAAACTCACCCATTTCCAACGTCAACGGAAATACGGGTGGCTATGGAAAACTCATACGATGTGAAAGTGTCATCACAAACCGTTCGAAGTCGTCTGGCAGAAAATAACTTAAATGGACGCATTGGCAGCAGAAAGTCAAATGTGTCAAAGAAAAACCAATTAAAAAGATTGCATTTTGCTAAAGAGCATTTTACTTAAGGACCAGCAATTTTGGGATTTGATTGTGTTGAGCGATGAAGTCAAGTTTGATTTATTTGGTAATAATGGCAAACCATACGTAAGACGTCTCCAGTGCAAAGAACTGGACCCAAAATACACAAACAAAAAAACCGTCAAACATGGAGAAGGCTTAGTTTTACATCGTCTGGCGTAGGTCTGCTTGCAGAGATAATGGGAAAAATGGCCGTTATCTCATCTAAAAAGTGATTTTGTAGATGATTTGCCACTAACCTGGACTTTTCAGCACGACAATAACCCCAAACATACTTCGCGGGTCGTAAGATCGTGGTTGGAAAATGAACACATAAGGGTCCTAAATTGGCCACCACAAAGTCCAGACCTTAACCCCATAGAAAATCTATAGGGCATAATAAAAAAATCAGTTGCAGCTTAAAAACCCTCCCGCAAAGCCCAAATTTGAATTATTTTGAAGTTATTAAATGATGAATTAAATACGCTTTAGGTTTAGTTCAAATATGCGCCGTTTTGTTCGATAATCTGTTTCCATTTAGACGGCAACTTCATACTACCCCCCTCGTAGAAGCGCCCCTCCTTGTTTGCGAAGAACTCGGACAGCCACTTTTCACAAGCCTCTTTTGAGTTCAACTTCACACCACCAAGGGCGTTCACCATGAACAGGAACAGGTGGTAATCACTTGGCGCTATGTCCGGGCTATATGGTGGATGCGATAAAACCTCCCATCCGAGCTCCCGTAGCTTCTGGCGAGTCATCAACGAAGTGTGTGGTCCAGCGTTGTCCTGGTGGAAGACTACACCCTTCCTGTTGGTTAATTCGCGATGTTTCTGGTCGATCGCCTGCTTCAAGCGGTCCAGTTGTTCACAGTAGATGGTAGAATTAAGCGTCTGGCCATATGGGAGCAGCTCATAGTGGATGATTCCCTTCCAATCGCACCAAACACACAGCAAAACCTTCCTGGCCGTGAATCCCGGCTTGGCCATTGTTTGAGACGAGTCACCGGCCTTCAACCGCGACCGTTTTCGCTTGATATTGTCGTATGTGATCAATTTTTCGTCGCCAGTCGCCATCAGCTTCAAAAATAGGTCCAGTTCGTTCCTTTTCAGCAGCATATCGCAGACGTTGATTCCGTCCAGAAGGTTTTTTTTTGCGTCAAATCATGCGGCACCTAAACATCAAGCTTTTTTTTTTGTATCCAGCCCTCTGCAGATGGTTTTAAATGGTTTGGTGACTAACTCCCACCTCTTGCGCGATGTCACGAGATGCCACATGCCGGTCTAACTCGATGATTTCCATGATTTGATCGGTATTCGTCGTCACACAATTAACCTCACGGAACGTTTCTCTAGCGCATTTGCCTTTAACGAAGGTAAACTTTAAAATAGCGCGAATTTCTGCGTTAATGAACTCCATGTCCACGTCTATAACTGTTGAACGCAATATCCAAACTAATCATGCATAGCGTTGTTTTGTAGGTTATGTCAAGATGTATAGTATTGCCAGATACGAGCTCTGTAGCGCTTTGTACATAGCCGGAAAATTCAAAAGACAAAAAAAGGCGGAAGGGAGGTATTTGACAACCTTATATTTGCATTTTTTCAAGGCAAAAAAATCTAAGCAACTCTCAATCTGCTTTCACCCATTCACAAACCTTTCAGGACTTCTTCAACCTGCATCATCTTCTGCCAACATCTCTCAAACAAAACGCGAAAAAAATGAAATGTTGTATCTTACAAAAATCTACACAAAACAGCGGCTGGGTGTCCTTGTAGAAGTTGCACCACATGCCCTCCAACTCCATTCACCGTGAACTCTGCACAGTCAAGGTTTCGTCCGTCCAGTTTTATTATTATTATTGTTGTTGGTTGACAAATGTTTAAACATAACAGTAGAAAATAAAATATACTATCATTGCTCGCTGATCACCATTTATTTCCCCCTCCCAAGTATTCACCTTTAACTGAACTGGCTGGGAATCAATTATAGGTGCAATTCATCAAATAATAAATAATTTTATTTATTAGATTCACCTATAGGAAAGTCCCGTATTCCCAGAACAGAGAGTTGTTGTGAAATAAAATGACACAACGTACAATTTTCGAGTGCAAGTTCCGGAATGGACAATTTTCCTACGGGGTTATAAATATTATATATTATTGTACAACTGATATTTTCACCAAATTCTCTGTACCCTTTAAAGTGGCTAAATTATATGAACACAAGTGTATGTCCCTCTTTAGATTCAAGTGTAAAACAGTTTACGGTCATCTTATCGACTTGGCTCCTTCCTATTCTCCCCATGAAAACGAGGGGGGAGGCGCTAATTTCGAAGAAAATCGGAAAGCCGTTGCATCTGCAGTGTTTGAAGACGAGTCTAGATTTGCCTTCGTAAATGTCGTTCGCACAGCCGTTAGCCAGCACAGACTCGAAAACGGGTGATATTGACACGAGTGGTGTCAGTCCTGGCTGAAGGAAACCGTCATATTCAGAAGGTTCCGACAGCAGGCCGCAATCAAATCTCTAGACAACGTTTTTAATTTCAGGTTTTCCCTATTGTGTCGCATGTTTCTTAACGAAATTGTTAAGTACTACGACATCTATCATGTTATTCGAGTGCGACAACGTTGTTTCGATTTCGAACCATCTGGTACATTTTTTAAGGGTGATTTATAGTGAGATACGATTTCCTATGTAAGACAAAACACATTGAGTTCAAAGTGAACTTCGATGCTTTTTATATCGTAAAAGAAAAATTCGTGGCGTCTACTTTTTTAAAATGATATCATGTAAATATTGGCTACGACTACATATGAGGTGGTCCATTTTCGGGAAACTCTTTCCAGCACAAAACGAGGAATGTTGAATTAAAAAGCGTCAATCGTAAATGGCTTATTTGCAAATCCCCAGAGAAAATTGTCTAACGGTGTGATAACGTACGATTTAGGCGGACAATTTATTGTAGCAAAGCGTGAAATAAAGTGCCCACCAAGAAAATTTCTTAAGAATTCTTAAGAAGAAGGAAACACAGTCCGTCAACATGGCGCGATAGTTGTTTTAATTCAAGACGTTTCATCTGCTTGTAAATCATCATCATACGTCATACAAATTAAATTTTTCGGCAATCTCTCGAGCTGTTAGTCGATGATTTACATCGACCAACGACTTTATTTCATTCACAAGAGGCTTCAGGAGGCCTTCCAGGACGTGGGACATCCCTAAGAGAGAAACCAATTTTGGCATTGGCATTCGGTCAACACATTTTCTCCGTACACTTCACATAATTTTCGCCTTTCTTAAACTGCATTTTTACACTTTTGATAGTATAACAGTAAAATACGCCAAAAATACTGGTTTTGATTTTTCATCTTCGATAGGGCGCCAAACAAAAACTACGCCAAAAAGATTGAAGAACAATTTTACAAGCAAACCTTACTACATCACTTATTCAAACATGTTAAAGAAAGCAGTGCAAAGCTGGCTGCGAAAAAATTCAATAAGATCAGCTGTTGTCTTGAAACGAAATCACTTACTGAACGACCCAAGACATGTGTCTTAGAAGCAGTATTTTAGTTGGTGGTGATCTGCTCATATTTTTGGGTTAGATCCTGATGGTGGTATTTAATTATTCTTGAACGGTTTTAACAGATTCTGTATACAAAATTTGTGGTCGCCGTGGCGTAGTGGTAAATGCGTCGACCGCCGCGCAGAAAGAAGAAAAGAAAGGACACCCAGCATTTTTTTTCACGGCACCACCTCTTTCGAGTTGCTGACAACACTTAAAGAGTATCAATAGTCTATGAAAAGCTTCTCAAATCTCGCCGTTCAGAGTCGGCAAAAACCTGTAGGTTCCTTCTACTCGTGAAGAGTAGTTATTGTAGAAGCTAGGCCCTGGTCCGTTATGGGTAGCGCCACTCAATTATTATTATTATTAAGTATACAAAATTGACTCTTCCCAGAATCCGTAGAAACTGACAGCAAAGAGTGTAAACTTTTCAGTGTGACTGACATTCAACTTGGCGTTATTTTGTCTTATTGCATATTTCGTCCTGAAATAAACTGTGCTTTGAGTTGCCTCTTACGATGCCTTACTTCTGATATATTCTTACCCCTACTCGAAGAGGCTTAACACTTCAAATTACACCTGACACATATCAAATGTGTCAAATGGCAGCGCTACCAACTTAAAACCACGAAATTATTGGCCCTGTACAAGTTCTAATTTAAGTATCATGACAAACCTTTAATTCTTCTGGTAACTTTACCTAGACAAGTGATAAATTGAAATGTAGATATTTGTTCTATTTATACCTTTCCTCCCACTTAAGGCGAGGTTAATGCTCGTGTCAAATCCGGCCGTAAACAACATCATTTATAAATCCCCATCACAGGCGCTTCCTTCTGATAAAACACAATTCCGTCAGGTTGACCATATTTTCCAACACTATCCGTTCTTTGGGCGCTTTTTGAACATTGATGCCGAAGATTGAATGTCTACCAGGAGTCCATTTATTTTCATTTTAAGTTCACCTGTGAATTTAACAAAAAACCCGCCCCAGAGGCACGATGCGGTAGCATCTGGCATTTCGAAAGAATTTAAGAGAAAATCCTATTTGCCGGCATGAAGCAGCAGCATGTGTGAATGCGTTTTCCAGGAGCAACCTTTGACATTTCAACAAGAGATAAATCAGCCCCCTGCTCACTTGACTTGCCAGGCTGAGCATAAAATGGGAGTTGGGCTGGTTTTCTGCATAAAATCGTGCGAAACGTAATGAAATGGCTACGCCCTGTCAATAGAACAAGTGAACTCATTTACGGCCGTTTCATTTGAAGTGGGGTGTGTGACAAGATATTAACCGATGAATGTTGTCTTAATTGGAAAGGGTGGTCGTGTGGGGTCGGGGAGGGAGAATTTCTTTTTGTAATATGAGTGGAGTGTGGGCGGAGGTGAGCTTATTTATGACATTTATGCAATGGCGTGGGTGTTCCATTAAGGGATCGCCAGAGTTTTTTTTTTACATTTTAAAGCAGGCCTTTTAAATTCAGGATTAATTCATTTGTGTTCAGGGCCTCGGTGCTCTGCCATTCAATTGATTAATATTTTTCAATTTTCATTGAAATGATAAGGGTTGTTGATAGCAGTGAACGGGAATATATTATTTCGTTTTTTTTTTACCATTGAACCGACCGATTGTCTTTTTTTGAAACGCAGTTCAATTTAAACCTTTACTTTAGCATATGGCCAACGAGCACAACTTTTGTCGCTTGCTTTCGAGGTTTTTTGTGTCGAATTTGTGTGTAGGATATAGGGAAGGTCGGCTTTCTTCGTGTAGCAGACGGGGTAGAGTGTTAAGCCGTGAGTATCTCCGCCAAGGGCGATCTTCTCTAAGGGAGATAGCAAGCAAAGGTCATGTCAACTGTGGTATGATGAGTGGGTTGGCGACTTGTGCTAACAACAATAAACTCTTGGGTTTTTAACGAACCTTCATCGCTAAAAGATGCTGGGAGGGCGTTGTTTCGTTGTGGGGCGAAACTGGGTAATTTTAAGATTGCATAGTTTTAGGACAAACTAGGCCAAGTTTAGATCATTTAGTTTAGCTCCGCGTACAACCTTCTGTTCCAGTCTGGAGTAAAGGCATAGACCTTGACCACCTTTCTTCTCCTTCTCACCTGTGTTTTATCTTGGATGTCTGCCTACTAAGGGCATTAGGCTTTCATCTATTTATCTTTTCTCCCTATCTTAGCGTGTGATATTATTGAATCGCGAGACAATACTAAAGTACAGTCGGAAAAAAATGATGTGGTTCAATAGTGACGTCATCTGATCTTTTGTGAATACGCGATAAACTGTATTTTTATCATTTAAATTTTAAATGCAAATAAATACAGACATGCCCGCGATTGGTGGGTAATCATGATACAAAGTCATGACTAAATATTAATCATGACTAAATGTCAATCATGTGTGTGAATAAAGAAATTTCATGACTAGTGAATAAATCTTGCAAGTAATTTAGTCATGACTAACGTTTATGGTCGGAGGAAAGCATGCCCGATGAGTGGAATCCCAATGTCGTCTGTCCGGTCCACAAGAAAGGAGACCCCTTCGACTGCGCCAACTATCGAGGGATTAGTCTCCTTAACATCGCGATCCTCTCTGCCGTATTGTGTGAACGCCTGAAACCGTTTGTCAACAACATGATAGGTCCTTATTAGTGTGTCCACCATCGACCAAATCTTCACACTACGGCAGATCCTGGAAAAGACCCAAGAAGTGCAAAACGACACTCACCACCTATTCGTCGATTTCAAGGCCGCATATGACAGTGTGCATAGAGACAAGCTATATAGTGCCATGTCCGGTTTTGGCATTCCTACCAAACACGTCAGATTGTGTAGGATGACGATGGAGAACTCTCGCTGCTCCGTCAAGGTCGGGAACGAACTCACCGAGACCTTCAATGTCAAAATGGGTTTTATACAAGGCGACGGTCGTGCGTAACTCACAAGTCAACACCAGAGGCACGATATTCCAAAAGTCAGTTCAATCGCTAGCTAACGCCGACGACATTGACGTGATTGGACGAACACAGCGATCCGTCAATGAGGCGTTTGCTAACATTTAAGCAGAATCGGCTAAAATTGGTCTGGTGCTTAATGAGGGCAAAACGAAGTACATGCCGTCATCAAGGAAGGACTCACAACATCGACGTCTCGGACAGAGCGTCACACTAGGCAACAGAAACTTCGAGGTAGTCAAGGACTTAGTCTACCTCGGCTCCGCGGTAAATAGGGACAACAATACCAGTACCGAAATCAAACGCAGAATCTCTCGCTGTTTCTTTGGGCTCAAGAGGCAATTGAGTAATAAAGCCCTCTCTCGAAGGACTAAGCTTGCTTTATATAACACCTTGATCATCCCTACTCTATGGCGCGGAAACCTAGACGTTGCAAAAAGTGGATGAGGAAGCCTTTGTCTTTTCGAGAGAAAAGTTTTGCTTGGTAATTTTGGTCCTGTATGCGTTGAAGGCATCTGGAGAAGAAGATTAATTTTGCTTAGTCAAGCGTCTTCGGATACAACGCTTAAGATGGCTAAGCCATGTAGGGCGTATGAACACCACTGCTCTGGCCCGAAAAGTCTTCGAATCTGAGCCATTGGAGTGGAGAAGGACCTCAACCAACTTGAAGTGCGCAATTGGAAGCAGCTGGCAAGAGGTCGTGCTAGCTGTTGAGGCATGTTGGTCGAGGCCCAGGTCCACCCCGGACTGTAGCGCCACAAGAAGAAGAAGAAAAACGTTTAGTCATATTTCTTTCTTTTATGCCCAACTTAGTTAGTTATTTATTAGTTAGTTATTTATTTATTTACTTCTTAATGCATTAATGTACATACAAATTTTTACAGGGGTGAAAGAAACAGATATATGATTAAGAAGAACTGCTATCTATAGTTCATAGGGAGCTAGATGCGAAAGCAGTCAGACTAAGTAAATTAAAATGAAAAACATTTAAATGATAATTGGGGGTCAATTAAAATATTAAATTCAGTTAAAATAAGAACAATAATAACTTACACCAAAATTTAAATTAAACCAAGACGCGCATCAAATCATTTATTTCATTATAATCAAAATTAAAAACCCATGACTTCATCTTTTTTAGAAAGCCGGATTCAATACGTATACATCTTATACAATGTGGAGGTTTGTTGAATCTAGGGGCACATACTAGGAAAAACTGTGAAAAAGTGCAAAGGTTGTGGTGAGGTACTTGGACAAGATTTTGTTGGTTTATCTGTAAACGATAAACACTAGAACATCTATTCAGTAGATACCCAGAACGTGGAAAGAAATTCTTAAAACTTTGTAGCAGTAAAGATGTTTCAAGGTCAAGATTCTTAAATAGGATAAAGCTATCATGATATCGACGTTTATGACTAATTAATCTAATAACATGTTTCTGTGATATAAGAAGGGGATAGATTTTGTTGTAGTGAGTTCCTCCCCAGCTCGCTAAGTCGTATTCAAGCTTGGAATGAACTAACCCGTAGCACTTTTTAAGAGTTCAGGTCCACAATAAGACCTTAAAAAGAAGAATTGTCTGGAAGCAGTCATGAGACTGTCTTAAACCGGCTCATCTTTGAATCAAGAATAACACCTAAATTTTCTATACGAAAACAACCTTCAGAGCAAGAGTGATGTTCATAAAAAGTCTGGACACTAGGTACAGAATTACATATTTCCTTAGTAATTTTAAATCTAGTGCAGTTTGCTCCAAGGAAGACTATGGGTATGGAGTCCACAATACTGCTGGTCAGATTAATAATAATAATAATTGAGTGGCACTACAGCCCATAACGGACCAGGGCCTAGCTTCTACAACAACTACTCGTGTTGTGCATGCTATTGTTCTTCACAAGTAGAAGGGACCTACAGTTTTTTGCCGATTCCGAACGGCGAGATTTGAGAAGCTTTCCATAGACAATTCATACTCTTTGAGTGTTGTCAACAACTCGAAAGAGGTGGTGCCGTGAAAAAATGCTAGGTGTCCCGTCCGGGAATCGAACCCAGACTTTCTGCGCCGCAGTCGATGCACTTACCACTGCGCCACGGCGACCACTGCTGGTCAGATTGAAAAACATAATTTTGGTTTCATCACTAAAAACCATTCTGTGAACTTTGAACCAATGACTAAGAAGTTCCAGATCATGATTAATAGCAGCAGTAAGATTTAAAGCAGAGTTGGCTGTAAAGACGAAGGCCATATCGACAGCAAAAGCAGTTACACTGGCTAGGAAGCACAAGGAGAAAACTGAGTTGATAAACACAAGGAATAACAGGGGACCAAGGACGGAACCTTGAGGGACGCCTACAGAATTTACACTCTCCGAACTTAATACACCATCAACCTTAACTTTCTGTATTTTATTAGATAGATAAGAATGAAACCAACAATGAAAGCTGCCTCTAAATCTGCACTTGTACAGTTTGTTTAGTTGCATATTGATATCAACTGTGTCAAAAGCCTTGGTAATGTCAACAAAAAGCCCTGCGCATAGTTTCTTATCATTTAACCCCACATAAACTTGAAAGCAGAAGTTAAGAAGGGCACCTTCAGTAGAACATCCTGATTGAAACCCATATCGACATTTGCTAAAAGAGTTGTTCTGATCTAAAAATTTAACCATTCTTTTCTTAATAATTTTTTCAAAGATTTTGGATTCTGTCGGGAATATTTAATGTCTCCTTCACTTAATTCATCCATAAATCTGCTGCAATAATCGTTATATGATAAACCTAGTACTTTTAGTTTTTAATTTCCTTTCTAGGAAAAGAACAACTGATTATTTTTAAAGCGGAGAACTTATCAGCACTTTATTGAGTCTAAAGAATAACTGAACTTATAATCCATAATTTTCTACAAAGATGTAGAATTGCTTTGCTTGCAAAAATGTTCGGTGATTCCAGGAATTACGGTTTCTTGACTTTTATTATTTCGCAAGTGGAACGGATTAGCTTGCAATTTCTGGGGACATCCGAGCTTATTTGCGTTTCACTTTTTTGGATTATCAAATTCTATTTTCTTGTATGTATGTTTTGGCGGGAACTGTAACTCTAGTCCCGCACCATGCTTTCTCGTTACCAAAAGACATGTAAGGACTGAGAGTGGCAGTGGTTTTTCATATCTATTTTTGGTCACATTTATCCTGCATATCGGCAGGTTCTTGGTTTTTTTCTTATCCTCCACCAACCTTATTGACCGTTAGCTTTGAGCTATTTGTCTTTAAAGCTTGTATTAGTACGGAAACGTTAGATGGTGGGATTAATTGTAGTTGCCTTTTTGTCCAGTTCCCCTAGTTCACAGTTTCCTTCAATGTCTTCGTAGAGTCACGCCGATCCGATAGTAGCTTCTTTTGGTGCCTCCCTGATGTTCTTACTCGCTATCGTTACTACCGAAAACCGCACAGCGACCTCACAAATAGCCTTAGTTTCTGGTTGGACGACACTTCAACGATTTCGAAGTCTGAAGGACTTGCTAATTTGGAATTGTTTTGAGTACCTATTCCCCTACCAGTTTTAAAGCATTCAGTGTACATTTGCTTAACGTTGTAAGCTGGTCGGGACATCAGTTCTGCACTCGATGTCGAAGTTTAAGCTCAGGGTTAGCTGGTCTGTAGATCCTTTTTGCGTTTAAAATGCCTCTCCATTCCTTCACATGTCTGGAGCGTTTGAAGCAATGCGGCGGATGTAGTACATATTGCGCTAGTAATGAATATACACGATGTTCTCTGGATGCTGTTGATCAACACATACAACAGCATCTCATGTGGTGAAGACTGACGTGCCTTAGACGCAAAGTACGTGCTCTCGAAGTGTAACCCAAAACTTTCCTTGTAATCATGACCCACTGTTTCTAAAATATGCGAGGAAACTGGCAAAAGATCGTGCTAGTTGGAGAGGCATGTTGGCTGAAGCCCAGGTCCACCTCGGACTGTTCGCCGTTTAATTCGACGGATTTGATGCAAAAGAAGTTAAGAATCTAATGACAAAAAATTTCGAAGCACTCTAAACTTTAACCAAAAACTCAAACTGTGGTTGTGCAGCCCGCACAAATTTTTGCAAAATTGCTTACATTCCCCTGGTACATTTTCGTAAATTCCATCGGAACTAAATTATTGCCTGCCGATGATTTTTGTCAAACTAATGCCGTCCAGTGCAAGAAAATTTTCTCAATTCCTCATTTGTTCTTTCATTTCAGACATCATCAGAGAGTTCAGTTTACACTTTTGGCGATTACCAAACTAGCAATATGCAGGAGACCATCGAGCATCGTGTCATCCGGAGTAGAAAACGTAAAATTATCGAGATAAAGTCAACGACAAGCGCAGATGTATCGATTAAGAGCGAAATGGGAATGGATGAAGATTTCCCACGACAAATGGTCCTCAAAGAGGAACCGAAAATATTTACATCTCCCCCCAGAGGTCGTCCGCCAAAGAATCCTGACAAGAATTTGAAAGCTGCAACCATTCTTCTGCCAGAATTTCCCCACATTCCCCGACCGCCGACGAAGTACCACTGCGAACCCATCGACATGCCCAGATTCCTGTATGGGTTGGGTCAGAAGGTGCAGGCTGTCAAGAGGAGACTTTAGTAGGTTTCTTTGCATTCAAATGTGATTCAGTTCTCTAATGAGTGTTTTTTTTTTGTATTTCAGCTGTGAGAGCAGAGGAGCCGAATGGGCGCATATCCGGCACATGCAGTGTGACAACCAAGAGGGCAACAATTTGGTGCACGACAGCTTGGAGCTATGCAAACCGAAGTATGGTTGGTCCTCCATAGTGATACCTGATAAGCAGACGTTGGTGTCTGATGCTGGAAAGCTGGCAGTGTTGGACAGCTTGCTGACACGATTGAAAGCACAAGGACACCGAGTACTGATATACTCACAAATGACGAAAATGATTGACTTGCTGGAAGTGAGTTGCATTTGTAAAGCAAATTGGGTCGGATTTAAGAAGGAATTTCTTTTTCTAGGAGTACATGTGGCATAGAAAGCATCGCTACATGAGATTGGATGGTTCCAGTAAAATTTCAGCACGTCGAGATATGGTGGCTGACTTTCAGAGCCGAGCGGATATTTTTGTTTTTCTTCTTTCGACAAGAGCCGGAGGATTGGGTATAAACTTGACAGCAGCAGACACGGTAAGTGGAAGTGGTACTTTTGTGTTCAAATGTATTTTGCAAACAAGGTCCCGGATCTTCAGGCTGTCGATATGAGTGAACACAACTTCTCTTTTATTGCCCATAGCTAGTGGCTGCAGAGTGATTGTTTCTACCAAACAGTACAATCACAGTCGACAAAACAGGGCCAAATGCAGAGCTTTGACGATTCTCTCCCGATGTCTGTTGAAATGTTTCTAAACGGTTTTTTGTTCAATGCTTAACACCTGGACGACAGCAGTACTGCTCATTTGATGGTCAGATATAACGATTTTCATGATCCTTTTGACACTTTGACTTCCGAAACGTGGTACATTTTTTGCATCGAAATTACCGAAACGAAAAACAAGAAAACTATTTTATTAAAACTGCTGCCGTGTCATGGTGCGTCGACTCCTACGCAGGGTCTTGGTTCTAATTCTGAATTGAACGGCTCCACCTCTCTTTTCTCTTCATTGTCTGAGTATGCAAATGTGTTTACCCGGAGGTAGAAAAACTCCTTTAACCACCTCAATGTTGTGGCTATTGATTCTTTGTTGACAGTATTTAGTTTTATCTCGTTCACTCTAAGTCCAGCTGCTTTCGCCTGCTCTTCAATAGCCGTGAATGCCTCTGGAAAGGTTCGCTGTGAACGGGTGATTTGATCAATGTCATCAGCATATCCCAGCAATCTTATGTGCTTACACCTCTCCTCCGCACTATCTTCTCCAGTACAATATTTAAGAAGTCACACGACAAAGCATCTTTCTGTCGATATCTGGTGCAGGGTTGGAATAGTTAAGTGGTTCTCAAACCAAACTGCATGGGGCATCCCGTTCGTGTTAGAGTCGTGCGACACAGCTGGATCAGTTTTCCCCGGATCCCTAATTCGATCATCACGTCAAAACGTTCTTTGCGATGAATGCTGCCGTACGCGGCCCTAAAATCGATAAAAATGTGATGTATATGGAATTAAAACTCGTTCGTTTATTTCAGGTTTTGCCTTAGTTTGAAGATGTGGTCTATAGTCGATCTGCCTTGGCGGTTTGCGTTTCCTCCTCCCGTACTACTTTCTTCTGGTCATACCCGCTAAGGAGCCGTTGGAAAGGCTGTATAAACACATTCATAATTCCCTGCGGGTCAGTTGGTTGCCCTCATTATTTCGAAGAGCCTGACTGTCTTTCTGAAGGCTGTCAAGCTCTTGGCTCTCCGTCTTCTAGCCCTTTACTCCTCACGTGGTGCCCTAGTTGTCCATTGCAGCTCCTTTCTGTTTGCCTCATCCGTTGCTTGAGTTTTCTGCTCACACTTGCCTTCGTGACGGGTTTTGTGTCGGTGATGGTTTCAACTACCTCTTGGATGGCCGAGCGGCAATTCAATCGCATGTTTTTTGACGTTTATGTTCGACGCGGGCATACTAAAGAGACTCCCACTAAGTTGCTCTTTGTAGTCTCTGGCAATTTCCGGTGTGCTAAGGCGTCTAACTTTGGTTCTCGCTTTATAGCATTTGAAAATCGAGCTCTTGTGCCCCCCTACATGCAGGATTTTTAGCGCATGCCTCGCACCTATGAGCAAGTGTTCGATTTGTTTGGCGATTAGATCATCCAAAGACAGACAGGTTGCTAAATGGGTTATTTTGCGAGTAAACATTGTGCTTCTGATCACCATATTACAAGTCATCGCGAAGACCGTGAGTCCGAGGCGTTATCCGTTGTTGTGCTGGCTGTGCGTTCCGCTCAGTCCGCCAAAGATGTTGTCATTGACTTTTGCATTGAAGTCCCCGAGTACGATTTTGACATTGCACTTGGGAAAGGCTCTGTAGGTTATTAAAATCCTCCTGGATGAGGTCTTTTTGGGGTGGTGCCGGTCATGGCGTGGACACATATGAGGCTGATGTTGTAGAATTTGCCTTGGCTGAAGATCACACACAAGTGATCGGTTATCGGTTTAAAGTCAATGACCTTCACCCTAAGCCTCTTTCCCGCAACGAATACGCCTCATAATGCGTGCCATCTTTTGTGACAGCTGAAATATATGTTGCGAACGCGACAACCTAACGGATATTGGAGGCTGTGATATCAACTTGACTCATGCTGATAGGAGTTGCTTTGGCATACCGCCAGGTTGAATGCAATCAAGAGAACATTGTGGCCGATGTTATGGCAACAATCCGAAGAAGATTCAAGCACTCGGCCAACATCTTCTAAACAATCCGTGGCCTACATTGAGGACACAAATTGCAGATATTTAAAGGACGTTGTCTTACAATTAATGGGAATGGTTAATCGACCCAATTAATCCGTAATAAGATGGAAAAAGTGGAATTTTCATTATTTAATTGAATTTTTAAATAACTACACCACCCTACACCCGAAAGAAGAACACAGTTTTAAAATTCGAGGAGAACAAAAAATACTTCTAAGAGAATGAAATAAATCTTCCTGGTCGACCGGAAGGCGAATGATTTTTTCGACACTGAATAGAAGTCAGAACTGCTGGTGATTTTGCGACTTGCACGCCAACATCGTTTGTCCGGATCTAAAGAAATGAGACCCTCTAAACTGCGTCAAATACGGAGGGATAAGTCTCTTGTGTACGTCGTTCATGCTCCGCCCTCCTCTGTAAACGTGTGAAAGCATACTTACGTCAACCATTACAATCCACTATTGACTCGATATTGACATTACGTCAGATTTTACAAGAGACCCATGAGTTTAAAATTGATACCCACTATCTATGCATCGACCTTAAGCCTACGTGTGGCAGTATTAATAAAGACAAGCTATACAGCACATTGTCTACTTCTGGCATCCCTCCCACCAAAACTCGTTCGTCCTTGCAGAATGGCAATAGAGAATGCCCGTTGGTCCGTCAAGGTTGGTAAAGGTTTTACCGATACCCTTGATGTCAAAAAAAGATTTAGACAACACGACGCACTGCCATGTGATCTCTTCAACATAACTCTCGAAAAGATTAAGCGGAACTTAAACGTTAGCATCAGAGACACGATCTTTTATAAATCTGTGCAACTGCCCGCATTACGCCGATGACATTGACATCAATGTAAGAACACAACGGGCTATCAGTGGGGCGTTTGTGAGCAGGAAACGGAAGGAAGGAAGAGGAGGAAAGCGACTAAGATGGGACCGACGTTGAATGACACAAACTACTATGTTATATATCCTCTCTTTGAAAAAAAAAATCCACCAACACCGATCACAGGTCACTTTAGACAGCGATGACTTCGTAAGAGTGAACGACTTTGTCTATCTAGGGTCTGAAACAATGACACCACAGCGGAGATAAACCGAAGGAAGACGCTTGCAAATCCCTGTGTTTTTGGCTTGTAAGGTCAGTGATGAATAGAACCCCCTTTTAAATCAGGATTGGTACCTTGTTAGACCAGTCTTGATGTATGTCGGACACTAACTGAAAAGGACGCGCTTGAGAGGAAGGTCAATTATCAAATTAAATCAAATTATCTTTAACACCTTATGTACTCATGGCGCTCAGAGGCGGAGGCTGAACGCCGAATTGGAAGGGCTGTACAGCGATATCGATCTTGTGAAATGAGTTCAAATCTCTTGTCTTAGATGGTTAGGTCATATAGAGCAATTTGACTTCAATGCTTCGAGCCGGAAAGTATCCAACCCCGAGAGATAACGCCTTAAAGGAAGACCACACCACCTGTAAAGCACGCACCTAGAAAGAGACCTCAATCAGTTGAACGTGCGTGGCTGAAAAAAACTAACACAAGACTCCATGTTAAGGAGAGACTCAGGTTTACCCCGAACTACAGTCAGTCAGCGAAACATAAATATCAGAGGAACCTTACAAGTTCTTAGTCAATCTCAGCAAGAAAACAAAATTAGGGAGCATTCCTCATGAGAACATCAGAAGACCCAATTCGAAGTTATGTGCGAATAAATAAAAAAATGGCTGTTCCGTTTTTCAGTCTCTGTTCTCTAAGCATTTCTTAACAATTCCCGGAACATAAAGGGGCGCCACTAACGAAAAATTTAATATTAAATGAATCATTTTTGTTAGTGGCGCCCTCTATATTCCCCAAAAAAGTGATGAGTTAACTGTCAGCAATAAACTCAACAATGTCTTTTAACAAAATGAAACCTAAGAAAAAACCTTCAGTAACAACATAGGTCCTTATCAGTGTGGTTTCCGCCCAGGGAATTCAACAATCGGCCAAATCTTCACACTACAGCAGATCCTGGGAAAGACCCAAAAAGTGTGAATCGACATTCACTACCTATTCGTCGATTTCAAGGCCGCATATGACAGTGTGCATAGAGACGAGCTATACAGTGCCATGTCTAGTTTTTTCATTCCTATTAAACTCGGCAGATTGTGTAGGATGACGATGGAGAACTCTCGCTGCTCCGTCAAGGTCGGTAACGAACTCACAGAGACCTTCGATGTCAAAAATGGGTTTAGACAGGGCGACGGTTTTCATGTAACGTTCGAAACAGTATCTTACAGAAGATCGTGCCTAACTAACAAGCCAGAGACACTATCTTTCAAAACTCCGTTCAACTGCTAGCTTAGGCCGAAGTCATTGACGTGATTGGACTAACACAGCGGGCCGTTAATGAGGCGCTTTCTGGCATTAAAGTGGAAGCGGCTACAATAGTTTGATCATCCCAGTCCTACTTTACGGCGCAGAAACCTGGTCATTACTAAAAGCGGATGAGGAAACCCTAAGTCTTTTCGAGAGAAGAGTTTTGCGTGCGATTTTTGGTCCATAGTACATGTAGAGCATATGGACACCACTGTTCCGGCCCGAAAAGTCTCCGAATCTGAGCCATTGGGACAATGCAACGCAGGGCGGCCTAGGCTAAGATGAAGCAAACAAGTCGAGTATGACCTCAATCAACTTGGAGTGCACCATTGCAGAAAGCTAGCAAGAGATCGTGATAGCTGGAGAGGCTTGTTGCTAACTCACTGAAAATTTGTTTCCGAAATTTGTCGAAATACAGATTGACTATGCTATGGTTCTGGTAACTTCATTGCGTCTTTTGATTCATTTGAGAAATGGTCAGGAAGATCTCAACACGACGAAATGCTCCCAGTTTGCTGGATATGTGCATTCTTTACGAATCGCAATAACTTTGAAAATCTTTCTTTAGACAATTTAAACCACCATAACCGGCGGAAGCTTAGATAAAGCGATAAACTCGATCGATAATTTAAAACCTCTTAAAGTAAGGGAATTACACAATTCAGAACACTGATCTTATCGTCATAAGCTGATATCGTGAACATCACTTAGCCACAATCGAAAATCGATAAGACCTTCTTTTGTACTTTCAGTTTATGGTTTGCTCTGGATTTTCCCAAAAGCATTCAGTTTTGATTTATGACGAGCAATCGTGTTCTGAATTTTGAAAATTTGTCAGTCCACACTCCAGTTTAATCGGAAATCGCTGATATATCTATTTTAGACTCAGCACAAGCTGTACAGCAAATCACCATTTGGAACATCCCCCAAAAGGCACAAGTAACGCACTCCGACTGCAAACCCCATCGACATGAATAATTACTCGTCTTCCCAGCCATAAACTGCTTCGACAGCGCAATCCCAGGTGCCGCGCACAGAGCCGATTCCAAATTAACTTCCGTTGCGAAACGGACACCCAACAGGAGCAGCCGCAGCCATTCACATCCAGCAGCTTCACTGCTTGCTAATTACCAATAAGGCTGTCCATCTACACGCTCAAAGGAATTTCTGTCTGTCTGCAACAGAAGCAGCAATCTATCGCGCATTTGCACAACTCCTTGTCGCGACAAGCAACAAAAATCACCCGGCAGCAACCTGTTATGAAAATTCCATAAACGAGTCTGTTTGGCAATGAAATCAAAAAGAACAAATAGAAAGACTCAGCAAGCGGCCTGCAACGAGGAGCGAGTCGTCGCGAGAGTACATAAAGTTCAGCGCAACCGGTTGGAGTGGCAATGCAGTTTCTCTGCAGCCAGCAACAAGCCACCTTCACCGAAAACTATTCCCAGATGTGCAAGCGACAAATGTCGCATCCAGCCTTACTTCATAAATCAATTAAACTCTGCCATTTCTTGCTCTGCCAACTGCTCGTCATCTTCACAGATTCCTTTTCCCCTCCTAGATGTGTTGGAGGTTGTGTTTCTTTTTTTTCTTGTCTCCATCGAGCGGAGTGGTGCTCGGTGGAGCCAAAGCAAGCTATGAGGCTGGGGCTGGATGGAGACAAACTAGTCGTTGTCGAGACACACACACACACCACTGCCACGACGGAAAGGAGCTTTTTTAAATGCAACCATCGCTACCGATTGAAGGTGCGATCAATAAATAATGGCAGCGAGCTAAGGAGTGCAAGAGGAAACCGATTCACCCAAACATCGGCCAGGTAGAGGCGCAGATAGCCGCCGGCAGTGGTGTCAACAAATAATCTTTCCCACATCTGCCTCATGCATGACGCATGCGCTAAACTCTCACCAAGCGGGTGGGAGGAAGGCGAATTACTCAGAATTTATTATGGGTATTGTGTTCGATTTCCTGATAGTGGGATCATTTCGAGTAGTAGCTCCCTGCCAGCTACTTTGTATTCCCCCCAAGCGACCGATGCTCATTCGGTCGTCGTCGCGCGGAGGTGTGTGTTTTTGTGTGTGATCATAGAAGCACACCAGCCGATATGTTCTACAATCACCCGAGACGATCTATAATTTGCCTCGGCAATAAATTAACCATTTGCTTGCCATAGATTCTGATTGGTATTCGCGGCGATGTACTGGGTGCCGAAATCGCTTCTGGGAAACTGCCATCAACGGCCCTTGATACGCGCGAAATCGCCACCGAATGGTGTGTAACCCTTCTTCGTTTTCTTTCATTGCAGCCTTCACCTGGAATGTCGTGTCCAACCGTTCAACCGTCTGTCTGTTCGTCTGGGTGGAAGCGATCACTTCTTTCTTTCATGCTTTGTCTCAGTGATTTGGAGCAGGCATTTCAGAGCCGGCCGGTGCGATGGGAAAACAATTTGTTTCCACGATTTCGGGATTAAGTCGCGCGGAATGAGCTGCTCATGTCTTGAACCGCTGTTCTGAGGTGAGAATGCCCGGAATTTAAATACACCCGTGGAGCGGTGCCGGCTTAATCGTTTGAATTTGTCAACAGCAGGGCTCCGTTCCGTTGTGTTTCACGAGGCGACATTCACCGCGGAACACTTTTCCAAAATTTATTTGAAAATAAAATTCACAAATTCCACACATGTGGGAAATTTACGAGATCGATTTTGGTTCACATCGGAGAGCGATTGGATTTTAAAGCGATTTGCCTGTCTTGACAGGGCTTGAAGCAGCGAAATTTATGTACTCCGGTCATTTGGTCGTGTGATGGAGTGCGTTTAACTGAGTGAGTCGAAAACGAATGGCAGGCAGAATTGTTGCTGAAAGATTTTTATTGCTTTCGAAAAGTCGTGTGCGAGCATACGAAGTGGGAGTGCTCCCCAAGAAGTGATTGTTCGTTAAGGTTGTGCGGCTTGTTGTGGTTTGTTTTTTTTTTAGCAATTTCACAATCTCCCAAAATTGAGGTGTTCTTCTGTTTAATGGCGACATCACTGTAAAACCGCTCTTCATGTGACACTTTTTGTGTATGCGGGAGCAATCGTATGTGTGGCTAAATTGGACAAAAGGCGATTTTATAGCGCGGAACTCTTTTAATCGCACATGAATTAGGCAAATTAATGACCGAAATCATTCGTTTGCTCATCCGCTGAAGAGTTTCGGACATTCACGTTGGACGTACACCACAAATGCGTGGCCAATAAAATTGCGACTCGTGTAGGGTAAGGGTGGGGAGACTTAATTTAAAATTTCCGACGTCTTATGCCATATTTTCAATTTAAGCAGAGAAAAGGGTATCTTCCCTAGTTCATTAAAAGTGGCTGTAGTAACTCCTCTCTATATAAAAAGGGCGATAAGACGATGGCTAACAATTATAGACCTTTATCACTGCTTTCACCATGCTCAAACATTTTTGAGAAAGGTATGGAATCTAGTGGTCGCCGTGGCGTAGTGGTAAGTACGTCGACCGCCACGCAGGAGGTCTAGGTTCGATTCCTGGACGGGACACCACGCATTTTTCACGGCACCACCTCTTTCGAGTTGCTGACAACACTCAAGGAGAATCAATTGTCTATGAAAACCTTCTCAAATCTCGCCGTTCGGAGTCGGCAAAAAGCTGTAGGTCCCTTCTACTCGTGAGAGAACAGTAGCACGCACAACACAAGTAGTTGTTGTAGAAGCTAAGCCCTGGTCCCTTGTGGGCTGTAGTGCCACTCAATTAGATAAGATTAGATGAAGTCTAGAATGAAATCTTTTTTGGAGAAAAGACACTTCTTTAGCGTAAAAAAAATTTGGTTTCAGAAGTCGTATGTCTACTGAAGATGCCTTGTTAAAGTTAAGAGGTGAACTTTGCCATAATTTCAATTCTTCTAAGTTACCGGCATCATTGTTTATTGACTTTACTAAAGCGTTTGACATGGTGGATCATTCTATACAATTAGATAAACTATTTCTTTCTAGCTTTCGAGGAAACGTTCATAATTGGTTTGGTTTCCTATTTAGCTAAGCACCAGCAAATGATCAGATTGAAAAATACTTTCAGCGGTCCAAAATACATTGGGTCAGGGGTTCCGCGAGGATCAGTTCTAGGTCCTATTTTGTTTTTGATTTATGTGAACTCCTTGTTTGCTTTGCCATTTAAGGGTAAACTTGATGACACTGCTATTTCATACTCAATTAAATGTTTTTTTAACTGTGCTCTTGGATATAAACCATAATTTTGACTTACTGAGAAATTGGTTTGCTGTTCTTAAGGTCATTATAAGTGACAAGCCAAAATTAATGATTTTTAACACCAATTTTTCAAATATTGACAATTTAACACTAATGTACCACTCCCATGAATGCAAACGATTTCAGTCATCTAATATTGATTGTACTAATACTTCATTTGATGGGAAAAACCTTGCTGTACCAATTGTTTTAAGATAGAATGTGTTGAAAGCTTCAAATACCTCGGCATAATGCTGGACAACAAACTCAATTAGGATATACACACACAGTACTTAAGACAACATCTTAAGAAAGTAGTAAGTCCAATGTATCATCTTGGACTGTATTGTCCCTCCTCTATACTAATGTTAGGCTTATTCAAGTCAAAATAAAAATATGGAATCACTTGCTGCGGATGTGCATATGGTTAGAACCTTTACTGATTAAAACAAAAACATGCAATTAGAATTGTTTGCAAGACCCACCGTAGAACTAGTAGCTTTAATCTATCAAACATTTTAAAACTCTTTCGTTAAGACATCTTTATTGCTATAAAACACTTAAAATATTCTATGAAAACAGGATTTTTACACAGTTCGTAACACACGAAATAACAATTTGCGAGTCAACTCCAGAAATCTTTTTATTGTAGCGCCTATTCATAAAGTAATCTTTGGACGATACTTTCTTGTTTCTGTTCCCCGTCTGTTTAATTTACTTCCCGACACCCTAAGAGTGACAAATGTATTTATGAAAGCTGTCAAAAACTGGCTCTGGTCTTTTGACTATAAAAGTATCAACGAATTGTTCATTAATAAATTTTGCTCTCTTAATGCTTAGCTGTAATTTTAAACTTTTTCTTCTTCTTCTTGTTTTGCTACAGTCCGGGGTGGACCTGGGCCTCAACCAACATGCCTCTCCAGCCAGCACGATCTTTCGGCAACTGCCGCCAGTTGCGCAATCCAAGTTGGTTGAGGTCCTCCTCCACTTGTGTGCGCCACTTTAGCCTAGGCCGTCCTCTGTTGCGTTGTCCCAATGGCTCAGATTCGAAGACTTTTCGGGCAGTAGCGGTTGTGTACATACGCTCTACATGGCCTATTCATCTTAAGCGTTGTATCCGGAGACGCATTGGGCGTGTCGCTGTACAGCCCGCCCATAGAGTTCGTCGTTGAATCTTCTTCTCCAGATGCGATCAACGCAAAAAACGCACGCAAAACTTTTCTCTCGCAAAGACTAAGGGCTTCCTTATCTGCTTTTAGTAATATCCAGATTTCCGCGTCATAGAGTAGGACTGGGATGATCAAGCTATTACATAAAGCAATCTTAGTCCTTCGAGAGAGGGCTTTATTACTCAATTGCCTCTTGAGCCCAAAGAAACAGCGATTGGCAAGAGGGATTCTGCGTTTGATTTCGGTATTGGTGTTGTTGTCCCTATCTACCGCGGAGCCGAGGTAGACGAAATCCTTGACTACGTTGAAGTTTCTGCTAGTGTGACGCTCTGTCCGAGATGTCGATCCTGTGTGTCCTTTCTTGATGACAGCATGAATTTCCTTTTGCCCTCATTAACCACCAGAGCCATTTTAGCCGCTTCCGTTTCAATGCCAGCAAACGCCTCATTGACAGCTGGCTGTGTTCGTCCAATCACGTCAATGTCGTCGGCGTAAGCCAGCAACTCAATGAATTTTCGGAAGACCGTGCCTCTGGCGTTGACTCGCGAGCTACGCACGATCTTCTCAAGAATGATGCTGAAGGAGTCACATGACAAAGCGTCACTCTGTCTAAACCCATTTATGACATTGAAGCGAAAACTACTATTTGCAGTTGTCAAACTTTAAACCCTGTTATTGGATGTGTCAGGTTGTCACCACTGTAAGCTCACTTTTAGCCAAATAATCTCTTTCGAAAATTGAGCGAGAATATGGACGATATTTAAATGTTTGTATGATTCCGAATTACAGATTCTTTTCTTTTTGATTTACATACCATTGGACTAAGAACACCAAAACAGCTGGCCATGTCACGTACTTAGTTCAGTGTTCACTCCATGTCGTCCAGCTTCATACATATGCCAGTCATAAACCACATATGAATTATGAGACAATTGCTTGTTCGAGTATATTGTTTATGGCTTCTATGAAGCGCTTCTTGTTAAGCGATCTATGAAGGTCTTGGTAGCTGATAGTCTATTATTTATTTGCCTGCTGTTTCATTCTTTATTAGGACATCAGCAAAAATTCACCAGAGTGCGGCTTTTTTTATTACACTTGTTCAGTAAAACTGTCAAGTTTGATGAGACATGAATCTGCTTTGACAAATAATCGTGACTGTTCTCAGAGGGGAATAATTTAATTAGATGTTTGTTTACACAGACTTTTGGGGGCGTTAACGATGTGGTCAGGGGAATCGGGTGACAATGTAATCATCTCCCCTACAATGTTGTATGTCTTAATTTGACACAAGATTCTCGCTTGACTTCGTCTCTAATTGTGTGGGGGGGAGGGTTCCTTACATTTGTGACGCTAAAATGGATTAAGCTGATGAGTAGATCAGACAACACTTAGATTTGAGCGTACAGGTGCAAAGAATACTTGAAAGCGGTAGAAGGGATATTGTGGCCGTGCTTAGAACCAACGTAAGTAATGATACGTAGATGTAGGTTGTGACAAATTTCAAGGGGATAAGTTAAGAGTTGTGACAAATTGATTTTTGCACTATTCAGGATGAACCGGAATATAATGCTTTTAAGACCCTTAATGTTTTAAAAATATGAACTAAGATTAACTTAAATACAAGCATTGGTAAATGTGACTGATATAAAGTTAATCATGGGTCGCAGTGACTGTAGGTGGCACGAGATATGCAAAACTGGCGATATGTACGCAATTTCTCTGCCCATCTGTGTACACAGAAAGTCCAAAACTAAGTGTGTGTCCTTTTCTGATAGTCATACTGGACGGAGCAAGCATATCACATAATATAATCCTTAAAATAAGGGAATAAAAATACATTTGTTTGCCTCGAAGTACGGACAAAATGTAAGACAGCCGTTGTCCCATCTCTCTGGTAATTTTCGAAAAAAAAAAAACCATTGAGGCACTATGACCTACAAGGGAACATAGAAAATTAGTACTCTTTGAGTGTTTTCAGCAACTCGAAAGAGGTGGTGCCGTTGAAAATGCGAGGTGTTCCGTCAGCGTGTAATTCGACGCACATCCTCGTTACGATACCGCGACCATCGCATACGATTGCCTTTCGACAATCATTGAGCCTTAAGATCCAATCATTGAGCCATTCTTTCATTTCTTCAAAAGAGCCGGGTCGGTGACCCCCCAAATCATTTTAGTAGCTAGTAGTCGAAGGGAGCAATATCTTGAGAATACGACGGGTGGGGTTAGACCTCGCTTGTCATGCTTTTCGGTTGTTTCACCAAACATCTCTGGTGATACTTTATTTAGAGCATAACCCTTGGACCGTGGATGTTTTTCTTTTGCGTTGATGTAGACGATGATGAAACGTTTTCACCAGGCTTTGCATGGTTTTATTTTTGAGGTTTTCGTGCAATAGTTTATCCACTTTTCATCTAAAGTCAAAACTCGGAGGAAAAACTCTTCCCTTGATGCCTTTTAAGAAGCAGTATACATCTCTATTATTCAACTCGTACAACACCCAATTTCCTTGCTCTTGAATAAATCCGAATTTCTTAAACCATCTTCTCATCTTTAAACTTTTTGGGTTGGCCAAGTAGTTCTTAGTCTATCACCACTTTTGAAGCGTTAAAATCACTCCCTGCATGATTTATCGGTTGGAGCATATTCATCATAAACTTCTAAAAGCATTTGATGGGCTACAGCTGCAATTTTCTTCTCATTAAAAAAAGAAAATCAACAATCAATAAATCAAATGTTTACTTAAGACAAATTCGAACATTCACGAAGAGGCAGAAAACAATGTTGTTGCCTAAAACAGACGCTGATACACACTTGTTATTGCTGACACCTTCCCAATAAAGTAGGTAATCGCTTCTTAGAATTATATTGGCCCATAAAGGTGGGCAGTTTGCAACATTTTTAAATATCGCCTTTGTTAAAAGCGTTTGATATCATACAACCATTGTTTCTCAGCTGTTATTGCGCTTGCTGGTTAACTCTCATCTCTCATAGCAGCTATATGCAGGCATCTCTAGATGTGGTCGTCGGCTAATGTACTAGGCCTTCAGTTAACCTCTTTCCACTTTCGATTCTGTTGTTACATGACCTATCCGCCAACGAATTTGATTGATTGACTAGTCTTTTCTTTACCAAAACTGAGCCTTCTCCATGCTTGACGGGTTTTCTTTGTGTATTTTGGATTAATTTATTTGGTATTTTGACACATGGGGCTTTCTTCTGTGTCCATTTAAATTGTTTCCTACCAGACACCTTCGGTTCATTTAAATAAGATTTGATATGCTTTTCGAAAGGTGGAACATCTTCTGAATTGTAAGATTTACTTATTGACGACATATTGTCATACGAAATCCACAGATTTTCGATTTCAGGATTATGATTTAAAGGAGTTGAACGAACAACAGGATCATCATTGGTTAAATATGTGGTTTTTAATCATGGATCGATAAACAGCGCAATAGATAAATCAGGAAATCCTTTTTTTGAACGAAAAGCGTTTATTGACAGACTCAAAAAAGCGGGTTTAAAAAATATTTATCTCTTCGGAATCGTTTTCTTTTACTGCGAGTTTTATGTTCAACATAGCTATCAATGGTATAGTAACTGACACGGGTGCAGAATCAGCAGAAATATCAAGTTTAGCTCCATAGAAACATTTTAAAAGGGTGGTCAACTTATTCACCAGAATCCACTCTTCTAAGTCGGCACTTGAATTCCGCCACGTTCTGCCATATATAGAGTAAGCGCAACTTTGTCTTTTTTCTACTTCTAAATTCAGACCAGTTTACAGTTGATCAAAAAAGAAATCGGACACACACCTATTTTCGCCTACAAACCACAAAATACAACAAAAAAAATAACTCAATCAATTAATGTTTATAGTTTTCTTAAAGTTTGTATTATGAGCTCTTAATAAACAATAAACAAAAGTTAATTCATTAATACACATTGGTTGCAGCACAGTTTGAAAATATGTCTCTTAAAAGACACATCAAAAAAGAAATCGGACACTTGATTATATAACTTAACAAATAAAAGAACAAAAGAAAGTTAATACTTAGAAGGTAGTCCTTTGTTTTTTTCACCGCAGTCAACTTGTTTAGCATCGATTTCACCAAGTTTTCACAGAATGATATTGGTATTTTGTCCCATACCGTTTCTAAGGCGTGTTCTTAGCCCCTTTTGCTGGAAATGAAGTAGTTCTTCAACTGAATCTCTAAGTTGCTCCACAGGTGTTCAATGACATTTAAGTCTGGTGATTGTGGTGGGGTTTCGTGCACATTCGAACAGTTATACAAGAGCCACATACGTGTGTTGAGAGCTTTGTGCTTGGGGCCATTGTCTTGGTAAAAGTGGTATTCATTCCTTATTCCCAATTTTTGAGCACTTTGGTTAAGATTATATTTTCAAATGTTTATTTACTTGTATTGATCCATGTTTCCATTGATAAGAACAAGATTCCCTGGTCCAGCCGCGGACATGCAACCCCAAGCCATAACTGAGCCCCTCCATGTTTAACAGTCGGTGGTTGATTTCTTTTCCTTAGCTCTTCGTTTCGTTTTCTCCACACATATGTTTGTCCATCAGATCGAAATAAATTAAATTTACTTTCGTCTGAGAACAAAACAGATTTTTCCAATAAGAAAAATCTTTGTTTTGATGTTGCCTAACAAAGTCTTTTTATTTGGTTCTTCTTGCTAATGTATGGTTTTTTTCGGGCGAATCTTCCATGGAGATTTCTCAACACGATTCTCACGGTTTCCGGATGAACATCTTTTTGTAAATACATAGTTTTTTAAGTCAACATTCAATTTAGGTGTACTTAGTTGTGGGTTTTTCTCAACCTGCTGCACAATTCAGCGCTCATCTGCCGCAGTAAATATTTTTGGTCTTCCATACTTCGGTAAATTTTCGATGTTATCAAAAGTTTTATATCTTTTTATGATAACTCCTACTATAGAGTGACTTCTATTTACTATTTTCGCAATGTCGCGCACAGATTTACCTTCTTTAAAATGTTTAACAACTATTTCCCGTACTTCTATGGATATGTAACCACTACGTATGTACATATTGATTAAGTTTTGCAAATTGAATATATTTTTGTTGCAACTGAGATTACAAATCAGTAACGACAAATAAAACACCGCATTTTTAATAATAAATATGGGAAAAATTGAATGGGCGTTCAATATTGCCAAGTGTCCGATTTCTTTTTTGAGGTGTCTTTTAAGAGACATATTTTAAAACTGTGCTGCAACCAATTTGTATTAATGAATTAACTTTTGTTTATTGTTTATTAAGAGCTCATAATACAAACTTTAAGAAAACTATAAACATTAATTGATTGAGTTATTTTTTTGTTGTATTTTGTGGTTTGTAGGTGAAAATAGGTGTGTGTCCGATTTCTTTTTTGATCGACTGTATAACTTTCCAACTTCTAAATGCACATTATGTTGATTTTAAAGCTGTCAAGCAAATGGAACTTTCAAAATACTAATAATAAATAATAATTGAGTGGCACTACAGCCCATAGCGGACCAAGGCCTAGCTTCTACAACAACTACTCGTGTTGTGCGTGCTTCTGTTCTCTCACGAGTAGAAGGGACCTACAGTTTTTTGCCGATTCCGAACGGCGAGATTTGAGAAGCTTTCCATAGACAATTAATACTCTTTGAGTGTTGTCAGCAACTCGAAAGAGGTGGTGCCGTGAAAAAAATGCTAGGTGTCCCGTCCGGGAATCGAACCCAGACTTTCTGCGCCGCAGTCAACTACACTTTCAAAAAACGCACAAGCAAATATTGCAATATCAAACAAACACGGCCGTAATTCACAGAAAATTCAACATTCGGCTTCGGCAAAATCGTTGGCCTCATTTGGCCGAAGCCGAATGTTTTGCCGAAGGTGCCCGGAGCCGAAACCGAATTTACCGATTTCTAGTTTTCAACCGCCTAAAGATAACAGCAATCCCTGTCGAAACGTTGTGACGAATACAGCAAAATAAAATTGTTTTGTTACTCAAGGAAAGATAAAAAAAATGTAACAAGAAGCATAATCTTCACTAAGTCTTCAACTCAACGTGTAGAGGCTTCCTCATCCGCTTTTGATATTGTCCCTGCATGTGCGCCATGCATCTAATTCCTAAAAAAACTGATTTCACCTATAGATTGTTGTTGAAAACACGTGTTCCTAAAGCAGAAGTCAATTCAAATGTATATCTCTGGGTCAGCAACGACATGCAATAAATGTATTGGATCCAAAAGTGTGATAGCTTTAATCGAACATCCTGATTAAAGTCTTTCTTAATCGCTCTTATCATTCGCTTATCGTAGTGAAACTTGAATTATTTATGATTCAAAGCAAAGTCATACCACAGCACACTTATCATATCAGATTCGATTACAAAACAATTTTATTGTCAAAAAATTTCATTGAAACCTAAACCCTTAAAAATTTCCTTGGAATTTTCCGTTCAGTCTTTACTTTTGTATCATCCTTCACCCATTCCCGAACAAGGGCGGCAATCTTTTCCTTTGAAGCTCTCATTTCCGCTGAATCCCTGGAACTAATTGATCCGAAATCCTTGCAATGAGCATACACTGAAATTAGACAAATGGATAGATTGTGTGAGAAATGGGATGAAGAACATTTCAGCTTCGATATTTACATGGCAACACAGTGGCCTTCTCCTTGTCTGTGATTCCCATAGCGCTCCATGGATCCAACTGGCCATGAGTGGTGTACACATTGGCTACTTCAATGTCCTTTCCGTTGAAGTATGCATTTGTGCTGTCAGCATTCGCGTACACTGAATTGTTGGTGAATTGGTCACCGTAGACGTCATTGCAGGCGGCAATGTACAAAGTGACAGGGAACTGTGTGCCAAATGGTTGGTCTCTGGAGCCGGATGTCTGATACCAGCCGTATTCGTTGCATGTTTGATAGTACCATTGACGCACTGAAAGGAAATTAAATTTGTAGTCATTTCTATGTGTCACAAGTGACGGATTGAACGTTATTTCGATCTGTCAAAAATGATAGAATGGTTGATGTTTTAAACATTTTCTATATACTTTTTGTTTTCTTCCGAAATTGTAAGATATTTTTTGTGTGTCAACAGTGACATCTAAACGTCATCAAATGTCATAGCTTCGGAAAGGAATGGATCAATCTACCACCGTGACAGGTTTTAAAACTTTTTTACATTTAAGAATGTCTATCAGTTCCTTATTTGACAGCTTTGACATATTTTCGAAACCTTTTTGACATTTGTTAAATTTTTGTCTGTCAAAAATGTCAGATTATATGTCAGTTCGAAAACATTTAGTTATTCAGTCTGCCAAAGTGACAGTTTGATGGTCAATTAAGACTGTTAACTCAATCAATTCTGTGTTAAAAATGACAGGACATGTGTAAACCTTCAACTCTGTCAAAATGGAATACTCACTCATTGCATCGCTGTACTTAGTATCAGACAAATATTCAATTAAGGCTTTGTACGAGACATCAATGCAACCGGTAGCTCCTATGTACCACAAGAAGAAGTTGGACACTCCAAGGACATCACTATCGCCTTCCATAATTTTCTGACAAGCGTACTGAATGCTTCCATCACTGAAAAACGAAAGAAAATGTACTCCAACATTTTTCTTGTTTTCAAACTTACTTATGAGTCTGAACGATGCCAGCAAATATGTCGGAAATTTCACTGAACAATGACCAGACGTCCAAGTCGTTGGTTGGATCAAAAGCGTCGCAAAGTTTAAGCATAGCCTTAACCTCAGCGGATCTCTTGTTCGCCATCATGTACTCCAGTTCAGCAATTCCATTTTCGATTCTGTTGTAACAGGCCTCACCGCCGACAAGTTTGATTGACTGACCAGTCACTTCCTTGTATTCTAATACAAAACGTCATCTTTTAGAAATGTCACACAGCAACGGAGTCGACCTTACCGACAAAATTGACCTTGGCTAGCAGGGGAGCACTTGAAGCCCAAGCACCGACAATCAAATCTGGATACAACTTCATGAACCACGTCACCATTGTGGCCGAATACGAACCACCCGTCACGATAACCTTGGAATTCTCCAAACCCTCGATCTCCGATTTGACAGTGCGAATGAAATGCGCCAAATCTGCCAAAGCTTGCTTGACGTCCAAGTACTTCAAATACTCCGTACGAAGGTCACTGAAAATATCGACATTCTCATTGTTTTCGTTTTCGTTGCGTAACACATTGACGTTACATTAGCGGCTGACTTTGACCGTAGAACCTGTGCTCGGTGTAGAATAAGTATCCATTGTGCTCCTTGGCCATGTCGTGCATGTGTCCACCGACCAGATATCCCTCGGAAATGCTCCATTCACCGCCCACAAATATGAAAATCGGTCCACCAGGCTTGAAGTACTCGCTGTTTGCCATGTACCTCTAAAATGGAAGATCGTCACGTCAATGTACGAATTGGCAAAATATCCGACGACTAACCATGGACCAGGTTCGCGTTTCCGTGTCATCGAAATTGTCCAATTTTTGTTCAATCCAACGAACGTCGACTGCTGCGCGTCTAGTTACAAGTGGTGGCGGTGGCTCGTGATGAATCCCGCGGAAAACTTTTTCGAAAACGTTCTCTTCCTTCTCCGCCGCGACGACAGAGAGAAGGACGAAGACAATCGCCACAGCAAACTTCATCCCGAATTGCACGATAGGCGAAAGTTAGGCAATAACTAAGAGATGATTTTGACATGTTTCTGCTTTTATTTGCGGGCTTGTGGCGCCTTATCAAGACTGGCACGATAGTTCAATCGTCGGTATAGATTAGACCGCTTAGAGATAAGTCAGTTGATTGTGTATATCTTGACCAGATTAGCCGGAATATTTAAACGGAATTGACATTAGAAGAGTTTGAAGTATTTTTGGGTGGCAATTTGATGTATTGGCTAATTGTGAATATTTTCAGAATTGAACATTCTAAGTTTGAAAAAGGTTTAACTGCTTTGTAGATATGGGTTAGAGTGCCTACTTATAGGAAAGCAGACAACGACCAGCAACAGTAGCTCAGTGTGTTCATCCACTTGGTTTCATTTCCTTCGACAATAAAATGAATCAGATTCACCAATGAACTTGAAGAGAACTTTTAGCAAAGACTCGATACAAAATTCTCCAGTACATAATTTCTTGTGTGCCTTAAGTTTGGGCAGACACTAAAATTTGTCGAATTTTGGGTCGATGTATGGTCGGAATTAAGCAATCTAGTGTCCAGTGTTGCGTTGTATGAGGTATACCCACCAAAGTTACTTATACGTCATCTTTCCAAGTGTGATTCATAGTGAGGTTTGATTTTCAATAATCTTTTTTTAATAGACAAAGCGTGATTCCTGTCAAACTGCTTTATCATTTTTGTTCAGCGTAGTCCGGCAAGTTATCGTTGAAAGACTCACACCTCAAATGTGTCTCTAAATTCTTCAGTAGTAATAGGAAAATCCATGTTTTTTAAAAAATGTTTTTCGCGCGATTCGAGAAACTTATATAATAATCAACCTACTGAAACCACTCTTATCAATACCATTCAGATGATATTCGGCCGGTTAAACCACATCCAACTCGTAGTGAACAGACTATAGCAGCTGTAGATGACAGTGCACGTGAAGACCATGTCAAATTGATTCGTCCTCGTTCTCGGAACTCGGCCAGACTTGGTATTGGCGATATTCAACAACAACGAGCCATACAGCGCGTGAAACAATGGACTTGTTGTTCATTTCTCGTTTTTTCTTCTTAATTGGCCACCTATGTAGTTCGTGCGATATGACACCTTTGGTCTATTTTGTTGACAACGCTCAAGTGACAATTTGAGTTTATTCTTTATTCTATCCCAATCGATTATGCTGCCAAGGTCGGAATCTAATGAGCCTAATATACGCTGCCGATCCAAGTCTATGGCCGAAAAGGAAAGGCGGCGAAAGCCCAGGAACGAACATGAGAAGCTGAGGGTACTGTCATCAGCAAAGGACTGGATTGAATAAGAAGTGAGAGACAAAGAAAGAGTGTCGGAAACAAAGCAGAACCCTGGGGAACACCAGCATTAGTGTGGTGAACATCAGACGTGAGCTCATGCAATACAACTTTTATTGAACGGTTCGAAAGGTAATTTCTAATCCATTGAAGACGAGTTGCATCGACACCATAAGCACCTATTTCGAGCTTGACTCTGTTAAATGCTTTTGAAATATCAAGCGCAACACGCTTTCTCCTACATTTCGTAAAGATTGGTTCAACTTTTCTTTGAGGTATGCCATCAAATCACCAGGCGATCTGTTGCTGCGGAAGCCGTACTGCCGGTCATTTAGAAGTTTCCGGAATTGAAGATATTTCATTAGCTGCCGGTTTATCACCGTTTCCATGAAAAAAGTAGGGACCTAAGTGTATAGGTCGGTGGTAGGTAGGTGATAGAGATGCGCTTTTTTTCGGGACGGGCAGGACAAATGCTGTTTTTCCACTTCCTCGGGAAGAGCTCTTAGGAGTAGGACAGATGGAAAAGCTTACGCAGTGGTTTTGCCTGGGTAGAAGAATACTGCTGCAGAAGAACAGAAGTATGCCATCCGATCCAGTAGATTTGTGTACGCTGAGATCTTAAAGAACCCTTTCAACTGTAACAGTGCGAAAGTAGATTTGTCCAATGGAAGAATTTACGCTCTCAAGTACAGACGGAGATAAAGCACAATGTGGCAGGGTCGAACTGGCTACAAAATTAGCTGCTAGTAGATTTGCTTTATCGACTTCCTGTCATTGTAAATGAGCGTTGGGATCGAAGCTGCACTTGGGATGATGTAGCACTTTTTGCCTCAACGTTTGGTCATAAGAAAATTTTACCCGTCTTATTAATGCATTGCAGTCATTTCGGGCCCATTCAAACATTGTCTGGTTTTCTTCCCTCAACCTGATAGCCTCTTTGAAACTCAATTCATATCACGCGTTTGGCTTGGGTTTGACAATCTTCACTCTCTGAGGAATGATCATATAAGCAGCAACGTCCACCTCACTATCTAAAAAGCATAGTGACCAGTTGAATTCCCTAAAGAAGTTGTCATATAGTTGTCGGAATGTATATTAATGTTTTGCCGCTTCAAACACACTCGGTAAACTCAAAAATCGTCATATTTTGGAAACAAATCTAAATGTATTTTAAAAACTTATTCTAACATGAAATTATTGAAAACAAATATCAAATAATCCGTTAAGAACTATGTATTCTAAGGTGATGCCAAGTTTGAGTGATTGTTAAATGGTGAAATTACAAAAATGATAACTAACCATAAAAGTCGAGCTTTGCAAAGAGTGGGGCGCTTGATGCCCAAGCTCCTACTATCAAGTCTGGGTAGAGACGCTTAAACCATGTCACCATAGTGGCCGAGTATGAGCCACCTGTCAGAATCACTTTTGACGTTTTCAGGCCTGGCGTTGTGGACTTGACTGTTCGAATGAAGTGCGCCAAATCAGCTAGAGCCTGCTTGACGTCTAAATACTGCAGATTCTCCGTAGACAGGTCACTAAGAGAGAATGAAAAATGTCAACGCCATGCCTTTGGCCTTTATTCACGCCTCACCTTGTGGGTCTGCTTTCCCCGTAGTATCTGTGCTCGGTGTTGAACAGATATCCCTTGTGCTCCTTTGCCATGTCGTGCATGTGTCCCCCGAACAGGTGTTCACCTGAAATCTCCCATTCGCCGCCAACAAAAATGAAAATCGGTCCTCCATCCTCGAAATATTGATCGTTGGCCATGTACCTCTGCGCATCGGAAAGGAAGCTGTCAAATCTAAAACCCGCTTTCAAGCGGCACTCACTCACCATTTTCCATGTCCTCGTGTCACTCTCATTGAACTGATCCAATTTCTGTTCGATCCACTCGACGGCAACGATGGCGCGGCTCGTTGGTCGCGACAATGGCGGTTCCCGATGGAGAACATTAAAAGTCCTTTCGAAGAGGGACGAACCCCACGAAGACACGCACAGTAGAACCACCAGCAAGCAAATCGTGATAAAAGACTTCATTCCGACTGAAGTGACGATGAAAGTGTTGGCTTTTTCGCAAAATCAGCGGACTTTTATGGCAGTGATTACGAAGGTTCCGATGTGAATGAGTTCCTGATAAGGCGCTCATTTAAAAGTTTAACTGGCACTGGATGCGGGCGGTGGAATAGCGCCTGTAATTAAGTGAGGAATAGGGCTGAGTTGTGGACATAAACCTGTAACACTGGAGAGTCTTTGCTTTGATTTACACGTTGCAGTGACAGCGACCGTGGTTGGCATAGCTGATGAAGTGTGGTTTTAACGTTGGCAAGGTTTGCAAATTTGTCGACGGGGACGGGTTTTGGTTTATGACACGCATGTGGGAAAAAGTGGGATTGTGAGTTGATCGATTTGGTGACTATTGGAAGCTTGCTGTTAGTAATTGAAATTTTTAGAGTTGAAAGTGTGTTTTACGAATCGTTCTAAAGCCAGGATGTGAGCGAAAAGACCAGCCACTACAGTTTCAATTTCTCAGAGGAATAGGATTTTATAAAAGTGAGGCGCATGCTGAAAGAAGAGCCGAAACGGGGTGGTGTTTAGCAAAGGTAATCAATACATTTATTGGTCGTACAAATTAATTCGGTCCACTGTTTGTGTTTAAAAACATTTTTTGGACTGAAGAAACGTAAAGAATACACCACCTGAGGTATTGATTGTCTGAAGCGACTACTTTTCCCATCTCTCGGGTAATAACGAATGCCATCTCTAAAAAATGAATCCTCTCGAGAATCGATCCAATCATTGAGCCATTCTTCGGTTTTTTCAAAAGTCCAGAACTGGCGGCCCCCTGAATCGTTTTGCATCCGTTCTGGAGAATACGGAGGTATGTATGGTACGTATGAGAAATGGAAGGTAAGGGAGAAATTTCTGGTCATATTTCATGTAAGCTTTACAAGGAAGTGATAAGTGATCAGATAAAATTGCCCAATCGGTCTCACATTTTAATTGCTGAAAATATTCTCTCATATTTCCATCACTGTGCATTTGCATCATGCCATGCAACCAGATTTTCAACAGAATCTGTGGTGGCCTGTCCTTCCTGAGGACTTATTGGTGAATCTTAGCTTAGATAATAGGTTTTGACAACTTAGTCAAACGGAGAGTTGATTCTAGGTTATTGCCTTCCAGGTGTTACGAACTCCCCCCTTATCAGCTTCTTCCCTTCACCGACTTATTTGGCATTTCATTCTATTAAAAGGGTGATTCATCGTGGAGTTTCGTTTTTAATGTAAAATAAAACACACAAATTCAAAGTGAACTTATTTGTCTCATTATCGGTTAAAAGAATAATCGATGGCATTTACTTTTTGAAAAGTTAAAGTTGACCAACACGTTTGAGATTCGGAAAATGCAATTTTAGTAGACTTGTTCGAACACAGTGGCATCTTGCAGATTGCACGAGTAATTTTGGCCTTTAAAGCGTGAATCGTTTTCAAAGACCTGAGAAAACAGTCCCAAGGTGTGATATCGCCCCATCTAGGCGGCCACCGTAGCGAAACCTGAAATTAAGTGCTCACTTAAATGATTTCTCACAAAATTTGTTGTTTCACGCGCTGAATTGGCTCGTAGAGCCCTCTTGTTGAAACCAGTTAGTCACTAAGGCAGCAGCACTGTGCAAAATAATAACACCATGTTGTCATTATTTTGCTAATTACTTTTTCTTACCGTCATGCAAACAAAACATATTTACTGCCCAACATCCTTATGCCATCAGTAATAAGAGCCAAATGACATTCTGAACTTAGAAAAGGCCCGTTATCGGGGATGACAAAATAATAGCACCAAGTGCAAAAATTCATAAATATGAAGCAAAAATCAGTGGAATAGTGAAGTTTTTTGCTCTTAATTTTTGTTGTTCGGTCGGATAAGCTTTATTTTTAAGTACAGCGTCACAACTTTGTGGCATGGAGTCGATTAATTCCTGACATCACTGAACATGGTTATTCTTCCACGCAACCTGCACAACATCTCATAGCTGTTTTGTACTCGTATTCTTGGGTTTTGGTTCATATACAGCTTTCTTTACATCTGTCCAAAGATTTTCAATGGGAGGCAGGTCCGGAAACTGAGGCGGCCACTCCATAAATTGAACTCAATTGCTTTGGACCAGTTTGCTCGCATGCTTGGGGTCATGTCTTGCTGTTGAGTCCATCTAAGCGGCATATCCATATCCTTTCGGTTATCATCTGTTTTATTCAAAAATTGGACTTCCATTTTTGTCGTCCTTTTATGGACGATCAACATACGTTAATTTTTGCTTTGTCGTGCTTTACAGTCTGATAGTACACTCCGGTTGAAACTCTTGGTTTTTTCGCCTACACACAAATGTTCTGGTCCCATGAGAACCAAATGAAACTATTTGGGTTCGTCCGGCCATAACATATTGCGCCAAGGTTCCCAGTTCAGGTGTTCTTTCGCAAATTTGGTTCGTTTTAGTAGCTTAATTTTTGAGAGCAGTGGTACTTTTCTGTGACTTTTGGCAGGTAAATTCTTGTTCACCAGTCTTCTTCTTACTGTTGATGTCGCCACGTTATACGTTATACGGGTAACGTTTGACTAATCTTACTATTTGTCGTTAGTTTCGGTTTTCTTCCCCTTTTTCTTCCTTTTGAACGTATTTTTTGGCCTTTGCGATAATTTTATTTGAACACCCAACAATTTCACTCATAAATTTGTAACAACGCTGCACTTTTGAAATCTTATCTTTTAGTAACTACAATAATAATAATCCCACTCCCTCATTGCATAAACATAACATCTTCCTCGCCTGTTTATGATTTTCATTCTTCGAGTCTCTAAATGATCTACCCATACTTATTGTATTAATCGAGACTTGGATTTATCATAATGAAACTGACTTATAAAAGCAGATTTTTTAGCTATTATCTTTTGGCAACATTGGTTAAAACAGCTGACGCACGTTCCGTGTTTTGTTTTACTGTCAAACATCTTCAGTTTGGTCTATAATTTAGCCATGAATTGTCTAACAAACGAACAACGCTTGCAAATTATTGAATTTTATTATCATAATGCGTGCTCTCTTAAGAAAGTTCAACGCGCGCTTCTTCCATTTTATGGTCAGAACCTCATTTTTGGCTCAATGGGTACGTAAATAAGCAGAATTGTCGATTTTGGAGTGAATATCAGCCAGAAGCATTGCAAGAGCTACCAGTGCATCCAGAAAAAGTCACAGTTTGGTGCGGTTTGGGCTGGTGGCATCATTGGACTGTACTTCTTCAAAGATGATGCGAATCGTAACGTAACTGTGAATGGTGAGCGCTGCCGTGAGATGATATCCAACTTTTTTCTGCCCAAAATGCAAGAGCTTGACTTGCATGACATGTGGTTTCAACAAGACGGTGCCACATGAAACACAACACGCGCAACAATGGACTTATTGGGAGGCGAGTTCGGCTAACATTGCATTTCACGTTCGGGACCGGTCAATTGGCCGCCTAGATCGTGCGATTTAACGCCTTTAGACTATTTTTCGGGGGGCTATGTTAAAATGTCTTTACAGCAGGCCCGCTTCAATTGACGCATTGGAAGATAACATTGAAGCATTTATTCGTGAGATACCGTCCGAAGTGTTGGAAAGAGTATGCCAAAATTGGACATCCAAAGCGGATGGACCATTTGACGCGCAGTTAAGGTCAACATTTGCATGAAATAATCTTCAAACATTAAATTGTATGAACCGTACTATCGAGTCAAATAAAGATTTCATGCATTTTTCTGAATTTTATTTTTTTTAAAGCACTCCTATAGCATTTAAAAAAACACCCTTTAAATTACACGAATTTTGTAAAGGTGTATTCACTGATGAATTAAGTGAAATCTGCAACTTAAAACGAAGAATCTTATTATAGTAGGTGATTTAAATATAGACATTTTAAATGAGTTCGATAACGATACCAACAATTACTTGCTTCTAATGTCTTCTTTTGGTCTTAAGAGCATTGTCAATGAGCCAACTCGTATTTTTAATACTTCTAGGCCTTGTGTTGTTCATATATTCATGCGGTTAAGCAAGACCAATAACAGTATGATTCATTGCAATGTTGTTGACTGTCGAATAACGGATCATCATATGCTAATCCTAACCACCAATCATGTTACTAAACGCACAAACTACTGAGTTCTGGGAGTTTGTTTATTTTGAGAAAGACGTATCTGTTGCTTTTGATAAAATTATGTCGGTCGAAGAAATTATAAGCCTTTAAAACATTGGAAGACTTTCAAATTATTGCACAAAATAAAAAGAAAGACACAGTGTTCATTGAAATGTAGGAAAAATTACAACAACTTAAGGTTAAAAATATATGCCGACAATATATGTAATTCTGTTGATAAAGAAGTAATTGATTCGCGCAACAGTTCTCATACACAAAAGCTGCGTAGTGCTAAAGGTGATACAAAAAGAGAATGGAGAGTTGTTGACGAAATTATAGGTAAAGATCGAGAGTCGAAACCAATTGACGCTCTGGAATTAAACGGAAAAACTTTAAGAGATTCCAGCAGTATTGCTTACAGTTTTAACGAGTACTTTATTAATATCTCAAATAGTTAAATTTCTTTTACCGAATGTTATAACACCTGCAGCTTTAGGCCGTACTCAATGTTTCAGGATGTAGTACAAGCTAATAGCCTCCTCTTTATTCCTTTTACTTCTGTCGAAGTCTTTAAGCTCATAATGTCACTAAAAAGTAAAACTTCATGTACAAGTGATGGTATTACCAATATACTTTTAAAGAAAATTGTATCAAATATAGCCGACTTTCTTTGCTACCCGTTTATTCAGAGTATATATAACGGATGTTTTCCAGAACTTTTAAAATGCGCAGAAGTTATACTTCTTTTGAAAAAAAGGAAATCAAAAAGATATGAATAATTACCGTCCCATTTCGCTTCTTTCAACCATTTCTAAAATATTTGAGAAGCTTATGAAAGCACGCATGATTTCTTTCTTTGATCACAAAATCTACTGAGGATGCGATTTTTATGTTGTGTTCTAAATTGTATGACGGATTTAATTGTTCCAAGCTTTCCATGACTCTATTTATTGATATGACGAAAGCCTTTGATCTAGTAGATCACAGTTTGGTTTTAGGAAAATTTTTGGAAAAATCTGGTTTCAGGGGATCATTCTTGCTGATGATATAGCCTTTACGTATCATGACGTTGATTTATTTACTTGTGTTGCAAGCATAAGTGAAAATATTCTTATGCTAAGGCGGTGGTTTGCCTGGGTTGGGTACGATTAACGGCTTTTCAAAAGGCCGATTACAGAAAATTGATTGCCAAAATGTCGACTTATAAAAAATGTCGTCATTCTTAAAAGTCGATAAAACAAAATATCGATTAAAAAAATGTCGAAAAAAGAAAATGTCGATTCCACAAAGCCGACAGTTGCTTTTAACGTCGTTTTCTTTGTTTTTGTTCACAGTGAAGCTTATTTCTTATCTCTTTAAAAATCTAACGGCAGTATAAAATTTTATTAAGTGGTTTATTATATTAAGTGGCTCATAGTTCCAAAAACAAACAAGTTGTCGACATCTTGACCGACATTCAATTTTTCAAATCGACATTTTAGCAAACGACTTTTTTGAAAGTCGACATTTTAGTTTGGCTGTAAAATTTTAAAATGTTAGGTGATAACAACTTCGATCTTCATGTGGTAGTTCAAGCGGATGAATAAACCCGAATCGGATGGATTCAGATCTTTATAAAAATGTTCGCTTAAGTTCACTTTGCCCAGATGATACATCACAACCATACTTCGTCAAAAGCTAACGTTTTCTTGCGTTTGGAATATAGTGCAATTTATAGTCTTTATAAGCCTATTTATTTACGTGTTCGCCGTGGCGTAGTGGTAAGTGCATCGACCGTCGCGCAGAAAGTCTAGGTTCGATTCCCGGACGGGACACCTAGCATGTTTTCACGGCACTACCTCTTTCGAGTTGCTGACAATACTCAAAGAGTATCAATTGTCCATGAAAAGCTTTTCAAATCTCGCCGTTCGGAGTCGGCAAAAAACTGTAGGTCCCTTCTACTTGCGAGAAAACAGTAGCATGCACAACACGAGTAGTTGTTGTAGAAGCTAGGCCCTGGTCCGTTGTGGGCTGTAGTGCCACTCAATTATTATTATTATTATTATTTCTCCACTTAAATGATTTATTCTCCCAAATTGCAAAAAAGTGCATTATTATTTTGCCACCACCGATAGAAAATCGAGCTTTCAGAAAAATGTAGTCTCCCGTTGAAGCCTCTTGGAGCATTTTTGTTATGCTCCACCAAAGATAGAAGAAGAGGAACTTCCCGCAGAAGGTGACCTTAAAAAAGGCTTGTTTAAGAAACTGGTGGTTGATGCAGCTTGAAGGTTAAGTGTACGCCCTTTCAAACAAATGCAACATGATGTTCCTATGCTACAATTCTTCATCGAATTTCCTTTAAAAAAAAAAACATCCAATTTTTAAAATTGGAAAAATCCCAACTTTGAGCTGGTCGTACACCGAAACGGCTTATTAGAAGTCAACAAAATGTTGGCTTTCTAGGTTCTCGAATATGTAGAATCGATAAACACATACCATTTGGCCGAGGAAATTATTTCATTTCACGTATTTATTCCCACTGCGGCATCACTTTGCGCGAGCCTTTAGATTAGAACATGCCCCTAGTTAGTGGAAAGTTGCGGAAATAATAATGGTGCCGAAACCTTGAAATCCCCCAACAGATAAAAAGTCTCTTAGACCAATTTCACTTCTGCCGATAATGTCTAAAGTGTTCGAGCGAAAATTATGTAGACGTTTAAGCCCGGTTGTAAAAGAAAGACGACTTATTCCTATCACCAGTTCGATTTTAGGAGTGAACATTCAACTATTCACCGAATAACTGACGTTATAGAAAAATCATTTGAACAAAATCAAGTTTGCTCAGCTGTATATCTCGAAGTCTCGCAAGCCTTTTACAATGTTCGGCACGAAGGCTTAAAACACAAGCTTCGATATTTTCTCCCGAGAAGATTTTACACAATTTTATCGAACTATCTATCTGATAGAATGTTCTGTGTAAAATATGGGAAAGAATACTCCCAATTTAAACCTATACAGGTTGGAGTACCACAAGGAAGTGTTATTAGTCTTCTCCTTTACTAACAGCGATATACTGCAGGACGGTGGCACCGTGCTATGCACATTTGTTGATAACACCGCCATTTTAGTAACTGCCAAAGTGGTCAAAGAATCGACTAGAAAACTACAATGTGGTACGTGAATGAAGGAACAGTCAGCGAACGGAGCTTAACAAAGCTGAATCCTTCACAAACGGGACACTAAGTCACGCGTTCGAAAACGAATGTCTTTTCTTTCAACAGAATTATGCTGCGGTCCATTCAGCTAAAGTGGTTAGTTGGCTTTTGTTAAAACAAGTACACGTGTTTTTGTGTGGCCATTCGGATCCCCCGATTTAAATCCTATTGAAAATTTATGCCGAATAATAGCAAGAAAAATTTACAATAATGAGAGGCAGTATAACACAGCAAAAGAACTTAACCCATTAGTGACCAAATCAAAAGTATCGAAGCTTTTTTTAAATATTTTTTATTTTCACTTCGAGATAAGAATAAACAAACACAAGAAGTAAACAAATACAAGAAAAAAAATGTATTTTTTAAGAAATTACAGGGGTGTACTCAAACACTTTCCACTTAACTGTGGAAATTTTCGAAACACGCCTTTTCAACACAAAGTGTTTTTAAGCTCTTCTTACAATGCCAACGCACTCTTGAATGGCAAAGGACACACCGTAGCTGTTTTTAAATTTTAGCGGGATAGTGTCCAGCTATCTTGGGAAGACGGTGCTTGCGATTTTCCGCAGTAAAAGTCGAATGAGTAACAGAATCCGGTGGAACTTGCTGCTACCCAGTTTTTATATCCAAACCGGATTGGCTTACCACGAATGAATTGTTTTGCAGTATGATGGCCGTAGTATTTCACCATTGATTCGTTAATCGAGATGCATTCGTGAAACACTCCCCACACCAAACATTTTTGCATAAGTTTCTCTGCCAACGGTTTTATTTTGAACATTTTATCGGTTGACGCTGCTGCCATGTTATTGTCCACAGGATGAAGATTTTTCTTTATATCCCGAAACCTATGCCTAGATCTTTATTTAGAGACCAGTACATTTGTTCTCGAGGAAGCTTATGGTCCTTTCAGATCCAAATCCATCCATCTCAAAATCATGTCTATTATGTTGACTAGCGTATAGTTTGCTGTTAGATACGATCATATCGATTATATCAGTATCAAACAATCTCTCGAAAATTTTTACAGGATTGGGACCTTTTAGGTCTTCACAAATAGCACTTCTCATCTCAAGTACATCGGAAGTATTCCTAGTAGTTGAAGTGTATGAAGTGCCACATTTTTGCCAGATTGGTTTCGAGCTCGGAGTGGAGTTGAGTGTATCATTTTGGCGTCTTATTTCTGATGCCAGCGATTCATCATCGCTGTTGTCGGACGGACAATTCATAAATACTTCAATAGTACCAGCAACGTCTTTCGGTATGAAGCAGCCGGTCATATCCTCCTCAGCACCTTCTTCATCAGTTAATGTACTTCCATTAGGTGACATTATGGCAAGTCACATTCGTCATCATCGCTATTCTGTAAAATGGCTTTAACAGCTTCCTCAAGCCCTCTATAGGTCTTTTGAGCAGGAAAACGTTGCTTCTTCATTTTAAATTATCTGAAAAAAATGCATTTATTTTGATGTCGGTGTACTCAACCGAGTACAGTACCATATACATATGTATATGACCATAGCTTTATTGCTTTTGTAAATTTTCGAGTATATATTACTTTATTACTTGCTCTGACTTGTTGTTTAAACAATTGAAGTGAAAAAATAATAATTTGTAGCCAGCAATTGTTTAAAGTATTTACATTCATATACTTACCTCAAACGTGTCTTGGTGACAAAACAGAAACTGACACATTAAAAAAAAATCACATTATCCGCGAAATATTCGTTGATACATTTGAATTATGTTATTTTGAAGTAAATTGACCAGCCAGCAAATGGGTTAAACAATCCATTCAAGAAATTTGGAGGAAATTGGATGCTGAATACCTTTATTCCCTAATAAATTCAATGCCTAGTAGAATATTTATGGTTAAAAGTAACAGGCACTAACTTTCTAAAAATTGTAATTTTTACGGAACGCAGTTTATCAAATTAATTTATGTTTCCGTGAAGCTTAGGGGTTCCAGATAGGAGAATTTTACTCAAACTTTGGACGAATATACGTCTTGTATATTGTAGCCAGATCAAAAGAGGTGAAATATTTCTTGCATCGCTTTTAGAAACTCTGACATTTCGCTGCAATTTTGGCGATCTTAAATACACATCCTCACAAAATTGTTCGCACAAAAATTAAAATTCTAAAAAATACATAAAATAAAGTAGTTGAGCGGCACATCAGTATCTACAGTCGATCAAAAAAGAAATCGGACACACACCTATTTTCACCTACAAACCACAAAATACAACAAAAAAATAACTCAATCAATTAATGTTTATAGTTTTCTTAATGTTTGTATTATGAGCTCTTAATGAACAATAAACAAAAGTTAATTCATTAATACACATTGGTTGCAGCACAGTTTGAAAATATGTCTCTTAAAAGACACCTCAAAAAAGAAATTGGACACTTGGCAATATTGAACGCCCATTCAATTTTTCCCATATTTATTATTAAAAATGCGGTGTTTTATTTGTCGTTACTGATTTGTAATCTCAGTTGCAACAAAAATATATTCAATTTGCAAAACTTAATCAATATGTACATACGTAGTGGTTACGTATCCATAGAAGTACGGGAAATAGTTGTTAAAAAGTTTAAAGAAGGTAAATCTGTGCGCGACATTGCGAAAATAGTAAATAGAAGTCACTCTATAGTAGGAGTTATCATAAAAAGATAAAAAACTCTTGATAACATCGAAAATTTACCAAAGTAGGGAAGACCGAAAATATTTACTGCGGCAGATGAGCGCTGGATTGTGCAGCAGATTGAGAAAAACCCACAACGTGCACCTAAATTGACTGTTGAGTTAAAAAACTATGTATTTACAAAAGGATGTTCATCCGGAAACCGTGAGAATCGTGTTGAGAAAAAATAACCTCCATGGAAGATTCGCCCGAAAAAAACCATACATTAGCAAGAAGAACCAAATAAAAAGACTTTGTTAGGCAACATCAAAACAAAGATTTTTCTTTTTGGAAACGTGTTTTGTTCTCAGACGAAAGTAAATTTAATTTATTTCGATCTTATGGACAAACATATGTGTGGAGAAAACGAAACGAAGAGCTAAGGAAAAGAAATCAACCACCGACTGTTAAACATGGAGGGGGCTCAGTTATGGTTTGGGGTTGCATGTCCGCGGCTGGACAAGGGAATCTTGTTCTTATCAATGGAAACATGGATCAATACAAGTAAATAAACATTTGAAAATATAATCTAAACCAAAGTGCTCAAAAATTGGGAATAAGGAATGAATACCACTTCTACCAAGAAAATGGCCCCAAGCACAAAGCTCTTAGCACACGTATGTGGCTCTTGTATAACTGTCCGAATGTGCTCGAAACCCCACCACAATCACCAGACTTAAATGTCATTGAACACCTGTGGAGCAACTTAGAGATTCAGTTGAAGAACTACGTCATTTCCAGCAAAAGGGACTAAGAACACGCCTAAGAAACGGTATGGCACAAAATACCAATATCATTCTGTGAAAAATTGGTGAAATCGATGCTAAACAGGCTGACTGCGGTGAAAAAAACAAAGGACTACCTTCTAAGTATTAACTTTCTTTTGTTCTTTTATTTGTTAAGTTATATAATCAAGTGTCCGATTTCTTTTTTGATGTGTCTTTTAAGAGACATATTTTCAAACTGTGCTGCAACCAATGTGTATTAATGAATTAACTTTTGTTTATTGTTCATTAAGAACTCATAATACAAACATTAAGAAAACTATAAACATTAATTGATTGAGTTATTTTTTTGTTGTATTTTGTGGTTTGTAGGTGAAAATAGGTGTGTGTCCGATTTCTTTTTTGATCAACTGTAGTTGTATCACCCTTAGCATCAATAAAGGCTTTTAGTCGTTTTGGCATACTGTGCACAAGTTCTTTGCAAAGATCTTGGCCTTAAAGTAAGCATTCTCGTTGTAGAGCTTCTTTAAGAGAAGTTTGCTGCTGATATCCCGGATCCGAGATTTTTTCAAGCTCAGTCCACAACTGTTCAATTGGTGGTGATGTTGGGTGACTGTGGAGGCGTTTTAAGCTGCGAGTGAGCATTGAAAAGCAGTCATATTTTGACATTGTGACAGTATGGGTTGTTGTTGTCTTGTTGAGAGACATAATTTGACCCTAAAACCATTTTTTTTCTTTTTAGAATGTCGAGGAAGTCATATTGATTCATTCTATAGTCAGAATGAACTCCATTTGACCAACGCCCTTCGCAGACATACACCTCTAAACCATGAAATTACGACCGCCATATTTCACCGTCGTTTGAAGATTAGCTTTTTTCAGCTCAGTATTTGGTTATCGCCAAACCTTTTGTTTCCCGTCACTAAAAGTAACGGTGTTCCAAAAGTCAGGAGTCTTGTTAACATATTCTTTGGCTAGTACGAGTCTTTTTCTTTTTCTTGTTATGTAGTTGTCAGAATTTATGTTAATCTTTTGTCGCTTCAAACACACTCGGTAAACTCAAAAATCGTCATATTTTGGAAACATATGTAAATGTATTTCAAAAAACTTGTTCTTACGTGAAATTATTGAGACCAAATGTAAAATTATCACTTAAGCTTTGTCCGCATCAACAGATTCTCCCTCAGAATCTTCCTTCAGCCATGTCCGCACAAGTTCTGCAATTTTTTCCTTCGACGCTCTCATCTCTTTCGTGTCGGTGTCCTTTATCGAACCAAAATCCTTACAATGAGCATACACTGCAGGAAGAAAATAAATTGTACAACTGCCTTACCGACTCAATAGCTTAGAGCAACTGCGATTGCAACTTACACGGAATAACCGTTGCTCTGTCTGCATCAGTGATGCCCATGGCGTGCCAGGGATCCAATGCACCATGCGTGATGTACACGTTCTCCACTTCAGGACTCAATCCACCGAAAAATTCATTCGTTCTCTCAGCATTCTCGTGCATTGATTCATTTGTGAATCGCTGGCTATAGGCATCGTGACAGACGGACACGTATAACGGTAATTGAAACTTCGATCCAAATGGCTGTGCTTTAGATCCCGCGGTTTGATACCAACCGAATTCGTTGCACGTCTGATACAACCATTGTCGATCTGCAATGAAAGATATAAGTGACATCTGTCATCCTTTAACTGTCACCTGTCATTTTGACGTTTACTTACAAATTCGATTGCTGTGCTTTATATTTGTCAAATCACCAAGGGTGCTCTTGTATGTGACGTCAGAGCAATTGCCAGGACCGCTAAAGTAGAGAATGAATTTTGACAACCCCATGACGTCATTCTCGCCCTTCATGATTTCCTCACAGGCTCTCTGGATTGTGTTCTCTCTGGAGAAGAGAGCTTATGAGTTGTGGTTGTTGCACAGGCTCCACAATTACTTACGAATGCGACTGAACGACGCTGGCAAAAATGTCGGAAATCTGCCCAAACAGTGAAGCAACGTCAAGTTCATTGTTTTCATCGAAATTATCACAAATTTTCAGCAGGCTCTTCGTCTCAGCGGCTCTGTTCGTTGCTAGCATGTTTTCCAGCTCAGCGACACCATTCTGAATTCTGTTGTAGCACGCTTCACCGCCGAGAAGTTTTATCGACTGTCCGGTGACTTCTTTGTATTCTAAAGTGATGCCAAGTTTGAGTGATTGTCAAATGGGAAAATAACAAAAATGATAACTTGCCATAAAAGTCGAGCTTTGCAAATAGTGGGGCGCTTGATGCCCAAGCTCCTACTATCAAGTCTGGGTAGAGACGCTTAAACCATGTCACCATAGTGGCCGAGTATGAGCCACCTGTCAGAATCACTTTTGACGTTTCCAGGCCTGGCGTTGTGGACTTGACTGTTCGAATGAAGTGCGCCAAATCAGCTAGGGCCTGCTTGACGTCTAAATACTGCAGATTCTCCGTAGAGAGGTCACTGAGAGAGAATGAAAAATGTTAACGCCATCCTGACACCTTTATCCACGTCTCACCTTGTGGGTCTGCTTTCCCCGTAGTATCTGTGCTCGGTGTAGAACAGATATCCCTTGTGCTCCTTGGCCATGTCGTGCATATGTCCCCCGACCAGGTATCCACTCGAAATCGCCCATTCGCCCCCAACAAAAATGAAGATAGGTCCTCCATCCTCGAAATATTGATCGTTGGCCATGTACCTCTGCGCATCGGAAAGTAAGCTGTCAAATCAAAACCCGCTTTCAAGCGACACTCACTCACCATTTTCCATGTCCTCGTGTCACTCTCATTGAACTGATCCAATTTCTGTTCGATCCACTCGACGGCAACGATGGCGCGGCTCGTTGGCGGCGGTGGTGGCGGTTCCCGATGGAGAACATTGAAAGTCTTCTCGAAGAGCGACGATGCCCACGAAGGCACGCACAGTAGAACCACCAGCAAGCTAATCGCGATAAAAGACTTCATTCTGACTGAAGTGACGATGAAAGTGTTGGCTTTTTCGCAAAATCAGCGGACTTTTATGGCAGTGATTACGAAGGTTCCGATGTGAATGACTTCCTGATAAGGGGCTCATTTGAAAGTTTAATTGGCACTGGATGCGGGCGGTAGAACAGCGCCGATAATTAAGTGCGCGAAAGGTTGGGGAATAGGGGTGAGTTGTGGGCATAAACCTGTAACAGTGGGGAATCTGTGCCTTGATTTACACGCTGCGGCAGTGACAATGACCGTGGTTGGCATAGCTGATGAAGTGTGGTTTTAACGGGTTTTTTTTAGAAGGAAGATTTGGCAAGGTTTGCAATTTTGTTGAAGGGGACAAGTTTTGGTTTATGGCACGCATGTGGGAAAAAGTAAGATTGTGAGTTGATCGATTTGCAGACTATTGGAAGCTTGCTGTTAGTAGAAGCGTGTCGGTTACCTCGTGCGGTCAACATTTTTTCCGTATTCTGTGTTGGGGGTTCTGTACACTAGTCCTTGTTTAAAATGGAAGTAACTGACATTTGATCGGTTTTACTATGGCGAAGTTCAACGATATTATTGCTTCTCTAAAGATTGACATTTTTAACGTTAAAAGTGTGTTTTGCGAATCGTTCTAAGGTCAGGATGTGAATGAAAAAACTAGTAACTACAGTTGCAAGTTCTAAAAGGAATAAAAGTGACGCGCTTGCTGAAAGAAGTTTCGAAAATGGATGATGTTTTCCAAAGGTTGGTCGTACAAATTAATTCGGTCCACTTTTTGTGTTTAAAAACATTTTTTGTACTGAAGAAATGTAAAGAATATATCACTCGAAGTATTGTTCGTCGGGAGCGACTACTTTTCCCATCTCACGGGTAATTTTCGAATGCCTTCTTTAAAAAATGAGCCCTTTCTGGCAGCCCGAACCGGGTACCCCCTAAATCGTTTAACATTTGTCGAAAAAGCAAGGAGCAAGATCTGGAGAATTCCTTCAAGAAGTAGTTCGCCTATCGACATCTCTCTTACGACCCTTAATTTCCGTGCTTTTGAACAGATCCAAATTTCTCTAATTTCTCTAAAGAAGATCTCCAACGCTCCCAACAATATTGCATTTGGCATCGATCTTGATCCAGTAAAGCCTTCAATTCCGCATCTTCAAACATTTTGGACTGGCCACACTCTTTGTCTTCCACGCTATAATCACCACTTTTGAAGCGTGGAAACAATATCCTGCATGATTATCGGTAGACTCATCATACCTTTCTACAAGCATTCGATGGATTTCAGCTGCACTTTTCTTCCAATTAAAAGAGAAAATTAAAACTTCCTACAAATGCTGATTATTTAAGACAAATCCGGACATTTTCGAATTGCTGATAAATGTCACACCTTTCCAATGAAGTAGGTTTTTGCTTCTATCAACAGCAACAACTCACAGGCAGCGCCATCTTTCGAGAACGGACCGAATTTATAAACGGACCGCAATAATTAAACTCCGGCTGAAGTAAGCCGCCAATTTGAACCAAATCGGAAGACTTTAGGATAAGATTTCTTTCAAAACTGTTTTGGAGAGGATACGGATAGTAGTCTGAGGTGTATGTCAAATTGTCCATGCCTTGGAAGAGACATACTTCTAAAAATACCTTCACCAGAGAGTTCTTCAATAAGAGCTCGACCCACAACCACCACTGTCCTGTCCTTCACATTCATATCTATGAAATAATCAATGAGTTTGAGAATGCAGGCTCAAGGATTGACGCGTATAGGGAGCACTGGCGTTCTCAGATCTTTCGGAGCAGATGCTCTGATAGTAATTTCATAACTTGAACCCATGGGTCTGTGCGCTTACCACTTGGCGCTCCTCATAACGAGTTTAAAGGCAAGAGACTCTACGGGTATGGCACGATGAGCGTGATTTCCCTATGAGCCACTAAACCTTCCACACAATGAGGGGAGATGAGTGTATTATGTGGGTAAGCAAATATTGAAAAAAATAAACTTGGGGTTGAATCAGTTATACAGGAAGGGTCAAATACAAGAACATCCATATTTTTTTCCACGTAGTATGACTTAACTAGTAAGAACAAAAGTTTCCCTAAGTTATGAAGTACAACAACGTTCAAGTGGCTACTTCGATTGGCTTTGCAGTTCAGCACCCTGTTACCCTAATCTTATCTTGACAATTGCCACATAAAGTCTAAAGGCTCTCGATGAGGTGGCCGATTGACTTTTACAAGAAGTCAGACAGAAAATTTCGACTGTGGCATGAGCTGTAAGAATAGTGCGTTATCCTAAATGAATCAGAGATCATCCATGTCCTCATACCTTCACTTTCAGTGAAAAAAAAAATAGTCGGTTAACATCTACTGTTGACCGGAAGGCTATTTTCAGTCTCAGATGGTCACATGATGCCACTCCACCACAATCCACACTAAACTGTGGATACATTGACATTTCGATAATAATATGAAGATTTTCCAAAAAAGAGTTCTCGTCCGAAAAGATAATTTTTCCCCCTAAATCGCTGCCCAAATAAGCTGGTTAAAGGCCCTACAGCGATATCAAACCGGAATAACCTTGTACAGAATTCTCCTCAGGCTAGCCCACGAAACGTTAAACTATTAAGGCCGATGGCAAGTTGATGTTCGTGAAATGAGTCTAGGACTAGGAATATCCGAGTACTTTCGTTATTCCATCGGTGAAGAACTTTTGTGGTGGGTGTCAGTGGCTCTTCGGTCGTCTACTGTTTTATCATCAAGAAAGTTTTGAAAAGAGTTCTGACTACGTGGTGAATCCATCACAATTTTCCAACCAAGCGCCGTCAATCAAGTTTCGGGTCATAAAAGATATTTGGCTTAGCTTTGTCATTAGGTGAAAAAGAACACCCTCTCTGTTGACCAATTCTTGCCGCTACTTTTTTATAATTGATGTTTAATCGGTCAGCTAATTATTTTCTTGTCGTATTCTAACATAGAGATTCTTTGGGTAGACTGCTCGTTTTGGTTTTAGTCTCCGCATTCTTCTGACAGATTCTGTGTCGGTCTTACTCCATCAGTTGCAAAATGTCATCCACTTCTTTTGTAAGAAGCCGACAAGTGTATATAAAAAAATTCACTTTCAGGACTAACGTACATCTATGTCAGTGAATAACTTTTTTCTAGAAGAAATGGAATTTTCTGGTACTTCTGACTGTAATGCCGTGTTCAATAGAAAACTCAGTTTGGCTATCATAGCCTTACATACTTCTTACGAATTTTTCTCAAAAACTGACAAACCCGGACCTTGGTATATGATCCGCGGTTTTCTGTTTTCTCCGGACAGAAAAGAGTGCACAAAACTTGTCGGCGTACAAACGAGACACTTCACCTTCGCTAAGCACCTAAGTTTGCTTGGGGTTGGTGATGTCAGTTTCTGCGACTTTCTGTGGACAAGTTGAACACACTTCAGAGCACTTTCTTTGTGAATGTCCCGCCTTTGCTCGTATCAGGTGACGGCTGTTTGACGAATCAGAGCTGAAAAATTAAGCTCTTTATTACAGAAGCGTCTGCTGGTTACTGGAAACTACAGTAAATAAAGGTTACTGTCTGGACCAGTTTTTTGAGTCTGAGCTCTTCATTGCAGTGCACCAACTTCCAACTAAGGTCCTAGCAAAATTAATGCAATATTGTTTTAGTGAATGTCCTAAGACTTTCTGTCTGTATTTTCGAATGCTTTGAAATGCGCTCCGTTCGTAGCAGACACGAATCATTCAACTTGAGCCATTGGGGGTTGTTGAACTGTATAAACTACTAAATAAAGACGTGTTTTGAACGCTGCGTAAAGCAGAGAGAGAATCAGGTGTTCTCGTATCTTGATCTAATTTACATCAGCATCTTGCCTCCGAATTGATGAGTCGCATCGATTTATACGCAACAAAACCAGTTCTTTTAAGTTGTAAAAGTAATTTAAGAATAGAATCAACTCGGTGCTATGATGTTGACTGAATTTTTTCGCTGCGCATTAACAGAAACTTACGTAAATTTGTTTTGCGTAAGTCTTCTTCATAAAAAAACTGTATGAATTAACAATACAAAGGATTTTTAAATCAAATTTTCGAAATGTGCTTCGATACGCCGCAGGTTCCAGGTTCGATTCCTGGTCTGAACACAACGGATTTTTTGATAGAAACGCATCGTTTGGTTTCCTAACAACACACTCAAAAAGTAGTAATTACCAGTGGATTATAACATTTGGAGTTGGCCCTCTTCTAATGACTACACAATACGAGTAGCTATTGAAACTAGGCCTTGAGGGCAATAGTGTCACGTTATTTATTTACACTGAACTCACTTACGTGGACTGTCAAGAGACCGTTTTTTAATGTCCACAGAAGTGTGTCCCATAAGGAAGATAAACTAAAAATCCTTGTACAAAAGCGACCGAGATTTCTCTGTTTCGAAAGAAAATTCCTTCAGGTGATCTTCCGTCCTCGCACCAGAAACTTCGAGGTAGTCAAGGACTTCGTCTACCGCGGATCCGCGGCTAATAGGAACAACGACATCAGTATCGAAATCAAACTCAGAATCACTCTTGCCAATTCCTTCTTCAAGGGGCAGTTCAGCAATAGAACCATCTCTCGAAAAACTAAACTGGCTTTGTAAAGGGTGTTTTTTTAAAAGCTATACAAAAGACATAAAATTCAGAAAAATGCATGAAGTCTTTATTTGAATCGATAGTACGGTTCATATAATTTATGATTTGAAGATTATTTCATGCAAACGTTGACCTTGACTGCGCCTTAAATGGTCCACCCGCTTAGTCCTATTTTGGCATACTCTTTCCAACACTTCGGCCGGTATCTCACGAATAAATGCTTCAATATTGTCTTCCAATGCGTCAGTTGAAGTGGACTTGTCTGTATAGACATGAGCTTTAACATCCCCACAAAAAAAGTCTAAAGGCGTTAAATCGCATGATCTAGGTCAATTGACCGGTCCCGAATGTCAAATATTCGTAAAATGTTCACCGAACTCGCCTCTCAATAAGTGTGTGGCATGTGGCACCGTCTTGTTGAAACCACATGTCATGCAAGTCAAGCTCTTGCATTTTGGGCAAAACAAAGTTGAATATCATCTCAGGGTATCGCTCAACATTCACAGTTACGTTACGATTCGCATCATCCTTGAAGAAGTCGGTCCAATAATGACACCAGCCCATAAACTGCACCAAACTGTGACTTTTTCTGGATGCATTGGTAGCTCTTGCAATGCTTCTGGCTGATATTGAATCCAAAATCGACAATTCTGCTTATTTACGTACCCATTGAGCCAAAAATGAGCTTCTGACCATAAAATGAAAGAAGCGCGCGATGAACTTTCTTAACAGAGCACGCATTTTGATAATAAAATTCAATAATTTGCAAGCGTTGTTCGTTTGGTTAAATTATAGATCAAACTGAAGATATTTGACAGTGAAACAAAACACGAAACGTGCGTCAGCTGTTTAAACCAGTGTTGCCACAAAGATAATAGCTAAAATATCACCTTTCGGCGGCATACGTCTGGGCAAGCGTGTTCGGATACAACGCATAAGATCTTTAGGCCATGTAGAGTTTATAGAAATCACTGCTCTGGCATGAAAAGTATTTGAACCCGAGCCATTTACATAATGAACCAAAGTTTAGGTTGAGGCGGAACAGACAAGTGGACAGGTATCTAAACCAACATGAACTTTGCACATTGTTCTTTTAAGATTTTAAGTGAAATATGTTTTGAAAAAATATGTTTTAATGTTGTAGCACAAAGATGAAATATATAAATGAAAAAAATTCCGTCCATGACCTATTAATAGAATCGTCCATACAAGAAGACAACATAATTAAAATTAGAAAATTAATTAGGAGTTCACAGTAGCCGCCCTTAATGCCTTAACTTGCGTAAAGCAGTTGCTATCAGTTTCTCATTTCCCCTTTTCTCAAAATTCTCGTTTCGGTCTACACAGCACACTAACTTTGGATACTAATTTTTTCTATCCGCGGATGATTGATGCTGACTTTCTGTAAAGATTCCAAGCCAAAAAACAGCTGTACTTAAATAAATTGCAGTTTTTTTGCAGTTTGGTTGACTCCGCTCTGTTTCAGCACGGCAGTTAGGTCGGTGAGAAGTATGTAGGTTCCGGTGGCTTTTTAAATATATTTCTTATATAGCTCTTCAATTCGCGATAGACCATTCCCCAACTGTAGTGCGTCCTTTCTCGATGAGAGTATATACTTCTTTTCAATCTTGGGGACAGGAAAAAGTCGCCGGGGCCCAAATCTGGTGAAAAAGGTAGCTGAGGCATGATTACGGTGTTGTTTTTGAACAATAAAACGAAACGAACTTCGCTGCCACATGCTTCATGCCGACATTCCGATTCAACGATTCTTCATAACAATTTTCTTCACTTTCTCAGCAACCATTGTGTTGGCACTCCATGAGAAAATTAAAAAAAATCTGTGCATAGATGGCCGTGCTATGAAAATAGTTGACCAATTATTTTTGTCTGAAGTGTCAGGTAGGTGCAGAGCTGGTTCGATTTCGTATACAAAGTTCCTACAAAAATTTTTCAAGGAACATCTAGTGTGATAGGGTGTTTGACGATCATACAGTGCCCGGTAATGAACACCATAACGAGGCTAATGTCCGATCATTTAAGCGATAGAAGTTGTGTAGAGCCTTAAGGGTAAAGGGAAAGGCCGATTTCTTTTGAAACGGGTCAGAACCCATGGCAGGACCATCTTTGGCTGATCAAGGGAAGTGTTGGGTAAGTGCGTTGACCCACACGCCGATGGTCGAGGTTTGATTACCGGTCTGATGCCGTACATTTTTCATGACACCACCTCTTTCGAGATCACATTTCAGAATGTACTAATTGTACATAAAACGCCTCTTAAATCTAGCCTTTTGGCAAAAAACTGTAGGTCTCTTTCACTCGTGAGGCAACACTATCACGCACAACACGAGTCGATGGTGCAAAAGCTAGACCCTGGTCTCTGCGGGCTGTATTATTGTTACATGTGGCAAGAGGTGGGCATTCGTCTTAGTGGTCCAAATCTGCAATTAGCTGGAATGTCTCTAGTATACAGAAAGCGTTTGAATTGCTTAACCATATCGCCTGAGGATGTGCGGCAATCATTGACCGTCTTAGAGGTTAATGTAACTGATTAAAAGGCAGTTTATGCATTCCGACTATCTGTGAGGATAAAGGCTGGTGCATCGCAGCCAGGACTCAGCTTGAAATACACTACAGTAATTCGTGAGCCTGTAGGACAGACTAAGATTAAGATCCTGAGAGTAAGTGCCACATCCTGCAACTTTTTTTTCTTTTGAAGTCATCGGTGTATCGTCGTCACAATCGAGACAATGATTCACCTTCAACATTAACAACTCTTCTGCCAAATAAGCTCTCAGATGGCGTGAATATCATAACTGGTATTCCAAATATTTGGAACATTCAAGCCCGCTCGAATCTTTCAGTCTGAAGGGCCGTGGCTCAACTACAAGCTTCGAAAAACCTGACCTTACCACAGAGCCAGCGATTGGGAAGGTCTGGATTCTATCAAGGGCTCTCCATTCTTGACTGATGGATGGACAGAAGACGGCATGAGAGTGGGAATCTTCTGCGAGATACAAAGAGTGTTCCAGTGTCTTGCAAACAGACATAGAGAATAAAAAAGAAAGCCATACAAGTCGTTTAACAAATGGATCGATATGACATGGGAATCACTGTAGAGACAGTCAAGCGGACTTAAAATTTCGTCTCATCAAGTCTAGATTGAAGCTTTCAAGGCTAACATACCGCAAAATACCTAATAATCCTCTGCTGGGTCCCTGTACCTTCCGGCATTAATGAAAATGAAAAAAAAAAACATATGAACTGGAACGGACTAATTCAAGCTCGAGCACAAATCGGTTGACAACGCTATCCACCCGCAAATAGATACCTTGAACATCTGTGTGTCATTACCAAGTGAACAATGGCAGCGGCACTCTGATTCCATCATGCCACATTGCTCATAACCTAAGTACAACCTAAACCGAATAACCTCTTTAAGATAAACAACAGGAGAAGTGATCAATCCACGATTGGTTCCGGCGAACAACTTCTGTAGGAGGGACGAAGAAGAAATTGAATCAGTGGAATATGTCCCTTGGCACGGACTAGATCTTCTTCATAAGGTCCCAGTTTTTGGCTTCAGATAATCGCCTGATCGAGTGATCCCCGTCAGCATGCATCCTTACAGGCCATACCCAATGGGCTTTCACGGCCACAGCGTGCTATTTCAGAATGCCCACCGTCTCTGCAATGCAAACGATCAACTAATTCGGCATTAAAGATCGTGGGCTCTAAACGATTTTTGACGCAAAGTCCTCCTACTTTACACAAACGATCCCAATCTTAGTCCCAGTCAATCAATGTCCAAAGATTTTGGCGGTACTCACTCAGGATGAAAAACAACAGGCTCGACCTCCAAACAATGCAGCGCTTAGTCAAATTTAATTAATTCCATGTCAAGACAGGATCAACGTCCCTCTTCGACAAGCCGTGTCTACCTCCATTAGCCAGACAATAGAATCCATGTTCGCCGAAAGGGATTGTCCCTCCGTCTGCAGTTTTCCGATCGATTTAATATTCCATTCTTCACGATCCTTTGACGAATCCTTTCTTTTTTTCTTTTCCGAATTTCCTCCGGATATAGTCGTACATGATTTCCACTCCTCCGCCCTCGAAATTCGGCACAGAGGCGCACGGACAAAAGCAAACCTCAGATCTCTTTGAAGCGATCGCTCCCGAAGGCGAAACATAAAAGGATCACGTGCATCCAGCAGACAACACAAAGGGGGATGCATTTTGTGTTCTCATTTCCATTACCACTGTCATTAGTTCTATTGCCGCCTCTAGGTTTTTTTTTGAGCATTTTCCTCACGTGCACACGTACGCGACGGCCCAACACCCTACCCTCAATTTGAGAGATAAATTTAAGTCGATAGTGCGTATCTGGGGGAACAGTAGGAGCCATTGTGCTGTGACCCTAAACCCTCCAAGTGTTGCATAATAATTTCATTTAACCCCTTTTTCGTTTTTTTTTTCGTTGTAGGTTATCTTCTATGACTCCGATTGGAATCCTACCGTCGATCAGCAGGCCATGGATCGTGCACATCGCCTGGGACAGACCAAACAGGTAACCGTCTACCGGCTGATCTGCAAGGGCACCATCGAGGAAAGGATACTCCAGCGAGCGCGGGAAAAAAGCGAGGTAAGTGAAGAAAACCTTTTTCTTGTTTTTTTTTTGGTGACGACCGCAGCGTCGTCGCCGTCGTCGTCGGTGAAGTGAGGAGAAAAAACTGCTTGAGAAGACGGGAAACCTTCCATTTGTACTTACCCGCATTTGTTGCGCACGTGCTGCATGCGGTGATGCTACTATGCCACGGAACATGATCACCGCCACTGCCGATGCTATTTATGTAAATTTCCTTTCCACCGGAAGCTCGGTTCCGATTGCGGGGCGTGTGATCTTCAGCACAAAACGCCACAAAACAAAAACAAAATAATATGAAAAATTGTTCGACAGGCCGAGAAGAGCGTCCACAATTTCGGAACGGTGGTGTGGCGGCAGCGGCAGTGGCGTCGTCGTCGTCGGCGCCCCATTCATGAGATTATTAATATTTAATAGGCTTCTCCTCTCCGCCAGCGATTTGTTGTTCGATAAACATTCAGCATGTTTTCTTGTCTCTCACCGCAGATCCAACGAATGGTCATAAGTGGAGGAAACTTTAAGCCAGATACACTTAAGCCGAAGGAAGTGGTATCTCTGCTCTTGGACGACGAAGAAATAGAACTCAAGTGTAAGTACACTCCACTCCTCGGCGCTGCCACTGTTGCGCGCTTGTTGAGAGGAGGGAATTTTCCCAAAATGAAAATCAATTTGGGATCGATTATGAACGACCGAAAATTTCTCATAATACGTTTTGTTTGTAGATCGCCAGAAGACAGAGGAGCGCAAGTCGAATGACGAGGCAGCGAACAAGGAGAGTAGTGACAAGAAGCGGAGAATCACCGGCAAGGTAAGTCAATGGAGAGATGGTTCAAAACGCTCCGGCATTTGGGGCAAATAGTTTAATTATGCTGAGACGAATCCAATGAATCACTGTGTGCGACGGGGCATGGTGTGGAATTTAAGATGTTCTGGGGATGGACGTTCGAAATTGTTTTTTTGGGCTTAGGCGGATGTGACGATGGTGATGGACTGCTGGAATCTTTGATATTCACTCTGAATTCGAAGCGTGAGAGATTATCTTCGATTTGAGCAGCAATTCATGTCAAGAGAAACTAACAAGAGGGACGCGTTCGAGCAGGTTTTCATTGTGGATTCGCTAATGTTTTACCGTCGGCTTCGGATGGATGCCCATCAGTATTCAGGGAATAGTTGAAATGAGTTTGAATGTCGTTCGTCTCCGTTTACCCTGGAGGGAGTGACATTGAATGAAAGTACACTTTGGATGTGCACTTTGGGTGTGAGAGCTCCAGTGTTGAAAAAAACAAAATTGTGGCACTTGGGGTATCCGAACTGATCATAGGAACATAGACATAAGTCGTAACATGTAAGTAACTCGTCAGTTGGCAAGCAAGATGTGGCTTAGCTTGTGCAATATGCGGTGCTAACATCAGTAACCGGGGAGCTTTTATTTGTTTGCATTTTGATGGAGATTTCTCCTAAGCCAGGAAATCGCTGCATGTAGATCCTGTTTTAAGAAATCGCAGAATGTAGATCTCGTAATGTGGATTTCCACATATGGGTTAAACTCTGATCCTGAGGCAGATCGGATCCAATTGTTTTTTTTTTATTTATGCACAGGGTGCTTTTTTAGAGGTAAGAAACTTTGAAATTGATGAAACCAAAGATAATTTTTTACAATCACGTGGCCTATGGCGCTGAATGGACCTAGGCTTCAACCAACAAACCTCTCCAGATGGATCGATCTTTAACCAGCTGTCTCCAATTTGGTTGAGGTCCTTTTCCACTTGTGTACGCTATCGCGCCCATGGGCGTCCTCTATTGCGTTTTTCCACTGGTTTGAAGTTGAAGACTTTGCATTGGAGCAGTGTTGTCCATGGGCTCTACATAGCACAATCCTTTGTGTTAAATGCGAGGACATCTGGTTGGCAGTTCATGATTAAATCTTCTTTTCCGAAAATTCAGAAAACTCAACGCAAACAGAGCCAGATATGGGATTTGGTTTTACGTAATTACATGACGTTACGGCTTAACGTATATCACGGAGTCCATTTGCCCAACAGTCATAGATAATGCAGGTCTAGACATCTTAGTTACCCTAGTACCAAATGTAATCTTGCTTGAGGTACAATCACCCCACATTGGTTTGGAGCGAGGCCTTTCTAAAACCTCTGCCGCTCTCTGGGTCGCAGAACCCGGTTGAACTCTCCACACTCAGCCGTGAAAGTCCCCTAAACGCATGGCCTGAATCCGTAGGGTGAACAATCTGATTCAGACCAGTCATCACAGTACACTAATCACGGCTTTTACTGTTTACTGGTAAGCGGAGGCGGACAAAGTTCTTTACCGCTTTGAAGTTAAAGCTGCCTAATGTGACAGTCGGTTCAAGTCGTCCATCCTTCTTCGATGACAGCATACATTTCGTTTTGTTCTGTTTATGATAATTGGAATCAGCCACAATCTTATTTTATGCCAAATTTGGACCATTTGGAAGCTTCTGTTCAGGCGTCAGTCTATTTATGTTGAAATGTAAAACCGAACTAAAAATAAATCACTTGACAACTGACAAAATGGCTGCCAATTAAAACAGCATTGCCCACTTAATGCTCTATACCTCTAAAAATCATCCGTCAAATAAAAGTGAACAAGGAATTGGATTTAAAGGTCTGTGCGAAAGGAAAGTGATTGGAAATGAGCATTCACAAGGTAACAAGTCCTAGTTGCATCAGCAAACACTCGTTTTGCTCACGACAGCTGTTCTAACCAAAACACCTGCCATTAAAAGTTGACTCCGGTCAGTGTCTTTGAAAAAGCTTTCTTCAAGACAGCTAACATTCTTTAACGGTTTCCAGACACTTCGTGAAGGTTCAGTCGTATAAAATTGTAATAAAGGGTGTCCCAACAAGACCGCAAGATTTTAATTTTAAATAAAACGCAGATATTTAAAAAAAATCGTGAACTCTTTATTATATCGTAAAGTCGACAGGATGATGTTATGTATGGAATAAAACATCGGCCAAATGGCCGCCGCGGCTTTGCTGGCACATACGCGATCTTTCAATGAAATTTTCAATGACCATTTTGCATAAAAGCATTTTCCTCTTTTAAGGCTTGAGCCGTTGTCGGTTTATTGGCATAAACCATCGACTTCAAAAAACCCCAAAGAAAAAAGTCCACGATCTAGGCGGTCAATTCGGGTCTCCAAAACGCGAAATAACACGACCGGGAAATGACTGATGCAGCAATTGAATTGTTTCTCTGGCTATAAGAGATGTGGCGCCGTTTTGTTGAAACCACATCCCCTCCACATTCATTTCTTCAATTCTAGGCACGAAAAAATTGGTTATCATTTCACGATACCGAACACCATTGACTGTTTGCGCTTGATCTGACTCATTTTCATAAAGAAAAGTCCAATAATTCCTCCAGCCCAAAATCCACACCACACAGTGACACGTTAAGGATGCATTTGCTTCTCATAAAACACTTGAGGACTTTCCTCGCCCCAAATACGATAATTCTGCCTATTGACGAAGCAATCGAGATGGAAATGGGCCTCGTCACTAAAGATAAATTTATCGGCAAAATCAACATTTTCATGTTGTCTCTCCAATACCCAATTAACGAACTCCCTTCGCTGATGGTGAGTCAATTGAACTTTGTATGCATGAAGATGCAAATCTTTCGTCAAAATTTAGGTAGATGGAGTTTGAGCGACATCATCACGTACTGCTGCGATATTTTCAGTCGATCGACCTGGTCGAAGGCGCGTTGTTGCCTTAACAGCAGTTACAGACCCAGTTTCAGCACATTTTTCCATTAATCGCTTTACCGTTGACTCTTTTGGAGCATTATTGTACGAATGGCGCCAAATCTTGCATTGTTTCTAGTTTCACAATCGATTTTTGAATCGAACGAAAAAGTTGACTCACTTACACCCTTTTCCACGAGACACGGTGAGATGATTCACACCCAAACGTGAAAACTGGACAAGAACTGCTCTTGCAAAACAGTCATGGATTCGATGTCTGTATTGTAAGTGGCGCCGTTCTGTTGGTTAGACCACCCTTTCTCATCCTTATTTTCAATAACCCACATGTTCCAATAAAGGCTTCACGTTGGTAATGCAAATACCTCGCCATGAGCCGAGCGGGCACCTACCTAATGGAATCGCTACAAAGGCACACCTCGGAACTCGTGATGATGAGGACATACCACGTAAGGCAACCATTAAAGTATGGTCCTTTCCATTCGAGGAGGTAGCTGCTTATTCGCGATTTTGTCTTTTCAATCATCATTCAAATTTCATGACCATAGGTGAGAGTTGAAACAAACACTGAGATAAAAACCGATCACTTGCGTTTGACACCAAGCTCGGCCTTTGTTAGAACTGATCTTCCAAGTTGCTTCAAAATTGATCAAGCTCCGCCAATGATGTTCCTCCCATCATTGGGGATACCTAAGCTTCTCTCTTAAACTTCTCTTTCAATGGGACTCCACGAAAAAGTAGAGTGTAATGGGGCAGGGGTTTTGTAAACGACCATAACTTCGAACTTGTCCACTTTCACCTTCAGCCATAAGGTCACAAAACTATAGAGTGCCCTCTAGAGTTCCATCTAGGAGAATTTGAGGACAACTAAGTCTTCAGAAAACGTACTCCCAAATTTCCCAATGTGAAACATTCCCCGCCTCGCCTATGCTGTAGAGGACCATGTCAACTGGAGTACTCAGAATTGGAGGAATGTCTTATTCTCGGACGAATGGAACTTTAACGTAAAGGGAAAGGCTTGTTTTCGATGGGTTTCGTCCACCGTCCGAGCAAGCCTTTCACCAAGTTCAAAGGAAACATTATTATTTGGAGATATTTGACAACGCTTGCAATTGAATTGATTCATTAAATAGAGGGAATCAAAAATTGCACCCCTTGCTCTGCTCTACATGCATTTCTTTTTCCTTTAAACCCTTTAATCACATCTTGGCCTCCGCTCTCAAGGCCATCTTCAGTCGAAAAAGAATTCATCTTTGGTTCCACTCGCACTGAAGTTTCGACAACCTTAGGCACCTCATCTTTTTTGACGCTAGTCCGACAAGGTTCACTTTTCCTGGGGTTAGGACTGTTTTTAGACAAAATCTTAACCAAGAAAGGATTGCAGTCGAATCTTCACAGAGATGGTGCTGATGTTTTCCTTAAGAACGATAACATCACACTGCATGCCTAGTTAGATAATTTTGAGTCGGTTTGCGAAGGGGGTGGAGTGCTTGTTTCTGCAGTAACAGCCAAGCAGTGTTTGCGACCTTGCTCAACTCTTTATCCACTTACGAGATATTTGAGAAATGCAACCCGTCTCCGAGTTTGATAGGCACTTTGAAATCGCTAAGCCGTGTTCCCGGGTCTCCGCTGAATCGAGAAATGAGATTGCCAACGAACTTGCCAGATCAGGGAAGGAATACTCAGAACTTGAAACCGCGTTGATACTGACCATTAGGGCTTTCATCGATGTCTGGGCCTCTCGAGATAACAATCGTTGGTGACATTACTTTCCAGGATGCCGGCAGGATTCTCCCTAACGCCAGTTAGAAATCCACATCATCTTTGTTATCTTTTAACAGAAAGGACTACATTTGACTTACCGGTGGTAAAAGGTAGCCACTTCATCTTCGTTAAACATCGATGTAAGCAGGTTGGTCTAATCATATTCACCGTATGGGAGAAAACTTTCCACAGAACCAAACGCGCCAGTACATCAACCGTATTCCTGAGTTGCCCACGGATCCAGCACATGGTACGCGTGAGCTAAAGTGGCCCTAGAACCTCATAATCTGGTGATCCAAGGGGGGGGGGAGGATTTCTTTGGTACAGAAATGCTCAGCCACTCAAAGGATTGCTAAATGGAGCACTTCGCCAAAAAGGTTCCGTTTTCCAGAGCAGAGCAAACCACTGGGAAGCAAGCATTATCTTCTTTAGCCAGCTCCCACAGCTGATGTTTACAGTGTTTGGACTCTGCGTTGCCAGCTTTCTTAACTTACAGCGGCAAGGAAGACATAGCAGCCGTTTTCTGCAGCTGGAGTTCTAATTTTCCGGGTGCAGTGAGTTTATGCCTGTCGGCGAGTACTCCTGCACAGGTTAATCTTCGTCCATCAGAACCACAGCCTCTACTAGTTGCGGCACCGATATCATTCGAACTTTGTGAGCGTGAGCTGCCAACAGGGGCGTCCGCAGACGTTTTCCTTTTTTGCTCCTAGAGCCAGTAGTAAAGGAGGCAGCGTTAATTCAGAAGACTGCCTAGCTTCGGTTGATGAGACTTCTGTCGACTTGCTCTTCTTCGCCGTAGTCGCTGAAGGGGTACGGCTCTGGACACTTGCGCGTTTGACCTCTTTCGAGTTCTCTGTGCGCCTCTTGATGGCCACCATCCTTCTTATTCTTTTCCATTGGCCCTTTATCAAGGGCACCCAGACACCGCTGTATTTGGCCCGTTCATCCTTGTCTGATTTCCGAGTGATACAATACTCGGAGATTTGTCGTATCAGGCTGAGCCTCTGCCACTGTCTCCGTTTTTTTCAACTCATCGTCCCAAGCTCATCGTATAATGAGTGGCAGGGGCCAACGCCGTTTACGCCCGCAACACTGTGAGTGGAGGGTGTCGGGAAATGGTGGGTACGGCCTCCAGAATCGTTGCGCCAGACAATGTTGAAGAGAGACGGATGGATTTTCGTATTAAAGTCGTTTTGTTTATCCCCCCGACTTTGTTTAAGGCGCTTCTGGGCTTTGGTTCGACGTTTCACCTAGGATCTTTCAAGCCGAGGAGCTTTGATTCTTAAGCTTCTTAAGCCACGACAAGGCGGAAGGGCTTAAGATTCTGTTCCAGAGAGGGAAGGGACAGTATGCCTCCATGCCAACTCCTTCGTGACTTCGTATTGCGACACTGTTTAAAGTGAACTTACTTTTTATCATTTTGTAAACTTTGGCATATGTTCGATTTTGAAACCGAAATAAGCCCATAAATGTTGATCTTATTTAGTGAGATCTTGTAGCATCTTCTTCATTGAGCACTCGACCACCACCCCACCAGCTGCGACTTTTTTAACTTGGTCCAAATAACGTCTTCAAAGTCAAACGTTAAAATATCTTTATGCCATGCGATGACTTCAAACCGTTCATTCTATTTCTTCCCAACTCATTTCCAGAGCCCATCACATTTCACTCAATTGTAGCTTTCGATTTTCATTCCTGATAACAAGCACTTCTTCCTACCGAAACTGGTCATATTTTACTCAATTATATTGCCACCCGCGCCATTGAGCAGACCAGCACTCAAGTCAGCTCATCACCAAATATCACAAGGAAGCCGCGCTTTGTTTATCTCAAACATTTCGTTCACAACGAACATCTCGATCGCTACTGTCCGCGCAGTCTCAGAATAATTATGAATCGAAGCTTCAACTCCATTGAATTTGAACCTTTCGGATAAGGCACGCCTGACTTGTAGGTTAATGTTATGCTAATTGTCTTGGTCGACTTTGTGTTCCGATCACAGTTACGGCCGACAAACAAGCGAGCACTCTTTTCATCGGAAATTTTAATTGAAACTTTGATTGGAACTCCCACACTTGACGCACACGAATTGATTGAAGAGCTCTTGCGGCAGGTGGCCTTTTGCCTGAGAGCCGACTAGATAGATGGAAAGAGAAGAAAACATGAGCGTGTTCCCGATAGTGTTTGCCTTTTGGGAAAATGTCAGAAAGCCGACAATCGAAGCTAGAAAATGAAATGTTATGCATTCCAACCGATATACAGTGCGCGAATTGAATATAGAACAATTCTTTTTTTAACGTTTTGTTTATATTTGTACATACAACAAACATAATGAATTTTCTTTGAATACAAATTGGTGTAATTCTTTTTCATGTGTAGAGTTTTTCTGAGTAAAGAAATGCAACGCAGAAGAAATAAAAAATAACCAAATTTTGGTGCGAAAAAAAGATACCACGTTCGAAGCATACAGTTAAAAAAGGTATATTTATTACATTTTCTTTCAAGTAATCCTCCACGTTTTCATAGTTTCTGTCATTCTATTTGGTAAAGATGAAAACAATTTTTAATGTTTTTTGTGGTAATTTGCGCCAATTTGATACAATGCTTTGTTTAAGCTCGTTTCTTCTTCTTCCTCTTCTTCTTGTGGCGCTACAGTCCGAGATGGACCTGGGCCTCAACCAACATGCCTCTCCAGCCAGCACGCACTCGTATTTGGTTGAGTCCCTTCTCCACTTGTGTGTGCCACCTTATCCTAGGCCGTCCTCTGTTGCGTTGTCCCAATGGCTCAAATTCAAAGACTTTTCGGGCCAGAGCGGCTGTGTCCATACGCTCTACATGGCCTAGCCATCTTAAGCGTTGTATCCGTAGACGCTTGACTAGGCTCATGCCGCTGTACAGCCCATACAGTTCGTGGTTGAATCTTCTCCTCCAGATGCCATAAACGCAAACAGGACCAAACTTCGCACGCAGAACTTTTCTCTCAAAAAGACTAAGGGCTTCCCCATCCGCTTTTAGTAGCGTCCAAGTTTCCGCGCCATAAAGTAGGACTGGGATGATTAAGGTGTTATATAAAGCCAATTTAGTCCCTCAAAAGAGGGTTTTATTACTCAATTGCCTCGTGAGCCCAAGGAAACAGCTATTGGAAAGAGTGATTCTGCTGATTTCAGTGCTGATATTGTTGTCTCTTTTTACCATGGAGCAAAGGTAGACCAAGTCCTTGGCTACCTCGAAGTTTCAGCTGCCTAGTTGGACGCTCTGTCTGAGACGTCGATGTTGTGCGTCCTTCCTTGATGACAACATGTACTTCGTTTTGGCCTCATTAACCACCAGACGCAACGACGCTTCCGCTTCAATGTCAGCAAACGCGAGAGTTCCCCATTTGACAACAACCCCTACACAATCTGCCGAGTTTGGTATGAATGCCAAAACTAGACATGACACTGTATAGCTCGTCTCTATGCACACTGTCATATGCGAAGATATTTAATAAGTTTCCTTTGTGGATTGGACACACCAGAAACATAAAACAACTTTTAAGAAAAGATAGTTCATGCTTCTTTAATTATCAAATTGAAGTCTTGCTGTCTTACGTAACTTTAGGTGGGTAAAGTGTTTTGATTTTATTTTTTCTGCATCGGAGTGGTTTTGATTTGAAAAATATTTAGAACATCTTGAAATTATAATTCATAACATTATGAAATTGTGGTCGCCGTGGCGTAGTGGGTAAGTGGGTTGACCCACACGCAGAAGGTCTAGGCTCGATTCCCGGACGGGACACCTCGCATTTTTCACGGCACCACCTCTTTCGAGTTGCTGACAACACTCAAAGAGTATCAATTGTCTATGAAAAGCTTCTCAAATCTCAAAGTTTGGAGTAGGCAAAAAACTGTAGGTCCCTTCCACTCGTGGGAGAACAGTAGCACGCACAACGCGAGTAGTTGTTATAGAAACTAGGCCCTAGTCCCTTGTGCGCCGTAGTGCCACTCAATTATTGTTATTAGAGGGCACGACAGAGTTGAAGTTTCTTAAGTGGGTGGTAAGAAAAGATTGAATAGTCACATAATAATTTAAGTTGCTTCGTAGAGTGCGAACGTTCAAAATGGGACTTTGTAATAGTACAGATGTCTTATTGGTAGAATTACAATAATCTAATAGAATGGGTTAATCGGTTAGTATGAAACATTTTCCTTATAGCACTTTCTTGTAATACCAGTAAGGGTTGAAGTTTATCCTTTTAAGCGCTTCTCAACAGCCTATACCATGTTGCAGCGTAGAATGTGCAATTCAAAAATATGCCTTTTGCAAAGTTCTACTTCTACACGTTTTTTGAAAAAGGTATAAGCTGCGAACAGAGAAAGACAGGTATTGCTTTAAAGTCATAATATGATTCGACCAACTTATATTTTGGTCTATTACTAGACCAAGGTATTTAAATTCTTTCACCACTTCTACTTTAAAACACTCAGAACCACAATCAATTGTCGCGTCGAGAACTTCTGTAAGCAGTTTGTAATTTGATATTGTTACAACCTATGCCATCAAAATGCATTTCAGAATCTGTTGGATCTTGTAGTTTAAGTCAAATCAATTTGGTTTCGTTGCTTACTTTTTTTGAGAGAGGAAAACCACCGGTTTAAGAAAATACATATCAAAATTCATATCGGCCACGAGATACAGTGGAGTAGTTGAACTAAAGGGTGTCCCAACAAGAACGCAAGATTTAAATTTGGCGCCATTCGAATTGTCATTGTTTGACATTTGAACAATTATTATTGTTTGTTAGTAGAAGGTATAAGGTTAATAAAAATGGAGCGCTACACGAATGCACAACCCGTTCTCATTGTGAAATTGTTTTACCAAAATGGTGAAAGTTTTGCGGCAACAGTTCGCAAATTGCGATCAATTTGGGGTTACAATAATGCTCCAAAAGAGTCAACTGATATCCAATATGCAGCGAATTTTGACGAAAGATTTGCATCTTCATGCACACAAAGTTCAATTGACTCAGGAACTAAAGCCAGCTGACCATGCACAGCGAAGAAAGTTCGTTAATTGGGTATTGGAGAGACAACATGAAATGCTGATTTTGCCGATAATATCATCTTTAGTGACGAGGCCCATCTCAATAGGCAGAATTGTGGCATTTGGGGCGAGTAAAGTCCTCGAGTGATTCACGAGAAGCAAATGAATCCTCAACGTGTCACTGTGTGGTGTGGATTTTGGGCTAGAGGAATCATTGGACCTTTTCTTCTGAAAATGAGTCGGGTCAAGCGCAAACAGTCAATTGTGTTCGATATCGTGAAATGATAACCAATTTTTTCGTGCCTAGAATTGAAGAAATGAATGTGGAGCGGATGTGGTTTCAACAAGACGGCGCCACATCTCATACAGTCAGAGCAACAATTCAATTGCTGCATCAGTCATTTCCTAGTCGTGTTATTTCGCGTTTTGGAGACCAGAATTGGCTTTTTTGGGACTTCTTTCTTTAGGGTTTTTTGAAATCGATGGCTTATGCAAATAAGCCGACGACGACTCAAGCCTTAAGAGAGGAAATTGGACGCTGCATTATTGAAATACCGCAGCATTTATGCGAAACGGTCATTGAAAATTTCATTAAAAGATCGCGTATGTGCCAGCAAAGCCGCGGCGGATATCTGGCCGATGTGTTATTCCACACATAACCTCATGCGATATAATAAAGAATTAACAATTTGTTTTAAATATCTGGGTTTTATTTAAAATTTAAATCTTGCGTTCTTGTTAGGACACCCTTTATAAGCTATTACAACATCATCTGCAAATGCCAGTGGTTTACCTTAAAAGGGCAAACTGAAGATTGAATTTAAATAAACAAGGAATAGGGTGGATTCAAGAACTGATCCTTGCGGTACACCAAGATTGGTCACCGTAGGATTACTTAACAAGTCTCCAGTCTTAACTTCAAGTCAAACCCTATACAAAATAGCCTATTCATAAGAATGATAAAGATATCAAACGCTTTGGCAATGTTAAAGAATGAACCAGCGCAGAATTTGTTATCATCTAAGCCCTTATTTATTGAGGAACAGAACCTAAGTAAAGCGTCTTCAGTAAACAGCGCTTTCCTCAATCCAAATTGGGACGAACTAAAAAATTAATTTACTCCAAATATTCCACCATTCTGTTTTTAACTCCCTTTTGGAAAATTTTTAGAAACACAAGACAGCAATGATCTAATTGAGTTTACTTGCCAGAGTGGTCCTGCGCAAATGTACACCTTCAGATGGCCAGCAGGAAGAAGGCAGCACTCATGGTGATGGTTTAGGCCGCCATAACCGCTGATGGTCGCTCCCGCTCCTATTTTTGGACCTCGCTGTCAAAATTAACGCGACTGTATACCGGGAAACTGTTTTAGATGCGGTATTAAAGCCCCGAAAAAAAAAACACTTCGATCGGAGAACGTGGACATTTCAACAAGACTCGGCACCGCTTCACAAAGCGCGCGTTAACCAAGATTGCTCAAAAAACAATCTCTCAGAGTTCATTTCCTCGACACAGTGAATTTCGAATTCTACCGATGGAATTCTCTGTCGTTGGTATTTCGAGGGCAAAGGGTTGGGACTAAAAAATACCAAAGTTTGGACCAGCTCACACAAGGTCGTCGCCCGGAATGGGTCAAACTACTCCAGAGCCACTTGCCTGCGATGCTTTCTTTCACCGTCTCAAGGCTATTATTTGCGCCAAAGCTGGACATATTGAAAACCTCTCACACAATTTGAAAATTGATGCATTTCGCAACATGCAGAGTTGGAGTTCGAGTGATTCACCCGGTATTTCAAAGCACGCGTCCGGCACGTAACACAAATGTCCAGAGGAAATGTCCACCCGACCACTCATCTATCAGTCCAAGTTTTGACAAGTATAAATCAAGAAAAAGGATATTCCATCAATTCCTCTCACCAGCTCATAATTCATCGATCTCTTCAAGCGTAATTCCTCCATCGGGAATTGGCGAACCAAATTCGCAAGAAGCACGAACACATCCCTCAATGGTAATGGCATAATCTGTCGAACTCACTTAAAGCCACTCACTATCAGTAGCCGCAGCACATCCAGGCCACTCTGGACGAATCATTAAATTACTCACCTAAATGATCGTTCCATTCATTGAGGAGCAAGAGACCCTATCTGCAAAAACGACCAAGAACGCCACAATCGTTAGTCAACACACACTTGCCATCATTCATTCACAGAACGTGGCATTGCGTCGTATCATCCGGTGTAGGGAAGGGCAGAAAAAAAAACACACCCGAAGAAGCCGAAGAACCAGCCAAGGTGGAGCATGAAGAATAAAATAACAGCGACACACAGCAGTAACAAAACAAAAGCACTCCTCACTGAGAAGTGGAAATCAAAGGGGAGCCAAACAAAGTTGTCAATAGGTCTTGTACGGTATATGATTTCCAGAGCGTTCTTGTTACTGATTCGCGTTCGTTCTCTCGCTCCCCATTCGATGTCGGCCGTCGCCGAAGACGCAATGGATGATGGTTAATGTAGACGAACTCATCGTCCCTTCCGCCCAACCTCCCTCCCTCGACGGAGGTAACTTCTTGTGGTATATGAGGCACTTTTTCTTGTTGTGGTTCTTGTTCTTCTTCAATAATCAGTCTTCCATTGAACGAGCAAAATCATTTACCGAGACCGAGATGGCAAGACGACTCAGCCCCCGTGCGCGCTGTGCGAGTGAATGGATTCAATTTTAAAAGTTCTTGCTCTTGATGTTTGCATAAGGACTGAAGGTGGTCAGTACACATGTACCCATACCACCACATCACCGTCGTTGTTGTCGACCATCAGCGCACAGACGTCTGCTTCCTCTGCGCACTTCATAGTGACGAGCCAGCCGCGGAGTTAATTGGATGAACGACGACGGCGGCGGTTGCATGTAACGAGAGCAGGAGTGGTGGAAAGCAATCAAATGTATGAACAGGTATTCGATGGAAAAGACAATTAGTATGCACCTTGACATTAGCCGAAAAATGGACCGTGACGGGATACTCTCATTAGGACACAACCATCAGACCGGGGAAGGGGAAAACAATCGACTGAGGAAAAAACCACCTGTTCCACGCTGGAGAGGCCTGTTGAGGCAAGTGAGCCCAGTGAGGCCAGTGCGGCCGTTGAGGCGTTTTATGAGTGTCCCGGGGGCCATAATTTCCGTCAAAAAATTATACACACATCATCGGGAACATGGACACGGTTGCGTTTTAAGGATGCGCTCTGTTTCGGGCACTCAAGTGAATTCGGGAGCGTTTAAAGGACATTATAACGGTTGAGCAGAAAGTACCCGGAAGGGATACGGTAATTGTAGTCATCGCTTGACGGTAATTTTGGGGAAGTGGATGACTATGGACTGGCAAGGTTCCCTGGCACGCTAATGACAAATAGATTCGTTTTTCGAAAACTGGCAATGGAACAGAAATGCGGCAGTTGGAGGGCAGATGAAGACGAGGCTTTGCCACCGAGCGTTGTTCAATTTGAGATATTGAATGACTTTGTTTTCCATCAAAAAAGGGTGAAAGCTGGAATTCTACAGTTATCTTGATCATTTCAGGTGAAGTGCATTCATCTTGAAATCGAATCGAAAATTGGACTTTTTGAGTGGGGAACCCTTTTTTGAGGGTTTGTTTATCGTCTAAAGGTGACGTTCGTGTTTGACATATCCAGCAGATGGACACACAAATGGTACCCAGATGGGTTAAAGTTTGGAGAGATTGTTTGGAGGAACGAACTTTTATCTCTTTTTTTGAGAAAACGATATTGATGCCAGGACATCATCATCCTCGTCCTTTTCAGTGACCCGCAAGTTCCACTAAAGAGGCTGTGGGGAAATGCACGCATGAGAGACCTTCAGGTGGCTTGATTCTCCCGCATCGCCTCTGACTAATCAGAAGGTATTTCCAAACGCAACCAGGCGATATTATGCACTTGATCAAACCACCTAGACCTGGGTCTGCCGAGCGACCGCCTATCTGATGAAATCTCGTCAAAGGAACGCGTCAGAAGTCGTGACCGTACCACATGGCCAAACCATCGAAGTATAGCCAAGCGGGATTTTCAAACAGCTGCCTAAATTATCGCATTCCAAGTTACTTGCGTTCCTGCTTCGATTGTGTGTGCCATCGGTTTCGTGGGTGTCCATTATTGCCTTGACTTTGGAGTTTAAGACCCATCAGGCTGGTACAGTGCTGCCTAGCAACGTAGACCATAGCTAGACGTTGTCCTGTATTTCGTGGTTTAATCTTCCCCTTCAAAAGCCATTCACGCAGATAGGGCTAAAGATTCTACGCAGAACTTTTCTTTCAAAAAGACTCTAAATAGCCTTTTTCATCTGATCTTATGATTGTCTAGCTTTCTGCAACTTAGATTGCAGAAGAGCAGGTTTAACAACACCCCTTACGACCAAATGTAAGGTTTTCACTGTAAGACTAGAAAGGTATTAAGAATTCGAAAAATGTCTGGAGACAACGCAATGAAACATCCCTTAAACAGTCAGCCCGAGACAGCCCATTTAACGAAGGAGACCATCAAATACCCATTTACCGCGGCTTTATTGAAAGGAATATCATTAGCCTCATCTTGGGCTAACTTGCGGTTGACATTGTGGTGATGCAGCAATTGAAGAGAGCCGGCAGTAAACAAACCAACAAATCGTGTAGTTGGTGCTGCTAATTAGTAAAAAAAAACTGACTTGTTTTTCATCACAGACAGCTGTATCAACAACAACACCTTCTCAAGATATTCACCTTCACCTTGATACACTTTTCCCAGCGGTGTTCCAACTTCGAGGCCTGTAAAGCAGGGCTCAGTATCAGCAATATCCATCTCATTCGACTGAAATTTCTGTCCGGCAACCGACTCTTTTTAACGAGCAGCAAAAAGAAGTCACACGGTGAAAGGGGCAGCAGATCGTAGGCTATTCTACCAAGACCTTGACGATAGTGGAGGTGTGAGTAGCTACGTTGTTAAGATGGAAAAATTTTTCAAAACGATTTGGCGTCAAATCGACTCAATGCGTCCACCGTTCACACCGCCACGACGTGGGATACCACGACCACTGAATTACTCGGGCAAAAGAGTCATAATTTCGTTGGTCGTATGACAGATGGCACCATCCTGTTGGAAGCACATTTAAAATGTTATTTCCTGAATTTCTAGGCAAAAGAAATTGGCCGACCATTATTTTCGGAGAAGTACGGTCCAATGACGCCGGCAGTCTAAAAACCGCACCAAACAGTCGCTCCTTGTGTATGCATCAGCTTTTCAATAATCACTCATGAATTCTCATATGCCCAAATGCCACAAACTTGTTATCGATTTGGTCGATTATGCTGACCAAAATTGTCACGAAGTTTATGCCAAGCGTTTCGTATAAGGCATCAACAATCTGCTGCTCAATTATTTACTAATTCACTGTTAAACTTGTCAAACATGAAACTGAAATATATGTATGTCAAATTTGTCTTCTTTTTTTGTCATTGGCCTTAACCAACGTGCCTCTTCAGCCAACACGATCTCTCGCCAGCTGCCTTCAGTTGTGCACTTCAAGTTAGTTGAGGTCCTTCTTCACTTGAGTGCGCCATCTCAATCTAGGCCGTCCTCTGTTCCGTTGTATCAATGGCTCGAATTTGAAGACTTTTCAAGCCAGAGCAGAGTTATCCGTATACGCCTGACTAGGCGCATGCAACCGTACAGCAGATGAAGTACGCCGTTGAATCTTTTCCTCCAGACGCCATCAACGCAAACAGAACCAAATATCGCAGCCAGAAGTTTTTTCTCGAAAAGCCTAAAGGCTTCCTCATCCGCTTTTAGTAGTGTCCAGGTTTCCGCGCCATAAAGTAGGACTGGGATGATTAAGCTGTTATATAAAGCAAGGTTAGTCCTTCGAGAGAGGGCTTTATTACTCAATTGCCTCTTGAGCCTAAAGAAGCAGCGATTCTGCGATTGATTTCGGTACATATGTTGTTGTCCCTGCTGAGGTAGGTGAAGTCCTTGACTACCTCGAAGTTTCTGCTGCCTAGTGGTGCGCTCTCTGTGTCTCCTTACTTGACGACATCATATACGTCGTCCTGTCGTCATTTATCGCCAAGGCCATTTTAGCCACTTCTGATTTAACGCCAGCAATCGCCTCATTAACGGCTTGCTGTGTTCGTCCAATCCCATCAATGTTGTCCGCGTAAGCTGGCTTTTAAACGACTTTTTAGAAGATTGTGCCTTGTGACTTGTGAGTTACGCACGACCTTCTCAAGGATTATGTTACAGAAGTCACATGACAGCACATCGCCCTGTCTAAAACCTTTTTTGACATTGAAGGTCCCAGTGAGTTCGTTCCCGACCTTGACGGAGCAGCGAGAGTTCTCCATCGTCATCCTACACAAAGCCAAAGCTAGACATGGCACTGTATAGCTCGTCTCTATGCACACTGTCATATGCGGCGATAAAATTGATGAATAGGTGGTGGGCGTCGATTTGTGCGTCTTGGGCCTTTTCCAAGTTCTGACGTAGTGTGAAGATTTGGTCGATGGTGAACTTCCCTGGACTGAAACACACTGAGAAAGACCATGGAGGCATGATTTTGGCGTTCACACAATACGGCAGGGAGGATCTTGTACGCGATGTTAAGGAGACTGATCCCTTGATAGTTGCAGCAGTCGAAGAGGTCTCCATGCTTGTGGACAGGACAAACGACGTTGAGATTCTACACATCGGGCATACTTTCCTCCGACCATACATTACAAATAATCTGATGCATACGCGCAACCAGGTCGTTTCCAGCTTCTTTAGACAGTCCGTCCGCTCCAGTAGCTTTGTTCGACTTCAGTCTCGATATCGCTTTCATGACATAGTTAAAGATGGGGAGGGACGGGATATTGCAGAACCCTCATTACCCGGGATCTATCGGCTCCAAAGAGGAAGTTTTTCGGCTACTAAGCCACATGATAGTTTTGTGTTTTTTTTTTTTTGTCAAGATCCCATATATCACTATTTCACACCGCTTGACTAGCCTGGAGAAAACCTTCCTCAGACCGATGGACCGGTCGTGGTTAAGTCGCCCATTCACAGTTGAACGGATGGATTGGGGCGGCAAGCCCTGCAAATCAGAATATTGACCGAGTTTATCGTAACGTTGTCTAATCCTATCAGGTTCGCCAGGTTTTACAAGATCTCATTGGAGTGAAATTTTATGCACTAAAACTCAGGTATCGTCTAGAGGTGAAAGCAGACACTAAGTTGAAACACACTGGACATCCATAGGTGAGCATTGTCCAGTCTAGGGCCATGTAGGAGATTAGTCTCGTTGTAAGAGTAAATGTTCCTCGAGTTCTGGCCAGCGCAGCTTCTACATGTTTGTTGAAATATTGAAACTGATCTAGTCAGATTCCCAGGTGTATGACAACTTTTCTTTTCACCAGTAGTTGCCCATGTCGTCCAACAACTGAAAACTATCTCCAATTCTTTTCACTGTCCTCCGAGACCCTTGACACCGGCTTCCTGAACAGAATGAATTCCGGCTTCAGAAAGTTAAATTTTCTACTCCCAGTCATCGCTGGAATAATTCGAAGGCACCCTGCAAGAGTGTCATGTGTTGTGAGTGGGAACTTGGTGGATTTGATCAAACCTACTAAATCATCAAGTGGTTTTTGAAAACTAAAGCTCAAAGCTTAGCCAATTTATGCAAATATCGTCTGACACAATGGCAAGATGGTAACTTGAATCACCCGAATTACGCGCATACGACTAGAGCCTCTCGAATCTCTTTGTTCTCTCCAAATTCCAATCCTTATTCCAAGACAAACTTCGATTGTGGTAGGGAACGAGGCACCTTCACACTTTGCTTTGTCCAATTTTTGATGAAGATGCAGTCGGAAACTTGAATTCACAATGACAAAATACGACTGAAGTCGTATTCGACTGTCAGATGCGAAGAAGACTTTATTTTGAGTTTTTCTCTGCTTTTGTCGGTTGTGCCCTAAAGCTGTACACCTCCTTGACAAAATGTTGACACATGCCTCTGGGTGCACGCCAGTTTCTTGCTGTGTTCTACACCTTGAACGATGATGAACCTATTTCTGCTAAAATTATCAATTTCAAACCCAATCTGGTCACTCAATTTGTTTCCATTAACTAATTACAAAATCTACATGCTTCTCTTCTTTCAGAACCAACAACCAGAAGGATCCGGTTCAACACCAACAACCGAAAGTCCAGTTGGCAAGCGGATGAAATTAGAGCTGGACGATGATTCGAACATTGATGTGGGAGCAAACAGTCCAGTGCCAAGTGAAAAATCTCACATCGAACCGTTTGTGCCCGGAGCGACGCCAGTTGTTCGAAACGATGATTCCAGCAACGAGGCGCTGATCGTCGACTGCGATACACCGCTGCAGCGGAACTCGCCAAGTAAGTCCAGTGTGCATACACGCAGCCGTCATGTCTCTGTGGCTCTGCGCCGCAATCAAGATTCCACTACAAATTCAATCCAGCAAATTGATTATTTATTGCCGGGCCAAACCTGTGCCGGTGCCTTCAGTGTTTTCGGGAGAAATTCGTTTCCAGTAGTTGATGTTTGACGATTTTATTGCGGTTGTCCCCGGCCACGGAGACGTGGACAACTGCGACGCGAAACTATCGAAATAGTGCATCATGTGGCGGGAAGTCTGGGGGGAGAGGAGTGCGATGAGATCTGCGAATTAGCCTGGCAGGCGCGCGTATGTTTCATGTGGGACGCGACAATGTCGATAATAATTACCTCACCATACCGTGAGAGTTGGTCGGACAATTAACAAGCTTTCGCGAATGCATGCAGCGGAGTTTCCCGCTCGTCTGGGGAGTACACATGTGTGCGGTTGTAGGACAAGCGGGCTGTAAGTTTTTATCTTGTCTAACGTATTGGGGAAATAATTGAGACAGATGCAGGGAACGCTTGTACAAGTGATCAGCATGGAATGAAGCTTATCGATGATATTCGGTCTCTGGGGCGAGACAGACAGCACCGGAGGGAGATAAAATTTCGATAGGGAGAGTTTACATTGCCGACGGGGTGGGTTACTGGGTCAGTGGGTAGACGGAATTGATAGGCTTTGCAATTAGATCAGAGTCCTGTTGTGGATTGGTGGTTATTGGGGATCTTTTCTCTGCGCTACAGGTTCGGGAATGTGGGTCAGAATGTGTTGGTTGTCTTGTTAGGTCGTTGTGAAAGGATGGTAGGTGTCTAAATTTCAAAATTCACTGAGATTCAACTTGTGCGTGGATGTGGCAATTGGCGGTGCTAGAGGGGAGGGATTGTTGAACTACAAACTCTGAAAAGGACAAGTTTTGATGTTTCTTAATCGTCCTTTAGAGCTCATGGCAGTTTTTGTTACTTACAAGGTTTTGTTAGAAGCAAAGGCTTGGCACTTACCTTAAAACTATAAACGAACAGCAGCCTCATTAGCTAACGCAACGAAGCAATGATCGTTAAGTGGAATATTCGGTTTCCCTAGAGGCTTCTGTTTACTTTGATGATAACACTACGACTTCAGAGGAAATGCACGTTTTGGAGTAATAAGTCCTTTTGTGTGCCATACACAGGTATCCCAATTATTCATCAAAAAGTGTAACGTCTGTAGAAAGTCAGTTGTTTTCCCAATCTCAGCCGATATCTTGACACTGAATGTAGCAAATGTGTAGAAATGTGCTTCCTGTCTTCAAGGCCAAACTAAGGGTTCACTGAATTGAAGTCAGCCTATGACTTCCTTGTGTCCTGTGCAAAGTGTTCATACAGACACATTCAATGCCCTAAATAGCAAGCTGAATGTCACCGAATGTTCGTGTTTTGATCTTGGGATATATTTTAATGTGTGAACCGATATTTCGATTTACTTGAGGTTCGTGGCGGTCGCCGTGGCATATTGGGTAAGTGCGTTGACCCACATGTAGAAGGTCCAGGTTCGATTCCTGGAACATCTCGCATTTCTTCAAGGCACCATCTCTTTCAAGTTGCTGACAACACTCGAGGAGTAATAATTATCTCCATGTAAGCGACATATTCCACTCCCTGTAAGGTAGTATGGTTTCTCTCCTTATGCTGACACAAAATCTGGCGGTCATCTGTTTCATGCAAAAATGGGATCAGTATTATAATAGGAAATACATCCCCGTACGTCAATTTTAGCTCTGCCGTTCTTTACAGTCTCATAGTGCACTCTGGTTGAAACTCTTGGTTTTTTTCGCCTGCGAACAAATGTCCTGATCCCAGGAGTACCACATAAAACTATTTTGGACTCGTCCGTCCATGATATTTTGCGCCATTTAGAAGGTTCCCAGTTCAGGTGTTCTTTCACAAATTTCGTCTTAGTAGGTTAATTTTTGACATAAGTGTCGCTTTTCTGGGGCTTGTGGCAGGTAAATTCTTCTTAAGCAGTCTTCTTCTTACTGTTAATGTCGCCACGGGTAAATTTAACTCCTCTATTATTTTCCTATCGTTCATAAACGGGTAACGTTTGACTAACCGTACCATTTGTCGTTAGTTTCGGTTTTCTTCCTCTTTTTTTCTTCCTTTTGAACTAATTTTTGGCATTTTCGATCATTTAATTTGAACACCCAACAATTTCACTTATAAATTTGGAAGTTTTGCCCTCAAAAAGCAAAGTTTTTTTTAAGGCACGTTTTTTGGGAGTACAGTACTTTTGAAATAGTATCTTTTAGTAACTATAATAATGTGTGTCGATATAGTTTAAAGCCAAAAAAATTCGAAACACTGGTGTACACTCCGAAAACGCTCTTCCGAATGACGTGGTGCTATTATTTTGCACTGTGCTGTACATTGATGGAAATTTGAAAAAAAAGTGGATCTTGAATAACACTGCTCCGGGGAAGAGTAAAACGAAAAACTTCAAACGATTAAATTCATTAAGTTGATATTTCAAGTGGCGCTCCCTAAATCGAAAATGTTTTAAATTTTCCGACGAGTCTTTTTTTTTCAAAATCAACCACAACTGACAACCCAACCTCTAGTTCACAACGTTTTCAACAGAAAGTCAGCTTGTTGAACTAAGATTGAGGGGAGAACTTTAATTTATGTAATCAACGTCACAAAATGGTGCACAAAAAGGTAAAATGTGTCAAAAACGAGATTTTTTTCAAAAAGTTGTGTCACGATCATCTGAGAGTCAGAAAGAAGAAAAGTCACTTAGTGGAAACTCTGCTTCCGAGTTATTCAAGAAAGCTGGGCATTGTCTTCAATATTTCATTCTTATTCTTCTAGAATTATTTCAGGATGTTATTCTTTTTTCAACATTTTCATCGGCTCGGATCGTGGACGGACGACGAAAATGAGATTTCACTGATTTTGAAACGGAAAAACCACGCAAACACTGTAGTTTTGGCAATAGTGTCAATTTACTAAAGCGTTTTTAACAATTTAAAAGTCCCAAACGTGACAGTTTTTCTGATCAAGAACAAACATGTTTTTTTTTCGCCAAAATCCACCATTCCAAAATTATGAACAAACAAGCTGTCAATAATAATTAAATAAATTGGATGGCCCGCAATGGACCAGTACCAAATTTATCAGTTTTTTCGTGTTTTGCATGCGCTCACGGGAAGGGAAGACCTACAGTTTACTACCGATGTCGAACGGCGAAACATGAAACTCTTAATAACGGTTATTAGTATTCTTTGAGAGTTTTTGGCAACTCGAAATACAAAGATGAGATGAATTAAAGTCCAGTTCAGGGAACACATGTAGACACCTGACGTGTGAGTCGACGAACTTGGCGAGTATTATACATTAAGTTGAAAGTGCGACCAAAGCCTGCCACATGTCATGCAAGTAAAGCTCTCCCATATTGGGCAAAAAAAGTTGGATATCATCTCACGGTAGCGCTCACCGTTCACATTTACGTTACGATTCGCTTCATCTTTGAAGAGGTACGGTCCAATGATGCCACCAGCCCATAAACCGCACCAAACTGTGACTTTTTCTGATATTCACTCCAAAATCGACAATTCTGTTTATTTACGTACCCATTGAGCCAAAAATTAACTGACCATAAAATGGAAGAAGCTCATGATGAACTTTCTTAACAGAGCACGCATTTTGATAATAAAATTCAATAATTTGCAAGCGTTGTTGGTTTGTAAGACGATTCATGGTTAAAATATAGACCAAACTGAAGATGTTTGACAGTGAAACAAAACACGAAACGTGCGTCAGATGTTTAAACCAGTGTTGCCAAAAAGACAATAGCTAAAAAATCACCCTTTACTAGCGTGCTACTGTTCTCTCATGAGTAGAAGGAACCTACAATTTTTTGCCGACTCTGAACGGCGAGATTTAGGAAGCTTTTTCATAGATAATTGACACTCTTTGAGTGTTGTCAGCAACTCGGTGGAGGTGTCCCGTTCCGGAATCGAACCTAGACCTAAGGCGTGTTGGTCGACGAACTGACCCACTACGCCACGGCGACCAGTCAACAGGCATAGGCCATCGATATGCCAGTAGTTTTAGTTTTCTTAAGTCTTTCCACGATGGGTAGTCTTGGCTTGATATGCTCTCGCTGGATGCAAAAGGAAATGTTGCCGCTTTCGTTTCTTTTTCTTGCTTATTCATAAAGTGAAGAGTGATCATCACAAATGACACAACAAATTCTTAAAAATGGCGTTGCTGCCAACATTTTAGGGACCACATAGATCTTTGGTTGTCCATAGCTTTTTCAACAAATAAGCTTGCTAGTGTTCTTTCACAAGTGAAGGAAACCTACAGTTCAATATCACCTCAATTTAATTTTACTCAAAGAAACGAAAATTTTACAAATCAAAATAACACTGCAACACTTGAGATGGCTAGATCATGTAGAGGTCACAGACAACATTGTTCCGATTCGAAAACTTTTCGAATTCACGGCATTGGCGACATTTAGCATACAAGTTGAGGATGACCATAACCAACTTTTTGTCTTATTCTCATATACATGGTAAAAACGTAGAAATAAAATCAAGGTGTCAAATTGCATGAGCTTGGGGTCTTTTGACATCGCCAAAATGTGTAATAATGTGACCAGGAAACAGCTTACGCAATAAAGCCACAATTGCTTGTGTTGTGTGGGATGTTGTTGGAAGCACATATCGTCCTAGTCATAATCTTAAGTCGCCAGGCAACAACAAGTCGGTGATCATTCCAATTGACTGTAACCGTCCGCCCATTGGCATCTCTGAACAATTGAAAACCAAAGACACCACTCAACCAGTCAACAGTCACCTTGTCTATATGCATTGACAATCCTTCGATCACATGTGATCACATCTGAGCCTTATTAGTGGCAATTTTGGTTGAGTACATATCCACTTAGAGACAAATGTGCCTCATGTTGTTCGAATAATTGGTGTTTTTTGTAAGTCGTCCCAAAACCCTGTGGCGTTGTGAATGGTCAGCAGGCTTCTATTATTGCTCGGGTTGACCTTTTGAAGGATAGAGAAGCGAATCCAAATGCGTAATGCGACATAGTGGGATGTAAAACTGCGAACGCCGTAAAATCAATTTCAGATCATTCGGATCTTTAGCAACATTTTCACTCATAGCAGCAATATTATCGATTGACCGTGCACTACCGTGATGCATAGGCCCCGCGACATCAGTAACGCTTCCAATCTCTTCGGTCAGTGGGTCGGTCTATTCTGACTACCATATTCATCGGGTAATGCGCGAAAAGTGCCAAAAAAATAAAATATTATGTCACATTGACAGTGAAAGTTCCATCATCAGCCTAAAATTAGTGCAAACGGGTGACCCACTAACTAACGATCTTACCAACTGATGCTATTTTGGTCTTTCAAAATTCAAAAGACTGAAAATAAATTCTTTTTTTTTTTTTTTTCTCACTAATAAAACACAAGAAAAAAATTCTAAACTCATAACGAGGTCTTTTGCAAACCCCAAGTGAACTTGTCTTGCAACAAGAAAGTCTAGAGAGTCGCAACACAAATCAGCACTGATGTGGCAGCTATTTCCCATGAAGCATGTCGCCAAAGTGACGACCATCAAGCCGTCTGAAGGAACCCAAAACATTTCTTTGGTGCCAGATGTAACACGTAGACGTCTCCTGGCAGTCACATAAAAGCACTTAACTCGCGCATAATCCTTCTCGACGAGAAATGAAATGCAATTATCTTTCAGCAACTATGAGCCAGCCGGAGTCTCGGCCAGACACTCGGCGGACCATCGCGTCGGCCAGTGACAACCTGTAGCGACTAACAACTACACCTGTTACATTTTGCAATGCATTAATTAAATCGAATATATTTACACCTCATTGGCCCAATATACCGCGTGGATTGCTGCAGAAATTTTTCTGGCTTTGCGTTTGTTTTTTTGCCCTGCACGAAACACACTCGCCGAGTGGCTGAAACACAGCGTCGGTTAATGAAGTTGGGTGGCATTCGCTGTGCGGTTGTACCTCGTGCTTAATGGGTTACGATTCGAATGCTGTTCGATTTGGGATTCAAAGCAGAATTTCAACGATTGACTACACGAGTGCGGACATTTTTCGAATTGAGCTGGTTTTTGACTATTTGAAAATTCAGTTCAAGGCAGCTGATTGGAACAGAATTCGGTCAGTTATTTTCTTTGAGGTTATTTTTTTTTTTTGCTATGCTACCGCAGAAAGTTGTCGTGTATCTTCATAAATATCTAAAGCTGTAGTGCTGGCTGAACAGATTAAAATGTGAGCAGTTGAAGAATTTCAATTCAAGTGCATAAGCTGCAGACGAGAGTGGCACTCAAAGGTGACTCGATACGTTCTTAGCCCTCAAAAGAAAGACAAAGATTTTGAAACGTTGGAAATTTAATTCGCAACAAAGTCTCAATACACTTGACCCATCTGGGTCCCAACTTCGTTTACCCGCCTGAAAAGTATGTTTCCTGGGGATCCCAAATGAAGGCCTCCGTGACTGCCCCAACCTCCCAATTCGGCTTAAATTTCCGTCATTTCCGATTTTTAAGTTTGAAAACAAAAAGAAGTCTCACGGGGACAAATCTAGAGAATACGGTGGACAAATCAGCAGTTCATAGCCTAATTTGAACAATTTGGCCGTTAGCCGGTGTGTTGGGCTGATGGAGGAACACTTCGCCATTTGCCGTTGAATCCAACCATCAGTTCAGTATTATAGAGTCCTGAATATGTTGGGTCTTCTTCAGGTAGTCGATGCAGATCAGAACCTAAGAAACCGGTGGCCATCATCATTCCAGCTAAAATTACAGTCTTTGCGTTCTTCGGAGCACGTTTTCCGGTTAAAGTCCATTGTTTCAACTGTTTCTTGGTGTCTAGTGTGTACCAGCGCAGAAACTTCTTAGGATTGTGCTTAAGCTGCGTCAAAGAATGCTGTTTGACGCAGCTTAAGCACCGTGATTTCACGGTTGCGTTTGTTGTTCGGAGTGCGCAGGCGCGACTCCCTTCATGCTGCCAAAACTTTGGATTAGTCAATGACGCCTTTAACCGCAATAAGTAGGCACAAAAAAACAAGTGTTTGGTACAAACGAAGAATGGCTCACGCTTAGCGATGTTTCGTTGTGCCAATTTAGAGTTAAGGCTTCCCTTTCGAAAGACCAAGCTGGTTTTACACAAAGCCTGCATCATTCCAGCCCTATCCGTCGACAGAGAAATGTGGGCTCTATTGAAATCGGTCGAAGAGTCTCTTTTTTTCTTTAAAAGTTCTGAGTGCGCTTTGCGTTCATGGTGTCTCGTGGAAAAGATTTTACGCTGCAAGTATGTTAAGATGCGTTAACAGTCGTAGCCAGGCGCCTACGAATGCAAGGCTAAGTTATGTGGGCTCCTGCCTGAATGTTCTTCATTCTGAAAGTGATATCAAGGTTCGTCTTTAAATTGGGCCAGTGCAGTCTTTGTCCAAACTGGATAAGAGATCGTTGCCAGTCAATAGATTTCCAGCAGAATTTTTTTAGAATGGTGTTTGGAAATAAATGCATGCAAAACTAAATTGCCGATTTAATTGCTAGACAAGGAAGAAGAAAAGAGGTACTCGTAGGGCCCATTCACACTTGGGTCTCTTGTCAGCACAACCTACAAGACTCTTCAGTAGGCATCAAGTGCATGGGTCCAAAAGTCAGCAAAAAATGCGCAACTTTACTCGTGTGTTCGGCTTTAACTTAATTTCTGCCTTATTCTGCCGTCTTGCGCTTTTAGAGAAGAGATCCCACCACTCATCACACTCACACACACAGCCAACACACGTACTTTAAATAATTTTCCTAACCTATGTTTGGTTTTCCTTTTTCAAGGCTTTGAATCCTTTTGGCGGGGAGCCCAAGCCGAATAGCAAGAGTTCAAGATTTCCGATTCCCTCATGCCAAACTCAAGACTCCTGCTCAGTCCAAGACCTTGAAGGCGTAAAAAGAACGCTCAAGCCCCTTTGTTTCAAGTCTTTATTCACTTATCTATGTACGGTTTCATTTTGTCATTTCATCATTGTTTTCATTTACGCACGCAATAAATCTTTTCTGCGAACATTCGAAGCGCTGTCTTTTAATCGAACCTCATTTGCCTGAACAGGGACATCGATAGGAACCCAGCGTCAGAGGGGTCTTGTTATCCAGCTTCGGATATCCATTTTGTTTGCAACGGCAGTTTATGGATTTTCGAAGATGGACGTGGTGACCCCTTGACGAACGATGGCACCTTACCGAACTGACTTAACAGCAGCAACAGATTGTGTTGGAAAAACTTGCACTGGCGGCCATTTCGGTTGACTTAGCCTCTGAATGGTTTCGTTTGCAATATATTTTAAAGCCTGCCTTCTCACTGGAAATCTGAACGCTCTCCAGAAGCCCAGTTCCACATCGGTGTTGACAAACCAGGCGGGCACCTTTGGCGGCGAAAATGGCCGTCCTTTGTCATGATGGGGTGGCTGGTTGTAGTGAATTTGTGGAGAGTATGCATAGACTGGCTTGGGAGGGTTGTATTTTTCACGGCGATGCTTTGGAAGACTGAGATGATCTGTCCGCGTATGACCACCAGGTGGTGCAGGATGCCAGGTTCTTGTTTTCTGTTTTTCCTGAGGCCGTCCAGATGGATAACGTTTCGGTTGTGCTTTTTCTTCTGCCCACTTATTGAATTCTCTCCAATCGGATTCTGTCATTGGACCTGGTTTTTGAAATCTGGTTGGTTGCAAGATTTGTTTTTGGGTTCCCGCATTTCGAGGATTCTTCTTTTGTTTGGATGAATTTGGACACATTGTTTAGGATTTTAGAATTGCATTTCCTTTGTTTTTTTTTTTTTTTTGAATTTTCAATTTTCAAATTATTGTTTGGGATTAATTTTGAACCGAAAACTTAGAAGTTTGTGATCGAAAATGAGAGAAATGAGTCAGATTTTGACGACATGGTACCTAAGATTTATTTATTATCATTTATTTTGGATCTTAAAACAGTACTTGGAGAATAAGCTCCAACTACTGGAGGTTTTTTTTCGAACGATAGAGAATATTTCAAGCTTTCAAAAATTTGTTGGACGAATATGGAAGTACTTTCCGCAAAAGGTGTTCTAGAAAGTGGCAAAAATGGAAAAACCGTTGATGCCTTCTGAAGGATAAGTGTACCCCCTTTCAAATAAATATAACCCCAAGTTCCAAGGTGGCTTATTTTTAAAATTATGCCACATGGTATTTTCCTGAGGAAAACGTTCAATTTTTAATATTTTCAAAGTCCCAACTTTGAGCTAGTCGAACACCTAAAGTGCCCATTAAATGTCAAAAAGTTTTGGCTTTCCATGTTCTCAAATATGTAGAATCGGAAAACCAATACCACTCGGCCGAGAAAATAATTTCATTTTACGTATTTTTTTTCCGCTGCGTCACCACTGTGGGGCGTATTGTCTGTAGATTCCATAGCTTTCCCGTTTCATCAGCAATATCTGAGTGAAGTTTTGGAGAACATTTTTTCGGTAATACGAGGCTTGCCTATTATATTTCGGGATTAGAGAACAAAAACAAATATAAATCGTCGAAAATAACTTTATTGTTTTTCAAAATATTCCCCATTAAGATCTATATACTTTTGCATGCGTTTGAACCATTGTCGAAGCACTTTCGCCACTCTGATTGAGGTATCTCCAAATATGTATTCTGAACGCATCAACCGCTTCTTCAGGTGTCGAAAAACGAGACCTCTCATTTTATTTTTTACGTACGGGAATAAAAAGAAATCATTCGGTGCGAAGTCAGGACTATACGGCGGATGACTGATCAAATCGATGTTTTGAGTGCTCAAAAATGCAGTTGTTTGAGCCGATGTGCGAGAGCTCGCATTTTCTTGGTAAAGAGTGATCCGCCTTCGGCGGTTGGTTTTCCTGATTTCTTGGAAGACAACTGGCAAACAAATGGTTGTGTACCACTCAGAATTGACTGTTCTGCGATGTTGCGACATGTCCAGTTTTTCCGAAAAAAACAGGCGACCATTTGCTTAGAAGTGCTTCGTGCGCGATCAACTTTTGTTGGATTTGGCTCATTTTGAAACACCCATACAGTCGACTGCTGTTTACTTTCGGGCTCATTTGCGTTAATCCACGATTCATCACCTGTCACGATGTCATAGTCGTGTTTCGAAGCACCGCGATAATTTTTTTTAAGAGCATTTCTTTGTACGCATCGACACGAGCGATTGACAAATTGTGTGGGATCTAACGCGAAAAATTTTTTCATGCAACATTGAATGTATGCTGGTCCCACTAATACCTAAGGTTGTCTTAATCTCACGATAGGTCACATGAAGATCTTGCAATATCAGTTGGCGCACAGCATCAATGGTTTCCGGAACAACAACTGATTTTAGACGACTTTCACGAAATTCGTCTTGGAGTGAACTACGACCTCGGTTGAATTCACCATATCATCGATAAACACTGCTCCTTGATGGAGCTTCATCACCAAAAATTGAATTAAGTTCATCGATGCACTGTTGTTGAGTTAGTCCACGTCGAAAGTTTGAAAAAATCATTCATTTTTTGCGCGAAATGAATCTTTTAAGTTACTGTAAACAACACAAATAGCGCTCATATGTCAAAACGTTCTGAGTACATATAACCTAAAAAATGTCAAACTTTACGATAGAGCTGGCAGTTGGCAGATTGCAACACTAGGGTTGCCCAATCCCGAAATATAAAAGGCAACCTTCGTAATACTTCCTAGATGGCGGTGATATCTGCTTTGTAGTAGTAAAGGGCCTCCGCAAGTTGTTCGGCTGTTAAGGGACCTCACATTCCACGGGCAGAACCGAAAACATGGTTCTTTATTCGTTTGCTGGGGTCGTCAACATTATATCCGTCCATATCTGAGGCATGTTTGTGTCTCTGAACTCGTTGCTTTTGATGTGGTGAGGGAGATAGCCTCATTCACAACCTGGTCAGGCCCATTACTTAATCCTGGTTGGCTGCATACACTTGTTCACCACACAACGGATGTTGTGATGGCTATCTAGAGGGCGTTACAAAGAGGCTATGTCAACTTGACTTATACACGGACGAGGATAGCGTTGGCAGCTCACCATATTGAGTGCGATCAACGACGTTGCCTCGTGTGCACAGGCCCATGAACCTCCAAATAATGCGCTTATCTGCCTCAGAAAAAATACTGGGACGTCTACATCTGGATCGATTTTCTGCTGTACCGTGTGTCTTATATATTTCTAAAATATTTTTGAACCGTTGCAGGGTTTTTGTTTATTCAAATTTGATTTTATTAAATTCAGTGTAATTCTTTTATGCTAGACAAATTTTTCTTAAATCTAGCTAAATAATTAAATTTCTTACATCTAACTTACTGACCCCGTGCGGGTTCTCTATGTGAACCTAATGAAAAAAGAGTACTTAACTGCATTTAGTCTCTCTGCTATTTTGGGTTTTTGTCAACCAATTTTCCCACTTCTCTAATTGATTTCTCTTCTTCCCAAAATTTTATCAGCACATTTTTATGGTCAATCGAAAGTTCCTTATATATCTAGCAGCGGCATAGGAATTCATTCAACAAAATCCATCAAAATCAATTTTTTTTTTACTCACCTTACAGAGATCTTGAATAATTCAATTAAAAAAGAACAAAGTTATAATTAATCGTATTAACTGATCGACGTTTTTTATCCAAAATACTGCGACTGTATACTTGCTTGTAACGCCATTTAACAATTGTTCACGAGAAAGTTTTTCTCCTCTCAAAAGAAGGAGAAACACGAAGTAAACTGTTTGTCTTCAGACGTTTGTTAGACTCAAATAGGTGTATACTTACTTTTGTCACTAAGTGTACTTTTGCTGTCATTAATAAAAAAACCAAAATCCAAATAAAATTTGTCATTTGCATCTTAAAATTCATAAGGAACATATTTATTAGAAATTTAAAAAAATTACAAAAGAGTGACGTGCATGGAGATAGCCGTTTGTTCGCAACTTCTTTGGCCAATTCAGTGGTTAATGACACATTCCCCTCGACTTTTGCTTTTGCATTCTATATGGTTTTTTTTGTTTTTAATTTTTTTATTTAGTTATCTGTTTGTTTGTTTTTATTATTGATTTTATTAATTTTATATTTGATGTATTTGCTTTTCCTTTTATTTGTATATTTTATTTTTTATTTTATTTTCTTTTATTTATTTTTTATTAGGTTGTTTGAATTTATTTTTTCAATTTTCTTATTATTATTTTTTACTTTTTAGTTTTTTTTCGTGAGGAATGTGCATGTCTTCAAAAGCTTGATTTCTTTGTCATTTATTCTTTGCATCCGTCTAAAACGCCACATATTTCTTCATTAGTCCCTTGTTGACCAACTTCTTCCACAGTTTCTTTTTCTACAATTTCACTTTAAATTGTCGAGTCTCCTTGTAGCTTGCATCAGCCAAATACTTCAAACGCACAAGGTGGTCTTTCCACTGGGCCGGTGACATTCTCACCCGGTCAGGCATCATGTATTCCCGGTCGGTCCATGTACAGTGCTCCTTAACAGGATACCTTCGAGGCACTGCCATCTTCCGAATATTGGGTGTTTCCTTGAACTTTCGCGCCTGGCGCCTGACCGGAAATCTTAACGATCTCCAAAAGGCCATTTCATGTTCTTCGTGAAGCCACCATTTTGGTAAGATAATCGGCTGGAATGGACGCTTGCCATTTATGCGCGGTGGTTCGTGGTAGAAGATTTTCGGTGAAAACGGGTAGACTGGCTTTGGACGGATGAACTTGGAACGTGTATGTTTTGGCCGACTGAGTGTGTGTATCCTCGGTTCCAAAAACTGCAAGGACATCGCTTTCCGTTGGACGCTTGGTGGCCGCTGGAAATTTCGTTTTGGTTGGGTTCGTTGTTGTGCCCATTTTATGAAGTCGTTCCATTCGAATTGACTCATTGGACCTTTTTTTCGAAAACGTGTTGGAGTCTTTGGGATCTTTCTGGGTTCCCTTGGGTGGTAATATTTGGTAGCCATTCGCACGTAATGTGATTTTTTTGATTCTGTTTGATCGCTCTTATCAGCATTGTGTTCAGGATGTGGTTCTGGATTTGAAACCTCATTTGGTGCGGAATGTGGTTTTGATTGTTTGGACATTACGAAAAATTTAAAACACAAAAATCACGAAAAATCGAAAAGAGCTAATTCATACTCGCACACACAATTTGAAGCTTCTAATTGTAGTAATGATTTTGACAAGTAAAATTCGGAAATAACAATTAGACTGAGGTTATTTTAAGAAAAGTGCGTTTTTGAGTAATCTCTTGACAATCCTTAAAATCATAATTCAGTCGGTGTTGAACGGCGAAGAACTCGCAACTGATTTTCAATTGCTCCTCGGTCGCCCATTTTTTTTAGCACGAGAGAGTTTCTACACACGGTAGTCAGAGGATGCAAGATCCAAACTATACGGTGGATGTATATACACTTCCCAACCTAATTCCGTCAACTGGAGAAGATCCTGTGAAACTAAGAATCTCATACCAGAGACAGAAAAGTCCATTCAGTTGCTGGCTTAAGCGGCGCTGACGTGAGTGGACGAACAAAGTGAAGCGCAATGAAAGTGGCCAAACTTAGCCTGGCGGTAATCGAGGAAAAATCTGAGTAACAGCCATCATCAAGAAAGGACTCACAACATCGACGTCTCGGACAGGCATCACATTGGGCAGCAAAAACATTGACGTGGAACCTTGCCCACCTCAGCTCTGTATTAATTAAGAACAACACCAGTTACTGAGTGGCACTACAACCCACTAGGAACCAAGGCCTAGCTAGCTTCTTCAGGAATTACTCTCACGAGTGGAAGGGACCTACAGTTTTTTGCTGACTCCGAACGGAGAGATTTGAGAAGCTTTTCATAGACAGTTAGTACTCCTTGAGAGTTGGCAGCAACTCGAAATAGGTGGTACTGTGAAAAATGTGAGGTGTCCGGGAATCGAACCTGGACCTTGGGCGTGTGGGTCGACTCACTTACTCACTATGCCAGGGCGAACACACACGACAACACCATCGGTTGCCAAACACTGCTTTTTTCTAAGGATGTATGGATCGATGTCGCTTGAAAGGCCAAGCTGGCTTTGTATAACACCTTGATCAACCCCTGTCCCGCTTTATGTCGCAGAAACCTGGACGTTGTTAAAAGTGGATGAAGAGGTCCTTGTTCTTTCCGGGATAGAAGTTGTACGTGCGATTTTTGGTCCTGTTGTCTTGATGGCATCTGGAGGAGAAGACTCAAAGACGTGTGTTGTACTGTGGCATGCCCGTAGGCAGGCGTGTATCGACACAACATTTAAGTTTGCTTGGTTTTATAGAGTGGATGGATAACACTGTTCTTGCCTGAGTAGGCCTCAAATCCGACCCAACGTCGCAACGTCGTCTTAGGTGAAGAACACAAATTGGAGGCAGCTGCAAAGAGTTCCCGCCAGTTGGAGAATCAAGTTCGTTGAGGTCCAGGCCGGTACTGCCACCCACAGGAGAAGAAGAATATAAGCCGCAGCGTCAAACTTAAGTGCACTTTATTTTCAGTATTCAATATACCAAAGAATTAATTTTAACACAAACAAAAATTAACAAAATTTAAGAGTTCAGTTCATTTGATATTTTCCTAGATAATCGAACTTGTTTGACGGCTGCATTGATCTGCATCAACTGTCAAAAAATAGGATGCACGTCGATCAGCCATCAAACAAAGTCGTCATCTGTTCAAATTCACTAAAGTGCCCAACTTCTTGAAGATGTCACCTTTCATCTAAAACCTCTTCTTTCGATTTAAATTTTGAAGTCGCTTTACCCGAGTCACCTTGAAGCTGGCATCTGCGAGGTACTTCAATCGCAACAAGTGATTCTTCCACTGCATCGGAGTCATTTTCCGGCTTGGTGGAAATACGTCATCATCCGGTTCCGGTATAAAGCAGTGCTCCTTGATGACCCTACTGTTCCCCATGTACACCCTCGGTTTGGCCAATCGCTCTTCGCTTGCTGTCGTCCGATGCTTAAGAGCGCGCTTGCTGATCGGAAATCGCATTGTGGCCCAAAAAATTGCCTCCATGTCATCGTTGATGAACGACCTTGGCAAGTGTATGGGATGGAAGGGTCGACGACGATCCTTTCGTGCCGGCTTGTTCCAGAAAATCTTTGGTGAGTAGAAGAAAACTTGCTTCGTCGCCCTGTACTTGGTGGCTATTGCCCGTGGACGACTGAGCACCTGAAGACGTTTCATATCCGGATATCTGGGCGGATTCCATAGACTGTACTGTGGCTTCGGTTTTGGCCGTGCGAGACTGAGATCACGTTTTGGTTGAGTATGTATCTTGGCCCATATTAAGAAGCGTCTCCAGTCCTTGGACTTCATTGGTCCCTTTCGTCGAAAGCGCGTCGGCGGCTGGCAGCATTTGAGTTTCTGTGCAATCTTCGCTCCAGATTTGGTGGCTGCTGTTGGCTTAGGTCGGTTGGTGTGGTGAGGAGTTTTCGGTGCAGACTCTGCAGGCGACATGTCAAACGAGACAAAATATAGAATTTAGTTGAAACGAAAAATTTAAAGATCTCTATCTGAAGAGCGTTCGAAATATTCTGAGTTAAAAATCTGAAGTGAAAAATGAGGGCAACTGAGCGCCAGTGACAGTGGGAAAACGTTGTAATTGGTCGGAGGTTTAGAAGACGGTTTTTGTAAATCGGGCAATGAAGAGCCATTTTCATATTTTTTAATAAATTTTATTGTGCGAGAGCAAAAAGTGTTGGTAGGTACATACATAAATTTTCAAATTGTGTGAGAGGCTTTCAAAATGGCGCGAAAAATGGCCTTTAGTCAGTCACAGAAAGGATTGCACGGTGCACACAAGTGGCTCTCTAGTAGTTAGACCAGTTCCGAGAGGAGCGCCTGTTTGAAGTGGTCCAAACTTTTTTAGTGCAACCCCTCCAATCAATCCAATCCAATCCAAATCCATCCATCCAGAGAATTTGCAATCCAAAGTGTGAAACATTTTGTGAAACGGTGCCGAGCCTTGTTGAAATGTCCACGTGTTTATTTGCCCAGGGCTTCAATACTACCTCTAAGACAGCTTTACGGTATACGGTACCATTGCGACACCTAGGTCTAAATATATAAGCGGAATCCGACCATCGGTGGTTATGGCGTCTCAAACCATCACCATCAGTGCTGCCTGCTTTCTGGTGGCCGCCCGAAGGTGTACATTTTCGAATGACCTCTCTGGCAAGTAGACTCGGTAATTTTGTTTGTTGACATATAGGTCGATTAGAAATGGAGACTCATCGGACAGGAACAAAATTCGTCAACTTACCACTTTCGCGCAAGCGTTGTAACCCCTTCGCCCTTCCGACTCTTAATTTTTCCAGTTGCGGTGTGAGGTCGTGTGCTGTTTGGAACTTCAATGGCTTCAGCTCAGGCTCATTTTTTAGTATGCGTGCATCCGTTTCAACAATATGTTGAGCTCACGCAGCATTTTTCTTCCACTTCGACGTGGATTTCACTTTTCGAACCAATTCTGCCGATGTTGCTGTTTGTTTCAAACCACCTCAATGGTGTTTTGCCTTTTATAGGCAGTATGTCTTGACAGTGGTTGCTGTGGCACGTAGTGGTTATGTGCGTCGACCCACACTCAGAAGGTCCAGGTTGGATTTCCGGAAGGGACACCTAGCATTTTTTACTGCACCTCTTTCGAGCTGCTGACAACAATCAATTGTCTATGAAAAGCTTCTCGAGTCTCGCCGTTCTGAGTCGACATGAAACTGTAGGTCCCTTCCACTCGTGAGAGAACAGCAGCACGCACAGTCGCTGTTATAGAAGCTCGACCCTGGTCCCTTGTGGGCTGTAGTGCCACTCAACTATTAGTTTCGATTGTAGCTGGTTTCACAGCCAGTGATAAAATTTTTTGCAAACGGCGATTCTGTATCGGATCTCGTGGATGTAACATTTGCTACGATGTAGACAAACTCTTTAACTATCAAAAAATTTAAGCTGTCAATTGTGACATTTTCTCAAAGTTGTGCCAGCATGTTTATTTTGTTCTGTCGTTCTACAATGACAAGTTCGTTTCGCTTGTTCTTCAACAAATGTAAATGCAGCACGCTAAGAACGACGATCTCAATGTCATCTAAGTCATCGATGTCATCTGTGGAAGCCCTCAATACAATCCCCTCTAGTGATCTATAATCTGTGTACATTGTGTAAGACTACCTTCGTAGCCGTTTAAATGGCTAAGAGACTTTCCAGAAGGCCTCTCCTGCGCAAGGTTAAACAGATTTCATCTCGATTCAAGCTGGCAAAAGCTTTCTCGAAGTCGATGAGCAGCCTATACTCACCGTAAATGACTTTTTAAAGTTTTGAAATGAAAAGAAGATGAGCGAGGACATAAGTGAAGTATACGCTGGGATAGCAGTTCGTAGCCAAATTCGATCCTAATTGGGCGTGGCGACGGCTTAGTTGTGAAAGGGGGCGTTATGTTGTTGGAAGAGCACTTTTGTCTTCGCAATTCGGTGTGGTTATAATTGTAATTGACCTGTGACCGTTTTGGCCTTCTCGGAGCAGACTACACTCTGTGAATTCTAGAAAATCATGGACATCACCAAATTCGGTCATTAGGACAGTCCTTGTCTTCTTCGCAACACGTTCACGGGGGAAAAGTCTATTGTCTTGACTGTTCTTTGGTGTCTATTATGTACCGTGTTTCATCAATGGCCTCCGACCGGCGTTGAAAATCCCCTAAAGTCCCATTAAACATCGTCAAACATTGCACCAAAGGGGTCTAACATTTGCGTTTGGTATCCGGAGAAAGGAATCAGGGCACGGCAAAACAATAATTCACGCAGGATATGACAAAGGTCATTTGAAAAGGCCTGACGTAGTCTACCAATACGAGATCTTGGATATTTGCCGTGGATCATACCGACGTTGGACAACGTTGAAACTCGTTGCATAAATTTTTGACAACTGTCATCGAAGCCGAAGAGTCACATTCCACAGCATACAAGCGGTCAAGAATCGAATCGTTGGTCTTCTGTTCATCGCCTTTTTCACTTGAACAACAACAAAACGAATGTTTTTACGATCTTCCCTAAAATCTAACAAACTGTCAAGCGTTAACGAAGCGGATGGTTGAGCGCCTTCAGTTGCTGAGTCAATTGAAATTCTCCCCGGCCCTGACACCTTCAGTTGTTGAGATCGATAGACTCACACTCTCGTTCGCAGCAGTCACAAATTTGGGCCGATATGAAGCGCCAAACTTTTTTAGTGCAACTGTGCGACTGCTGTACTCAAAATTGTGCGAAAAGTTCGTAAGACTGGTTTTGGACAACATTCATGGTTCTCTGGTAAGTACGGGAAGTACGACGCCGAGAACCATGAATGTTGTTCAAAACCAGTCTTACGAACTTTTCGCAGAAACTTGTGTACAGCAGTCGCAGTGGGCGCTTCAATTGTTTTCAAAAAGCCCACTTGGTGAGCTACACAGAGTCACTGAAAGGTTTGCACATGCAGACCGATCCTTTTACAGGGTCCATGATTAACTAGTTCACGGTTGTCTCGAGAGCTCAGCAGGCAGAAACTCTGAAGAGAAGAGGTGGCCTTACCACTGAAGTGTAGAACCAGTAGACAACATGTGGTTGGGGGAGACCCCACACAGTAAATAGCTGTCAGGCCTTATCTAGGCTCCTCTTGACTGTTGAGTTTCCAACTGGAGAGCTTAGTGCTGGTGCTCAGATGAAGAGCTGCACTACGCTGTTGGTGAGGGTCGAATTGGGCACTTTTGACTTTCCTCGGGAAGAGTAAAAGTTTTGTTTTCATAGGGTTCTAGATCCCTAGACCACAATAATTGGTACTAGCCTCGAATTTAAGGTAGGCTTGCAACAGGATATCTGTGAGTTTAAGGATGAGTTTGCCAAAAACTTGAATTAAAACGTCGCCCGCATCCCTTAAGACTTCTCTTTTGACTGTCATGGCATCTTGACATCCCCAAGACCCCCAACAAAAAAATATAACACATTCCTCTAAGTAGAAAGTCGAATACCCTTAAAACGTCATCTCGATGGAGGAAAATACGTTTCAAAAGGATCGTCGACATATTCAGCCGACTAGATTGAGTCAGTCGATTTAAAAAATTTCAAAAATTTGTAAAAATGTCTCACCTTTGTCCATCCAACGCTGTGGCCAAGTCTTCTCTAAAACAATTCACCACCCGGGTGTGCCACGAAAGTTGCTTCAAACTCAAACTGTGTTCATGGAACCATCGCCCACGAACACAATCTAAATTTCAAACACTTTCTTCGAGTCAAATCTACTTCCAGTTCTTGGTTTGTCGCAGTCCCCGTTTCGAACGACTGTACGCCTCTGTACACTGTTCATGTAGCATTTTCTGTTTCACTCTTCCGACACGAGTTTCCTTGTATCGAGGGTCACTGAGATACTCCAGACGTCTCAGATGCATTGACCACTGTTCGGGAGTCATTTTGACCCGAGGTGGAGGTGGATCCTCAATTTTCTCCGGCAATGGACAATGCTCTCTCGGCTCAGACCGCACAGCTAAGCGTTTAATGCGCTCCGATGGTTTGTATGTCAAGGGCTTGCCAACAAGTGGAAAACGCAGATTCCTCCAAAATGCCATTTCCAACTCCTCGTGGTACCACCAATGCGGCAACTCAACTGGTTGAAATGGCCGACCCTTATCCGGTTTAGGGGGCTTCTTCGGGTTCAAAACTGGCCTCCAGGGATACTCTGGTGGTGACGGTGGCCTGTATTTCTCACGCTGATGTTTCGGTTTGCTAAGACTAGCGAACCTAGCTGCGCGTGCTTGTAGGACCCGCTTTTGCAGACCAGACAATGGTTTCGGAAATGCGACTTTTCGACGACAACATTTTGGGGTCGATGGAGCTGAAGATCGATCGGTCAGCACGTTTGTGTGATGCTTTTTCCGCTTGGGGACTTGTTTGGCTACCCACTTTAGAAATCGCCTCCAATCTTCCTCGGACATTGGGCAACGTTTTTGCAAGTGTGCTGGACATGATTTTGAGTCAAGTTTCTTTGAGTGCGCCTTACGTTGGTCCTCCCATTGCAGTTTTTTACTTTTCGTACCTTGCGATAGCTTCGCTCTGGATTTTGGTAAATTTGATGTTGGCATGCCGAAAAAGAAACAAAAAAAAAAGAACGGAAAGGAAACTAAAAACAATTGAAATTTCACTTGTCAAAGATCGAAAGCTTATTTGAATTTATTCCGACATTTTGTGGCAGCTCAAGGCATGCTCTCGTTGGTTTACATCGTGTTTCACATCAAGTGGGCATACGGTAGAAGACTATCTGACTTAGTACCCATTGCGATGCGCGAGGGGATTATGAGCCTCATATGCTAGAGAATTTGGAAAAACCGTCAGAGCTGTAAAACGGCGATGGCGAACCAAATACCGCGTAAGAAAGGAAACTGAATTCAAATAAACAAAAATTGCAAAAAAAACGCTGTCAGCCAGAATGATCTCTCAAACTGAACGAAAATGGACAAAAATTCCTTCCCCCCCGATCTAGACGAAGTCAAGATATCAATATCAAGACCAAAGTCAAGTCAACAAGACTGCTGGAGTTCACGGACTATCCCCAGTACTCTTTAAGGCATTTGAAGATGGCTGGGTTTGGGGCCTGCTCCAGCTCATCTGTAAGACATTGTCGGAGGACGCATGCGTGATGAGTGGAATCTCAATAATGTCTGCCCGGTTAACAGGCAAAGAGAAGCTACAACTACACCAACTACCAAGGAATCTGATCAAGATCCTCCCTGCTGTTTAATGGCCGCGCTTGGAACCAATCATGAACGATCTGGTACGTCCTTATCAGTGTGGTGTGAGTACACGGAAGTCCAAACAGACTAGAATTAGGCATTACGGCAGTTCCCGAAAAGACCCAGGAAGTAAAGAAAGACACGCATAACCCATTTGTCGACTTTAACGCCGCCTATCACACCATAAGGACGAGCTACACTGTGTCATGTAAAATTTTAGTTTTCCAACCAAAGTGGACAGATTGTGTAGGATGACAATGAAAGAGAAATTGCGCCCAAAGTCAGTAACGAATTCACCGCGACCTTCAATGTCCAACGACATTTTAGACAAGGCGACGCACTGTCATGTGACTTTTTCAACATCCTCCTTGAGAAGATCGTGCGTAGTTCACAAATCAACCCCAGAGGCACGATCTTCCACAAGTCCGTTCAACTGCTAGCTTTCGCGGACGACATTGACGTTATTGGACGAACATGCGGATGCTGCTGGCATTGAAGTAAAAACGGCTAAAATGGGTTTGGAAATAAAAAAAGGGAAAATGAGGTATATGCCGGAATCAAGGAAGGACACACAACATCTACAACGCGGACAGAGTGTAGCACTAGGCGGTAGAAACTTCGAGGTGGTCAAGGACTTCGTCTGCCTCCGCTCCGCTGTAAATAGGGACAACAACACCAGTACCGAAATCAAACGCAGAATCACTCTTGCAATCGCTGTTTCTTTGGGCTCAAGAGGCAATTGATAAACAGAGTCCTTTCTTGAAGGGCTAAACTGGATTTGTGCAACACCTTGGTCCCGCCATTTCGAGATTATAGTTCTGTGTGCAATTTTTGGTTCCGTTTGCGTTAATAGAGTTCGGACGAGAAGGTTCAACAATGAACATTATAACCTGTACGCCACGATGCGCTTGGCCAAGCGCCTTAGGATATAACGCTTAAGATGGCTAAGCCATACAGAGCATATGGACATCACTGCTCCGGCCCGAAAAGTCTTTCAATCTGAACCATTGGGAAACACAACAGAGGACGGACTAGGCTTAGGTGGCGCACACAAGTGTAGAAGGACTTCAACCAACTTGGAGTGCGCAACTGGCGGCAACTGGCAATAGAGGGTGCTAGTTGGAGAAGTACTATCGTTGAGGCCCAGACTGAAATGTCACTCAAAGAAGAAGAAGGAACCGTGGAACATACCAGGGCGGCTCTATGAGTACTTAACTGTGTACATTCTCGTAGGCGGACTTCAGCTGAATCGAACTCATAGCATTGGTTTGACCGCGTTGGGAAGCGGGCATGATCGGATTGATTTTTTTGGAGGGGATATCGCTCCAAATCTAGGGGCGCTACGAAGCTGTCTTCTGTTGAACGATTTTCAACGTAGTGACACGTCACCTTTTAATAAGCTACAACTATGTAGCTCAAAAACGGATACCACGGAGGATAACTTGACACAAATCTAAGATCTGTCGACGATTGAAGATGCGTGAGGTACCCGAGACAGCAACCATCTCAGAAGACCGCTTGGGTCATATTCTGCATAATGTGAAGCGACAGGTTCCTGTGAGCAAAATTGTGAGACCACTTCTGAGCAGTGTTTAACGCTGTTTAAGAGCAGTTTTGTGGAGATCCTGCACCGTTGAGTAATCTTTGATTGGTATACACAAAAGGCAGTTGAATCAGTAGACGAAAACCCGTCCTACCGACCCAAAAACGTAATTCCAGTGGTTTTCTAGCATTCATAGAGTGTGGTATATCGAGAAGGATAAAATGGTCACATTGCTGTACAACCAATGAGCCGAATCTACACCGACACAAGTGCTCTTCCATCAACAGACCTTAACCGTCGCCGGGTCCAAACTACTGCCACATTGCCCATATCGTGCAAGCTGGACAGGCATGTTCTTCTCAATAAAGTTTCGCACATTTTCCAAAATATTCCTTTTATCCTTGTCCACATTCTTTTAGAGGATTGATTGATACAGAATGTTGGAAGTTAAGTTTGACTTCCCCGAGCATTGCCTTGACATTGTGGTGTAAAATTTTATGTCTTACCCAAATACATCCGACACACACAACAGTGAGCACAACTCAGCGTCTATTAATCCATACATCCGAAGGGCCACGCTATTTTGTCGTAATTTCATTTTAAGATCGCTTTTCCACGCGGCCTTACCAGGTGAAGAACATTTGTGTCTCTATTGTTTACCGCGTAAGTTGGTAGTTGTCAGTGGCTGTCACAGCCCATTTCCCTTCAAATGCCGTTTATGCCACAAATTAACCGATAAATCCCCATCGCATTAATCCGGAAACGACGTCTTTCACTGCCAATAACCGATTTTAATAGTTCACTTCCCATAACGATTGATTAGCATTCGTGAGAGACTGGAAGTCCCGTGCTGCCGCTCTCTGCCGTCCGTCCCATTCGTGCTCAAAAATTATGACCGACTTCCATATTAATGCCGTCGAATCGGTTTCACTTTTGTCTTCGCCTCTTTTTCACCGAGTTAAAAACAATTTTATTGATAAAACTTTATACGGGGACTCCGCTCCGGGAGCGATAAACTCAGACCCCAACACGTGCCTCTGTGCTGCGACGAAAATAGTCAGCCGCCCCTAACGTGCATCCCCGCCGGAGGAGGCGCTGCCAACTGCCTCCGTCACATTTGTACTTGTTCGAGTATCCAAACGAGAATTTTTGAGTGTCTGTACTTTGGGAGGGGGGAACCCGCAATCATAACCAGGTGAAATGGCGAAGAACAACTGACTCGCCTCCTCCCACTCGCTAGGGGGGGACTGTGTTCCAGTGATAGCCTCTAGGAGGCGTACACCCGCTACTGTGTCTGCGTCGATGCATAAATAGAGCCGAAGATGGCCGGGAAACATGCAACTGATTTAATGGGGGACCCCATTAAATCAGTCGCGGCGGTCTTATTCTCATGCAATGAATACGAATGAAAGTGCTGCTGTACTGTTAGCCGGGCGAGAGGGACCAAGATCTGTTGGAGGCAGTCACTTGGTTAGAATGCTTCAGATGACAGCGCCAACGGCAACAGCAGTAGCTGCGACTACGGCGGCTGAAGGGAATGCCCCTGACACACATGCACACGGAGCAGTGGCGAAGATGGATCACCTGTGATGGATAATTCGTGTAAATCAACCGTCTGCCGTGAAATTGATCGATTCTAGTGCAGCGTCAGCGGTTGGACTGGTTGCGTCGCTGGTCAAAGACGCGGCCGAACCGAGGTGTGGACGTGCGAACATATGCGGGAACACGCGAGATGATGCGGCAATTAAGTCGTGACGATCTAGCATATGCTCGGTAACGATTATCCGCTTTTTATGGTTTTTTTTAAACGAAGGAAACAAATTGAGGAGTTGGTGTAATTCTAGACGGGGAAGTATTTGGACAACTGATAGGGGATGGGGTTTGTTTGTTGAACAGATGAATTGGAGAAAGCAGTTGGTTACCGCCTCCGACAACCATGTGAAGGACGCACAGCATGAGGGATGCAATGAACGTGTGGAATATGACTAGATAGTGACCACTGTTGTCTATTGACGTGGAGAGTGATCTATGGGCTTAGGGGACTATGTTGGCGTCCATGGGTACTTCACAAGGTGGCGTAACATCCCCTTTAGTATGGATACTCCGAACAAATGGGACACTACGTCAAGCGTTCAAAAACGAACGTCTGCCCCCTATGCCGACAACGTAGCTGCAGTTGTGAGAGATCAGCAGACAACGAATTTTTTACGATCTGACTTCGTACGTGACTAAGTGACGGTTTAGGATTTGAAAAGGCACAAGGCACAAGCATTGCTTGATGAAATTACTTGTTTTCCCAGTTGCGGTCTTTTCAATTCTGATTAATCGTGAAACGGTCATGAAGTCAATTTTCGCAGCAGGACTTGAGTTCAAGCCAGTTGCAAGTTGGGCGATCGAACAGATCCAAGCACAACAATTGCTGAATGTGATCCCACTGTCTGTTTGAAAATGTGGGGATGAAGAGGAAATGAAAGACACACCCCTGCGTTTCACTAAATTTGAACCACTCGGATCGGATCGGATGGTTGAACTCAACAACACCTAACCTACAGAAGGAAGACGACTTGGGGAAAGTGGTGTCTTAGTTCTCAATGTCATCTCCTTGTAGCTTGAAGCATTTTACCCAGCGATGGTTTAACTTCTTAAGCCCGTTTGAATAATATGATTTCGTAGGTCTGCAAGGTAGACCACCGTGGCAGCAATTAGCTCGGTATTTGGCTTAAATTTCTCCCCGGCTAAGGAGTTCTTGGTGTTTGGAAGCAAAAAGAAGTCCAAAGGGGGCAAAATTGGAGAATATGGTGGATGCGGCAGCATTTTGTAGCCTAATTTGACGGATACGGCTCCGGCGACGGTTGGTGTGTCTTTGGCATTCGGTGTCGAATCGGAGTTGTAGAGCCCCGTGAATGGTTTTGCCCTTCTCGATTTACCACACTCTGAATTCAAAAAAACCACGGGTATCACGTTTTTCGGTCGATAGGACAGCCTGTGACCTGGTGAAGTCCAGTGTTTCGACTGTCTCTTGTGTTTCCCAATCAATGGTTACTCAACGGCGCAGAATCTCCACAAGACTGCGCTTAAACAGCGTCAAACACTGCTCAAAAGTGGTCTCACAATTGCTCCCGCAGGATCCTATCGCTTCACATCATGCAGAATATGACCCAAGCGGTCTTCCGACATGCTTGCTGTCTCACCTACCTCGCGCATCTTCAATCGTCCACGGATCTTGGATTTGTGTCAAGTTATCCTCCGTGGTATCCGTTTTTGAGCTACTTAGTTGTAGCTTATTAAAAGGTGACGTGTCGCTATGTTGAAAGTCGTTCGACAGAAGAGAATTCGTGGATTTGAAGCGATATCCCTTCCAAAAAATCAATCCGATTTATATCTTTAATTTTTTCTAAATTCCGAGGACAGGCCCGCTTCCCAACGCGGTCAAAGCAATACTATGAGTCCGATTCAGCTGAAGTCCGCCTACAAGAATGTACGCAGTTAAGTACTCATTGAGCCGCCGTGGTATATTCCACGGTTCCTTCTTCTTCTTTGAGTGACATTTCAGTCTGGGCCTCAACGTTAGTGCTTCTCCAACTAGCACCGTCTCTCGCCAGCTGCCACCAATTACGCAGTCTAAGTTGGTTGAGGTCTTTTTGAACTTGTGTGCCCCATCTCAACCTAGACCGTCCTCTACTGCGTTGTCCCAATAGCCCGAATTAGAAGACTTTTCCATACACGGCCTAGTCATCTTAAGCGTTATATCCGAAGACGCTTGACGCATGGCGGCGTACAGTCTCTTAAGTTCGTCGTTAAATCTTCTCTTGTAAATGTCATCAACGCAAATAGGACCAAAAATCTCACGCAGACCATTTTGCCCAGCTCCTGATAGTCGATGCAGAACACACTAAGTTTGTTTGAGAGGTCGTGAGTTCAGTGTCACTCTCATCAGCTACATTCTCAACTGTGCCCACTACATGACAATGGGAACCGAGAATGTTGTGCACTAGCATGACAGTTTCACGTACTTTTTGCAAAAAACTTGTAATCAGCAGTTGCGGTGCTTCGTTTTGGCTAAAACTTGTTTTCAAAACAACACACTTTTTGGGCTATACAGCACACACTTGTGATATAAGTTTCAAATATTTCCCAACTCGGAAAACTACTCCTTTCGTTCCACGGAAATGAAATTCTAAAACGAAACAGCTATACGAACTTTCCATTTCGACGATTTAAAGACTGTCTTTGACTTGGCTGTTTTTGATTGTAGTTGCCTTGTCGAGCTGCAAAATAACTTGATCGAGTTTTGGGAGAGGTTTTGAAAGTTCATCGTTCAATCCCGCCTAGTTTTCGTTTCATTCAGCCCCATCAAATACATATCTTCTTTTTGTTTAATAAATTATTGTTCCTTAAAAAATAAAAAAAAAAACTTGTTAACCGCTACAACCAATGCACTTATCACCTACGTTGACGGTCTTATACTACCAGACTTGACATTGAACCTTACCCCAGTACCAAACTGAGTTCATGCTTGATGGACAATCACTCGATATTGGTGGGGACAGAGTCCTTTCTAAAACCTTTGCCCCCTGATTCAGATCAGTCAGCCGAGTACACTAACCTCGGCTCAGCCGAGTGACTTAAACTGCAGCCGTCAAGTATTCCCACAAAAAGGCCTACCGCACCAGGCTGAAGTCGAAAATTCAGGGTCTCCAAACCAGAGTCACCAGCATACAGCCTCAGGTCAAGCCGATAAGTTCCCTCAACACTTAGATCTCGTAGGCGCCATCTCACAAAGTGGATTTTGGCTCCATTAGTGGTTCCGTTGATACAAATAACTGTGTTATAGGTATTAAGTCATTCATAGGACTGGTCACATAATCCGGATTAAAGAGTCTGTTGGAATAGCCCACCTTGGGCATATGGTAACATCATAAATGACCTAGTCCAGCATATAATACTAAGGCACACTGACTACCCCGATCCCAAGATTACATTTTTATAAACTCTGCAGAGAATATTTCGAATTGGAGAAGAATGGAAAAGTAACAGAGTCATGCAAGCCCCATCTTTACATTGAAGATTGATATTGGCGTTGGCGCTGGAATTTGCTTTGAAGCTGTTGAGACATCAAAGTCGCCAAGGCTTGTAAGCACTTTTCAGGCAGAGGCTTGCAAATTTTTCCAACAGACGTAGCAATTTAACTATTGCTCCAACATCAATAACAACAACGTCAAAGTGAGTGGATAGCTTCTGCAAGGCACTTTAGGTAAATCGGAGCTCGATATGTGTTCCCAGGCAGACAAGTGAGAGTGGAAACACGGTAGCAAGGCACAACTAGTTTAGTAGGGACTCAAACTTGACAGACTCGTTGTGGAACAAGTTATCATTTGTTCATGATCGCCAATGAGAGATTGATCAAATTGAAAAACTGTTTCCCCTCTAGAACCTTCTAGCCCTTCTTCAATGCAAAGAGATCCAAAGATGTCCTCAACAACAGTAGAAGGAGCATATACGGGATTATAGCTGCTCAACTGGACCATGGCAAACATGCTAAAGGAAGACGCGAAACATTTATGTCACCATGGGCTACAACAGGTGCCTGTGCAAATGTTCGCCTCTAGCGAGAGTCATACAACGCACTCTGGGCACACACTTAAAACATCAAAACCTCTCAGAGGCTACAGATCGCTACCCTTCCTAAACTCCACCAAGTGGATTTAACAATCTGAGGAATGTCCGAAAGACAAGGCACACCCTTCCTTCTGTCTCTTCACCCCAAGGAGGTATCCAAACGCCGCGACAAACAGGATCTTGTCTTTTCGTTGCCACTTTTCGAGGTCATCTAAAATCTGTTCCGAAGCCTTAAATAAGTTAATTTTAGATAGTCCTTGGTTGTTGGAGAGTTATTAACATTTTCTAAAGCAAAGCACTTAAGCATTGATCTTATGAGTTGTCTAATTACAGCCCAAAGTCAAGTTTAAGAAAATGCTCCAACTTCTTCTAAACTTCTAGCACACTCCTAAAATGTGTCTCTTTGTTGATCGTTTCCCACGTTCCTGAGGAATCTTGCGAAATACCCAACTCCTCTCTCTCTCTCTCTCACTCTCTTCTTACAGCATTCAAAATCTAAAGGCGGTAAGAGCCCCACTCATCCAGATTAAGTTCAACTTTCACTGTTCATCTCCCAGTTCCGAGCTTCTGGTGGGTAGTGTGTTGTGAAGATTTTACGCTTCCATCGCATCCATTTGCCGGTCAGACTAAGTCAACCACCAGTCACAATATTTTCCCCCCCGAAAGATGCGTCCGTTTGTCAAATCCGCGTAGGGTTACCATTCCCAAATGCGCCGTGACTAAGATTCCCGTCAGCGGAGTGGGGACTTTTCGTTGTGCGTTAAGCCTGATCCGAAAATCCGTTGCACAGATCAATTTGTCATGGAGAATCTCAATTTCTCCGAGCTTCAGGGGCGGCGCAGCACCTCTGCACTGGCTATTAGGCGGTCTTATCATTTTAATCCGATTGACAAACGTCACTTGGAAGGAAGCGATAAACCGTCCGACCGTGAGTGGAGGGGGGCGCACAGCCGACGAGTGGACAAATGAAGACAAGCATTAAAGTGAACCACATTAGAGCACAATGTCGGCGGGACAAAAATCCAAAAGGCCAATTTCAGTATCACTGTCGCGGGACAAGCAGTTCAATTGTTCGGCTAATCGGATTTACGGATCAACTGAGCGGTCTGCTTAGGGTTCCACTCACGTTTGTAGGTTTTTCCTCTTCTCACCCCATTCGGGCGACACAGTCGTCATCGCATTGGAGTGACGACAATTGGGTTGACTTCGTGACATCGGTGTCGATTGAGATGCCTTTGATGCGTTGTATGGCACTACGGGGTTCTGCATGATGATAAGGATGATGAACAGTTGTGAGTGGAAGTTTGATTGGTTTGGGAAGGATGAAAATGAAAGGAATTCAGGGAACAGTGTGGATTATGGTCGCATTCAGAGGAAGCCATAAAGGACCTGTCCGATTTCAAACCTCTGTCGGGGCATTCGAAATATGAGGAAATTAGTTGAAAAACCTGCTACAATTTACAGTAGCGTGGGAAATATGAAATCTCATCGGCAATAAGGAGGTGGGGGGATAGGACTTTCCTCCAAAAAACAAAAGGAATTGAAAATTAATCAAAGTCTTGCGGTCCCTGGAAGGAAGATCGTTGTACCGAGGTTCGATCGATACGGGGTGTCGGTGTTCAAAAAGAGCTTCGTCAAAATGCTGAAGTGAGAAGACAAGGATATTATGGCCGAGGGAGCCTAATGAAAGCCACATTTGACGGCGAGGTTGCAGCTATACCACTGAAAAGATCCCTGTCGGATCAAGAGTGACATTTTTGTTCAGATGGACGGCGCAGGGTTGAAGGACAACCAAAAAATGACCCAAATTAAAAAAAAAAAACTTATCTCCCAGTATGGCGGCGGCAATATAATGATGTGAGAATGTATGGCGCTCTTCGGTTTCGAAATTATTGTATTGGGAGTACAAATTAAATCGATCGAAAAAAAACGTAAAATATTCATCACTGAAAGTACTCAAAATACGACCCCATCTTTTTCATAATTTTCGAATACCATCACTATAAACTGAGTCCTCTCTGGCATCGACCCAATCTTTTTGCCATTTTTCAATTTCTTCAAAAGACCCGAACCGGTGACCTCCCAAATTCTCGAATCCGTCGAAAAGGTCAGTAGTCTACAGGAGCATGGCGGTGGGGGTAAAAGCTTCCATTTCAGCGTTTCCAGGTACGTTTTGACTGCTACAGCCACGTGTGGCCCAACGTTGTCATGTTGCAAAATCACCTTTTCATGTCTTTCCATCGTTTTTGGCTGTTTTTCACGTAATACACGGCTCAAACGCATTAGTTAGAGTCGATAATGTTGCCGTAAACCTACATGCTTTCGCCTGGTTTTAACAGCTCATAGTAAACCACACACGTGTAGTTTCGTGTGGTATGCCTGGTGGATGCTTTTTTTTTTTGGAGTCAATGTAGACGGTGATGGAACAGGTTTGCTAGTATATTTTCCTCTACAGTCTTCATCTCCAGTCACGATCCGATGCAAGAATCCCTTCCTTTGATGTCTTTCAAGAAGCAGTTCCGATGTGAGAAACGCCTCTCGTTATCAACTCGTACGGCTTTTGAATAAATCCGAATTCCTCTGTCAGAAAGTAAATTGTTTGCTGAGTTCCTCCAAACGATTCTGCGAGTTCACTTTGCGTTTGGCACGGATCTTGATCGAGTAAGACCTCTGATTCCTCATCTTCAAACTCTTTGGATTGGGCAGCTCAGTCTTTGTCTTCAACGTTGAAATCACCACTTTTAAAAAGTCGAAACCACTCTCTGCATGATTAGCGGTAGAATCACCATAAACTTCTACTAGCAATCAGTGAGCTTCAGCTGCACTTTTATTCGAATTAAAAAAGAAAATCAAAACTTCCTGCTAATTCTATTTATTTAAGACAAATTCGAATATGTTCGAAGAGACAGAGAACAATGTTGTTGTCTAAAGCAATGTTTTTGTCTAAACGCTAATGCACACTTATTATTGCTACCAAATTTCACACCTTTCCAATGGTTACCTACTCCATTGCTTCCAATATCAGCCACAAATTGCAGGTGGTGCCACCTTGTGAAACCGTCGGAATTAGATTGTACCTCCAATACTAACATTTTTAACGATTGGGCTTCATCTTTAGGCTCAAAATTGCTAAAACAAAATCGACGAAACAAAACCTGGGCATGATTGGCTGTTACATGAACACAAGATCACATTTCAGCCGCCAAATTTGCAGATTCGCCTTTATCGAATGAAAACTGTTAAATGTAGCTTATTGATGCTATGCAAGGGTTCGTCTTTGAGACGTGCGCTAACGAATCTAAATCAATGAAATGCAAAACTGTCAAGGATGCTTTCTTAGTAGAAACTGTCATGTATACCATCAATGAAACAAGAGCTAAGCCACATACAGAGTACTAAAGCCATCTTTTTAAAAATCCTACTTTATGCTTGAAGAAAATCACTTTTTCAAGTTCCGAAAACCATGATCTCGAGACAACACCTGGCTGTTGACGAAGGAATGGTTTTCTTAGAAGAAAAATAAAAATTCATAAAAACCATGGTCAGTTATCAGATTTAAATCCGATTGAACATGTATGGGGACATTCTTCTTCTTCTTGTGGCGCTACAGTCCGGGGTGGACCTAGACCTTAACCAACATGCCTCTCCAGTCAGCACAGTCTTTCGCCAGCTGCCGCCAGTTACGAGAGCCGCACTTGTCTTACAACCAAAGCCATTTGCCAACACGGCTCGGCATCCCTCGGCATAACTTCTACAACAACTATAGAGACGAAGCGGAGTTATTATTCATTTCTCATTTCCTATGCCACTGTCAAGGTGTCCTGTCGGAAGAAGGAAGAAAAGCCTAAGGAAAGATTTCTTTAAGAACCTTGGGGAACTCAGTGGGACACCTCAGCTTCATACATATGTACCTAGCGCACATTAGTCTTGAATGACAACAGGGAACTATTTGCGCAGTTTCACAATGAGCCTAAGTGTGGTTTTCCACCGACATCAACTTTCGTCACCTGACTTAACCCAGTTGGAGTACTAAGACTTTTTTGACATCACCCTTATTAATTTTGAAACCTCTCATTATGCTTTTCGAAACTAAGTTTTCATAAATTCAAAATTCATCGTCGTTGATGCTTTATACTTTTTGGACAATTATGGCTGAATGAATGTCAAAAACAACTTTAGCTCAAAGTTCCCATGGAATACAACATTGTGAGATTTTTTCATATTTGTGGGTATATCGGTGTAGAAACTGTAGGGGAGAGAAGGGACAGATGCTTTGCGACTTTGACACCTTCTTACAAACCAAAAAGTTGTGAACTAAATACAATGCATGGCTCAAACGCATTAGTTGCAGTCGAAAAGTTGTTAACTAAACCTCCATCTCATATTTTTCACGACACCATCTCATTCGATTCATGGACTTAACAAAAATCAAAGAAATCAATGGTCTACGAAAATCTTTTCGAAATATTCGTCCTTTGGAGGAGGCAAAAAACTGTATGTTTCCCCTACTCATGGTTGTTGGATCAAGCAAGATATTGGTCTGTTTGAGGATCTCATCAACGACTGGAGAGGATGCACTCTTAATTCAGAACTTAAATTCAAATTTTTATTACTGAATTCAACATCCGTTGTCCACTAAAAACTAAGTTAGGTTAAGCCGGACCAAATTCGGTTACTCCTTCACCCTTAATTGTAGTAGATCCACATCACGTGGTGCCCTTAACATTTCTGTCGGAAACTGAACCCGTGCTGGTTGCTAAACCTCTTCATATCTAAATGAATGATTTCAAAAATTCACTAAATTTGATCCTCCCGTCTCCGTAACCATCTCAGCACCTCCCCTTGCAGCACACCCCTCTCATTGATTTCAATTCTACACACTTACAATAATTCTTCTAACACTTCCTTTATCTTCCATTTTCAGATATGTTCAATCACTTCGAGTCGATGGGGCGTTCCCGCAGACGTCATCATCCGCGCGGTACGAAACGCGGTCGACCTCGTGGCTCTCGTCGCGGCGGAGGAAACGGCACACTTGGCCGCTCCGACACAAATCCCACAAAGGCCAACACATCCACGTCATCGCTGAACGAGTCCAATTCCGGTGGTAAGTATCCCAATTCGAAACCCACCAGAGTTAACTGCATAACGAGCATGTCCCAAGCGGAAATCCTTAAGTAGCATCATCTCTTAATCACGACTCAGCCAAGGGGAAGCATCGAGCACAGTCACGTCTGTCGCCCGCCCTCGCCTCGAGGACCTGCCACTCATTCGCGGCACAACACCAGCATCGCCACTTCAATTTCATGGTGTGCATGGCGTTTTCCTGCGGTCGCCGTGTTTGCGTCTGTGTGGCGCGGATGATTCCCCCTGTCGGCTCAAGTTTCACAGCCGCACGTGCTCGCCCCAGTAGTGCCCTCCCGGAAAGTGGTAATCCATCGGCGAGATACGAACAAGTCATCCCAAATATTTGCACAGATCTGCTCCAGGATAGAGCGCAAGTGTCCTGGATGTTTGCTGACGCCTGTTTGTCGGATAATGCCTGCGTCCGCCGGGTGCAGCGACGCCGCCGCAGCGGTGCAAGGGCGAGTGTGTTTAACGATTAATGGCTATCCATGATTTAGTATCATCCCCGTGTCGGCAGTTGTCGGGGGCGAGCGCGAGGGCGGCACATAAACCGCTTACAAATCAAGTAAATGCATTGCAGGCGTTAATTGAAATAATCGGCTTACTGTCGATTGTGTGTCCCTCACCCGGAACGTAATTGCAATAAGCTCCTTCGCAGCAGCATGGCATGTGCCCCGGCAGTGCCCCGCGAACGTGATGGAACCCCATGCAAAGCAGATTCAAATGTCCTGCGGTACGTGCCGATTAAATTCGTTGCTTATTTTTGCTAATTGCGACATCAGCAGCAAGGACATCGTGGATACTGTGCGCGTGATCGAGCCGAAAGGAGCCGCATTTTACTCGCAACAAATCACGTCACGTTCTGTTGCATAATTTGTCTTTTGTTTCCTTCCTTCGCAGGTACGACGACAGAGCATCTTACCAACACCGGAGAGGGTGCCTTTGTGCCGACAATTCCACCGGTGAAGAGGGGTCCAGGGCGGCCGCGATTGAAGCCAGGCGGCCCGCCGCATCAGGGCACACGTGGCACACCGAGACCGCGGAAGCCGATTGGACCGTTGGTCGTGCCGTTGGGACAGAGTCCGGCTGCAACGCCGCTCAATAGGAGCCCGGCCATCAGCCCCGCGCCTAGTCCCGCCTCGGAGCGTAGCGCTGTTGGCTACTATCAGCCGCCAGAGGGTGACAACTGAAGAGACACAAAGTGGAGGAAACCCCGATGGACACTTAAATTAAGGATTGAAATGTAGTTTTCTAAGACAAAAAAAAATGTTCACATGGATTATAAGAAATAAAGTGTATTACAAGAGGTTGTGTGTCATGGGCTTTTTTTCCGGTCTGGACGGTCAGCGGACGCTTCAGTTGGAATAGAGAAGTGTAATTGTTTTAGACACCTTAGAACCCAATCCTGGTAAACTGCAAGAGGACTCTGGAACTGGACCCTGGTTGCGCTCAAGCTTTGTGATTAAAGGTGCTCAAGTCGTCCAGAAGAAGCTGATGGCTATAAATTCGGAGTCAAACTAAGTCCAGCACACTTCGCAATCCACGACAATGAGGTGCTCATCTTGTGAAGTGACATGAAGACTTGAATAAAACCCTTCTATAAACTTCAATGATTTTTGATTTAGGGTGTCATTAAGAAAGATCCATCGTGAGGTCTGATTTTCAAAAGGCTTTCTTTGATAGATTACGTGAATTCTGTCAAACTATTTGTTCAGCATTATTTGGCAAGTAATCATGAAAGACTCACGCCACAACAGCGTCTCAAAATTGTTCAGCGGCGTTACGAAATACAGCATTCTGTTAGAAATTATTTTCTAAAGGGTCTTTCAAAAAAAAAACACATAAAATTCAGGAAAATGTGAATGGTCCATCCGCTTAGTCCAATTTTGGCATACTCTTTCCAACACTTCGGCCGGTATCTCACGAATAAATACTTCAATGTTGTCTTCCAACGCGTCAATTGAAGTGGGCTTGTCTGTATAGACATGAGCTCTAACATAGCCCCACAAAAAATAGTCTAAAGGCGTTTAAATCGCACGATCTAGGCGGCCAACCAACTTGGAGTGCGCAACTGGCGAAACACCGTGCTGGCTGGAGAGGCATGTTGGTTGAGGCCCAGGTCCACCCCGGACTGTAGCGTCACAAGAAGAAGAAGAAGAAGAATACAAACATTGGCCACTTGTCGTTAGTTGTGGAACGCCCAACTTCTCTGCGTAACTCAGAGTAAGATGCATGCCTGGGACACAAATCCAGTGCATCTGTACTCTCCTATCAACAACATGTTAACCAAGTTCCTGCTTTATCAAAATTTAGTGAGACTCTAAGTTCTACCGATTTCGTTTTACATTTGAGGCGAAAAGGAACACCGCGGCTCACATCGGTGTCTGGACACTAGAAGTTGTGTACAAAGGCCACTGAAGCGCGTGAAGAACGAGAAAAGAGCGTGTGGACCATCTAATTAACTGCACAGCTAGCTCAAACTGTGCTTAAGGTAACTGCAGGATATAACCCACATCGGGTCAGAATGGACCCTTTTAGTCTATATCTGGTTGCATATTGAGGACCAGCCATTATTTCCAAAAATATAGAAGACAGCTGCACTGCTTCGTAATACTTTTAACCGCTGGGGCATTAGAAAAACAAACAATCACACGTTTATTGATTCTTATGTCGCCTCCACGAGGTCCACTTTTACAATTTTTCTGCATCCAGAAGTTTCCTGCATTTCTTTCTGTACTTGCCACAGTCATCCTTGTCCCACATCATATAGGGACAAGATATCTTATCCGAGTAAGTTGATGTGCAAATGAAGACTAAGGTGAAGAACGGTCGCCTCAGCCCCATCGGCAATTGTCCGCGTTTTGTTTGCGCCTTTATGGCTTTCAAATTGTTCTTAGCTGCAAGTATACGAATAAATTTGTGACACAGCTGACTGATCAGACTGTTGTTACCCTTAGCACTGCACTCCTTGTACACCTTCATCCTGAACTTCCTTTCTCTGGGGTCGTCCAATTTATTGAGATCGGCCTTGATCCGGTTAAAGTTCAGATTCTCGTCGCCCTTGGTGTATTTTTTCTTAACGTAAATGCAATTTGCTACGTCCTGTGAAGGCCCATTCAAAGTATTGACACAAGTTGTGGTTGCTTGAAGGGATAACTCACATGTATGGCAATCAATTCTTCTTCCTGGTGTGCCGTGAATGCCTGGAAACATTCGGATTCACCAGGGCCAGCATTAAGATGAGTTGAGCAGCAAACCTTTTCCTGCAAAAGATTCCCTTTGAAGTTAAATTAAATTCTTCTGTGGCCAGTGTATTTACCAAAGGTGAGGGTGGATGTTGGTTGAGTGCTTCGTTGCAAAAGCTTATCGTCAGATTCGCTGTAATCGCGTCTTCTTCTTCTTCTGACGTTTCCTCACTAGAGGGGTCGTCCTCCTCCTCTTCGAATACCTGCGAATGGGAGTATGAGGAGTGAGATGTGGAGGAAGAAGTTTGTACTTACGGCTGGGTGAGGTCCGAGCAGAAGCAGAAGTAAGAGCAACAATCGCAAACGTGTCATACTGCCAAAGGTCTCCACTCATTTGGCCGTTCCGCGGTCTGATACCCGTGATGCAATCCGAGCTATTCAGCTAAATGGTTTGGAACGGAGAGCAGGATTTTAATTGGAGTTCATTAGCAGTGACACGCATTACACTTGAATCATTTGAGTCGTTGTTTGGTCTTTCGCCATTTGCAAGCCATTTGAGATTTTTCAAAAAATTTGTTATCGGCTTGAAGTACAATCAAAACATTTGTGAGCGGAACAAGAACTTAGTTCATAGGGCCACCGCAGTTACTTTTTACACAATTTTCTACCACTCGGCCACCTATTTCGTCTGACACGGACCCTATTTCGCGTTCAATGTTGAGCTGTTCTTACGTCGTCGGCTTGTTGGCATGAACCAATGACATAACCTAGCTTCACAGAAAATAGTCAAGCGGCCCTAAATTCAACGAACGAGGACGCAAATCGACTGGCCCATTTCTTGAGACAACACACTCACCATACTTCAAAAAGTCGATTGAAACGTGAGCTGTGTGGTCTGTGGCACCATCCTGTTGAAACCACATGTCAGCGAAGTGCATCCCATTCCCATTTGCAAGACGCGGTAACGCTGACCATTCACAAAAATATGCCTCAACAGCGCCGAGCGTTCTTTGTTGCGGATTCATGAAGCACATGTGAATATTTACTCCACCAATAACGTATATTTTTCTTTTTGACGAACACATTGAGCCAGAAATGAGCTTCGTCACTGAAGGACGATTCTGCAGAAATTCATCATCTTGGCGGAGAACGTACATCGCTTTAAATGGCAAAAACGGCCTCAATTCTTGAGTCAACTTGAACTTGTTTGGACTTAGACCAAGATCCTTACGCTAAATCCGTCATAATGTGGTCTGAGCGATATCCTGCGAACCCCGTGGTATTCGCTGATTACGATCGTTTGCTGCGGACGCCTGAACGGCAGGAATAGTGTCGACACTTCGACCAACCTGTTGTCCCTCGAGTTTGCACTAAACTTGTGTTTGCCTGTGTGTCTACTAGCACGAGGGTTACAACCGGTCGGAGTCCCCGACTCCGAATTCCGGTAGAAATTTCCAGACGTTGCTATTTCTTCGACATTACCATAATGAGCTGAGTATTGACAGTGACGGTTTGATAATTTGTGAAAAAGTGCGTTCTGAAGTTGCTATTGGAGAACTTTTTATCTGCGAGGAACTTACTGAAACCACTACCAATCGTAAAAAAAGTCCTAGCTTGCACTGGTACTGGTTGGACCATGTCCAGCAGGTAGTGAAGCGACTGGGTATAAGCTGTCATCGAGGAAGGACACACAACACCGACGTCGCGGACAGACCGTCACACTAGGCAGCAAGAACATCAAGGTAGTCGAGGACTTCCTATAACTCGGCTCCGCAGTAAATAGGGACAAGAACATCAGTACGGAAGTCAAAAGCAGAATCACTCTTGCCAATCGCTGCTTCGTTGGGCTCAAGAGGAAACTGGGAAATAGAGCCCTCTCGAGGGACTTAACTGGCTTTGACAACAGCTTGATCATCCCAGTCCTCCTTTAGGGCGCAGAAACTTGGACGCTACGAAAAGCGGATAAGGAAGCTTTTAGTCTTCTTAAGAGAAAAGTTCTGCGTACAAATTTCGGACCTGTTTGCGTGCATGGCGCCTGGAGGAGAAGATTTAACGACGCACTCTATGGGCTGTACGGCGGCATGAGCCTGGTCCACGTAGAGCGTATGGACACCACTGCTCTGGTCCGAAAAGTCTTCAAATTCGAATGGACCTAGACCAACTTGGAGTGCCCAATTGGAGGCAACCGGAGAGATATTGCACTAGCTGCAGAGGCATTTTGGTTGAGGCCCAAGTCCACCCCGGACTGTAGCGCCAGTAAAAGAAGAAGAGAAATGAAGCGACTGGAGCAGCTGTAGCTGAGTGCCATTTTCGCATACGGTCTCGGTGTGCTCTGGTGTCTGGAGTCAGTGAACTTGTTGAGAAATCTGGTGAACACTTTATTTCAAGTATCGCTAGGGTACATTGGCCGCCTGCGATAACACACCGTTGTGCAAGTTCCTTGGCGATATGTAAAGTCTCAGGTCTTCAGGAATAGGTGAGCTACAATTGGCACTTAGAAAGCCATATTTTTGACAGTCACTTTGATCGACCGAGTTGTCCACAATTTGAACTTCCGAATGAACCACTTCAGACGTAGTCGTGGCCAACACTTACATGACTGCAGGTCTAGCCGTGGCGTGTGTGTGTGTGTAAGTGTGTCGACCCACACGCAGAAGGTCTAGATTCGATTCCAGGACGGAACACCTTGCATTATTTCAAGGCACCACAACAACACTCAAAGAGTGTCAATTGTCTATGAAAAGCTTCTCAAATCTTGCCGTTCGGAGTCGCAGAAGCTCTGTCCTGGTACTTGAGTTCTATAGTGCCACTCAACTATTATTATTATTATAATTTCAATGTTTGCACTTCCTAAATATAAAATGGATTTTTTTTAGTGGTGTCCCCTATATGTCAGTGTCGGGACTTATTGATGATAAAATGCCATGAAACAATCTTCAAATGATAACTAAAACTTCAAGTTCACGTCCAAGTTGATGTGTTCTATTTTCCATTTCAAATGAAACCTCACGACGAATCACCTATTTTATAATAATTTTGCATTTTAACTGCGTGTGTATGTCTTCCATTCTTTACGATCCCGGGCACCCTGCTTTCAGTTGTTATGACCAAGCTCACTAGCGTACGCAATCACTTTGTCTCTAAACCAGAGGTTCAGCCTTCCTCTCCTCGAACCTAGAAGTTGGGATTCGAAGACCCTCTTAGCTGGAGTGTTGATGTCCATTCGCTCGATGTGACCGAGTCATTGTAGTCGACGAATTTTTGCCTTTCGAACTACATCCGCATCTTGGTACAACACATAGAGTTAGCGGTTGTGTCTACTCCCTCATTCGCCTTCCTCGCAGACAGGACCATACATGCGTTGCAGAGTTTTTCTTTCAAAGGAACCAAGAATCTGCTCTACCGTTTTGCATATCGTCCAGCACTGAGCTCCGTACAAGAGTATGTGTACGATTAGCGTCTTGCAGAGCATTCTCTTAGCCCTTCGAGTCGGGAATGTCGACCCTAGCTGTTTTGACAAATCGAAATAACACTGGTTGCCAATGCAAGATTCGGCGTTGAATCTCCACTAAGGCGTCGTTTGTGGAGTTCACGTTTAAAGGGTGATTTTTTTTAAAGCTATAGGAAGGTTTTTATAAAAAAAACACATAAAATTTAGAAAAATGCATGAAATCTTTATTTGAATCGACAGTACGGTTCATATAATTGAATGTTTGAAGACTATTTCATGCAAATGTTGACCTTGGCTGCGCCTCTAATAGTCCACTTTTGGCATACACTTTCCAACACTTCGGCCGGTATCTGACGAATAAATTCTTCAATGTTGTCTTCCAACGCGTCAATTGAAGTGGGCTTGTCTGTAAAGACATGAGCTTTAACATAGCCCCACAAAAAATACTCTAAAGGCGTTAAATCGCACGATTTGACCGGTCCCGAACGTGAAATAAAATGTTCACCGAACGCGCCTCTCAATAGGTCCAATGTTGCGCGTGCTGTGTGGCATGTGGCACCGTCTTGTTGAAACCACATGTCATGCAAGTCAAGCTCTTGCATTTTGGCAAAAAAAAGTTGGATATCATCTCACGGTAGCGCTCACCATTCACAGTTAGGTTACGATTCGCATCATGTTTGAAGAAGTACGGTTCAATGATGCCACCAGCCCATAAACCGCACCAAACTGTGACTTTTTCTGGATGCATTGGTAGCTCTTGCAATGCTTCTGGCTGATATTCACTCAAAAATCGACAATTCTGCCTATTTACGCACCCATTGAGCCAAAAATGAGCTTCGTCACTGAACACAATTTTTCGGTAAAAAAGTGGATCATCGGCCAACTTTCCAAGAGCCCATTCACCAAAAATTTTACGTTGCGGTAGGTCGTTCGGCTTCAATTCTTGCACCAGCTGTATTTTGAAAGCCATCGGATCTAAATCCTTCCGCAAAATTTTCCACGTTGTCGAGTAATAGAGGCCCAATTGCTGCGAACGGCGACGAATCGATAATTGATGGTCATCATTAACACTGGCCGATACAGCTGCGATATGTTCTTCAGTTTGCAATCTACGCAAGCGTGTTGGTGGCTTAATGTCGAACAATGTAAATTTGGTGCTTAATTTAGTCACAATAGCCCGCATAGCCGCTTCAGTGGGTCGACTAAACTGACCGTAAAAAAAAAAGAAGAAGCGCGCGATGAACTTTCTTAACAGAGCACGCATTTCGATAATAAAATTCAATAATTTGCAAGCGTTGTTCGTTTGTAAGACAATTCACGGTTAAATTACAGACCAAACTGAAGATGTTTGACAGTGAAACAAGCTGTTTCAACCAGTGCTGTCAAAAAGACAAAAGCTGAAAAATTACCCTTTATTTCACCGTTTATCCTCGTTCACTTGAAGACCAGCTCGTTTCGATGTCATCATGACCTGTGGAAGATAGTGTTTACAATGTCGTCTGTATGTATAGTGTTGGCTTTCGTGCTTGCAGTTGCCCCCCGCACTATCCACTCCAGCACAACAGTGAAAGAGTCACACGACAGCGCATCTCCTTGCCGAAATCCTTGATAACTGCTTAAGTTAAATTTATTCTTTTTCATTGCAGTCAAGCTTGTCTGTTTGAGAGAAGCGTTCACTTTAAGAGGGGTATCCGTTTAGGCATGCCTCAGTCCATTGCTTTTTTCATTCACTCTGCGGCAGGGAACAAGAGTCACAACAAGTCTTAGGGGTTGCATTAGCTGCACACTTGTAGATGGCGTACACTCCAATGCTTCCTCTGACTCCATAATGTCTGAGAAGAGAGAATTCTTGCCTCCAAAAGACAAGCCCCGTAGACGCCTATGTCGATGTTATTGGACATCGATCATGTCCCTTTCAATTTGCATCAACTGCTTCTAGTGGCATAGTTGCCAAGGGGTTTGATTATTTTATCATTTAAAACGCGACGAATTGCCTACAAACAACACAAATAATTGGCGACGAAAGCGGTGAAACAGCAACGCAACTACGCCCTAAATGAGTCCGAGGCGGAACGTGTCACTGCTAATGAACTCCATTTAAAACACTGCTCTCCGTTCCAAATCATTTAGCTTGATAGTTTGAGTTACAGCACCACCTATCAAATCGCCAGCGGTCAAACGAGTGAAGACTGCTGTCAATATGACTCGTTTGCGATTGTTGTTCTTACTTCTGCTTTTGCTCGGACCTCAGCCAGCCGTAAGCATGAACTTTAACCTTCACACCACACTAGAGACACCCACATTTGCAGGTTTTCCAAGAAAAGGAGGAAAACTCGGAAGAAAAGGAATTCGACAAAATTGAATCACAATTGACGATAGGCAACTGCAAGGATGCATTCAACCTTCGTCAGAAAACACCCTTGGTAACAATTGGTCGCCTAAGATTCATTTGACTTAAAGCTGTCACTTTCAGGAAAAACTTTGCTGCAAACCTTATATTGATACTGGTATGGAAGGTGTTCAATGCGCGGAGCTCTATAGGTTGAGCACGGGCAACGAACTCATTGCCATACACGTGAGGAACATTTTCAAGTGATCGCGACTGTGATGTGTAATCCATTGTAATGGTACTTTGCAGAACCTTGCCAATTGTGTTTACATAAAGAAAAAATTCACCAAGGGCGACGAGAATTTGAACTTCAGGCGTATCAAGGCCGACTTGGATAAAATAGACGACCCCATAGAAAGGAAGTTCATGATGGATCTATACGTACATTGCAATACGAAAGGTACTGGATACTGTGGACTGTGGCAAACATTTATTCGTCTACTTGCAGCTAAGGAGAGTTTGAAAGCCATCAGGGCAGAAACAGAACCCGGACAGTTGCCACTGGGCATGAGGCGACCGTTCTACGCTTTGGTCTTCATTTGCGTTACCTATTACCCGTACAGTGTATCTTGTCCCTATTTTCTGTGGCGGAAGGATATATGTGGCAAGTACGTAGAACAGTGTAAGCGAATTATAAAGGACGAACAAAATTGAATAGCGCCCACGAAGTTTGCTGCGTTTTTGTGTTTCGACAATAAAGTCTTGTTTGTTGTTTTTTAAATACAAAGCTTGTGTACTGTGGCGCAAAGATTGGAATATTGTCAAGTTCTGTGTGACGGACTTGACGGAGGGGAAAAGGACAAGCGGAGAGTTGTTAGATACAAACCTACCGCACCTCCGGAAGGGGTACTTTGCATCAGTTTGCCAATATTTTAAGTGCAACTAACTCATTTACTGGTATCTTGTAGTTTACGTTTTCAAAAGTAGATAACTCTTGTTCGGTCGAAATGAGTTTTGGTTCCATTTTGTGTCCATAGAAGGTTGACATTTCATGCCTGCATCATAGGCCGTTTGCCACCAGTTTGCCTGACTATGGAAGCTTTCTCTTTCAAATCCTATACCCTCCTGTGCTCTCCTTGAGCGTCAATCTTTTAGGTGCAGCTATTGCCAAACCCTCGTGTAATTGCATTTTTTTTCTTCCCCGACCACATTTTATGAGACGATAGCCGTTCTCGACCATCAGACGAAACACAAGAGAGGAATGTACAACGATGGTATTTTCAGGCAAAGCTGATTGATACGTGAAACCAAGTTTTTTCTTCAAAAATTTCCTACTCTTACAGTTGACAGATGTAAGACCGCCACGTAGAAAGTCTAGGTTCGATTCCCGGACAGGACACCTCGCATTTTTTCACGGCACCACCTCTTTCGAGTTGCTGACCACATTCAAAGAGTATCAATTGTCTATGAAAAAGTTTCTCTCTCATATCTCCGTTCGGAGTCGGCATAAAACTGTGGGTCACTTCCACTCGTGAGAGAACAGTAGCACGAAGAACACGAGTAGTTGTAGAAGCTAGGCCCCTGTCCCTTGTGGGCTGTAGTGCCACTCAATTATTAGCAGATGTAAGAAGGCGGTCGGATATCCGTGGATAGTTCGCGGCAGCGTTAACTCCCTAATTCGACTCGAGTTTCTGCCCTGCAAGTGACTTTTTCAGTCCGGGGCAAATCTGCGGAGTATGGTGACGGCTCAGGTATTTGTTGGTGCACTGTCAATGTGAAGTAGAACCTCTTTCTTCGTCTCTTCAGAAATTTGGGTCGAGTTGCGTCGAAAATTCGGTATAGTTCAGCACTGTTACCGTTTTGGGCTATTTTAGTTAGCCGATATTTACTACAGTTTCTATTTTGCAACAATTCTTGGAAGTCCACTGTTCCAACTGTTACTTGAGCATACACTGGATGCGTGGTTAATCGATGATCGTGAAACGACGCGGATAGTCTTTCGTATTAAGCTTAAACAGCATCAAAAATTGCTCTAAAGTGGTCTCACAGATTCGTTTGTTGTGCGCAGAAGAAGCACGGCCCAGATCCAAAAATGTTATTTCTAGTGAGTTTATTGGTTCATTGTTTTCACTAAATGCTGAAGAAAATAGAACTGAAACATCCTTTTCAAGATAGACCACTGATACCTTGATATATAAAATTAGAAAAAACAGAGAAAAGACACTAGATTTACTGATTTTGGCTAGACCTGCAATCATGTAAATGTTGGCCACGACTACGTCTGAAGTGGTTCATTCGGAAGTTCAAATTGTGGACAACTCGGTCGATCAAAGCGACTGTCACAAATATGGCTTTCTAAGTGCCAATTGTAGCTCACCTATTCCTGAAGACCTGAGACTTTACATATCGCCAAGGAACTTGCACAACGGTGTGTTATCGCAGGCGGCCAATGTACCCTAGCGATACTTGAAATAAAGTGTTCATCAGATTTCTCAACAAGTTCACTGTCTCCAGACACCAGAGCACACCGAGACCGTATGCGAAAATGACACTCAGCTACAGCTGCTCCAGTCGCTTCATTTCTCTTCTTCTTTTACTGGCGCTACAGTCCGGGGTGGACTTGGGCCTCAACCAAAATGCCTCTGCAGCTAGTGCAATATCTCTCCGGTTGCCTCCAATTGGGCACTCCAAGTTGGTCTAGGTCACTCTCGAATTTGAAGACTGTTCGGACCAGAGCAGTGGTGTCCATACGCTCTACGTGGACCAGGCTCATGCCGCCGTACAGCCCATAGAGTGCGTCGTTAAATCTTCTCCTCCAGGCGCCATGAACGCAAACAGTTCCGAAATTTGTACGCAGAACTTTTCTCTTAAGAAGACTAAAAGCTTCCTTATCCGCTTTTCGTGGCGTCTAAGTTTCTGCACCCTAAAGGAGGTTTGGGATGATGAAGCTGTTGTACAAAGCCAGTTTAGTCCCTCGAGAGGGCTCTATTTCACAGTTTCCTCTTGAGCCCAACGAAGCAGCGATTGGCAAGAGTGATTCTGCTTTTGACTTCCGTACTGATGTTCTTGTCCCTATTTACTGCGGAGCCGAGTTATAGGAAGTCCTCGACTACCTTGATGTTCTTGCTGCCTAGTGTGACGGTCTGTCCGCGACGTCGGTGTTGTGTGTCCTTCCTCGATGACAGCTTATACCCAGTCGCTTCACTACCTGCTGGACATGGTCCAACCAGTACCAGTGCAAGCTAGGACTTTTTTTTACGATTGGTAGTGCTTTCAGTAAGTTCCTCGCAGATAAAAAGTTCTCCAATAGCAACTTCAGGACGCACTTTTTCACAAATTATCGAACCGTCACTGTCAATACTCAGCTCATTATGGCAACGTCGAAGAAATAGCAACGTCTGGAAATTTCTACCGGAATTCGGAGTCGTGGACTCCGACCGGTTGTAACCTTCGCGCTAGTAGACACACAGGCAAACACAAGTTTAGTGCAAACTCGAGAGACAACAGGTTGCTCGAAGTGTCGACAATATTCCTGCCGTTCAGGCGTCCGCAGCAAACGATCGTAATCAGCGAATACTACGGTGTTCGCAGGAGTTGGATATCGAACAGACCACATTATGACGGATTTAGCGTAAGCATCTTGGTCTGAGTCCAAACAAGATCAAGTTGACTCAAGAATTGAGGCCGATGGGCCATTTAAAGCGGCATACGTTCTCCGATTGACTGCTAGAAAAGGTGCGCCAAATGATTGCAGAATCATTCTTCAGTGACAAAGCTCATTTCTGGCTCAATGTGTTCGTCAAAAAGAAAAATATACGTTATTGGTGGAGTAAATATTCACATGTGCTTCATGAATCACCACTTCATCCGCAACAAAGAACTTTTTGGTGCGGTTTGCATGCCGACGCTCGGCGTTGTTGAGACATATTTTTGTGAATGGTCAGCGTTACCGCGTCTTGCAAATGGGAGTGGGATGCACTTCGCTGACATGTGGTTTCAACAGGATGGTGCCACAGACCACACAGCTCACGTTTCAATCGACTTTTTGAAGTATGGTGAGTGTGTTGTCTCAAGAAATGGGCCAGTCGATTTGCGTCCTCGTTCGTTCAATTTAGGGCCGCTTGACTATTTTCTGTGAAGCTAGGTTATGTCATTGGTTCATGCCAACAAGCCGACGAAGTTAGAACAGCTCAGATTCAACATTAAACGCGAAATAGGGTCCGTGTCAGACGAAATAGGTGGCCGAGTGGTAGAAAATTGTGTAAAAAGTAACCGCGGTGGCCCTATGAACTAAGTTCTTGTTCCGCTCACAAATGTTTTGATTGTACTTCAAGCCGATAACAAATTTTTTGAAAAATCTCAAATGGCTTGCAAATGGCGAAAGACCAAACAACGACTCAAATGATTCAAGTGTAATGCGTGTCACTGCTAATGAACTCCAATTAAAACCCTGCTCTCCGTTCCAAACCATTTAGCTGAATAGTTCGGATTGAATCACGGGTATCAGACCGCGGAACGGCCAAATGAGTGGAGACCCCTGGCAGTATGACACGTTTGCGATTATTGCTCTTACTTCTGCTTCTGCTCGGACCTCACCCAGCCGTAAGTACAAACTTCTTCCTCCACATCTCACTCCTCATACTCCCATTCGCAGGTATTCGAAGAGGAGGAGGAAGACCCCTCTAGTGAGGAAACGTCAGAAGAAGAAGAAGACGCGATTACAGCGAATCTGACGATAAGCTTTTGCAACGAAGCACTCAACCAACATCCACCCTCACCTTTGGTAAATACACTGGCCACAGAAGAATTTGATTTCACTTCAAAGGGAATCTTTTGCAGGAAAAGGTTTGCTGCTCAACTTATATAAGTGTTGGACCTGGTGAATCCGAATGTTTCGAGACATATGAGGCACATCAGTCAGAAGGATTGATTGCCATACATGTGAGTTATCCTTTCAAGTAACCACAACTGGTGTCAACACTTTGAATGGGTCTTCACAGGATGTGGCAATTTGCATTTATGTTAAGAAAAAATTCACCAAGGGCACCGAGAATCTGAACTTTAACCGGATCAAGGCCGATCTCAATAAATTGGACGACCCCAGAGAAAGGAAGTTCAGGATGAAGATGTACAAGGAGTGCAGTGCTAAGGGTAACGACAGTCTGGTCAGGTGCTGTGTCACCAATTTATTCGTATACTTGCAGCTAAGAACGATTTGCAAGCCATCAAGGCGCAAACAAGACGCGGACATTTGCCATTGGGGCTGAGGCGACCGTTCTTCGCCTTAGTCTTCATTTGCACATCAACTTACTCGGATAAGATATCTTGTCCCTATATGCTGTGGGACAAGGAAAACTGTGGCAAGTACAGAAAGAAATGCAGGAAACTTCTGGATGCAGAAAAATTGTAAAAGTGCACTCTGTGGAGGCGACATAAGAAGCAATAAATGTGTGATTGTTTGTTTTTCTAATGCCCCAGCGGTTAAAAGTATCACAAGACAATGCAGTTGTCTTCTAAATTCTAGGTTAGAATGGCTGGTTCTCAATATGCAACCAGATATAGACTAAAAGGGTCCATTCTGACCCGATGTGGGTTATATCCTGCAGTTACCTTAAGCACAGTTTGAGCTAGCTGTGCAGTTAATTAGATGGTCCACACGCTCTTTTCTCGTTCTTCACGCGCTTCAGTGGCCTTTGTACACAACTTCTAGTGTCCAGACACCGATGTGAGCCGCGGTGTTCCTTTTCGCCTCAAATGTAAAAAGAAATCGGTAGAACTTAGAGTCTCACTAAATTTTGATGAAGCAGGAACTTGGTTTACATATTGTTGATAGGTGAGTATAGACGCCCTGAATTTGTGCCCCGCACATGCATCTTACTCTGAGTTGAGCAGACGAGGAAGGGGCGTCCCACAACTATCGAAAAGTGGCCAATTTTTGGACATTTATTCATAAAGCTCAAGCTGTGTACGGCAAGGGCTTACAGAACATATATGACTACACACTACACGGTTGCCATTGAAGCGGAAGCGGCTGAAATAAGCTGTCAACGAGGAGGTACACACAACACCGACGTCTTGGACAGAGCGTACCACTCGGCAACAGATACTTCGAGGTAGTCAAGGACTTCGTCTGCCTCGACTTCGCTGTAAACCGTGACAAGACCAGTACCGAAGTCAAAGGCAAAATCACTCTTGCCAATCGCTGCATGGTCCTGATAGGTGTCTACAGGAGAAGGTGCACCTACGAACTAGATACAGAGGCTGTACGGCAGCATGCGTCACGTCAATGAATTGAACCCACTCAGACTCGTAAACTGGTCGATTGTACCAGGCAGTAATTTAAATATCTGGAAGAAGAGCAAAAACCACTTCTCGAACCACATCAGCACCAAACAAGTGCCACCCGATCCGAGAAAAGGCTGAATAACAGAGACAGAGAGTCTCACCGCTAAGCCCAAGCACACTTAAGTGGTTGGCGTAAGTGAAGGGTCTCGTTTGTACACCAACAAGTCGTCTGCAGACTTTTCTACCTAGAGATAACAGAAACGGACGCTACTAAAAAGCGGTCGAAGAAGCCCTTAGGCTTTTCGAAAGAAAAGAAAGCGACATGCGCCTAGTCAAGCATCTTCGGATACAACGCTGGGCACCACTGCTTCGGCCCGAAAAGTCTTCGAATCTGATCCATTGGGACAACGCAACAGAGGACGGCCTAGGCTAAGGTGGCGCACACAAGTGGAGAAGGACCGCAACCAACTTTGAGTGGCGGCAGCTGGCGAAAGATCGTGCTCGCTGGAGAGGCATGTTGGTTGAGGCCCAGGTCCCAGGAAGATAACAGAAAAGACGCGGATTTCTTGCTGAGGTTTGGAAACATACGCCTGGTTAGCCTGTATCCTGGAGAGTCATGCCATCTCTTGTTGTGTGTTCTTGTTGTGTGTTCCAATGTGGGTTCGGGCCCTATGAATGCCCTTTTGGATTCTTATCTAAGTCCCTTCCCCTTAATTTTTTTTCCTTCCTGAACTATCTTGGAAGTGGTAAGGGGATTGGGTAAGGCCTTATGCATAGTTTGGCTGTCGCTACGGACGCAGATACTTCGGCCCCCTTCCACCGCAGGGCGTTACTGCTTGAAAATATATACAAGTTAAGTGAAGAGGTGTGAAGTCTCACTCACTGATACCTCCATCGTCTTCGAGCCACCCATCCGAGTTCACTCCCTTCCTGGCTCAGTTTCTGGCCAGAGCCAGTCGTGGACAAAAGGAAAGTCAACTTTCTATAAGCGACACAATTGGATTATTGATGTCCTCGCGTTAGACGGCTTATCCATGAGATTGGTCGCATAGGAGATGCGATGCGTAAGGTCATAAGAACTCCAGTACAAGTTACACCAGAAACCACTTCGTTTTACTTGGAAGACGGCCTTAATTCTGCATCCCATGGTGTAAATCTCAAGGCGACAACGATTCCATAATGCATCAGGAGTCAGGGGTGATAGGAAGCCTCTGTGCAGCCAACCGTTCTTTGAACTTACATGGAAAGCAGTAGTCACATATTTGCGCGAAAGCTTATTCTAACTGATGCATAGGAAAGGAGAGGAGAGTTCTTATTATTGCCGTGTGGAACCAAACGGATGTTCTTGGTGAGAGGCCTCAAATTTTGCAAAAAACTCCCTTACACTGGCGGAAAACTAACAGCGCCTTTGAGGTTTTTGCGTCCTTGTGTATCTAAGGTAACACCCAGGTGGGAAAAGTGAATGATGACCCCATTTTGAACTAGTTGCGTCAGAGCAGTGGGATTCCTCCTCCTCGTGAGGAGAACAACCTCGGTTTGCAGAGGATTGACTAAAAGCCCATTCCTGGTACACCAGCCATCCCGTCTGCCCACTTAAGCATACAGTCGCTAGACATGACCCGATGACAAGTGAGGCTTAATCCACAGACTAAGCCTTGTCGGTGATTTCAGATCGATTCAAGGCGACAAAGAGTCGACTAACATCGACCATAGGTGAGGACAAAGGACGCAACCTTGCGGGCACCTAGTGTCTACCACTGACATTCTATACTAGTCGCATTAGCTTCCTTTTATCAAAACACCAGTGATTCCTCTACGCCATGTTCTCTGACCGCGTTACACTTGCCACCAAAAGTCGCGTTGTCAAAAGCAATCTCTCCTTCAATAAATAGTCCCAGCGCGTGATCTTTCCTGTCAAGTGCACATTCAGTTCTGCCAATAAGATTTTGAAGCACAATTCCGCAGTCTCTCAAAATTATCAGTCCATGGCTTGAACTGCGGGCTTTCGGCATATCAGTCGCCGCTTTTACTCACTACGCCACCGCAGCCTGCGGTGCAAATGATTCACCGATCAGATTCACTCCATCAGTTAACAAAGCCTCTCTTCAGCTGTCTCCAACTTCGCACCCCATGTTGAAGGCGTAGCTAAGACGTGGGTCACTGATGCGTCGTCACAAAGTTCAAATTCCCCTAAACCCTCTCAGATGACGCAGCACAACGAGTCTAATTCACTCGTGCGAAACTGCTTCCGAATGCCAGAGCATCCCTCTCCGTAGCACTCATGAACTCAATTAGGACCCTCTAGGCCACCGTTTATAGAGACATTTTATAGTACCAACGAAATCATATGCGGTCGAAGGTCCCAAAGCCCCGCTCCCACCACCTCGCCGGCAGATGAAATATTTTAAAGTGTGTTCATGTCCGGGGTTCATGAAGCACAATAATCTCATAAAGAGCCACAGACATTCAGACATGCTGAGTCGTGGCTGCTTCCGATCGCCCGTCCCGTGCCGTACGCGCCACCGACCGCTCTGGTGGTCCATTTGAGTCACCAGACTTACACGAAGAGCAACAGCATCGCGGCGTTGACCGAGTCCCACTAGCGCACTGGTCACTTGACCTTACGAGGTGTTGATGGTATCGCGCGATTGCTCAAGACAAGAATCTAGTCTGCGGTTCCCCTGGCTCCAATTCCTCCCCCCCACCACCACTCCTCACCACTCCTCACCATCCTACCGCCGACAACCGCGGCTGGACCAGTGACTGTGTGGCGGTATCTTCTTGATTTCAAACGTTTACTGCGTTTAATAGGCCTTATTACGACGACGAGGAGAACGCAGGCTCCCCTTCGCCCCGTCCACCGTCAGCGGAAAAGGTTTAACGACGTACCCGTGTTACCGGCGACGATGACGACCAATTAAGCCACTCGTTGAGTGCTATAATGTTATAATTATGACTTATGGGAAAATCCAAGACGAGATGACGATCTTGAACAGGGTCAGGGGCAGGGGTTAGCTGCATGGAGCTGCCTCGGACAGTCCTTTTGTTTGCAACAAATTGAATTCGTATCCGAAAAGCAGGTCAATACCGGAGAGAACGGTGTCCACGGCAAGGAACTGGTTGCATACGGCCGTGATTGTCGTGTGAAAATTCAAAACTCAGCCGCAGGTGAGCGTCGAGGGGTTGGCTTTGGTTGCGATGCAGGTAGTTTGGGGTTTGTTGCACCGATTCAGATTCGGATTCGGATACCTGTAGCCGGAGACAATCAGTCAATTGTGTGTTCCCTGATTTTTGTTTCCATCCTCAACAGATGCACTCCTTTAATGAATGAGATTCCAGTTATCCGTCGTTTCGGTGAGGGTCTGGTGTGTGTGTGGGAACTCGGTGCGTCTGGACGGGATTCGTTCGGAAAGTGCGAGATTTTGTTCTTTCTCTGACGCAATATGCGGGTTCTTGTGCCCTTCAGATGAATTCTCTGAACAATGGATATGCTCAGTGGATTCTGTTGGGTATTGTGGGTGAAACAATATTTTTCTTTTTTGTTCAATGCGTTCTCTCGACTGGTTCGAAATTTATTTCTCAAGGTCTCAGGGAACAGGTGTCCAGGCTTAGGTGATCTAGGAGACAGTCTTTTGATCTTCTTCAAATCAAATTGGTAGCAGAATGAAGCAAGGTAAGGTGTCATAATGGCTAACGGCGTGGCTTACTTAGGCCAATATTGAGAGTAAGGTGTGGAGCTTCGTTAAAGGAGGGTAAACCGTGGAGCTATGATCTTTCTGCGATTTTCTTGTTTAGCGTGCGGCAGATGAAAGACCTCCCGATTTGTGAAGGAATCTCAGCACGTCTCGACACTCATCACGTTCTTCAGGTCGATGTAGAGGCAGACAGTATCTAGAAGGTTCAGTCTTCCCAACGCAAGAAAATCGACGAACAGGAGCCTGACAGATTCTTTGACCTCTTCCTCCCTACAGCTTTGTGGTGTTTCCAAACGTTGTCCAATGACACACACTCTAGAACAGGAAGTAGAAGTCTTACTTCCCTTTGGCTTTCCGTCAGTAGCAACTTGATTCTCTTCATATTCTCTACAAACAAGGGGGCTCTCCCTGCTGAAGGTGTCTACATGTTCCTTCACAAACTTTTCACCTCTGTTCTGGCTCATATGTCTAAATTCTTACGAAATTGATTTTGTCATTTCTGAGCCTTCGTAAACCACTGCGTCAAGGATGCCACTGTGTACCTGAGTGTAATGATGATTAACGAAGCTGTCTCGCTTGAAGGTCTGCCCAAAGGACGCATCGTATTTACTAGGCGCTTGACTGGACTGGAAGGTTATGTTCTACATTTTTTTGTTGGGATACTCTGCACTGGAGCGCTCAGACTCAAAAACTAGTCCATGTTATAGTTCAGTTAAGATCACTACCATCTACTCTTGGTTAAAGACTGGTCCTTCATTTATTGCCGCCACATTCGTTTGAAAAACAGTGTAGTTCTCCTTAAGAAATTGGACCTTTTCAAACTTTCCAGAGACAGTGTTTGACCCATCGGTGAGCAAGGCTATGTCCCTTCTGAAAGTTGGTTCAGCCAAAATGGACGAGCCACACCTTAACGTCATGTTTTTTTTGCCCAACTAAGTCTGACATTTCTTTGTTTCAGTGTTTGACAAGTTCAACCATGGAGTGAAACACAATTGAGCAACGTGTTAAGATTGTTGAAACCTTTTCGGAAAATGAGCGTTCACATCAAAAGGATGTGCACTTCGTGATTCTTATGGTCAGCATAACCGACCAAATGTATTCATAAAGAACTACAATTGTCGCAATTGGGAAAATAAGAATGCGCAGGTGACTGTCGAAAAGCCAATGCATCCACAGAGAGTGACTGTTTGCTATGGTTTATGATCTGGTGGCATCATTGAGTCGTACATCTTGGAGAAATGAGTTTGGCCAAGCAGTTACCGTGAATGATGTTCGTGATCGCAAGATGATGGTGCACTTCCAACAGGATCCAATGAAATAATGACTCGTCTGCGCGAGAATTTGCCACCGTTGGCCATCTTTTTTTGATTTTTTAAATGTTAAAAAGAAAAAGTGTACGTCAATAAGACAAGAGCAGCTTAAGAGTGAGATAGTGGCAGCCGTGGGGTAGTGGGTAGGTGCGTCGACCCATACGCAGAAGGCCACGAATTGTTCTTTAAGCCAGTAATAAAAATTTCAAGTCCACTTTAAAATGTATTTGTTTTATTTTATATATTAAATAGAACCTCACAATGAATCATCCTTTAAGTGTATTTAATGATGGTGTGCATAACTACATGTTGGCTGATATTGTTTTAGCCGCGCAGCGAATGGAATACAGTGACAGAAAGGTTGGAATGTGGTATTTGGTTTTACGTGATCACCCTACGGCTTATATCACGCAGTAGTTGATAACGCAAGACTAGACGCATTAGTTACCAAATTACCAAATGAGATCATGCTTTAGAGACAATCACCCAACCTTGGTATGGACTGAGGCCTCTCTATGGGTCGCACCCCCCTGAATCGGTCGGGTGAACAACCTGATTCAAACTATGGGTATTAAACCACAAGCCACCACGATACTCCCACTAGGGGGCCTACCGCCAGGCTGAAACCGAAGTTCTAGGGGCTCCTGACATCCCGTGGTCAAGCTGGCACTACCAATCAGGTTCCCTCAAAACTGGTCTGGTAGCCGCCATTCCGCCACCAAATAGCCTTTGGATTCACCCGTGATTCCGTATACTCTAATAATTTTGCTACGGCTGCCATTTTAAATCACGTGATTCTTAAATCCAGTCATATCTTTTGGAAGAAAGGTGCTGAGAAATCACATTTTGAAATAAAGGGTGTCCCAACAAGAACGCAAGATTTAAATTTGGCGCCATTCGAATTCTTATTGTTTGACATTCGAACAATTATTATTGTTTGTAAGTAGAAGGTATAAGGTTAACAAAAATGGAGCGCTACAGGAATGAACAACGCATTCTCATTGTGAAATTGTTTCACCAAAATGGTGAAAGTTTTGCGGCTACAGTTCGCAAATTGCGATCAATTTGGGCTTACAATAATGCTCCAAAAGACAACATGAAAATGCTGATTTTGCCAATAAAATCATCCTTAGGGACGAGGCCCATTTCAATCTTGATGGCTTCGCCAATAGGCAGAATTGTCGCATATGGGGCGAGGGAAGTCCTCAAGTGATTCACGAGAAGCAAATGCATCCTCAAGGTGTCACTGTGTGGTGTGCATTTTGGGCTGGAGGAATCATTGGACCTTTTTTCATGAAAATTAGTCAAGTCAAGCGCAAACAGTCAATGGTGTTCGGTATCGTGAAATGGTAAGGAATTTTTTGGTGCCTAGAATTGAAGAAATGAATGTGGAGGGGATGTGGTTTCAACAAGACGGCGCCACATCTCATATAGTCAGAGAAACAATTCAATTGCTGCATCAGTCATTTCTCGGTAGTGATATTTCGCGTTTTGGAAACCAGAATTTGCTGCCTAGATCGTGCGATTTAACACTATTGGACTTTTTTCTTTGGGGTTTTTTAAGTCGATGGCTTATGGGAATAAGCCGACGACGACTTAAAAGAGGAAATTAGACGCTGCATTAATGAAATACCGCACCATTTATGCAAAACGGTCATTGAAAATTTCATTAAAAGATGGCGTATGTGCCAGCAAAGTCGCGGCGGCCATCCGGCCGATGTATTATTCCACACATAATCTCATCCTGTCTACTTAACGATACAATAAAGAATTCACGATTTTTTTTAAATATCTGCGTTTTATTTAAAATTTAATAATAAAAATAATTTAAATTTGTTGGTGCACCCTTTACAATATCTGATTCATAAATAATGACTTAAGGGCTCAAGGCAAACATTGCAAATAACCAGTCATTATCCATGAATGGCTGTTGCGTTCTTTCCCTAAGTTGGAACGATCACAAAATTGCAGCGAAATGTCTAGGTTCCCAAAAGCAATTCAAGAAATATATAGCGACAGTATGCGAGCGTCTAGTGGCTGACTTGTTCCAGTTAACAGCCGTTCGGTCTCAGTTCGAAGACGGCTTGAAGACGAATGAGTTACAAGAGCCTAAACTTGACCCTTTTGTTCTTCTGCAGTCACCCACTTCATTGTAGTGTATTTAAAACAATAAAAAAGACGTATAGTTATTTATTTTTATAGTTACTTAGTTGCTTAATCCCTTCGTAATGGGGTTTGTAAAAACGCACGCCCTTCATGCGGCCTGTCTCTTAACGAAAAGGTCAAGTATTACAAAATTCGTTTTATGTATATGCCGCTGTTCACAATAAAACGGAACTTTATAGTTTCATGGATTTGAAAAAAAAATGATGTATGTTTGTATACTTAATAGCCCTCAGAGCAAATTGGTTTCCATTAGAAATAGAACTGAGTAAGTCAAGAGTCCTTAATAAATATGCGCATGGCTACCACAGCTAGGCTAACAATAGATACCATACCATACCGTTTGATAAGCAAAGGTTATCGTCAAAGCATCGTCGCCTTTTGTGGAATAGCACGTCATGCGCTGACCAATACAAGCACTAATTGAAGGGCAACGGTCGAAAAAATGCTGTCCCCTTAATATGATAAGATCGTCCATTCAAGGCACATAAGGAAAATCATTGCAGCCAAATCTTGGAAAAAAAAACTTGTCAGCGTTTGGGAATCGACCACTTAAAGGAGTGTCCACAATGAGAGAACTCAAAATTTTCATGACCTAAGATCAAGAGGTTTTCCCCTCACTCACCGTTCTTCCTACTTCCAGTGACATCTTAAATATTAAGTGCGACACAAGAAACCCCCTTTTGGTTGAATGAATTATGAAAATGCAATTCTCTGATCGTTCAATCACAAATCTCTCATTCCCCAATCATAATGCATGTCATTCGATCTTCAAGCAGTCCCCGATGACAGTGTGCATCATTAAAAAACCGCATTGACGCCTCCGCAGTCGCGTTCCGCTGCTGTCTTGAATTATGACCTAATTCCCATGAGTCTGCCCCGGCTCCTGGCTCCTTCTCCAATTGCAGCTCCAACTAAAAATAGTCCACCATCTGAGTGTTTTTTTTTTGTTCCACTTCATAAGTACGAAAAACAATTTAATGTCCTAAGCATCCCACATCGCACAGACTCAGATCCTCTTAAGAAGAACAAAAAAAAAAATGAAAAGGATCCGAGGATCATAAAAAACAACAGAAGATTCCCATTAAATCAAATCAGTGTCCTTCCCTCCTACCTACGCACCACGGCCGAAAGTGGAAAACGCATCTGCACATCTGCTCGACGGGACGCAATGCGATCCATTCAGGCAGTCGCACATGAGGGAGTATCTAGGAATTAAGAGCAAGGACAAGACAAAGCAGCAACAAGACATCAAGCACCGAAGAGAGCGAGCACAAAAAACGTGAAAAGCAGCCTTGCCCTATTGTCTAAGTACAGTTCTGTCCAGGCGGAGATAGTTTTCCATTCTTCCGCAGCCCATATGGGTCCTTCGTGCCGCAAGAAGATTTATATAAGTGCTCTCGCTTCGCTTAAAAAATGAGTTTCTTTTTTAATTTTCCAATCCCCGGCGCGGTAAAGGATTCCTCGAGTCAGACGTGGCGATAAATTGGAGGTATCTAATCCTTGCCGGTTCCCACACATTGTGGACGGGGTTGTGTACGGTTTGTTGTTGCTACGTCCGTGGCGTGGCTGCATTTCTTCTGGAGCGGATGTGCTGCACGCATTCAAATCCTTGAGGAGGGGGAGGAGGACGATGTCGTAAGATACAGACGATTGTCTTGAATCAATCCTTTATGCGGCGATGCGATGGCGCGGCGACTGTGAGGGGGAATTGGCGGGAAGACGTGACAAAGGATATCCCCATTCACGTTCGCAAGACGGTTCCGAGCGGAGATTAGGCGATGACAAGGAGAAAGGATTGTTGGTATCCTTAGAGAAAACAGGATTTCGTTTAAGAACAGAGTCACGGCATTGTTCGTGGCTGCGCCGACTTTGAAAGGGGTTTCGCTGTGAAATGCGATTTTTCTAACCGCAGCAAGCATGAATGCGATGTTCGGCTGCGGGGATTAACGGCGGCTCGGATCGGAATGGTTGGGGATTAGAGCGAGCGGTTGCGCATGTGCTGTTGACATTGAGCGCCAAAATTCAATTCACCGTGCAATTGGGGCAGGCCTAAGCCGATAGGATCACGAGACGATGGACGACGACGGGAGTTGTTTTGATCAGCTGCGGTGACTGCTGAAGAGGGTGACAACATAGAGATGTCGAATGGCGCTTGTTGCTTGGAGGGCTTCATGTGATGTTGCTTTGATACAGCAGCAAGCAACATGGATGAACTCTGAAAATGACAGGGTTTTGGTATATGATGAATGAAAGGATGAAATTGTGAGTGCCCGTGAATAGAAAACGTTCATAGGTGTTTGCATAGAGAAACCGATGGTGTACCCATGCTAATGGATAATGAAAGGAGTCCCCCAAAATTGTGTTAATGATCTGACACATTAAGACTGGTCTTTTCTGCCATCTTCTGTAAGCCTCGGAGTGATCAGTGAGAATCAATGAGAATCAGTGGGGGTTCATTGAACCAAAATATACGTTATGACAGATCTTGGAAAAAACCCAGCAGATCTAGATTAGACAATGAAAGTGGGCAGTGTTTACCGGCTTTAATGGAGACGATCTGTAAATCGCAGTTTTGTCACCTAAATATGCCAAACTTTGGATGAAGGACGCTCGTTGCTCCGTCAAAATTTGTGTAGATCTTACAGAGGATTGTGCATATGTAATAGAGGGCAGAAAAGTTAACTTAAAGACTATCGGCCAATGTCAATATTGCCGGTAATAGAACTTAAGTAAGGGTTTGATAAACTGAACCATGAAAAAACAAAAAATATCGATGCACGAGGCCTTACATCAAATGGACAGCGTGAGTGTTTAAAAAGTCGACCATTTTACTTGAAAAGCAACAACACATGCAGCCAATATGAAAACGTTCTGTTTGGAGTGTTTGGAGTTTGGAAATTGGGTCCAATCCTGTTCATATTTTACACCAATGAGCTATTTCGAGTACTTAAGGAGACCATATCATTCACAAATGCAGACTATACGGCAATTGTTCTGCGTTCCAGATCCTTGCAGATTGCAGTCGAAATTGTGCTGAGAGAAGGCATCGTGGTGAAGTACCGTCACGACAGCGATTTTTCGATTGACGCATCTAAGACAAAAACGATGCATACACGCCGGCCTCAATTCAGGACTTCACTTCAAAATGAAATATGTGACAAGTTTGTGGTTTGTTCATCGAGATAGTCGATAACAACAAATATTTGAGAGTTACCATCAACAGCACCTTTCTCTAGGACATGCATAAAGGTGAGTTGCGAGTAAGCTTAAAACGATCGTTACATGTGCTGACCAATCTGTAATACCATGCCACAACAACTGTTCTAAAACTAGTTTATTTTGCCATTGTGGAATTTAAACTAAGACTTCGCATAGTTGCACTTCAAGAACTTAAAAAACTCCAAAACATAGCACTGAAGATGATATGCGTAAATAACCAACACAACATACCGGAGTAAAGCAGTTTCAAGGTTCTTCGAGCAGAAGACATTTTCAAGATGAGCCTTAAACTGGAGTATTTATGAGGTGAGATGAGTGAACATGAGGTCAACACGGGAAGGAGGACTCAAGGCATGCTTCGTGAGCCTCGATTCAACAACAATTATTGGGGGCGACAAAATTATAAAAGACTTTCGGTTTTTTTTGGATTCATCACATTACATTTTTGATTTTGGAAGCGATTACCTATTTCATTGGAGCGGTGTGGCATTTGTCAGCAATCAGCATCAGCATCTGTTTCAGACAACAACAATTTTTCCATTTTTTGACCCGTCGAAACTTTTCGAATTTGTCTTATTTTGATTTCATTTTTAATTGAAGCCCATCGAATGCTTGTGGATGTTTACTGTGAATCTACATCGACTGATAATAGAGTGGTTTCGACACCTCAAAAGTGGCGATTTTAGAGTGGACAATAAAGAAGATGAAGAACTGCGACATATACTACAGCGACTGCTACAGGGAGAAAAGGCAGCGCCTATTCGGATGCGGATTTGTTGTTCGAGGCAGACTTAGGAAAAAAGTCATAAGCTACGATCCCGTAAGCGAACGCCTCATGACAATCCGCATTAAGGCTGAATTCGGGAACATCAGCCTGGAAACGGACTCAGGCTGCTGGACTTCGCCGAGGGGCGGAACCTCTATATGATAATAGATATAGATAGACACGCGGTTCCCACACCTCAACATTCATAAAGGGACCTGGCGATCACCTGATCAATCAACCGTCAACCAGATTGATCACGTTGCGATCGACGTCAGACACTCCTCCAACATTCTCGATGTCCGAACATTCCGAGGCGCTAACATCGACTCGGATCATCACCTTGTTGTAGCCAAGGTAAGAACCCGGATATCGAGAGAACAACGGAGTCGAGATAGGCCGAAACGGTTTGACGTCGGAAAGCTACAATCGCAACAGGTCGCTGGGATGTTTGCCGACCGAGGCTCTTCTAAAGTTCGACGCCGCCTGCACTGACAATAGAAGAAGAATGGAAACGTTGTCAAAAAGCCATCAAAGAAGCTGCCACTGATGTGCTGGGTTTCACGCCACCACCTAGAAGGAACCCATGGTTTGACGACGAGTGCAGGCAGGCACATGCAGCCAAACAGGAGGCCTACCAGGCAACGCTGCATCGGACTACGAGAGCTGTTCGTCAGCTCTACGAAGAGAAAAGAAGAGAAGAGAACCGGTTCTCACAAGGAAAAACAGAGAGCATGAGAAGCGCGCGGTCGAAGAGATGGAGAGGTGTTATGGCAGGAATGAAGTCCGAAAGTTTTACCGAAAGGTGAAACAGCTATCCGGTGGATACAAGGTTCGGACCGAAGCCTGCCGGGACCAAAACGGAAACCTCGTAGTAGAGTCGCAATCGATGCTGAGAATCTGGAAAGATCATTTCTGCAGACTCTTAAACGGCGATGACGGCCCAAATCCCGCTGTAAGGCAGAATGTTCCACTTAATTTGGACGATGATAGACAAGAATTCCGTGCCCCCGACTTAGACGAGGTCAAGATAGCAATATCGAGACTGAAGTCAAATAAAGCTGCTGGAGCAGATGGACTGTCCGCAGAACTGTTCAAAGCGGCTGGTGATGACCTGGTTGGGCGCATGCACCAGCTCATCTGTAAGATATGGTCAGAGGAAAGCATGCCCGATGAGTGGAATCTCAGCATCGTCTGTCCGGTCCACAAGAAAGGAGACCCCTTCGACTGCGCCTACTATCGAGGGATTAGTCTTCTTAACATCGCGTACAAGATCCTCTCTGCCGTATTGTGTGAACGCCTGAAACCGTTTGTCAACAACCTGATTGGTCCTTATCAGTGTGGTTTCAGGCCAGGGAAGTCCACCATCGACCAAATCTTCACACTGCGGCAGATCCTGGAAAAGACCCAAGAAATGCAAATCGACACTCACCACCTATTCGTCGATTTCAAGGCCGCGTATGACAGTGTGCATAGAGACGAGCTATACAGTGCCATATCTAGTTTTGACTTTCTTACCAAACTCGTCAGATTGTGTAGGATGACGATGGAGAACTCTCGCTGCTCCGTCAAGGTCGGGAACGAACTCACCGAGACCTTCAATGTCAAAAAAGGTTTTAGACAAGGCGACGCACTGTCATGTGACTTTTTTAACATCATCCTGGAGAAGATCGTGCGTAACTCACAGGTCAACACCAGAGGTACGATCTTCCAAAAGTCAGCTCAATTGCTAGCTTACGCCGACGACATTGACGTGATTGGTCGAACACAGCGAGCCGTCAATGATGCGTTTGCTGGCATTGAAGTGGAGGCGGCTAAAATGGGTCTGGTGGTAAATGAGGGCAAAATGAAGTACATGCTGTCATCAAGGAAGGACACACAACATCTGCGTCTCGGACAGAGCGTCACACTAGGCAGCAGAAACTTCGAAGTAGTCAGGGACTTCGTCTACCTCGGCTCCGCAGTAAACAGGGACAATAACACCAGTACCGAAATCAAACGCAGAATCACTCTTGCCAATCGCTGTTTCTTTGCGCTCAAGAGGCAATGGAATAATAGAGCCCTCTCTCGAAAGACTAAGCTTGCTTTATATAACACCTTGATCATCCCAGTCCTACTTTATGGCGCGGAAACTTGGACACTACTAAGAACGGATGAGGATGCCCTTAGTATCTTCGAGAGAAAAGTTTTGCGTGAGATTTTTGGCCCTGTTTGCGTTGATGGCATCTGAAGAAGAAGATTTAATGACGAACTCTAAGTGCTGTGCAGCGACAGGCGCCTAATCATCAGCGGATACAACGCTTAAGAAGCTGGGCCATGTAGAGGGCATGGACACCACTGTTTTGGCCCGAAAAGTTTTCGAATCTGAGCCATTGGGACAATGCAACAGAGAACGGCCTAGGCTAAGGTGGCGCACACAAGTGGAAAAGGACCTCAACTAACTTGGAGTGCGCAACTGGCGGCAGCTGGCGAAAGATCGTGCTGGCTGGAGAGGCATGTTGGTTGAGGCCCAGGTCCACCCCGGACTGTAGCGCCACAAGAAAAAGAATAAAGAGCGTCTTAGCGAGTCCAAAAACGGTTGAAGATCCGATCAAGATCCGTGCCTAACGCAAAGTGAACTCGCAGAATCATTGGAAGTTATTCAGCGAACAATTTACGTCCATTTGCAGAAATTTGGATTTATTCAAAGGCAAGGAAATTGGTTGCCTTACAAGTTGAACCCAGAAGATGTCGTGAGGGGATTTTTCACCTCGGAACAGCTCTTTGAAAAACATCAAAGGAAGGTATTTTTGCACCGTTACTGGAAATGAAAAATTAATATACTACAATAACGCAAAAAAAAAAAGTTGACGCCCGTGGACGAAATACACAATGCACAGCCTTTCGTTAAATTGATCGTTTGTTTTTATATCTAATAATACAAGAAAATGCAAGAATAAACGTCTTTTAATGAAATAAATGTATGTATTTTATTTACAGAAAATAAAAACTTCATAAAAAAATGGAATTGCTGAATCATACCGATCTAAAATCTTTGCACTGTATTATGAAGTCCTTTTATTTCTCTACCGATTTCATGTAATCTTTTTCCTATTCCTATCGCAATTTTTCGCGTTTCAATTGATGTTTCTATTCGCATTTTCAAAGAGGACTTACAGCCATGGCACAAACTGACTCGTAAAAGAAAGTTCAGTATATATCAAATTATACTTGTACTACATTAAAAAAGTTTTAGTCATTTTATATCAAAAGTCAAACAGATATACAATTTACTTCAGTAAAAGGATATGGATAGGATATTTACTTCAGTAGAAGAATATGAAATTTCTTCTGGACACGTAAATAGCACAAATACATTTTCCTTTAATTAATTAATTAAAAATGAATACATCGTTCAGTATCTCTCTTGATTTTGATATTTTCTATCAGCACTTCATACTACAGCCTGAATTTTGAATTACCACCAGACATCGCCTTTCCAAACGCTCTACAAGCTTCTGACATCGACTCTTCGGAATGGAATACCAAGCTTCTTTTATACCTTCCATGATTGTTCTTGTAATTTTGTTGCCCAATGTTAAGTTTTACATCATGCCACAAATTTTCGATAGGGTTGAGATCGGGGCTTTGAGCTGGCCAGTCAAGAACATCAATACTTTCCCGCAAAAACTAATCTTTCATCACTTTAGCTGAGTGCATTTTAATGCATGAAGATCCAATTTACTGGCAAAGACTCGAAAGCGTAGGGCTCCATTGCAATTTTCAGTATATCTAAATACTAAAATTTGTCCATCCTGCCATTGATCCTTACAGTAGGTCCAACTCCACGCCACGAAAATGCACCCCAGACCATGATTATGAATAGTTTTTGGGTGTACTTGGGATCTAAAGCTTTACTTATTGGGCGATGTACAAATGTTTTTCCGTCTGGGCCAATTCTATTCACCTTTGTCTCATCACTCCACAGTACCCTTTTCCAAAATTGAAGGTCCTTATCCTGCTGAGTTCTTGCAAATAATAAATGCTTTTTTATATTTTTTTTGGTAAGAAGTGGTTTCTTCCTGGAGAAGCGTCCAAATAAGCCAGCCTCATTATTCCCTTCGAATGGAACGGCTGGAGATGTTTAAGCCAAATTTCCTTTTTGCTCTTCAGCATAATGGTTCTATCCCTCAGAAACGTCGTTTTTCTTGGTCTTGGACGGCGGTTTCTTTTACATGTTAAATGCATCAGCTCTTCTTTTACCAGTTTAATAGCGTTATAAGCCTTTTTTCTGGAGCATTTCAATTCTTCGGCTATTTCAGCTGGTTTTTTGCCGTCCTGATGAAGAGCATAAATTGAGCTCCTGTCTTCGGAAGTGCAGTGCTTACCTCTGCCCATTGTAATAAAAAATTAAATTGAACACTATTTGAAAGTATAATAAAACAAAAAATTTAAGACTATATAAATTATTTTGAGAGATATTCCAATTACCAGGTTTTGTGCTATTTACGTGTCCAGAAGAAATTTCATATTCCCTAAGTTTTTTAATTTATTTAATTATCTTATGCGTATAAATTTTTAAAATGAAATATAGTGTTTATTGAAGTATGAGTAAAGGCCTTTAATTTGATGTGCCCATGTCCACCGTAACTCCTGAAGGTATATATTTTTTATTTTTGAGGATGAACTCTCTCCTCATGGTTGTACACTCACTTTTGACGCTGACTGTACATACATACATAAATATGTACACATGTACATCGCATAAGTTTGTTTGAACTTTAAAGGAATTTACAAGGCATTCGTTAAATCGAGCGGAAAACATAGAACATATGAAGAACCATCAATGAAAAAGAAATGCTCGTTCGGTATATTGGAAATTCGTAAAACCGAGTATTCCATAAACTGGACGTCCACTGCACTACGCAAAGCCTGGTGAACCCTTTTCATCATGTTCACATCGAAGCCAAGGAGTCAAACATCCACGGCTCGAGGATCCTTCCCTGCATGTGGTGATGGGTGTGGTGTTATACGAGCTGTTAAAGCCAGGTGAAACCATTGATGAGAAACGTTGTCAACTACAATTGGTTTGACGGTGCTATGTGTGAAAAATAGCCAGAAGCGACCGAAAGGCTTGCAAGGTAATTCTGCAACATGATAACGCTCGGTCCCACGTGGCTAGAAACGCTGAAATGGGAGGTCCTACCACACCCGCCGTATTCCTTCTTAGTAATGGCTTTCTCGACGGATGTAAAACAATTTACGAGATGTGGGTCTTAGGACTTAGGGGGCCACCTATTCAAGGCTTTTCAAGAAATTGAATAATGGCTCAAGGATTGGATCGGTGCCTGAGAGGACTAATTTTTTAGAGATTTAAGGAAAAAGTTTCAGTAGTGGGTAAGTGGGTCGACTCACATGCCAAAGGCTTAGGTTCGATTTCCGGACTGAACGCCTCGCATTTTTTCACGGCACCACCTCCTTTGAGTTGCTGACGACTCTTATGTATGAAAGCATTCTTAAATCGCGCCGTTCGAAATCGGCAAGAAATTGTAGGTCCCCCCTAATCGTGAGAGAACAATAACAAGCAGAACACGAGGAGTTAATGCTAGGCTCTAGTCCTTTGTGGACCCTAGTACCATCCCAATTTTATTATTATGGCAAAAGTTCCGATGAACCAACACCTGGAGTGTTGCATTTTTTCCGTTTTTTTTTTTTTCAATAAAAAAATTGTTTTAGCACAAATAGTGAATTAATTTGTACACATATCTCTTATATAATAGAAATTCTGTGACATTTCTGTGAAAATCTTAACCAATAGCATATTGCCTGTCGCAATGAAATACGACCGAACGCCCTTAGGAGAGTTTTGCAGATATCACAGCAAGTTATAACTTGGAGGGTGTGCTTCTTGGTGAAAGAATCAAATTTCCCAGCTTACTTCTTAAATGTGTCCCTGACTATATCTGGAAAAGCCAAAATGACCCCAGGTCCCGAATGTCAAAAATCATCAATGTTCTATTTCCTAAGAAGCCAATACCCTGAAAATATTTTGAAAAAAGAAGTTCCCCAACAGCAACATCTCAGAAGAATAATTTTGAGGGCATGTTGCCCTCTTGCAATCCATTCTTTACGGCTATTCCTCCGAGTATAAGCCTGGAAGATATTTCAACCCAAACATCCCTCCCATTTAATGTTAAACAATTCCATTTTAGACACACTTTGCATAATTTTCAAAACGGGAAAACAACTCCATTTTGAAATATTCAAATTGACTGACAGTTTGTTACCGACTTTTTTCGAAAACCCTCTAGCACGAAACTGTGTGTGAACGTCTACATATTTGTATAAGTCGTTAACTCTGTCCTTAAAGAGAACTGCAAAACGTTAGTTTAACCCAAAAGCAAAGGACAAAGGTGCAAGAGAACAAGTCGCCTCTGCCGCAGCTCTCAGCATGTGGCCATTAAGCCAGGACTCTCATGCTCACAACAGTGACGGCCAACCAAAGAATGATCGAATCCCAAGCTGAAGACCACAATTTGCAAAGTTTTCAGGCGCAAGAACCAGCTGAAACCACTGGCGAACACTCAACAATTTGTTGGCCAACTTTCAAATTTAATTTCATTTCAAGTCGACACTGATAAATGACACCCCCGGGCAGTGTGCATTTGGTGCCATTAGCGATTGGCCATCAACGACCAACGACCAGTCCAGTGCGCCTTTTCGGGCCAACAAGCCGAGCGACAGAGAACATTTTTGTCAAAATTAAATTTAAGCATCGGATTGATGTAATAATTTAGAATTTTTATCTGACCTAAGAATCACCCCTTTTTCCCGTTCCCCCGGCAATTATGACTTAAATTAATTATATCACATTTACAGGCACGACTTGCTGGCCGAGTGACCAGCGCCACAGTCACCAGTCCGCAGTCGCTTAATTGCTCACACGAAAACGAACGACAGTCAGAGAGCGCAGCGATCACCGGAGAACCAGCGCACACGGTAGTGGAAGGTAAACAAATCCAGGAAGCGCGTTCCCCCAAATTTAACACGGAAAACTTTTCGGCCAACAAATTTATTATTATTTCATGTTTCTCATCTTCCCCCGGGTTCGCCGCGTTCCCTGTGCGGCCCTTGCACGGTTTTTTGGAAGTTTTATGGTCGCTGCTGGAGCCTCCACTCGGCAGTCTTTAGCCACGTTAATTAAAACAGATGTCTTGAGAGACATCAGCTCGTGGAATTTTATGCTCAAGTGAGCCGCGCTGGACGCGCACAATTTAAATGGACGCGCACACACGATGGTGTCCAATCATATTTTGATAACCCCTTGCGTTGCCTGCGTCCGCTGTGGTGGCCAGTTAGTTTTGGTGGACTGGTGGACAATTAAATTTAATTTGGAAGCGCAGTGCGCACGGTGACGGTGATGGTGATGGAATTTTCGGTGTGAGGCGACGCGTCCATAGTGTCGGTTCAGCTGGCCAAAAATTAGCATAAGGGAAATTAGTCCACAAAAATGTTCTTTTTTTTTGGAGGGGGCAAGGATTCGGATGCGGTGGACATGCACGAGTTCGCCAATCGAGTCGATTGCGTGTCAAAGTGATGGGAATTGGCGAAGGAAATTGAGAAATTTTAAGCAGGCACCGTGGCTGGGGCGGGTCCTGAACCGTAAAGGATTATGGGGTGAGAGTCTTGTGGCCGGTTTTGGTTTTTCAATGAGGGAAGTTCGCGTGCGCTTCATGATATCGGGATGGAACCGTGCACATGCTTGACGGTTCACTGAGGCAAGGAGTTGCTGACAAGGCGAAATGGAGATCTTAATTTTTGGGAAATTTTAATTTTTGGAATTTAATAGCACTATACCATGTTCTTCGTGTTTTGGAGGGGCTATGAAGTTGGGAAGGGAAACAGGACTGTTTAATGATAATAAGGATTTACTTAAGTTTACAAATTAACGACTCAAATGTTTGACCATTGTCTCCAATTTTTTCTGATGAGAGATGTCGGTTATTTTATCGGCTCTCAGGGAATCTATTCAGTTTTCGACTTCATCATTATTGGAGAAGTAGTGGTTGGCCAATTTGCATTGAACAGATGAAATTCTAGAGAGACGGTGCAAGGTTTGGGCTATACAAGGGGCTGGAGTACGTCTGGCGTTCCTAAGGAGGTTGTGACTCGCTTTGCAACATGTGAGCGATCATGATTGTGATGTGATGATGTGTGCAGTTCTTACTTCAATGCCTGGATTAAACGCAGCGATGGTTATCGACAGACCTTGGTCGGAATCATTTCATTTAGTGGGAGCCCTCATCATACACTACTCCCACCAAATACTTTGCAAACCGATGTGGGCGTCAATAGTGCTGTGCCGAATACGATGACGCAAGGCCTCAGTACTAGATCAGGAGCCCCTATCAAATTTTGGACGCGAAAAGACAGCCAAATATTAATGTAGAAGCCAGGTAGCGACTTGCACAGTGAATGCTAGTCATAGAAGGTTGCAAACTGGGATTATTTTTCAATAGTTTGATTTTTTTTGTTGAATCTTGGGAAACACTGCACTGGAGCGCTCAGACTCGGTCCATTGTATAGCCAGGCAGTAACCTATATTTTTTAAAAGTTTTTAGTCTTCCGAAGGTAAACCCTTAAGCGAGTGAGAGCTTAGGTTCCCAGCTCCTACCACATCGGCGTTAAATAGCCGCCATCTGATTCGACCAAAGACGGGAGATTGACAGAGGAAGTGCTCTACAGTGTCTTCACCTTCTCCCCAGGCGTCGCATAGAGTGCCATTGCTAAGCCCACGCACACTTAAGTGCTTACCGAAGGTAAGGTATCCCAACAAATCGTTTGCAGTCTTTTTATCTAGAAAAAAAACAGAAAAGCCGCGGATTTCTTACTGAAGTTTGGAAGCATGCATTTGGTCAGCCTGCATCCTGGAGAGTCATGCCGTCTCTGGTTGTGCTGTTGGGAGCCCAAACCATCGACGCGGGTGGACCTAACCGCGGATGCGGGTAGTCTCAATGTGGGTTCGGGCCGTTCGAATGCCTTTTTGATCAGTAATTTCGTTTCCCATGATCCCATAATGTCCCAGGACCCAGGCAAGTTTTAAGGATTTCAGTATCTTCTCAACAAATTAAGGGAAGACTTGCATAAGAGGACTATCTTGGAAGTGGTTAAAGGGTTGAGTTAGGCCTTAAGCACATGTTAGCAGTCGCTGCAGATGCTGATACTTCTACTCCTCCACTTATTCTTCACAATATAGTTCGTGGACATTTGGATCGCAAACGTTTCCTCCCGGAAGACCAATGCGAAATTATCTAAATAATAATAATAATTGAGTGGCACTACAGCCCACAACGGGCCAGGGCCTAGCTTCTACAACAACTACTCGTGTTGTGCATGCTATTGTTCTTCACGAGTAGAAGGGACCTACAGTTTTTTGCCGACTCCGAACGGCGAGATTTGAGAAGCTTTCCATAGACAATTAATACTCTTTGAGTGTTGTCAGCAACTCGAAAGAGGTGGTGCCGTGAAAAAATGCTAGGTGTCCCGCCGGGAATCGAACCCAGACTTTTCTGCGCCGCGGTCGATGCACTTACCACTGCGCCACGGCGACCACGAAATTATCTAAAGAGGAGTCTAAAGTTTGCGTCTTCCACAAAGGTCCCAGCTCCAGATCCCTGCATCCTCTCGGAGAGTTTGTACCTTCCTGGCTCAGTTTCTGGCAAAAGTCAGTCCTGGACACAAGGAAAGTTGACTTTGTATAATCGACGCATTTGGATTGTAGGTGACCCCGCATTGGACGGCATGTCTATGAGACTAGTGTCACAGGAGACGCGGTGCGAGTGCGAGTTTAACCAAAGACCGCTCCTTTTAAGTCGAGGGATAGCCTTGATTGTGCGTACAATAATGTAAATGTCAAGGGGGGGATTTAGCAGTATGCAATCAATTGAACTTAATGCCAAGTGAAAGAATGGATTGTCCAGATTACAGATTTGTGGGCAACAGACATTTCGCATGCAGACAAACGTACTAACAGAACAAAAAAATATCACTTTTGACATAGAATTAGTTGCGATACTCAAATACTCAGAATGCCGTGGTTAGAAACCTTTGGGTTCTAGACGACTTATGCACTGGTAGATCCTTATCAAACCCAATTATAATATAGGAGACTAATATTTATTCTTTAAGCAATCTTAGGTGATCAGAATGTCCTATAAAGTGTAACTCTTTCATGAAAAGAAAAAAATGTAGAATGAACGCAACACAAGTCCACATCGTGTTCAATCAATTGCTGTCGCCTCGCCAATTATGAATATTGAAAGAAACGGAAGAAACTGTTCTTCTTCTTCTTCTTGTGGCGCTACAGTCCGGGGTGGACCATGCGCTCTACATGGCGTAACCATCTTAAGCGTTATATTCTAAGGCGCTTGACCAGGCGCATGGCACCCTATGCCTAAAAAGTTCGTCGTTGAATCTTCTCCTCCAGACACCATCAAGGCAAACAGGACCAACAATTGCAAGCAGAACTTTTCGTCTGAAAATCCTAAGGCCTTCCTCATCCGCTTTTAGAAAGGTTTAAGTTTCCGACCCGTAAAGGATTACAGGGATGACCAAACTGGTACACAAATACTCTATTAATCAGGTGCCTCTTGAGCCCTAAGAAACAGCGATTGGCAAGAGTGATTCTGCGTTTGATTTCGGTACTGGTGCTGTTGTCCCTGTTCAGAGGAGCAAAAACAAAAAGACGACTAACCCATATCCTCAAACTTTTGCTGAGTAACTCATTTAAACAAAGATTTAATAACGTTTTAGTAGATGAATAGCGGGAAGATGAGGGGATGTTATCGTCCGAAAAATTATATCCCTACTTTTAAAAGCAGAAAATAAAGACGTGTGAGCTGAAGAACTTTTAGATAAAAACTGATTTTTGCGTCATTTGTCTTGTGATGTGACCCAAAAAGTTGTTTTGTTGTCAAAAAGTCCTCAGATATCCCAACCCCCCAAATGACATTCAAATCTGAATCGAAGTTGGAACTATGCCTAAGACCAATCTTAGGCATTTTGATGTGAATAAGGTTCACTATGATTTGGGCCCAACACTTTGTCCTGTTCTTATTTATATGCTTTATTGGATGAAACAAGACGCCCTTAAAAAGGGAACAATTTGGCTTTTCCAAGTTTTAAAGAGCAGAACATACTACCTATACACTCACAAATACAACAGTTCGTTAATATTAAGGAATTTGATGATAGAAGACTTGATGCTTGGTGAGGGCTCCCAACTGTGCAATTTTCTTATAAAATCTTCAAGCAAACATCAAACTGAAGTTTTGTCATCATCATTATTTTCGTTCACCCGTATGTTCCACTAAACGTTTCGCGAGGGTAATGCATGAACTAGAGACCTGTAGGCCACTCAATCATTCGCCATCAGCTCTAATGGATCAGGGGCTATTCCCAATAGCATGTGGACAAACCATCTGAAGAAGGAGCTGCTTAACATTGAGTTGCCACCGCACTGTCAGTTTGATCACTTTATCCCGGCAGGTAACCCCTCCAACAGCACGATGACAACTCATCCCGTCAGCCTTTATTTGCGATTTTTACGGTCATTGCACAAATTTTATGACAATAGGTGAGACTTGGGACAAACACTGAGTTAAAAACTGGTACCTCAGCCTTGACACAAAGCTCGTCCTTCCTTATAACTGCCAGCTTGGCCATTTTTACAAAAAAGTCCAGAGTTGCTCCTTCCATCACTTGTCAATTTAATGTGGTACCTCAAATATGTAGAGTGCATTGGATAGGCGTTTCGAAAATGACCAAGACTTCGGACTTAGCCATATTCACCCTCCTTCCAGCATCATGCTTCATCAGTTGAACAACAAAACTAACAGGTTGGCGTTGGAGCTTCATCGAAGAGGATGTGAGGACAACTATGGAAAATGAAGAAATGAAGTTGACTTACTGCCAAATCCCCCAATGTGGTGCATTCCTCGGCGAGTCCGAGTTGTAGCATACAGTTCGTGTATAAAATGGAAAGGAGAGGTGATGAGACGCACCCATAGCGAAGCCCAACACCCAAGAAGACCCGTTTATCAGACGACAGCTGCTACAGTTTTTGTATAGAGATTAAATGACACTCAACTCAACAGAAAACTCCAGAGTGTGACACGAGGGACTCGGTAGTATGAATCTTCCCAAATTTACAAAACAACTGCAGACCCCAAGCCTTCTTAAGCACCAGTCTTAGAGTGAAAAGCCGGCCGCTTGTAATATGCCGAGACGAAAGCCGTCGCCGTTCATCTTCAAATCTGGAGTAAGCCATAGATCCAGGACGGTCCTCTAAAGCCTAAGCGTAGACCTTACCGTGGACACTTGAATGAGATATATCCCCAATAATTGGTCTTTTCCCCCACCTTACCACGTTAGCCCCAGCGAAGGCGACATAGTCATTGCCCTCCAGTATTGAGACGAACTATTGAGCGTCTCGAAGACGCTAGTGGTAGCTAAGCAACATCTCATCCCAGCAAATTCTCCTTTCCACCTACTTTCCACGCCTCGTAACCATCTCCCAACCGTTCCCAATAAGATGTCCAGACACATCACGGAAAAAAACAAACCTACGCTTCACGTTACGTAAGACCTCTCCCAAGACGGCCCCCGCAGTTAAATTGAAACGCAAGGTGACTTCCAGTCACACTGCTAGGAGCAGAGCATACATATCCATTTGCATGTTCTTCCGCGCGCATTTCATCAAAACCAACATCGCGTGCAGTGCCATTCCTTATTGAACGGCAGTCTAGCCCGATGGCTATCGCCGTCTCGGTCGGAGCGATTATGAAAGCATGCGGCACGATAGGAAATGTGTAGAATCCAATCGAATCGATATTTGGGGCTTGGCGCTGGCCAAATGAATTGGAATTGCTGCACTTGATTCAATTTGAAATCGAAACGGTTGCGACGCGACGCAAGTGAATGCATTCCAAATAAACTGGGTCGACTGTCAAGTGAATTTTGTTGATGACTTGAATCGATATCGCAAGTTGCTGATGATGATGAAAGTCGGGTGAAGGTGTTTCGGGAGGCGGTTGAGGTTGAGAGGCGTTGAGAAGTTATGAGGCTGCAGTGAGCTTCGGTTTTAGTACTCATCCTGTGTGGGTGACTGATGTCTCTTCAGTTTGGAAATTTATTGTTTACGGTGGTGAATGTGAGGTGATGCGGTTTTCCTTGGACTTTCTTTCTAAGCTTCACACGTAGTGCAGGGAATTAAACCCAAGCCAATGTTGATGATCCATTTATGGCCTATAGGTCTATTGAAGCGAAATACTCCCAGATGGGAATTAGTTGTAAGGCTCTGAAGAAGAAGAATTAAGTTGTAATTCAATGTATGGTTTGATTTTCAAAATGGTTTTTTTGACAGATCACGAAGACTCGTATCGATCTAGTTCCTCATTTTTGTTCAGTATCATGCGGCAAGTCATCTTGGAAAGACTCACTTCACATACTTAAGCTGTAGTGCGAAAATCAGCATTGTGGGAGAAATGTTTCAGGAACTGACGGTGACCTACTTAAACTACTGTTGCCATTCCCTTCCATTCGCAAACTTGAAGCCTGGTTTACATCAGTCTATGGTACTCGACCGGTTTGGCCACGTCCAGCAAGGCCTGAAGTGCCTAAAACAGCTGCAGCTTAGACTGTAGACGAAAACTGTGATGAGTCGACTTGTCGTCGTCCGTCCGAACAATAATAATTGAGTGTCGCTAATGCCCACATGGGACCAGGGGCTAGCTTCTACAAAAACTACTCTCTCACCAGTAGAAGGGACCTTCAATTTTTTGCCGACTTCGAACGGCGAGATTTGAGAAGCTTTTCAAAGACAATTGATACTCCTTAAGTGTTGTCAGGAGCCTGAAAGAGATGGTGTAGTGAAAAAATGCGACGAGTCCCGTCCGGGAATCGAACCTAGGCCTTCTGCGTATGGGTCGACGCAATTATCCTCTACGACCACTAAAGGACTAAGTATGTCCCTAAATTCAAGCACATGGTTGAGGAGAGTTCTGGTTTCAATAAGGCGCCAAAGCGAGGCATATTTTTGGTCCTGTTTGCGTTGATGGCATTTGGATAAAAATATTCAACGATGAACTCTATGGGCTGCACAGCGACATGCGCCTAGTCTTCCGATGCAACGCTTAAAATGGCTAGGCCATGTAGAGCGCATGGGCACCACTGCTCCGGCCCGAAAAGTCTTCGAATCTCAGCCATTGGGACAACGGAACAGAGGATGGCCTACGCTAAGGTGGCACACACAAGTGGAGAGGGACCTCAACCAACTTGGAGCGTGCAACTGGCGGCAGCTGGCGAAAAATCGTGCTAGCTGGAGAGGCATGTTGGTTGAGATCCAGGTCCACCCCGGACTGAAACGCCATTAGAAGAAGATCAGACTATGTGCTTCCTTAAGTCTAAGCACATGGTATCGGTGAGGTTTGGTCTCAGCAAGTCGGCACAACGAGGCATATAATCGACGAAACAATGGACTTGTTGGGAAATAATTTTGGGTGAGTGCTTAATTTCAAGATTTTGCTATGGTGGCCTCCTCGATCGTGCGATATCAACCCTTTGCACTTTTTGTGGCCAGAAATTAAGTATATTAGCCAGACGATATGTGATTCCCACAGGATGATTCCACTTCTCACAGAGCTAACGATATAATGACGCTTTTGCGCGAGAAATTCAATGACCTTGCTATCCCACGTCAAGACGACGCTGATTGGCAGACACGATCATGTGCATTGACACCGTTAAACTCTTTTCTTTTTGGAGATATCAAAAAGAAAAAGTGCACGTCAATAAGTGAAACATAATACCAGAGCTAAAGGATGAGATAATTTGGCACATTTACAAGATTGAACCTCAACCATGTCTCGAACCCCAACCATATCTCAGAGCGGTGTCACCGAAACAGTGGCGAGCATTTGGATCTTCGTGCGTTTCCGTTGGGCCACTCTTTTCTAAACGACGTGGCAGTTTAGTATGGACACAGCATCTCCGTATGAATGAGTCGGACACTTCGTACCATCCCCTCATACTTGATGGATATCACACTCTTATAAAGGGCGTCCCAACAAGAACGCAAGATTTAAATTTTAAATAAAACGCAAATATTTAAAAAAAAAATCATGAACTCTTTATTATATCGTAAAGTAGACAAGATGAGGTTATGTGTGGAATAACACGTTGGCCAGATGGCCGCCGCGGCCTTGCTGGCACATACGCGATCTTTTAATGAAATTTTCCATGACCATTTTGCATAAATGCTGCGGTATTTCATTAATGCAGAGTCCAATTTCCTCTTTTAAGGCTTGAGTCGTCGTCAGCTTATTCGCATAATCCATCGACTTCAAAAAACCCCAAAGAAAAAAGTCCAATGGTGTTAGATCGCATGATTTAACGTTTTGTTTCTCTTGGTGTATGAGATGTGGCGCCGTCTTGTTGGAACCACATCCCCTCCACATTCATTTCTTCAATTCTAGGCACGAAAAAATTGGTTATTGTTTCACGATAGCGAACACCATTGACTCATTGACATAAAAAAAGGTCCAATGATTCCTCCAGCCCAAAATTCACACTACACAGTGACACGTTGAGGATGCATTTGCTGAATCACTCGAGGATTTTCCTCGCCCCAAATGCGACAATTCTGCCTACTGACGAAGCCATCAAGATGGAAATGGGCCTCGTCACTAAAGATGATATTATCGGCAAAATCAGCATTTCATGTTGTCTCTCCAATACCCAATTAACGAAGTCCCTTCGCTGTGCATAGTCAGCTGGCTTCAGTTCCTGAGTCAATTGAACTCTGTATGCATGAAGATGCAAATCTTTCGTCACAATTGCTGCATAGTGGATTTGGAAACACTAATTTGCTGAGCTCGGTGTCGAATTGAGGTAGATGGAGTTTGAGCGAAATCATCACGTACTGCTGCGATACTTTCGCGTCGATCGACCTGGTCGAAGGCGCGTTGTTGTCTTTACATCAGTTACAGACAGCAAATTTTTCCATTAATCGCTTTACAGTTGACTCTTTTGGAGCATTATTGTAACCCCAAATTCATCGCAATTTGTGAACTGTAGCCGCAAAACTTTCACCATTTTGGTAAAACAATTTCACAATGAGAAAGGGTTGTTCATCCGTGTAGCGCTCCATTTTGATTAACCTTATACCTTCTACTTAAAAACAATAATAATTGTTCAAATGTCAAACAATGACAATTCGAATGGCGCCAAATTTAAATTTTGCGTTCTTGTTAGGACACCCTTTACATATAGGCTCAACAGTTTGCGACTAGTACAGACCTGATACTGATACACAATGACTGGTGTCCTACACATTACTTCGAATGATTATAGCAGAAACTGTATAAAAGAGGAGGACGCGGAAATAAGCGTTTTACTTCCTCAGAAAAAACACAGCCAGACATTCATTTTCTAAGCGACATGGGGGGCTGAACAACACCTCTCGTAGCGATTTGTGGAACTCTCTCTTCAGCTTGTTCTAACTGGTGCACCGGACACCGGAACTCGAGCACCGGACACTCGAAGCGCAGCAAGATGGTTCTGCATTGGACTAAGTGTACCTTCGTACCTACCAAGTCTACCCCAGATTGTTTTGTCGCCGTAAGAAGAAGAAGAAGAAGAGCAGATTGTTTTGTCGCCGTAAGAAGAAGAAGAAGAAGAGCAGAAAAAAGTTCCGCTGTACGCGTGAAGGGGTAATTCAGATAGAAACGGGGTTGCTAGAGGTGTCTAGAGATTCTCCTCAGCAGAGAGTGTCATATTCTGTCACACGTACCTGGCACTAGATTTTCAACGATTTTTGTTCCCTTAATCCACCATATTCAGTTGAGGACATTTCGTACAGGACATTTCGTACAGAGTGTGACTTAGTCACGTGTGGACGATTTTAAAAGATTCAACTTCAAAGTTTCTTCTTCTTCTTCCTCTAAAGAATATGTCAATCCGAGAGCAATTTTAAGCTGCCATCCCCAAGACCCAGTTCATTTTCAAGTTAACCTAGCAGTCTTCTACAAAGTCAATCGTTTAATCGTCTGAACTTAAGTCACTCCGTCAAGCAAAAACTTCCACCGGTTACTTGAACTCCATTCCAAGATACGTTACTCGTCTTGGCAAAGTCATAAACATGCAGTCACACCCGAGTGCGCCCCACTCGAATTTACATTTCATTTCCTCGACCATTCTGTTGAGTGATCAACAATTTTGACGAGGTCATCACTCAGCTGTTAAGCTCCGATGCTCCGCTTCTTTCACTTCCGTTGGCTCTAGATCATGACAAATATGACATCCACGGATATCTGGGTTACAGATAGCCGCCCAAAAGGCAACCTTTGCCAATCAACATATCCTCCTCCTCACCATTTGTCATCTGCAGTCTTCTCCTGAGCGATCTCGCTTGACAAATAATCCCTTCACCCGAGCGTAGCCCCATCGGTTGTGCATTTACTTAACCCCGCACCTGACCAGGCCTGCAGCACAATTGAAACACATGTAAGCAGCGAGACCACAAAACCTCAAAACAGTTATCAAGATAGACATCGCCTTCCGTCGCGGACGCCTAGAACATTTCCGAAGATTTTCCGGAAGACTGAGCAAAGTCAACAAACAGCACATTCTGTGCCACCGCCGGACACGGATGCGACCCGACCGACGTCTCACGCATAATTTCGGACACAAGCCGGCGCAGACGCGCGCCTCCCTCCCCCGCAAACGAGTCATGTTCTCGCGTATTTATGTGCGTCGACTACAAAGGGAACATAAAAAATAAATAATTAGCACCCTCGTCGGCCATCGGGGATTCCGCGCCGCGAGCCGCTCCAAACCCGGCCAAGCGTGCAACAATAATTTGATAACATTAGCGCGATGGATTGCGCGGCCGGCGGATCTCACCGAAAAGCTCCAACAATGGCTGACTGCGGCGTGAAAAATTTCCGGTGCCTCGCAACGCCCTCTCCCCCTCCCCAAAAAAAAACAGAAACAACAAGCTCCCGCGACGGTGGTGTTGGAAACGAAAATAATCCAAAACCTGGGCCGCGATCCCCGAAATAGATTTCTCAGATCGGCTGCTCTGGGAACAATGGCGACAGCGGCGGCGGTGGCGCTGCTGCTGCCCAGGTCACATTGGGAAAATCTCCGGTATCCGCTTATCTTTTCCCAGTTTCACTGGTAAATTGCTCCGCACAATGGCCACATTATGAATACTTAATCGTTGTTATAGTTTTTATGGAAAACATTTTTCTCCATTAATTTGTTTAATTGCCGTGCGGTGGCTTCCAAAATGAATGGTGCTCCATGCGAGTTGGGGGCTTGCTGGTTGGTGGCTGGTGTTGAATTGCATAAAGCGGTGGCGCTCTCGTGGCCAACAGCGGCACATTGAGGTCATGCAGTACGTACGAGGGGTCGGCCTCGATGGGGGAGGTGCGAGAAGACACATTGCTGCGAATTGTGAAATTCACTTTGGGAGGTCTGCATACACTAAGTCAATGGTTGTGAATGGATTGGAGGGATTGAGGGGGTGGTGGAGATACTTGTGTATGCTTGTCTCACTTTCATTCATTCAGCGGTTGGTCTGTGAGATTCGATGCAAGCATGTGACTAAGGGATAACCTTTTGGGTAGGTTCGAGATGTATGTAAGATTTACCAATAGGAGACAGGGTAACATTATTCTGCGAACAATTCATCCCTTTAAAGGGACTGTTTGTGGAAAATTAAGTGATTTCAGACCTACGAGCAAACCGCAACGACTACAATTTCCACTTATGCTCCTGAAACGCCGCCTTCTTCCCCTTGAATTGACACTACAGGTCACAGTGCTGTAGGGCCTCAACTAATTTCCTCCTGCACCAAACACGATGTCCTACCATCTGCCTCAAATTTCAGAGCCTATGTTGGATAAGGTCCTTCTCCATTGTTTGGGCCATCTTAGACGAGGCTTAGTCTTAGCCTCAATGGCTCAGATTCGAGGTTGGAGATGTTTGGCCATCCTAATCGTTACATACATAGACGCTTGATCAGGCGCATGCCACCAACAGCTTGCAAAATAAGTCGTTCAATTTTCTCCTTCAACTTCCATGTTAATGGCAGTTGATGTTGATCACGCAGGAGCCAAAATTGAACGCCCAACAATTTCTTTTGAGCAGTGAAAGATTTTCCTGATATTCCCATGGTGCAGTGACAGAGACCACGTTAGGTATGACTCAGTCATTGTACATAATCTTTCAGGAAATTGTTTTGTTACTCAATTTCCTCTTGAGCCCAAGAAGTAGCGATTGGCAAGACTGATGTCCCTGCGAAGTTAAGATGAGCGATGTCCGCGACTACTTTCATCTTTGTTTCTGACCATTGTGAATCCCCTTCAATTCTTTCTTGTGCTTGGTACTTTCTTTTGGCCTTATTTGCCGCCAGATCGGTTAAATGCCAGCAATACCTTGATAGGTCGCTGTGTTGACTTTTTGTTAGTTCGGCACAATCCTCAAGAATGATGTTTCAATTGTATCATAGCAGCGGATCATTTTGTCTTAGTGACTTTGTCCGACATAAGTGGAGCAAAGTCCTCCATCGCCATTCTAGGTAATCTGACGGGTTTGGTAGAAGTGCCAAAATTAGACATGGCACGGTATAGCTCGCCTCTATGCATGCTGTCATATGCGGCTTTGGAAAAGGAAATAGAGAGGGCGCGTCGATTAGCAGATCTTTAGTCTACTCCAGCATTTCCCGAAGTGTAAGAAAATGATCTTAAAGAGGCTGATCCACCAGAAATTTGTGGATTAAAGGAGATGTCCTTTATTGTGCACCGGATAATTGACACAAAGAAAGAGATTCAACTCGTCGGGCATACTTTCCCCTTTATTTTCCCTGACTTTTTTGTCTTTAGTTTCTATGTGGCAATTAGGCAGCAGAAACATCGGAATAGTCATTGACTTCATTTACCTCGGCTCCGCGGTAAATAAAGACAAGAACATCATTACTGAAATCAAACGCAGAATCAATCTTTTGCCAATCGCTGCTTCTTTCGACTCAAGAGTCAATTGAGTTATAGAGGCCTCTCTCGAAGGACTGAACAGGCTTTGTACAACAGCTTAACCAGTCTTCCTTTACAGCGCAGAAACTTGGACGTTATAGAACGCAGATGGGGAAACACTTAACCTTTTTAAGAGAAAAGTTCTGCTTGCGATTTTTGGTCCTGTTTGCGTTGATGGCGTCCGGAGGAGAAGACTCATTATCGAACTTTATAGGCTGTACGACAGGATGGGCCTGGTTAAGCAAATACAACACTTAAGATGGTTAGGCCATTGAATCCAGCCGGAAAAGTTTTCTAATCCGAGCCACTGGGACGCCGTAAGCAGAGGTTGAGATTGTGTACACAAGGGACATTAACCAACTTGGAGTGCTCACTTGGAGGAGGCTGGCGAGAGATCGTGTTATCTGAAGAGGCATGTTGGTTGAGGCCCAGGTCCACCCCTGACTGAAGCGCCATTAAAAGAAGAAGACGAAGAAGAAGTGTTACCTAAAGCAGATGAAATTCTTGTCCATCGTAGTTCAAATGAGTTCGTCCAAGGCTCCTGGATCTCATGGTCTTTTAAACTAACAGAATCCACTTTTCCCCTTCTTTGACTGAAAGTCGCGTTACAGTTTAAGAGTGAGTCTGGTATTCAACCAACTTGCCACTTCATGGTAATGGGAGGCCCTTAAGACCTTCTCCAGAAAGATTTTGAAATACTCTCGGCCGACTGATTTCGAATTTGATCTCAAACATAAGCTTCACTCGCAGAAGAACCCACACAGTAACCCAGCAAAACAAAAACAAATCTAATCTGAGAAAATTGTTTTCAAAATGGGTGCCGCGTTTGCTCACAACAAAAAACAACAACGTATCGATGATCCGCAGAGCTGTTTGGAGCTGCTTCTCCAGATTAAACATGAATTTTTGCATTGGCATATCACAATGGATGAAATATCCACCACTATGCTCCAGAGTCAAATCGGCAGTCAGCGGAGTGGACAGCAGCCGGTGAATCACGCCCAAAACGTTCAAAGGTCGTCTGACGAGGTCGGCTGACAAGGTTACAAACAACACAAAGGTCGGCTGGCAAGGTTATGGCATCCGTATTTTGGGATGAATCTTATTCATCTATTATCTTGAGAAAGGCAAAAGGATCAATAGCGAATACTACATGGCATTACTGGTGCATTTGAAGGAAGAAATTGAAGAAAATCAGTCCCATATAAGGAAGAAAGAAATTCTGTTCCACCAAGACAATGTACCGTGTCACAAGTCGTTGGTAACCATGGCCAAATGGCACGAATTGCGCTTTGAATTGCCTCCGCACCCACCGTGTTCTCCAGATCTGCCCCCAGCAACTTCTGCTTCTTTTCTGGTCTCAAACAGATGCTCGCCGGAAAAAAATGGCTTGAATGAGAAGGTGATCGCCGAATCTGAAGCCTATTTTGAGACCAAAAATAAATCGTTCTTCTTTTTCTTTATCTTGTGGGCTACAGTCCGGAGTGGACCTGGGCCTTAACCAACATGCCTCTCCAGCCAGCACGATCCTTAGATCACAGCTGCCGCCAGTTGCGTTCTAGGGGTCGAAACATTAAAGCGGCGTTGGACTGATTGTTACTCTCTTGAAGGACTTGATCGGCCCTGACACGTACCCGATGGTATTATCAAATAGTCCATTAGAAGAAACACAAAACTGACTACGTATATAGGAAGGTACAGCACACAAATTGCTGGCCAAAGATGGAGAAGCATTCATCTAGGGAGGAGAAAACAACTGTCTAGAGAAAATGTCTCTCGCTGTCTCCAAATAACAACTGTCTTTAAGCATCCGAACCGTAAAAGCACCAACATGGCCAGGAGAGAGTGACAAGAAATGATTAAATTCTGCATGGGAAGAAGTACCTACCAAGCTTTAAAGAAACAGGCACAGCTATGACAAGCAACGACTCTAAAGAAAATTGTGACACGAAGGAGCGTACATATCATGTGTGAAATTTGTTGGAACGAAATCATGCCTTACGACTGGAATACCTGATGCACATGATTCATATGCTGGCGTATTAGATATATATGTAAAGCATATAAATAACATATAGGCCCTGGTGCACGCGTCCGTATAGCTTTACGGACATAGTTAAGTTTAATGTATATAATTAAGTAGATTAAGTTTTAGGCTAATTTAATTGTTTATAGTGTTAAGTTTAACTTTAGTTTTAGGTAGAATAGGGTTATCATTAAGCTGTTTTCTTTCTTATTTTTAAGTTAGGTTAAGAAAAAAATATAACCAAGTCTTCCAAGTTTTTAAAAAATTTTCTTGGATGAATTAAAAAAATGTTATTACTTTTAAGCAATGAATTTAAAAAATACAAGAGGCCGAAAGGCATAAATAAAAACCATAGATTAGCTTAGAGTACTCGTGAAGAGTCAGTAAGTTAGATTTAAGATCAATCGATTCATTTAATAAGCTAGTTTTAAGTATTTTTGTCTAGTATATAAGTAATGAAGAGTGAAAAATAATAAAAATGCATTCAAATTCAAATTCAAAATGATTCATATGCAAAACGGAAGTTCCTTTAACTTGAAAGAACTTTCGGTGCACATTCCTGTTGAAGGTTGCCTGAAAAATTCTGATCCAATATGCACACTAGTCAACAGAGTGAAAAACGGCAAGCGAGTTCCAAATTGATCCACGTCATCTCTTCATTGACCTTTGAATTGTATAAGGCAGTATTGGATACAAAGAAGTTCTTGATAGGGCGGTCGAGTTCGCAATCTCGGAAAAAATAATTTGATTGTTTCAGGATTGTGACAAACTTGCAATGTTCCGTGGAGTCTGGTGTAAGCACCACTTACGTATATGTAGGGAATTTCGGTAAGGAAGACAATAAGCAATTAGGTCAACCCAGAAACGAATACCATGCCTTCTATGAAAGACTGTCTTGGTCACTGAAAAACTGCGTACCATGCCGCGTCAGTGTAGCATCACCTATAGCGCAGACCCAGACCTATCAAAGATCGCCAGCCTGGCAATTAATTAAGAAGCTTACTTCCGTCGAAAGTTGTCTGTCTTACGCAGTTTTCTTAGATGAGAATTGTCTTTAAGCTGATGTATAAATTAATTTCTCTAAACATCGTTCCTTGTTCAGAGTTTTTTTTTCGAAGATATCTCGTTACCGTTAGAAGGTATTCCTCTCTAAGCCACAGCTCAATCAAAATTCCTGATTGTGAGTGTGTTTGTGTTTTTTTCTAGCGAAATTTTTAAAATGAATCATAAAATCATAGAATGGTCAGGCGACCATGACGATGATTTTTGCTACGTAAATCAAATTCATACTAGACGCTCTTGGCTCACAGCACGTCATTAATCTTCACTGGGTCGCTGCTCACACATATATCATCAGTACATGTGTAGCTAATGAACTTGCTGAAAACGAGTCTGATTGACTCAACAACACAGCTCTAGGATATTGTTACCTAGTCGACTATACAAGTCAGAAGATGACACGTAGCAACTGAAACGTTGTCAAACAAACAATTGAATTATGTCATAAGCGTATGATTCGGTAGCAGTTTAATTAAAGAAGCCTTTGACGCTCATTCGACCGAAGTCAATTAATGAGGCTTGACATTTTCTATTTCAGCTAGGCAGCTTGGTACTAACAATTCAGTCTTCAATGAGCGGTGTCAACGAAAATCTAAACAAAAACATTTGCTCCTTGTTTGCTTGTTTGCGTCACTGAACCTGTGTAAGGTCCTCGTTCCACCTCCATTCCCTTTTCATTCCTTAACCTACTAAGCGTTCGTTGACATATTTTTTTGCGCTTCTTTCGCCGCCAATTTCCCCGCACAACTCGTCCCCGCCTATGACGATGGGCACCCGTCAAACAAAAGAGTTGGTGTACGAACTCCCCAGTGACCGATTGTGGCAACAGCCACTCGATGGGCGCACAATCAACTCAGCTTCATTCTCATTGCATGCTTGTCGGTTTGTTGATGCTATCCATTGACTACCGGTGCTAACGGGACATTTATGATTCACACAAGAAATCAGCGCCCATATCTCTTCGGCTGTCCAACCTTTCAACACGAAACCTCAAGTTGCATAAACAACGTCCCGCTGCCCGTCTCCACCACCAGCGCCAATTGAATTTATTTGCGTGCCACATCTGCTATATGCGCCCTTACCTATGACATAAGAATGGAATCGAGCTAGCGCAAGAGCGCGCGATCACTCGCATCTTGAGAGTCATGAATAAACCATCGATCGTTGTCGTCGAGCAGAACTCCTGTTCTGGCGACAAAAGAAGGCGAGAGCCCACGATCGACGGGAGGATATTGTCCTCGATGGGTGATCATTATTACTTGGACCCTTCGGATCACTCTCGGAGGGTCATTCAACGTGTGAATTTGATGAACGAGCGTGGAGAGTGTGTTTCGCTCCCGCAGTGACACAATTTCTGCCATTAATGTCAACACAAGAGCCCCGGCACAAAGGGCTCTTGAGTGTGCAGCTCTCGAGAGGAGAGCATCCGCATTGACAACGTGTAGCTTTTGTGTGTGCGCGCTGCTGCGTGCATGTCATCGTCATCCATCGCTGTCAATGCGCACACGAAGACGAAGAATAATTGCGATCCGGTCGAGGAGAGTGCTAAATGGACGGCGACCATGACTACTTTCTTTCCGAGTACTTAGCCGTGCTGCCGCTACCGCCTCCCGGCCATTGTGGCCATTGTGATTCCTCATTTCACGGCGCATCAAGACGCGGTAAGGATTCACCATGGCTCGCCGTTTGTTTTGATGCGAACGTGAGAAACAGCCATCTCATAAATTATTACAATATTTCCTGCTCTATGCAGATAGTCGTGGCTCTGTGTATTTCATGCGACGAAACCCGGGCGCGGAAGGAATTCCTGATGGCACTCTCGGAATGGCACGGCACAGGAATGTGTGTCACATGCAGAGAGAATCGGTCGCCGCTTGGGCCCGTGCGAGCAGTTGTATGTTTTGCGGTGGGACGGATCGGCTTTCGGGTGTCGGGGCTAGCAAATGATGCAACGTCATGATTGCGGGTTCCGTGCATACTTGGTTGATTCGTGAAGGTGATGCCGAGGAGGACCCTGAGCTCTGCGCGATGGATTTTGGTCGCAGGGAATGTGAGTTACATTTCGTGGTGTTATCTGTATCCTGCCCTTGAATAGGCAATACGCCATTCTGCGTCGTGCGCTGGCGATGCTGCATCTGCGACTCGTCTCTGGCGAGGATGCGGTTATGTCAGACACGCAAAATATTGGCACGATCTTCGAGCGGATGGGATGGGTGCTGTTGCGGAGTCATGTGCCGGCCAATGGAACGCAATGAGGCACAGTAGTTCAGGGAACCTTGATCGGGCGACGGAGATTGTGTGATGAATTTCAGTGAACCCCGGGCTGGAGGACAGACACGTTTGTTCCCATAATTGGGCACAAGATCAAGTGTGTGCTTCATGCGCTCATGTGACTTTGTATGCACCACGAAGGTGTGCGAATGCTAAGAACTGAGATACATAAATGGTCTTAAATTACGTTGGGAACGGGTTGGTTTAAGGGATGGTCGCGATGCTGGAGTATGCTGGAGTTCAACAAATTAAACGCTTATCATGCTGACTGTGAAGCACAAATTTTTGAAAGCAAGTAGATAAGAAATGAGAATGATGGCGACTGTGAGAGACAGTTTTGGAAGCGTGCTGAAATAAACAGGGAAATATTATTTTAAGGGCAGTCTAAAAGGGTATCGTCTGAACAGAGCTGCAGATTAAGGCAAAACCACAAAATTTTGGTTGAAAATGTTGCTTTGGGAGGACTTTTTTATCGGAGTGGTTATGCACGTCGTATTTGTTTAATACTTTTTGCGTTGATGGCACCTGGAGGCTCCGGCACAAAAAGTCTTCGAATCTGAGTTATTGGGAAGAAGAAGGTGTTGGACATCCAAAGGCAACAAAGAACTTTCTGTTCCTCTGTTATTCGAAATACAAGTGAGTTCAAGCAATTCTTAGACAAGGGTGACTTAATAGTGCCGCAAAAAAAAAAAAACATCGCAATGAGTGAGAAGACAACGCCGCATAGAGGTACAGAGTGGACAATATGGCTTGAATCTTTTCCAGATTGTTAGCAGTTCATCATCAGTCGAAGTTCCAGCCGCCTGCCAATTGTCATCGCTGAGACGGATGATAATTCGACTTCGCGCAAAAGATCGACTGTAGCATGGATTTTGGGGCATGGCCGCCGTCTTCATATCCAAAAGTTGAAAATTGTCGGTTAACATAACTCGTTAATTTCCAGCGTTTATCGGAAGATTATCCACTGAAGTCACCAGTCCACATTCCTCACCAAAGTGCCACTCTCTGTAGTCGCATTGACTTCTCGATAACAATTTGTGGGTTTTCTGTGCTCCAGAAGTGAGAATTTTGTTTATTAACGTAGCCGCCAGGAAGAGCCAATTTTTCGCTCTACATTGTGCCTCCTTTAAGCTGCTCAAAGGCCCAAACTGTACGACTAGGGTTGGTTACTCAATTTTGCCTAAGATGGTACTTTATGGCACTTAAAGCTGCTGTTTACAGAGGAAAGACAATATTCATTTAAAAACACTGGTCCTGTCATTAGGAACAATTAAATGAAGTAGAGCTTCGTCTCATCAAAGACTTCTCTTTTTGCGTGTGCTATTGTTCTCTCTCTTCATTGTAACTCGTTTGTGTTTGCCTTGCTCACTTGATATGGTTCGTTCTCCTTCTTAATTGTTATTGGACGACTGACCAGAAAACTTTCAAGAGTACGAGGTGCCAGGTCAAGGAGATCGTTGCTTACGTAGGTTAATGGTCTAGAGTTGATCACATGTTTTGCTTTCCGAAGTAATGTTTGAAGTTCCTTCTTTTAGCCGATTTCGAGTCGTGTAAGTTGACAAGGATTTCATAGATTCCTTAAGTTTTGTCAGCCAATTGAAAATCCGGGAATTGAACCTGGGACCTTTTGGGTGTGAGTCGACACACTAACAAGCTACGCTACGGTGGTATCGTATACCAACCATTATCAAACCCAATGAAATTACTTACTAAAGTCGTTCTCTAGACACAAAACTATGATACCTAGACGCATATGGAGCCATGAGACCTTATCTCAACGGAAGGGCCATTTTTCCCGATACAAGTCCAGTCAATTTTAGGAGCAAATAGGTGGAAAACTTTGTCCCAAAAAATATTTTCAGCAATGCCAGAGAATTATTTGGAATCCAAATTCAGTCTTCAATTCAGTGACGATATGGTGTCGTTGACATGCTAACAATAAATGAATAATGTCAGTACTACAGATCATGTAGCCTTAGGTAAACCTTTTTCTCCTTTTTCTTAAGCTAGCGTGACAGTCCGAGTGAACCTGAATCTTAACCAATAAGCCTCTCCAGCTGGCACTGTCTCTCTAAAGGCGATCATAATTTTTCGCCCTAAGGCTAGGGTCGAAACTCCTGAGAAGAAGGGCCACGATAATGCCCTACCTGTACTCCTATAAATAGCCGAATGCTGGACAATAAATAAAAATGCAGAGCAGATTCTTGGTACCTTCGAATGAAAAATTCTGCGTCGAATATATATATATGTAGTACTGTCTGCGAGGATGTGGTCACCGTGGCGTAGTGCGTAAGTGCGTCCATCGCCACGTAGAAAGTCTAGGTTCGATTCCCGGACGGGATACCTCGGATTTTTTCACGGCAGCACCTCTTTCGAGTTGCTGACAACACTCAAACAACACACTTACAACACATTATCAACTGTCAATGAAAAGCTTCTCAAATCTCGCCGTTTGGAGTTGGCAAAAAAACTGTAGGTTCCTTCTACTCGAGAGAAAACAGTAGCATGCACAAAACGAGTAGTTGTTGCAGAAGGTAGTCCCTGGTCCCTTGTGGGCCACTCAGTTATAATTATTACTGTCTGCGATGTAGGCGAATAGGGGAAAACACGCAACCGCATAAAGCTCAGGGCTAGACCCTTCATGGGTCGCCGCTAAGTAAGATAATTGAGACCTTTCTTCCCTTGAGTACGCCATCTTAAGCGAGGACGTCTTCTGCTGCTCGAATTCAAAGGCTTTTTGGACTGAAGTTGTTTCGTTTATAAGCTTTAAAAGGCAAAAACCATCGCAAGGGAATTATCAACAGTCCCCATTCTAGGCGCATGTCGCCCTACAGCCTACAGAGTTAATCGTTGAAACTTCTTTTCCAGATGCCAAAAATCGTACACAGAAATTTTCTCTCAAAAAGACGAGGTTAGGGCTTCATCGACTCTTACTAAGGTCCTTGCCAATGCCCCTGCTATAGAACTGGAAAGATGCGGAACTTGGATTAACGTGATCACTTGCTTTGACAGCCTCATACCAAGCGGTTCACTTTCCCAAAAGTCGTAGATAACTCAAGACAAAACGTCCTGAAAACCCCAAGGACCAAATTGAGTTCAGGCTTGAGGGACAATCACTCTACCTTTGTAAGCAGCGAGGCTTTTATAAAACCTCAGTCACTTTTTTGCTTATAATTGACGTGCGCTAAAGGGATTATTTAGCACCCTTAGGTGACTGGAATTAAGTCACAGCACGGCAGAAGGTGTAAAGGGAGAGGGATGCACACTAGTCTCAAGTATTTATGGATTGTAATGAGGGGGAAAAGTTGACTTAACTGTATATCCGAAGATGGGCTTAAGGGTGAACGGGTGGGCATTCCTAGTGAGGCGAGTAATAATAATAATAATAATTGAGTGGCACTACAGCCCACAACGGGCCAGGGCCTAGCTTCTACAACAACTACTCGTGTTGTGCATGCTACTGTTCTTCACGAGTAGAAGGGACCTACAGTTTTTTGCCGACTCCGAACGGCGAGATTTGAGAAGCTTTCCATAGACAATTAATACTCTTTGAGTGTTGTCAGCAACTCGAAAGAGGTGGTGCCGTGAAAAAATGTCTAGGTGTCCCGCCGGGAATCGAACCCAGACTTTTCTGCGCCGCGGTCGATGCACTTACCACTACCCCACGGCGACCAGTGAGGCGAGTATTGCGGGTAAATTCTTAAAGGGGAGAAATGCAACTGGCTAATTCATTAGAGCATTGTTTGTTATAATAGCGATAAAATAGTGATAAAGACGCAACATTTCATCGATGTTCTAGCGAGTCGATTGACTTCGCAGCGCTCGCTGTTGAATTCTTTCTAGTAGATGCAGTGAGGCCTTAGGATCTCCAGATCAGATAGGAGCGTTATACTCAAGTTTTGGGCGGATGTAAGCCTTATATATTGTTGCCAGATTAAAAGGGGTGAAATATTTCTTGCATCACTTTAAGAAACCTAGACATTTCGCGTCATTTTTGGCGATCTCGAATATGTGATCGTTCCAACTAAGTATTGAGTTGATGCACATACCGAAAGTTGGAAAGTCGTTCGGTTTCACCAATGCTAGAGGCAAACATGGATATGGGTGGTTATTTTGGGAACGCTTAAGTGACAGTAGACAGCACTGGGTCTTGGAAGCATTAAATTCCACTCTATTCTTCTTACCCCAATCAATTATGCCGGCAAGATCGGAATTTAATCAGCTTAACATACGCTGCCGATCCAAGTCTATGGCCGAAGAGGAGAGGCGGCGAGAGCCAAGGAACGAACATGAGAAGCTGGGGGTATTGCCGTCAGTGAAGGAGTGGATTGGATAAGAAGTGAGAAACAAAGAGTGTCGGAAACAAAACGGAGCCTGGAGGAACAACAGCATTAGTGTGGTGAATATCAGACGTGAGCCCATCCAATACAACTTGTATTAAGCGGTTCTGAAGGTAATTTCTAATCCATTGAAGAAGAGATTCGTCGACATCATAAACACGCATTTTCGACAAAAGAGCCTGATGCCAGACTCTGTCAAATGTCTTGAAAATATGAAGCGCAACAATTTTGCTTTCGCCTACATTGTGCAAAGATTGGTTCCATTTTTCGGTGTGTGTAAACTGTGTAAAAAATTAAAATGCAACTTCACACCAAACACGGAAAGTAATGTGAAATATCTGATTCAGGGGAGTTGGTACTTAAACACTTACCTCGACTCTACCTGCAATATTGCGTCTTGAGCCGTAGCCACAACTGTACTCCCAGAAGAGGGTCTACCGCACGGTCAAGGTGGAATCGAAGACTCATGAGCCCCTGGAACTCTCATGCCACCAAAGTATAGCCTCGTAGGTCTGGCAGCCGCCATCGCATCGAACAGTCTTTTGTTTTATCAGTGATGTGATATTGAATCAAGAGATTCAAATACAGCGATTGACCCTAGTGATTCTACACTTGATTTCATGTATCCTTACTTTCTGAGAGGTATACGAAATCCTTGAGTGATGCTCCATCCAAAACGTCGATGTTGTGGATCTCTTCTTGATGACAGAAAATGTTTTGATTTGCCTTCGCTTACCACTAGATTCATTTTTGGCGTTTCCGCTTCTATCTATTCCGCCATTATCGCTATCTATTCTATAACGAGCGTCTCATCGACCGATCTCTGTGTTCGTCCAATCACTTCAAAGTTGTCTGCGTAAGCTTGCAGTTAAATGGACTCTCTGGCGTTGACTTGTGAGTTTAACAAGATATTCTCAAGAATGGCGTTGAAAACGTCACAAAGCGCGTCTAAATTGTCATTGCGCATCTCGGTAGGCGACGAAGCAGCTAGAGCTTTCCGTCGTCATCCTACACACACATCAGATGAGTTTGCTAGGTATGTGATATCTACAGCTAGCTTGGCTTCTCTGCCTAGCTCCTACAACAACTGCTTGTGTTGTACGTGCTACTACAGTTTTTTGCTGACTCCACACGGAAAGATTTGAGAAGCTTTTCATAGACAATTGATACTCTTTGAGTGTTGTCAGCAACTTAAAAGAGGTGGTGCCGTGAAAAAATTTTAGATGTCCAGTCCGGGAATTGAACCTAGACCTTCTGCGTGTGGGACGACGCACTTACCCACTACGCTACGATGTCTCTATGCATGCGGCCTTGAAATCGACGAATGTGTGGAGGGTGTTTATTTGCACTTTTTGTGTCTCTCTTCGAGGATCAGGCGCTGTATGAAAATTTGGGCTAACAGAAGCTTCTCTTGTCAGAAACCACACTTATAGGAACTTACCCGATCGTCTGGTTTCAAGCGTTCACACAAAATATGAAATGTCAGTGAATTTGAAAACACCTATCCTTCTGTAGATGTCGCTGTCCGAGGTGTCTCCTTTTTTTTTTTGAACCGGAACTAGAACGAAGTTGAACCATAGTCCAGAAAAAAGTCAAGAACTGCATCAAATGTTCAAGGATTTCGGAAATCCGAGGAAACATGCTCTACAGTCCTTTGCTGTGCCACTGAGAGGAGGATATTGCTGGTAAGGAAATTTAAAGATTACAGCGTTCTGATCTGTACTTTGGCAACGAGTGACGATTGACTAGAGAGACTAAAGTAATACTTCACAGAAGATGCGATTCATTCATCGCCTTCGTGGTATGACAGTACAGTCCGGGACGAGAATAGGTTTTAAGAAACACACCTCTTCAGAGGGTAAAATTTTTATCCAGTTGTCTCCAGTCCCGAGCTTCAATTTCAACTCCTTCGCGTTGAAGTCTGTTACTGTGGATCAGATTCAAAGATTCAGCCAGATTTGTGGTGTCCATGTGCATGGCGCTGTACAGTTTATTAAGCTTGTCGTGTCCTTCAGTAGGACAAGTTTGCAATGCATCTGCACCAGAGAGTACATTTGAAATAATCAGTGTGCTACAGAAAGCCAACTTCATTTCGAAAAATTGGAAATGCTGCCGCTTTGAAGAGATATCCTCAAATAGGCACTTTTGTTGAAGTTCCGTGTCTTTTTTCTCACTTTCAGCCAACTCCATTATGGCAGCCTCCCCCTCTGCAAACGACAATCCTTCCCCACTTATCAAAGACGACTTTCATTCTGCATAAAAAATCAAATAAAATCCCCAACCATTCACCAAAGTGTGAACTTCACTCTGATGCCTTGCAAATGGCTATCAGTTTCGTGAAAGCCATCTGTTCGTAATGGAAACAGGTGCTGGCTGACTGGTCTTGACAAAAACTCCCGAAACGCACACGCACACGCGCACCACATCCGAAGTTCCATGTCACCGCGGTTGAAATTCACTTAATTACTCGACGACGACTCACACACGAGTGTCCGCGCCCATCACCGCATTCCATCGCATAACCACTCCTGACATATCTGTAACCAGCCCGCAGCCTCCGAGGTCTTCGCAGCCGCGCCGCAAATAGTCAAATACACACGAAAAGTAACCGCGGCCAGCGCGGGATCCATTATTCATTAGGTGTCCGCGTCCATTCATTATGAGAGGAAACGAAACCAACCAAGGCACGCCACTTCGCGTCAACACCCGAAGGATATCTGCTCATGGCCAAGACGGAAAAAAACCTGCCCTCACCCCAATAATGAAGTCGAGCCAACACCAACACCAGCGACATCCGCTTCCAGCCAGCATCCAGCGTCTGACGGCTGTCCAAAGTGCCCCAAAAAAAAAAAAAAAACAAGACATCCGACTGCGTTGCGTGCGTGTACGTGCGCGTGTGCGGACGCGTGTGAGTGCGGATGACAAGTCCTGTGGAAATATGATGACAATTTTCATGAAATGAATTTTTCATTGGAAAAGCGCAAGGATTGCGGTCGGCACAGTCGACGCCGCCGCCACCGCCTCGTGGAATCTCATTACGGGCCCACCGTTCGCTCACCGCACACCGTCCACCGTCCGACCCGCTGTCGCTTGTCTAGGCCTGGCGGTGTCTCTGCCCAAGGATCGGCCCATATTTATGAATCAATTTAATTCCATCATCATCGCGAGCAGGCCATCTGTGTGGCGCTGCTCGGTGAAGAAATCACTGCTGTCGCAGTCGCACGACAAAAAAGCGGTTACCACTGGCGACACTGGCCAACTGAATTCGACTTGGAGGCGACGATGTGCGGTGATCGACAGTAGTCAACGTCGTCGGTGCAACCATCATCAGTGCGACGACGACGACGATGTCCGAGCCTTCGTCGTGGTCGTTTTATTGTTGCCGTTGTGCTTTGTCTTCGCGTGGTCATTGTCGTCGCCGATTTGGCAGCGAGCAAAAACGAAGCAGGAAGTCTCCATTCCAGCAGCAGTTGGGAAGCAATGCGAGCGCACACGTTCAAATGGCCGTTTAACGTTATTGTGGCGCTTAGGCTGAGATAATCGCGATTCACACAAGACGCTCCTTCTCTCTCTCTCTCTCTCTCGTGTCGCGGGGATGGGATGATGGTCATCGGCGGTGGCATCGCCACCACCATCAGTGAACCCCTCATTGGGGGCACACTTGTTGTGCGGAGTTGTGTCGATTGAACGTTTGCCGTGCGAGTTGTTTTTCGAGATTTGATAAGTTTTGCGGTGGAGGTTGCGGTCTTACTGTCGGAAGGGGTTATTGGCCAGCACTGGTTGCGATGATGGGGCAAGGTGTGCACTTTGATATGAGATCAAAGGAGGTTTTGGCTTTTGCAGAGAATGCCTCGAGGTCGTTTATTTTCTGCCTAAGTGATATATCCTGTCTTTTTTAAATTCCTTTGCCTACTTCTTACGTGGTCAACGATGCTTCTTTATTAAGTTCACATTCTGGCGAAGGAAGATAAAGCGAAAGGAAAACTTTCGAAAGATTACATGGATGATATGATTAGGCCACTCGACGGTCGAACACGTCCTGAAAACTTCTAGGTACTTGACGTGCATGACTTTACTTGTAAAAGGGTCAAAAGAAGTACTTGACATTCCAGATCACTCAGTCGTGGGCCTATTTCTCATGCTCCTTTCAGGTACCAATTCGAATGAAATGTTGTCAATTCTAGGTTCGTTTGACCACGGTGTCGTATCAGCTCACACTTCTTGTCCTCAACCCAGCCAGGGAACAGATTCCAAAAAGACCAAGAGAAAGACAACTAGAGTCTTGTACTGGCACTATACTTCATAGATGGTGATGGAGATGCTGCTGGTAATACCGTCACAAATATTATTTTGTTTGGTATGAAGCCAAAAGAAAGTCTGGTACAACACAAGCTGCAAGGAGGGCCTAAAGGCTGAGAGAGTTAAATTTAGTTAGAAGGTCAAGCCCACTAGAGACAACCGGAAAAAGTATTGAAATGTGAGGAATGACGTGCCTGACACGACCAAAAGTTGAGACAAAGAAATCTATTGGAATTAAAATTTTCACTCAAAGAATTGTCCGTCGGAAGCGATGACTATTCGAATACCATCTCTAAGAAATTGAGTCATCTCCGGCATCGATTCATAAATTGAGCCATTTCTTAGGAGCCGATCGTTGACCCCGCGAATCGCTTTGCATTCATCGAAGAAGCCAGTAGTCGGAAGGAGGAAATTTGAAGAATACGGCGGGTGTGGTAAGACCTCCTATTTCAACGCTTCCAGGTAGTTTTTGACCTCTATAGCCATATGTATCAAAAAATCACCTTGTCAATTCTTTCAGTCATTTCTGTCGGCTTGTCACTCAATGCTCAGTTTCAAACCCATTAGTTGTAGTCACTCATCAATGGTTTCGTCTGGTTTTAGCAGTCTTATTCTGCACCTCATCCGTCTGGTAGAATCATATGCCCCGTGGATGTTTTTCTTTATCATCTATGTGGACAATCGGGTTCACCAGGCTTTGCGTAGTATTTTTCTTCTTGGGGTTATCGTAGTATATCCACTTTTCATCTTTTGAAATTGTTTGCTGAGTCAGTTCCACCGATTCTGTGAGCTCACTTTGCGGTTGGATGGGTTCTTGATCCAGTAAAGTCTCCAATTCCTCATCTTTAATCTTTATGGATTGGTTAAAATGCTTCTTGTCTCCTACACTAAAATCACCACTTTTGAAGCATTGAAACCACTCTCTGCATGAGCTATTGCTCAGAACAGATTCAACATCAACTTCTACAAGCATTCGATGAGCTTTAGTTGCACTTTTCTTTCAATTCGAAAAAAAAGTCAAAACTACCCCCAAATGCAATTTATGTCAAAGTCAAAAACAGACATTTTCGTAGAGGTTGTAGTTTAGAACAGATGCTGAGGTACACTAATTATTTCTGAGAAATGTCACACCTTTCCAGTGAAGAAGGTACCTGCTTCCAAAATCAGCCACAACTTACAGGTGGCTCCATCTGAATTGAATTTGAAAATACGAGTATGCGTTATTGGTCGTTAACATGTGCTTCATTATTCACCACTTCGTCTTTAAAAAATAACTGTTTGCGTTATTGGGGGTTAATGGGCCATATCTTTACATCTATTATAACGACCCGTTACTGTAATTGGTCAGTGTTATGACGCCATGCTTGTTCATAATTTTTGTCCTGAATCGGAAGAGATGGATTTGGACGTCTCACGAACCAGAGAGCACACGTTACAATGGACTTAGAAAGTATGACAAACGTGTTATCTCAAGAAATGGCCCAGTCGGCTTAACGCTAGGGTGTCCATATTGCGAGCCACAAAGAAGAGGATAGTCTTTGCTAAACAAAGCCTTCACCCCGTCATAAAATGTATTGCAGTTAAGGACCCATTAAGTTGTACGCCACTATCAAGATAGATTTTACTGTTCCTATTTTTGAACGATTTCCTTCTTTTGTTCAATGTGAACCAACGATTTAGAGAAAGAGGCGCTCAATATTGGCATTTTGGCCGGGAATGCAAAAGAAAAATTGACACAATCGAAGAAGCTCTGAGTAGTATTCACCATTTTTGAAAGCTCCGAAAAAATTTACCCACTTCTCAACAGAAATAACAACATTTGATTTGTTGGTTAGAACATTTTACAAATTACAAATCTGGTCAAAAAGTTTTGAATCGTCTAACTTAACTCCTTTTGAAGTTAGATAGTTGACCGTTTTTTCAACATCACTCCATATTGAAACTTTTAAATTCATCCAATTGGACTGTCTTTATATTCATAGCACAACATTTAAGGCAGGCATGTCGAAAAGACCCCACTTCGCATTGAAAGCCACTCTGTCGTGCATCCGACAGAAAGGATTTTGTGGGAAGAGGTAAAAACTGGTGGTCCATACTACTTTTTATTAAAGTTTTAATGGATTGCAATGTAGCTGATACTTCCAGAAGAGAGTTTTTCTCTTTTTCCATTTCTTTCATTTAAAAAAAATAAATATTAAAGAATGCGCAAAAAACAAGAAAGCTTCTGATAAATTTGAACCAAAAAAAGTTGTCAAAAGAACTGGACAGTTTTCGTTGGACAAACAAATCTTTAAGTATCGGAAATATTTGCAACGACCAACGAGTTGTGCAATGCCGAAGCAAATCCTTAAACTCCAAATCCAATGTTACGAAAAAAGTCTTTTAACTTTTCAGTTCTTACAGTATAAACGTATAGAAAAGTAGTTATATATTTGATATCTTTCGGAAGAGAAACCCGAATTTGGCTTTTTTTGGAATTATATGAACTGGACAACCAATTCCTATCACTTCTCTACCGATACTCGATTTGAGTGTATGGAACACGTTATTAAGCTCTGTCCTATTCACTCGTCCGAAGTTCGTGTTACAACTGTCGGCCGAAAATGCTATACATTTTGAGGTTATACCATATTTATGAAAATATTTCAAAATAAAATTACTTATAGTGTCAGAAGTTTCGTTTGGTTAATTGCCTAAATGTATCCGCTTTGTTTGAATTCCTACGTCCTTTTCAAAGTATTGAACTAATATTGGAAACATTTTAACGTTACCTTGGTTCCTGCCATCGCTAGAGATTGATATGAACGGAGTCTTAGAAGCAGAATTGAAAATCATTCCAAGGCATTATGAAAATGAGGACAAAGGTAAACGCAGAAAAATAAAGAGAACAAAAAAGATCCAGATGAAAAAAGGGAGTAAATATAAGATCAACGCCAAAAGAGGACATCCTCTTTAAAAGAGATGCTCTGAAAACGCTATTTAACGCGCCTTGACTACTTTCTGCCCCTTGGCTACGTTAAGTCATTAGCTTATGCCAACAAGATTACGAGGTTGGAAGAGAGCAGAGCCAACTTTGATGGCGAAATAGTGTCTGTAGCAGCCAAAATGTTTGGCCGTGTACCTAAAAACTGTGTCCAAAAAATTTATCGCTGCAAACGTGCCCGTGGCGGCTATAGGAACGAAGTCGATATATAACTGGTACCAACCAAGGCAACAAAAGGATGCACAATAGACCTTAAGAACTGAATAATAATAAGTTGAGCCTCTACGATATTACTGATTATCACGTTGCTTTAATTCTTGTACCAGCACCAGGATATTGTCTTAAATCAAGTCTGTTAAATTCCCTGCCAGATTCCTTTCTTGAATCAACTTTCCTTGTACTTATTTAATATTGAGAAATTAGGACAGCGACATCGATTGTCGCTCCGACACTTGATGGTTTGACGTCCAATAGAGTAGTCTGACCAGTAGATTACTGATCGACCAGTACTTTAGGTGTGGGTAATTAAGACTTTACGGCTTTTTTTGAAAATAAAAGACAATTTTTTAATGGAACAAAATAACTTTTTTCTGTAAAATATCGCCCATATTGAGCAAAGACCTTTGGCCATCTTTCAGGCAGCCTCATAATTTACGTTCATACCCCTTCCGGTTTTTATCAGCAAAAAACTGAACCAGGTACGATTTGACATCATCATCATTGTTGAAGTTTTTACCATTCAAGGAGTCTTGCAAGGGTCAAAGTAATCGGCCTGGACTAAATGGTGGACGTGGCAAAACATCCCCACGAAGCTTCAATAATTTTTGCCGAGTGATGGAAAATGTGTGTGGCATTGCATTGTTTTAATGGAATACAACACCGCTTTTCGTTCAATTATGATTTTCTTTCAGTTCATGAGGAACGCATGGATGTATCGAGTTTGTTTCAATGTGATACAATTTCGACACTGCCGTATCGGTATCTGTAAGTCTTTGGCGACTTAACAGATCCTGAAACGTCTTCAATTTCGAATCGTTTCTCTTCTCGCCTCTCCTTCCACTCTTTTGTTTAAGACTCCTTAAAGCTATGCCAAATTGTGCCCTCAAAGATCTTGAACCTAGTTCCATCCTTGTCAAATTTGTTCATTCCTTCCATGTCTACAGACATTTAAGTCTAAAAAGTGACCATCACCCCAGTGACAGTAAACCCATTTTCCATGCATCACCTTCAAAGGATCGCAAAAAATAAAAGAAATTGTCAAAAAGGATAAATAGAAGTTCCCTGATTGTCCTTCTTAAGCAATTATTTACCGTCGCCTCTACTGTGACCCCCCACCATCGGGCCGTCAATAAATCATTTTAAAACCAAACACATCCAAGAAATCATCCTTCTCTGAATGGACAGCACACGGAATCTGTCCCATTCAGCCGTGAAATGATGACGATGATGAGTCGGAATCCCTCCTATTCTTCGCTGCCGCTGAAGAGGACAACCGAGGACAATCGGTATTGTTCCCGTGCCAGGGACAGAACGTTTCCGTGTTAGAGTCAGGCATCCGTCAAAGTTCTTAATTGTCTTGCGCAACTGAATGTCAACAATGCGACAGTCGACTGTGCGTTGTGTCAAGGATTTTATCGGAGGGAACCGACACGGTTGTTGTTACCAGGAAGACAAGACAATTTTTGGTTATGTCATGTTTGCACTTTCATTGTGCGGCGGAAGTGAGAGTGAACGGCTGCAGGGAAGAAGGTCGAGTCTTGTGGAAAGTTCGCGCCTATTTCTTGGGCAATTCTTCGATTGTGTCTACGCATGTCTACGTCCCATTAATGACCATCCAGATCCAGGTGGAGCTGAATGGGGGAATGTGTGTTTACTTGAGGTTCTCGGGAGGAAATTGATGACTTTTCACTGGTTTCTTAAGGAAATCTTTTGAATAACTGGAATGGGATTTGGGAATTTAAGTTTGAACAAGAAATGTTGTTCCTGAAGGTTCCTGAGCTGGGAAGGAAGGTTTTTTGTGCAAACAGCCGCTGTGCAAAGGGAGATGGAAAGTTAGGAGAATGACAATTTAGGCTGATATTACGCATGTAACACAAATAAGCCATCTGTTGGTCAACAGTAACTCAAAAGTCTAACACAACCAGCAGTGGCAATCGAGCAAGGATCAGACATGACATTGGTCCATTTGAGCACAAGCTAGAATGCGCAGCAAACTTCCTAAATGCGTTTGTGTTGTTGCTGTGTGGCCATTGCTAGCTACCTATTCATCCCATTTTTAGGCAACTTAGGGATTTCACTGCTCGTCTTTTGGAGCAAACCAAACAGTCACCCCATTGCCGGCCTCCGCGTAGGATGCAAAGTGCTGCCCACTCAATTCGTATCCCATCGTTGAAAACAAATGGTAGTCGAAAGGAGCGAAATCTGGAGGTTGAACAAGTGTGCTTTGATTGTGTCTTTAACCAGTTCAGTTTAGCCCTGTGTGCAGGTGCAATGTCATGGAGCGAAATTACCTTGTCGCATTTTTCGGCCCTTTCTCGTTGTTTTTGGATCAAAACATGCTTCAAATTGATCATTTGCTATCGCAGGCGATCTGTATTCAAGGTTTCTGCAGGTTTTAGAAGTTCGTGGCACACCACACCCTGCTGGTCTCACCAGATGCACATCAGCACATTGTCTGCCTCTATGACGTGATGTGTCATTTCTGCCACGCTCCTTTTAGAGAGGTGTTTTTAATTTCTTTCGGCTAACATTTGTAAATGCTTACTATAGTTCAAATATTACATCTTGCCATAAAGAGATCCTGAAACGGCTGTCTTCCTTCCAAATCAGACTGTAGCCACGGGGGTGTGCACACGGGGAGAGTTTATGACTGCACCCAATCCGGTAGGATGCCCGCGCTATTTATGCTTATGCATAAGTTAAGTTGACATACTGCCTCCTCGTGGCGCTCCATGGACAGCCATCACAACGCCCACTGAGTGGTGAACCAATGTTTACAGCGAACCCCTCTGCGTGGCTCTGTCTTAATAATGGACCTGGCCTACCAGTCTGTGGGTTGTATGTGAAGTTAACCCCCTCACCATGGCAAAGAAAGCTCCAGCTACCTCGAAAAGGACGGATCTACTTTTGACGACTCCAGGAAACGAACAAAGGACAATAATTATCGGTTCTGAAAGTGGGGGGGGGGGGGGGGGGCATGGGTCGTGTCTGCCAACATGGCACAGGTCAGCCATACAGCCTCCCCGTAGCGCCCCCTGGATAGCCATCACGACATCCGTTGTGTGGTGAACCAATGTATGCAGCGAATTCCTCTGCCCGAGGATTAAGTAAAGCCTGACCAGTCTGTAGGTTGTGCGTGAGGTTAACTCCCTTACCACACACAAAAAATCCAGTTCAGAGACAGCAACATGCCTCGGATATGGATCTAATTTTAACGACCCCAGCAGACGAATAAAGGACAACGATTTTCGGTTCTGCACGTGGAATGTGAGATCCCTTAACAAACCACGTGCAGCCGAAAAACTTGCGGAGGCCCTTCACTGCTGCAAAGCAGATATCACCGCGATCCCGAAAGTGCGGTGGGATGGGCCGGGCAAAAAGAAGATGAAGAACTGCGACGCAGCGCTTAATCGGATGCGGATTTGTAATTCGAGGCAGACTTAGGCAAAAACTCTTAAGCAAGAATGAATTCTATGATCTCCTAGAAAGAACATACGATCGATGCCCCAGCCCCCAGAACCCAAGATCGTTCCAGGAGATTTCAATGCTCAGCTGGGAAAGGAGGAAATCTTTGCTGGCCTGCACGACTTCACATTCGGAAATGGTCTCAGGCTGGTGGACTTCGTCTCAGAGCGAAACCTCTTTGTGGCTAGCACGCGGTTCTAACTCCTCAACATTCAAAAAGACACCAGGTGACCGCCTGATCAAACAACCGATCGACGTCAGACACGCCTTCAATATTCTCGATGTTCGAACTTTCCATGGTATCAACATCGACTCGGACCATTTCCTTGATGTGGAACCCGGATATCGAGAGAGCACCGGAGTCGAGACAGGCCAAAACGGTTTGACGTTGGAAAACAATCGCAACAGATTGCTGGGATCCTTGCCGACCGGAGAGCTAGTAGTGTAGCTAGTAGTGGAGTCGCAATCGATGCTAAGAATCTAGAAAGATCATTTCTGCAGACTTTAAAACGGCGATGACGGCCCAAATCCTGCTGTTAGGCAAAATGCTCTTCTCAATTTGGACGATGACAGACAAGAATTGCGTCCCCCCGACTTAGACGAGGTCAAGATAGACTGAAGTCGAACAAAGCTGCTGGAGCGGATGGGCTGTCCGCAGAACTGGTAAAAGTAGCTGGAGTTGACCTGGATGGGCACATGCACCAGCTCATCTATAAGATATGGTCGGAGGAAAGCACGCCTGATGAGTGTAATCTCAGCGTCGTTTGTTCGGTACACAAGAAAGGAGACGTCTTCGACTGCGCCAACTATCGATTGATTAGTTTCCTTAACGTCGCATACAAGATGCTGTATTGTACGAACGCCTGAAACTATTCCTCCATCGTCCTTCTCTGTGCGGTTTCAGTTCAGGGAAGTACACCAGAGATGCAGCTCGATACGCACCACCTATTTGTCGATTTTAAGACCGCATATGACAGTGTGCATAGAGACAAGTTATGATGACGATGGAGAACACTCGCTGCTCGGTTACGAACTCACAGAGACGAGCAACGTCAAAAAAAAGTTTGAGACAAGCTGTGTGCTGTCGTTTGACTTGTTCACTATCCTTCTTGGGAAGATTGTGCAGAGCTCACAAGTCAATGCCACGAAGAGCATGCCTCCGAAAAGTTCGTCCAATTGCTGGCGTGGATAACATTAACGTGATTGGACGACCACATCGAGCCGTTAATGACCCATTTATTGGGATAGAGGCAGAAACGTCTAAAACAGGTCTAGTGGTAAACGAGGGATACAGAAAGTGTATTGTGTCATCAATGAGGGACACACAACAACAACGTCTCTGACAGAGCTTGACAATGGACAGGGAAAACTTCGAGGTACTCAAGGACTTCCGCTAAAAATTAAGTGACATTTTAGCCCACAAGGGTACAGGACCTACTTCTTCAGCAACTGCTCATGTTGTGCTTTGTAATTCTCTTTTTGAGGTGGAGGGGACCAATTTTGCACTGACTCCGAACGGCGAGATTTGAGACGCATTTCGTAGACAATTAGTAGGCCTTGAGTGTTGTCAGCAACTCAAAAGAGGTGATGCCGTCAAAAATGCGAGGCGTTCAGTTCGGAATTTAAAAACTTCCATTTCCGCTGAGAAGTCGATTTCATCTGCGATCCACAAAAAAGAACACACACCTTGCAAATGGCCAGAGTCCATCGTGAATCATTAGTGCAGCTCTACCGCACACACACGCACACACACAGTGTCCACTCCCCAACCGAAACAAGGTTCGCCTGTGCCATCCGCCATAACGTGCACCCGATCCGTTACAAAGGTTTTGTGTTGCGTGCAAATCATTGTCATGATTGCAGAATTAATTGAAACGATTTCTCCCCCGAAAAAAGCAGACAAACAAGCCACAAAACAAGACACAAAAAGCACACACACACACACACAGCAGAACAACGACGCTAACGCGAAACACCTTGCATCCTGCTGCCGCTGCAGACCAAGGCGCCCTTAATCCACCGGCACCGGCTATGAGTGGCTGTGTGTTGCAACATTCATCCATCCATCCATCCATGGATGGATACCTTGTATCTCCGCCTCCCCGCCCCCTACATCCGACTGCTTGGACCGGTGGTGTAATTTTTCATTCTTTTCGCCGAAAAAAAATGCTCATCGTCGTGGACTGGTGGCGGCGGCGACGACGGTGGCGGTGAGTGGCAGGAAAGCAAGCGAGCAGGCGAAAGAAGCTCTAGCAACCAGTTTGCCAGGGCATTAAGGACCGACATGAAATTACACCTGCACACGCGTATCCCCCGAATTTTCGGTGGCGGCCTGAGAAGGGTTAGCCGCACCGACAGCATAGCACCGCATCTCTCGCACACCAGCAAAGGCGGCCGGTACACACCTGAGCCTTATCTCTCGGCCGAGGGTCTTGTATCTGCAAGGTACTCCGGCTCTCGTGGTCGTGTTTCGGCGGCGCGGTGTGGGATGGAATCATTTCACCTGTTTGTTTACATCACCTGAATTTAAAGAGGGACCAGGCGCTGCGGTGTGGATTCGTTTTGTGATTCCGCAGAAAGGCACCGACCGACAACTTGACTCTGACAGATCGACGGACTGACGGGCATATGCACATAATTTGGCAAAAGATTGTTGTGCGATTGGTTGCCCAATAGACGGGCAGAAGGGCAGAGAGAGAGCGAGAGAGGGGCTGCAACATGCAGTCACACTGCGTGCGGCCTTATTCTTATGCGGACGCAAGTGCCATCGATTTCGCCAAATTCATTTAATTCACTTGAAGAGGTTCTTTTTTCGCGATGTGCCCATGATCTCGATTGGGGACGAGACCCGGGGCGTAGGTGGTCGATACGTGATGGATTCGCAATGAGACTGTCAAGGGGAATCATTTCAATTCCCTTGAATGGAAAGGAATTCTAGGGAAAAGTGAAGTGTGACATGTTTCTTGAAAGTCATACCGTGCTGTAGTCGACGTTGTTTTAAACGTTTCAGGTTTCGGTTTCTGTCCAAATTTACAAGGGAGGAGGAAACCACTTCAACTGCGCCACCTATCGACGGATCAGTCTGCTTTACATCTCTTCCCTATTCTGAGTGAATGTCTGATATTGTTCAGTGTTGTATCAGACCTGAGAAGTTTGTAACAGATAGAATTCGCAAGATTTTGGAGTAGTTTCAAGAAGTATACCATCGACACCCACCACATATCCGTCGTCTATGACTGCGTGCAAAGACACGAGCTGTATAGTGCCAAGTCTAGTTTCGTCACTCCTACGAAACTCGTCAAATTGTGAAGGTGATCTCGCTGCTCAGTCAAGGTCCGTAAGGAATTCATAGGCGCCTTCGAAGACAGAAAAGTTTTGGGCAAGTCGGACTATCTGTGCGAAACTCACCAGATACACCAGATTTGCAATCTTTCCAAGGGCTGCTCATATGCTGGCTTATGTGGATGACAGTGACGTGACTGAAGAAACAGCGCGAGTTGTGAATGAGACGTTCCTTCAGAGGGATGCTAAGATGGGTCTGACGAGAACAAAACAATGGTATCCTGTCATCAGGGGGGACGCGCAACTACAGCTCTTAGACAAAGACGGTTACGTTGTACAACAAGACCTTCAAGATAGTGAGAAGCTCCGTATACCTTGGCCTTGCAGTAAATAAGGACAAACCGAAATCAACCTTCTTACTAATAATTGTTTGGGAATAAGATCCTCCTTGGCCATCCTTGTCCTGCTTGGTTTTCATTTTTTGGGAGTACAAATTAATTCGTGTCGTCCACTCAAAGTACTGTCTAATAGGTTTCGGGCTCTCAGTGCATGGGCCCCGGTTTTAGGGGTTCCATCTGTCGGGCTGCAATAAAACTGCACGGGCTATAAACGGGCGGTTTTTGATAATTGCACTTCGTATCTGATCACGTGGGACGGGTTTTAGTGTGCGAGGATGACTGACTTCTGAGTGACGGCAGGGCCGGCCCACCGTGAATGGGCATGGGGACCGTTTGATGTCTTTATTGCGGGCTCACTGGGTGCTCAATGTCTTGTTATCCTTAGAGGTCGTAAAAAAGTTGTTTCTCTTTAGGTTCCGCTGACAGCTGGCTGCCGGAACTCTCCTCTGGGATGGAAGGATCTGTGTGACGTGAGATTTATTGTCTAACGGTCATCGAATTGCTTCAACGGAATTTATGAAGGAGAGTTTCTGCTTAAGGAGAATCGCTCGAAGACATCGAAGATGGAAATCAGTGCGAGGACATCATTCGAAAACTGCATAAGCATTGAAGGAGGCGATGAGAATTCATGCGCAATTTGAGTGCCATTTCGTTGGAATAAAATATTTAAGAGATCGGTTTATTGTCCTTGCAGCTAGGACTGTTAAAGTTATAAATAAACATTTCATGAACTGTGAAAAAGTGAGAAGCCATTTGTAACATCAGAGCAGATTGAAGATGGCTTACGGAATTTAAAAAGAGTATAGGTGACACAGTAGAATCTTGTGGAACACCATTTTTCATTGGAAGGATGTCAGCATTAAAATTGTTTAATTTTAGTCTGTGAGGCTTTTTTTTATATGCCTGTTAAGTACCTGTATAATCATTGCTAAGGAGACGGATATTAAAGAATGTCTCCATAGTCTGAATGTATAGAAGTGCATAAAGAAACTGATAAGGCCGCTCCTATACGACACCGAAGGCAGGGCGAAATTGTAGTGAACTGCAGGGATTTGCTGCAGAGAAAATACAAGGTCTTCTACTGGAATGGAAAAAGACGACGACAGGGAAGCTTATGTTATAAGTTTCGCGGTTGTTATTGCTAATGTTGTTGTGGCAATCGACTTGTATTGCAACAAGGCAATATTTGCCATGATGTATGATTATGATCTCATTACGATGAGAAGGATAAAAAAAATTTTTTAGCCCCTTTATAAAATATTTAGCATTGTTGGCTGACACATGGCTTGAATTTCATCCTTTATACCTTCAAGAAGTTGTTAAAAATGATAAATACTATTGAAAGGACATTCAGTCCGTTTCATCACTTAAAGTATTGTCCATCGAAAACGACTACTTTCCAAATACCATCTTCAAAATATGAGTGCTCTCTGGCATCGATCCAATCATTGAGCCCTTTTTCGATTTCTTAAAAAGCCGAGTCCCCCAAGTCGTTTTGCATCCTTCGAAAAAGCCAGTAGTCGGAAGAAGAGTGGTCTGGAAAATATGGGTAAAACTTTCCATTTCAGGGTTCCCAGGCCGAAAGTTGTCATGTTGCAAAATCATCTTGTCATGCCTCTTGGTCGTTTCTGTCCGTTTTTCAAACGCTCTAATTGTAGTCGATGACGTTTCCCATCAATGGTTTCGCCTGGTTTTAATAACTCGTAGTTCACCATACCCGTCTGGTTCCATCATATGCCCCTTCGATGTTATTCTTCAGCGTCTATGTGAACTATGAGTGATCGGATTCACCAGGCTTTGTATTCAATTTTTTCTTCGGGCGGATGAACCTTTCATCTCGTCCGAATATCCGGTGCAAAAATCCCTTCTTTTGATGTCATTCAAGAAGCAAAATCGCCTTTCGACATCTCTCGGTGTCAATTCGTACGGCAATAATAATAATTGAGTGGCACTACAGCTCTAGCTTCTAAACTTAATTCTACAGCAACTACTCGTGTTGTGCGTGCCACAGTCCTCTCACGAGTAAAAGGGACCTATAGTTTTAGACGACTCCAAACGGAGAGATATGAGCAGCTTTTTATTGATAATTACTACTCTTTGGGTGGTTGTCCCGTCCGGGAATCGAACCTAGACCTTCGGCGTATGGGTTGACGCACTTAGTCACTATGCCAGAGCGACCACCAAGTTCCTTGCTTTTGAACAAATCCAATTTTCTCTAACCGAACGGAAATTGTTTGCTGAATCCCTTCCAATTATTCTGCAAGTTCACTTTTGATTGCAAGGATCTTGATCCAGTAAACCCTCCAATTGCTCATCCTCAAATTTTTTGGACTGACCAAGACGCTCTTTGTCTTTGACGCTAAATGCACAGCTTTTGAAGTGTTAAAAGCACTTTCTGCATGATTTATCGGTAGTAGATAGTAGATTCACCAAACACTTCTGTACGCATTCGCTTCAGCTGCACTACTTTTCCAGTTAAAAATGAAAATCAAAACTTCCCGCAAATACTGTTTATTTAAGACATTTTCGAAGAGGCAAGCAATTATAATTCGGGGTGTCCACTCAACAGACCTAGACTTTTATCTCCCCATGTGTATTTCAGGTAGTGATTATGGCGCTCAAAGAGGCGCTGTCACGGCAGAAGCCCAATCTATATCACAAAGAATGAAATCATATTTACCGACAGCCAGACTGCAATCAAATCCTCTGGAGGCCGAAGTTTCAAATCAAGTAAACTCCATTACGTACTGATTTCCTAACTAAGCAGATAAACATCGCCTTTATTTCAGCCTAAGATATGCATGTCACGGAAGAAAAGTCTCCAAAAACGGTGTCACTCAAAAATACATCCTTTGCCTTGGTTGTCTTGATCACCATCGCATAAGTCTGAAAAGCGACACGAAAGTTGAGGTCCCCAAAATAGGTACCAAACCCGACTTCATGTCTGTGCGAGGAGTCTCCAGAGACTGTGAGTGAAAAACCCTTGAGCATACGTCTCTCTTCAAATTCTTTCCTTTTTCAAGCTAAGATCCAGCAGGTAAAGATCAGTGTCCACGGGCACAAAATAAACCTTGAAAGTACTTCAATTGAAGCACCGTTCACATATGAAGTGACTTTTGCAGTACAATGGACCAGTTTTTAAGTCTCACTGCAGTGAAAGATTCGAAACTTCGAAAAAAGTTACTTTACCTTAATCGTTGACCATGCTCGGTACCCCTTTTCTCTGCCTACTAAATCTATAGGAAGTAGGTCAAGAGATACATTAGGTAACGCGGTTGGGGTAAGCTGCGTGTGAACATCAAGAACGGGTCTAATCTACTCAATTCAGTCTTTCAGTTTGCACAGAGCTGTACACCACACGCCAGCGTCTATCTCTAGTAAGTCGATGTTTTTCATACTCTTTTGCAGCATTGTCCCACGATCTTACCGATTATTCTTTGATCCTTCATGGAGTTGTACATAGGCCAGCTCCAAACATCCGTCGACGTCTCCCACCACAAATGCATCTCATCACGACATCCATCATCGAACTGAGTGACTCTGCAGCGCATTTGATTCAAAAAACTACATTGTAACGCACTCTAGAATTGCCCCCAGAGTTCACTTATTTTAAGTAACAAACTCCACACGCAACCACGGCAGCCGTCCTTTCGCATCCCCTCCGGATCGTGGCAGGAACCAACAAATCCGTCATCCTCAGTGAATTAAACCATGAAATGGAATCGATTTCCAACAAAAAAGAATCCTTATTACGTTGTCAAAGGTGACACTCTGCTTGTGTGCCATACTGCCCCCTGCCCAATAACGTCCCCGCCAGACATCCCTCGCTCCGCGTCATGACTCGCCTCGCCCGCTAGACCGAGGAAAATAAGATTAATCGTCATCGCAGCAATAATCCCCGCCGTGTCGGCCGACAGATGTCATGGGATATCCTTACAAGATTCTATTTTTTAACAAGAATCCTCCGAAAAAACAGAACAGATCTCCGTTTTTTTTTTAAGGAGAAACCGGTCCCAAAAGTCATCGTCAGGCACACACACACACAGCCGCACACGGCCACCATCGAAAGAAAGGACACACCAGCCATCTGCCTCCTGCATCGGTGCAAGGGACGTCAGAATTCAGCGTTTTTTGTGCCGCACCCGCTGTGCCGGTGGCATACACAGCACTCCTCCTCTGCAGGCGTTGACCGCGAAGCCAATCAAAGTCCCTCAGCCCTATGCCCACACCCTGGCGAATCAGAAAATATTTAATTACCGAAACCTTAGATACTCCACGCGGTGATAGCCTTTCGCCAAAAATGCATATGGCACGCGCTTGCGTCTGTGTTGGCCGATGCCCACACGTGAGACGCTCCCCTGCCGCCCAGCTCGGTGACAGTCCATCACAGGCAGCTCCCCCGATAGAAAATCAATTAGCGGAGCCTGCCCGCGTAGGAGCGAGTTAACGTCGAGTTAATTGAGACGTCGTTATGCGGCCGTCATGAGCCGTCACTTAGCCGGGGTATTTTATTCCAATTAACACGCCAGCACCTGTGAGATGCGCTCCGGGATGGGCGCGATGCACTGCCGCGCCGCTGTCTCGTTATCGACATGCAAATGATCTCCGCGCAGCGCCGATCGAGATCACGACTTAATGTTTAGACACTCCATTATAACGCGGAGCGCGAACGCGGCTGCCCTCGGGCGGAGATCGATCGCCTAGGCCACGGGCAGCGACTACTTTCCCAGGCCCTGGCGGCGGCGACAATCGGACGATTGGATGCGTTCTGGTTCTTCGGCGGGATCGGGGCTCATTTGTATATTTGATGAAGCTTGTGTCAATTTGCTGGAGAGCTCTATTGACACTCCGATGGGAGCGAGTTTGGGACAAATGACAACGCTTGCAGCGGTTTCCTGTTCGGCTGATGATGGATGCGGGAACACTTTCTTTTCTGGGCGCTGTTGGGTGTATGCGCCAGAAAACCAGTTGGCTGCTGGGGACGAAGTGTCGAGATGATTTGATTCGGAAGGAGATAAGGTCGCTCAAATTGATTTGCTCCAGATCGGACGGACGTGAGATCGCCCCCGGAAGCGACCGTTGTTGTTGGCCGAATGGCGGTAGCGCTTGTAGATGGCGTGTGTTTGGGGGCTTTCTGAGCTTGAATTTGGATGCAGCGAAGGTGGTCTTTGGTGGCAGAGGTAATTCATTTGGAACTGGGAAGTGGTTTACACGTGTGTTTATGGAGACGAATGTGGACCGGTGTTGTAGGCACGAGAAGATAAATGCCTTGCTCGCGCCTTGGGTTCGAATGATGCCGAATTCGATGGACACTTTGATTATAATTTTCTGCTGGATTAACCCGCATGGCAGTTCGGAACCTTCAAGTTTTGAGGGTCCAGTATAATTACGGAAAAGACAGATGAAACATTTTGATCTTTTGGTGCTTCTTTCACATCCCGCCACTTCAACTCGAACGAATGCTGGCGCAAGTGTAGTCGACCAAATGCATGGTTTTACAAGAAAGAATAATCGTTTCCATTGTCTATGAAGTACAGCGTCGATCAAGTGACTATCTTTAAATGGCTTCGCAGTGGCGCCTCCTATTACTCAACTTTTGATGGTTTCAGACTGCAGCTCTTGTCTCCCTTGGACGGTGTTGTCCTGAAGTGATTTGAACCTTTTCCAAATTGTGAACAGAACATCGGTTCTTCACGGTTACCCACAAAAAATAGTTCGAGGAGTCTAAGTCCCATGTCCGGGGCTACAGATGTAAATCGCCAAGACGCACCACGTACTTTGATTTGGAATTACGAGTAAGTTCTCCATATTTCCCAAACTCGACCAAGCGTACGACGATTCACTTCATTCTCTGTGGGCATGACGTTGACTCTCTGTAAAGATTTCGATGAAGAAACGGTTGTCGGTGTCAAAATAGTCGAAATTTAAGAAAAGAATTGTTCCATGATTAACCCTGTGTACGGAATTCTTTAAGGATTCTGAATATAACCGGTCCGCTAGGAGGGTGGATCGCTTCGACTGCTTCAAGATCCGAGGTTTGACTCTCTTTTAGAACACGTACAAGATCCTCTCTGCTGTTTCGAATAGTCGGATAGGTTCTTATCGGCGTGGATTCAGGAATGAGCAGTCTTCAGCCGAAGAGATTTTAGCCCTGCTTTCGATCCTGGAGTAGACCGAATGGGTGCAGCATCCACGTTCGTCGATTTCAAGGCCATCAATGACTGCATGCTGAGAGAAGAGTGATACAATGTCCTGAATAGTTTTGGCCTTCCTACA